>OZ024890.1:28476525-29141525 GCA_964017195.1 Siderastrea radians
GCATCTCCTGCCTTCTGCGTCCTACAGCCCACTATGCATCTCCTGCCTGCTGCATCCTACAGCCCACTATGCATCTCCTGCCTTCTGCGTCCTACAGCCCACTATGCATCTCCTGCCTTCTGCGTCCTACAGCCCACTATGCATCTCCTGCCTTCTGCGTCCTACAGCCCACTATGCATCTCCTGCCTTCTGCATCCTACAGCCCACTATGCATCTCCTGCCTTCTGTGTCCCATCTCCCAACATACTTTCTGCCTTCTGCATCCTACAGCCCACTATGCATCTCCTGCATTCTGCCTCCCATCTCCCAACATACTTTCTGCCTTCTGCGTCCTACAACCCACTATGCATCTCCTGCCTTCAGCGTCCCATCTCCCAACATACTTTCTGCCTTCTGCGTCCTACAGCCCACTATGCATCTCCTGCCTTCTGCGTCCCATGTCCCAACATACTTTCTGCCTTCTGCGTCCTACAGCCCACTATGCATCTCCTGCCTTCTGCGTCCCATCTCCCAACATAATTTCTGCCTTCTGCGTCCTACAGCCCACTATGCATCTCCTGCCTTCTGCGTCCTACAGCCCACTATGCATCTCCTGCCTTCTGCGTCCTACAGCCCACTATGCATCTCCTGCCTTCTGCCTCCCATCTCCCAACATACTTGCTGCCTTCTGTGTCCTACAGCCCACTATGCATCTCCTGCCTTCTGCCTCCCATAGCCAATCATGCGCATCCTACCGTCTGCCTCCTAGCTCACACCATACACCTCCTCCTTCTGTCTCTTACTTCTCACCTCCTGCTCCCCATCTCCCAACACACACCACCTTCCTTCTACCTCACACCTCCCATCATGTACTGTCTGCCTTCTTCCTCCCATCTACCACCTCTTCCCGTCTCCCTCCCTTCTACCACCTCTTCTCTTCTGCCTCCCATCTTCCCCCTCTCCCCTTCTGCTTCCCATCTTCCACTTCACTCCTTCTACTTCCCATATCTTTACTGGAGGTGGGGCATGAGGTTACAGGCAGCAGTCTCCAGCCATGCTCACAAAACAAACTTCTCATACCTTTTACAGTTTGATCACTTTCATTGAAAAGCACTAGGTTTTTGATTGGACATAACAATTACCTTCAAGCTCAGTGGCTGGCACACGAAAACATGGTAGATCATACTGTTTACTCACCCAATGCTTTTGCAAGTCTTTCATAAATATCAGGTTGTTTGGACAACTGCTGCAGCTGCTCAACTCTTTCCTGAGAGAATGTCACAATGCTGAAATAATTTGGAGGGAAAAACATACAAATAATTTACAAATTTACACAAAAATTTTTAACTTAGAAAACATACGGGCAAAAATTTAGTGTATGTGTTGACTAATGCTACAGAAATTCTGCAGGCAAACCAACCACTGTTGCACACAAGTTTTGTAAACAGCTTTCAAATTCTGCTGGCATGGATTTGCATTCATGTGTGTGGCTCTATAAGCCGCTGTCACACCATTCCCTGTAACTATGTCAACATATAATTATGTATTCCAAAATGGAAGATATTCTTAAAGTGATAAAAAGACAGGCATTTCAAATCCTAAACATCTAAGTCAACACGGATGCTTGCAATGCAAGAGGGAACATCTCATTTTGGATGCACTTAATGATTGATTTCTTACCCATCAGGATCTTTGGAATAAAGCCTTTTCTTGTCTGTCTTCTTGAAGTGGATAACATCAATGTATGTCTTGTAAACAGCCTTCACATTTCGCTGGCGTGGATTTACACGCATGGGTGTGGCTCTATAAATCCCTGTCACTGTAACCCTAAAAACAAGAGGCAGGTTGTTGTACACAGTGAATACAGGTGTTTTAATGTTCTAATAGAGCATAATCAATTTTGCAGAAGTAGTAGGATACTATGCAATATCAGCTTGCTAATAGCTTGTTTTTCCAAGGATGGTTGTGACACTTAGCTTAATTTATATTTTAGGAAAATTGATACTTTTGTACAATGGAACCTCAATATAACGAACCCCTATAAATTATAACAACAAAGACCCTGATATGATGGACAATACTTTTCATCCCAGTAACAGTAAAATGTACCAAAAAGAACTCCAATGTAATGAGTCTCCATTACAATGAACCCATTTCCCCAACCCCTCCACACTCCGTTATATAAAATTTGGGGTTCCACTGTAAAATGAAGGGACTTCTTTTGTTGCCACATTTAACATCGATTGGTGGAAAGCTAATGCAAATTAATGGTATAATACCTGTCACCAGGTTGCACAGCATCCACCAAATCATTGTGTGAGAACAACATGATGGTGTGTGGGGTCTGCCCAGGCGGCATATCATCTGAGAAAGAAAAAAGCAATGAGGCACAGTAGTCAGTGGCAAGGGTACAAGACTTTCAACCTGAAGTGGGTCATGCCTCTCTGTCACTGTGTTGTTTTCATCAAAGCTGCCATTAAGGTTCCTAACCAGTAACACCTGTTACGACTAGGTACAGTACCACTCAGAAATAAGCGAACCATCAAACGCATTGTCAACGCGCTGCCAACGTGTTGCCAATGCGTTGGTTCATTTTTGCCAACGCACTGGCCAACGCGTTTTTCTTCAATGCATTTTCTCTTTGTTATTCATTTCTCCACCTTCAGTTTTTTCTTTTGTTTTTTACCAAAAAAAGCAATAAAAAAACACATCTTTTTAGATTTGCATTGGCTCAAACTTTGTCTCGAATTCACTCACTAAACGCCGATTTCAAAATTCATAGATAAAAAGGGAAACCTAAAAACATTCTTACCATCTGAGCTTTTTTTATGAAAACAAGCCTTTGAATTGTACACATTTAATTTTCGGTGTATATCGCTGGACATGCTACGAAAATGAAATTTATGCTACGCGGCCAAACACCTAAAAGTATATAAAATATGCATCTGCTGATGGCGCTACAACTTTTCAAAAATTTTTAGCTGGTGCACCAGGGAAATGATCCAAGTTTTGAATGAGTTAAATTGCCTTTTAATAAACTGTCAGTTGTTTCTCTTTTTGTTTTCTCTTTGAAAGGCGATGCAAGCAATGATGCCGTAATTTATAAATTTTCGCAAGTCACACGCAGCGGCCCACCGCCAACTACAAAACCAAATTGTTCTTTTGAATCGCTTGGTAATTCTAAACAAACTTCAAATACTCCCAGGACATATAAATGAAAAATTACGTTCAAATTCTGTCCATTGCTGGCTTGCATAAGTTTGTATGACTGACAAAGCACAAGGGAAAATAGCTCGGTAGTATAGCAAGAGCAGTGGGAAATGACAGCTACAACTGTACCTGGTGACTCCTGCAGCTTGGTGATTTGTTTGTCTGTGTACTGTGATCTGTTGTGAACTAACACCATGCTGTGGTTTGTGTTACAGTTACGACACAGGGCAGGTTCAGCAATACGGCCACGATCAATCTCCACTGTCACTGACGCATGGCACACATAACACTGGAAGAATGCTGAAATTGGAAACAAAGTACATTAAAATATTCATGCATAGAGCAGAGTGACCTTATTTATTTTATATTATTTAGCACATGAAATACAATTGGGAATATTTTTCTCCAGTTATGATGCATGAGTTGCCACATTAAAAAAAAAAAATACACCAAGTGCATTTTTGTGTTATATAAGCATGAAGGAATTTTTATAAACACAATCTTAAGCAGTATGTAGAAAACTACGAGCCAGTTTGAGTGCATCATGACGACAACATGAACATGATTTCACCAATCATAGCACAGGTATTCCTTTGAACGTTTTGCAATTATCTAAACATAACACCATCTTTTTCATCTTTTTTGCTGTTTTTAGAGGTGATTCTGTGCAAGGTTGGAATTAAGAAAAAGAGCAGTGGAGGGAGAGGATGTGTAGCACAGAGCTTCAAACCCTTAACCATTTTCAGACCAAAATATTTCATTTTTCATATGCAGTCAAATAGTGTCAGAAAACACAGGTTTAAAATAACGTTTTTACTCAAACCTTCCCTCATCTCAGGTATGACCTGAGATGTCCTGATCACCATTCCACTAATTGTTATCAAAGTATCAATGTCTGCAAAAAAGGCAAAAGAACTGCAAAATTACAAATTTTCAACGAATTAGCTTACTCTAGCTACCATGATCCTCTGATTTCTATCTGCTTACTTTGTATTATTTTTTGATTTATCACATTAAGTGCTTAAATAATTTCAATACAGTAACTTATATTACATGAATTAGGTAAGCTTCTCACCTTCTGGGTTTAGAGATCTCATATTCTTTGTTTTGTCACAATTGAAAGTTCTGACCTATAAAAAAAACACACCCACTGCAATATTAAAGCTATCACTTTTTAGTATAAATCTACTAGCGTTTTATCATAAATGCTGCAATCTGATTGGCTACCCTACTCGCTATCTATTCCGTGACAGATAGTGAGTAGCGAAAAGGTGAGTGGCAGGCACAGTCTTATCCTTCAAAATAACAGTGCAATGATGTAAGCTTTTCACTTTAGTGGAATATTAATCGAGATTTATACTAAAACAATTAGATTATTCGCTCTCTATTTCTATGCGTGATAGTTGATTCGGCCTTCGGCCTCATCAACTATCACGCGATAGAAATCTCGAGCTCATAATCTAATTGTTAAGTAGAATAAGTTTCAGCATCAGCAGATATTTACACTGTAAGGGTAGAGAGCAGATTTTATACCATGTGTAAGGAAATTGGACAAAAGAAACTAAGTCAATGTTACATAGCTATTATTTCAATTTGGCAGTCAAACTACAAAGGGTTACTGAGAAAAGCGTTAAGCCTTTAAGGAGGATGGTCAGCATCGTCTAATTATAACCTGTGAAGGGTGCCACCCAGCTACCTCTATTGCAATCTTAACAGCTGCCTCTATTGCAATCTTAACAGCTGCCTCTATTGCAATCTCAACAGCTGCCTCTATTGCAATCTCAACAGCTGTTCCTTTTGTAATTTCAACAGCTGCCTCTATTGCAATCTCAACAGCTGCCTCTATTGCAATCTCAACAGCTGCCTCTATTGCAATCTCAACAGCTGCCTCTATTGCAATCTCAACAGCTGTTCCTTTTACAATCTCAACAGCTGCCTCCATTGCAATCTCAACAGCTGCCTCTATTGCAATCTCAACAGCTGCCTCTATTGCAATCTCAACAGCTGCCTCCATTGCAATCTCAACAGCTGCCTCCATTGCAATCTCAACAGCTGCCTCTATTGCAATCTCAACAGCTGCCTCTATTGCAATCTCAACAGCTGCCTCCATTGCAATCTCAACAGCTGCCTCCATTGCAATCTCAACAGCTGCCTCCATTGCAATCTCAACAGCTGCCTCCACTGCAATCTCAACAGCTGCCTTTACTGCATGCCAAACTCCCACCAGTGCTGCACTCTGGACCTCCAAATTTGGCTTTCAAATTGATCACCACCTCATCTTAAGCATTAACAAGCTGCCAGTATTCTTTTAAACTGATGTGAATGTTCACAAAGTAGATGTAGGTCACATCCAGAACTTTTTTATTGGTTTGGTAGAAAAAGTGGCAAAATTGAGCTTATGATCTAAAACATTGGTGTACAAAAGTAAAACAATTATCTTACTGCACCTGGATTTGATGTTGGAGTTGAGCATCTGGGTATTTTTCAAAGAACACTTCATTGACACTCATGTCAAAGGTGGGAATGACTTCTTGCGGGTAACAAACAAGCTGCCTGTACAAGTCAGCATCAAAAGTCTTCAAGTGACCACAGTCGATGCTCAAGAAAGGTGTCTCCAGCACATGAATCTGTGAAAACCAGATTATGTTATTGCCGACTTAGACCAGCAAAAAAACGTCTTTTCCTTTCTTTTTTTCATTTCTGTTGCTTTCTTTTTGAATTAGGACATTTTGTCAGGCTAAGTCCCCATTTATGTTGCAAAAACCATTATTGCACCCAAGGTAGATTTTTCTGCATTTACAAAAACCATAGTCACTGGAAGTTACAAGAAACACTTGGGATTTCGTTATTTCAGAAATGGCAGATCTTGGTCCAACAACCAACTGTTACTTGCAGCCAAGGGAATTTATGCAGAAATTTGAGTTTGATGAAAGTGAATTTAAGTGATTGCAAGTCAATGCAAGAGTGCAGAAGTCAGGGTCCCAGCAGAGGAAAACATTTTTGGTTGATTTCATTTTGATCTGATGCTTCACAAAATTGGTTGCACTTCTTTTTACCCTGGAAAAAGCCCTTTAGCAAACAAAAGACTTAAGGTTTCACAACAAAGCAAAGGGCAAATTCAAATCACATGATCATTTTTTACTTGTATGTTTGGTGTCACAAGGCCATTGATAAGATGATGATTTCAAAGTTAGCTCAAGTTGAGAGAGCCTTTTATGGCAAAACAGAATGACGTCTCATTTCAAATGACTTTGAAGGCAAATGTGATTGGTTAAAAAGATCTTAAAAACAAAAGTCACTACTGTCCAAGCACATTTTAGAATTTGACTTAGGCATTTCAGAAATTGAGTCAGACAGCATTTGATGACCAGCTATTATTTCCAGCATGAGTTTCTTCTGGCAACTTTACATACTAGATGTTTACCTCATCAAGACGTTGCATGTAAACTGGCAACAGTGGGTCAAAGCCTTCACCCATTTCCTCTGGATCTAAGTCTTCATCTACAAACTCAGTTATAAATTTTCTAAACTTGTCCTTTGTCTCACTAACAACAACATCCGTTCCCCAAATGACCAGCGCAGGAGCGGCTGCTGCTGCGTCACTTGTTGGTCCAGTGGGCTGGTCAGTAGTGTCAGATGGCTAAAAAGAGAAAACAAGAGTTAAGGTCCTATTACTACCACACGTCGATTAGGCGGACTTGCTGGCACTCCTGAAAAAAGTTGGATAATATAATTGAGAGATGAGTGCTTAGAGGATATCAAAACTGAACACATTCACAATATACCTGTTTATTTTCAGAGAAAGGTGTATCAACAGGCTGACTAAAATAGCTCATGCTTGACCTCATCTTTTCTGATGGTGTTTTTAAATCAATTTTCACTGGGTAGAAGAAACTTCTTGAAAGGAATTAGTTGCACTTATGTTGACACAGTTTTTATGACAGTAACTTTTTAACATTCATAAAAAAAAACAGGACCACAGGAAAAAGTCTGGATTATCAGAAATTCCAGATAATCAGCCTGGATAACAGAGGTTCTACTGTGTTTGGAAGTGTAGGCCTATGGGTTGGTATTGACACAGATTTGAGTCAATACACATGACTGTTGCAAATAACTGTGTCCTTGTCCAGACTACCAAAAAGATATTCATTTAATAAGTAAATATTTTTTTACACTTACTGGTTGGTTCTCTCCTAGATTTACTTGACGCATGCGGCGATCACTGCGGATATCACTTCGATGCCGAATAGGAGTACCAGCACTGTGCTTTTGTAAAGGAGGCATTTACAATGATGAACAGTTTTCACTTCTGATTTAGAAGTGACAAAATAAGGCATACCCTACAAGTACATTTTTGCTCCCCCCCAAAAAAAAATACAAACAGAATTTTTGTAACTTTTGAGAAAGATGTCAAAGGTTAAACCATGCAAGCAACTAACTGACAGAAAAATAAGGCAACATAACTGCTAAGACAAAAACATAGCGCAAATAGCTGTCAGAGGTTTAGTTTTAACAGCCCTATACATCTTTTAACAAGAACCTGTGCCTCTCCTGCCAGACCCATAGTCAGCAGCAAGCATGCATGAAATTGAAACTTCCCTTCCTTTAATCCTCTCATGCAAGGTATGGCCATAACAAGGTAATGAGCATACCGAAGTTGAGACTTCAGTTTCCTTGATCCCTTACAATATAACCTTCGAGCATGGTATACATTTTATAATGACAAAACAAAAGCTACTTCTAAGGATACACACTGCCATGTGGGGTTCCGGCGGCTCTAGAACTTGGTGTAGCATAGTTAAGTGGTGAACTCAAATCAATTTCACTTGTCTCCAGACCTCCTCTAGTTTGAGGTGAGGAGAACTGCAAGCGCTCCTGTTGTCCTTCTGATGGTGATGTAGGTGCTAAGGGGAGGGGAGATGATGGCTCATCTACACGTCGACGTTGAGAAGGGGGTGATGAGACTGGAGGGGCCGTCGGGGATGTAGCCCGTGAACCTCTGCGGCTGCTACGGGTACTTCGGGTACTGGTTGTCGAAGCATCAGATGCTAGAAAGATAACAAGCATGGATTACTTTGCGAAGTTTTTCATCTTAGGTCATGAATTTTATTCTCCTTGCAACCAGGATATTTTTGAGGGTGGAAATCAAGAAAATCATCAACTGTCTTGAGCTACCACTGAAATGTAGGCAAACAATATTACAAAGAAGTTTAATATTTTAAGTTTAGCCCTGAATGGGTTTCACGATGCATTACGGCGTCTAAACACAGGATAATCAGTTGCAGGGTGCACCTTTGAGGAAATTCTCAAAAACGAAACTGCTTTAGGCCCGAGCAAATGCCGCTAACTGTGCAAGACCAAGAACAAGACCAAGACCAAGACCAAGCCATTGTACAATACAAAATGCAATTTAAGCTTATGCGGATTATTCATCTACATAATTGAACTTCTAATAAAGACAAAAAATCTAGTAACTTTTTCAAATAACAGGCGTCAGATTTCAGAATTATTTGGAAAACGAGCGTTTGCAAGAAATTTTGAATGAAGTGACCGATTGATAGATCGATCGATCGATCGATCGATCGATCGATCGGAGTAACTGCCGATCGATTGAACAACCTCGTGTGCAAACTCCATGGCCATATTTTCGCATCCATTGTTGCTTCAGTAAAATTATCGACAAGAAATCTGAAATCAAATAGATTAAACTTGCAAAAAGTGAAATTACTGTGAAATACGTACGAGGTGGGCTTGCTCTAGAGCGCTTTCTTCCTCTCGGTGTCGAAGGAGCAGACATCTTGATTCTTCGCTGCAAAGATGATCAGCAGACTCACGTGTCAAAAAGCGCGGGAAATGAATCAGGTGACCGTCAAGCTCGCAAGGGTTCCCGGATGCAGCCACTTTCTCCTACTCCTCCCACAGGAAAAACACGCCACTTTCACCGCTAAAATTTAAGTCTCGGTGTGAGATAATTGAATTCGCAAGTAAAGGATGAAAAATATTTTACAAAAATTTCCACCGATAAGTTGTTGATTTCTAGGATTAGTTCAAAATTGGCAAGGGCCATTGAGACACCTAAAGGAACCGCTAAAGTTCCTCTGCTAGAGGAGTGCAGTTGAAAAACCCGGCCAGATATAAAACGGCAAACTATGGCTTTTGGGGAAAAAATGCTCGAAAATAACGCAATAATGGAGTTTCCTCGTTCTTGGAAAAGAAAATATCCTGAAGCGGTATCAAACAAGTTTTTTTGCCAACCACAGTAATTCCTTTGTATGTATCATATGTGAACATTTCTCCTTCTTTATCCCCAAATATAGTAAACCTACGGTAAAAGCATTTCACAAAAGCCTGTTAGCAAAAGTACGCAAATCCCCAATAACAACACTTCAAACTGATAGAACTGAAACTTTATCTATTTAAAATAAATAAAACAATACAAAATAAATTGTGGAAATGTTTTATATTACTTTAATTGTTGTGTATTCTAACAAATAGTTTTAAACGGACATACTTATTTACTATGTTTTGTTATTTGATTGTTTGTTTTTATTGACAGGCTGTCAGCCTGCTACTTCTCTTTCTAATTTTTAATTTCTCTGTTTGAGAAAACAAATTTACTTAAAACGTGACAATAAGCTGTGAAGCTGGCGTCATTGTTGCCGCAAATGCAAAAAATATTGGTGAGCGGCTGAGCCCAGCCATGCAACAAAATACGATTTTAGACTAAGCGGAGCCGCATAAATGAAGATTTTGCACGATCAATTTCGCCAGCTAGCTTAATTGGCTCCGTAAAATTGATTAAGAAAATATATATATATGAAACAAAACAAAACAAAACAACAACTTTCACTGCAGTCTTTGGGAATTTTCAAACATTTACAGAATATAATTATTAATCTGTTTTTGCCTGAAAATAATAACTTTAAATTCTGTTCAATATTTAAAATTCTTCTTGCTGAAAATGCATATATCTACACTTGAAAAATCTCTTATGAAAATCTATCATTGCAAATGACGAACACGGTATCTTCATCCGGCATTCCTTGACCCTCCCCTCCCCAGCCACCATAAAATATAGGGTTTACCCCGGTGTAAGAACCTTCTTTGTTTGTTAGCTTTTGTTCTGCTGTACGGTATTGTTTCAAATGTTTTTGTTTCCTTTGTTTTACGTCACCGTGAGTTTAACAGGTTCTTACACCGAGGTAAAGCCAAAACTTATGACTCTTCTTTCAGCCACCGATGAAGGGCTCCGTCGATATAGTGTTGGAATTTTTGCATTATTGGGCCACCCACGGTGGAAAACCTGTCAGGCATTACCTGAAAATAAACATCATCAACAACATAAGAAACGTCATAAAAGTGTAAGCTTACATGGTTTCAGTACCCTTTGTCAGTTCTTCGCAATTATGGGAAACTCGTCTCTACCTGCTAACAAAACAGCAGCGGCGAAGAATAATACATTTTTGATTATCTCATTTACCATTCAACAAAGGTAGACTATTTTACGACGGCGTGAATACCAAGAGATTTATGATACTAACTGTGATATTTGTCTTTAGCTCAAGGTGAGGAAAACAGATTTCACTGATGAGAAGCATACTTTGTCGCCGTGTGAGCAACTGAAAGCATCGTCCTGAATCCTGGTCAAGACTCTTACTTTGCGTTTTTAATGAAGTACTTACAACTTTATTTATCCATTCTTTTTCGTACTCCGCTTTCTTCGAAATCAACAACTTCTTTTACTCAAACTTAATCACGTATTTTACAGTAAATGAAGGAAATTTAATTAATAAAGTGAGCTTCTTGTTGGTCAGCACACCTATTTGAACTTCTTAGACTGATAAAGCATTAGTCTTTAGAGCAATTGTACTAAACCTGTGAAATACTTTGTAAAGTAATACACCTTATCACCTTCCAAATCTCTTGTTTTCTTCTTAATAATGCATGGTAATTGCTACTTACGGGAAACAAAAGCAAGATACAAGATATTCTTTCACCTTACCTCCACTTCTAGCTCTTCACTGCCAAGTTTTAGAACGCCTTTATAAGTAGGCTTATCAGCGCTGGCATGAACACCTCTACTCTCGATGTTTTTCACATACTCCAATTTCAGCTCAGTTATTAACTCTTCTTTCACAGTAACGCTGACTTCACTTCCTGAGTCTACAATAAACTCAATTAAGTCCGATGAAAGGGCATCTGAAAAAACAACAACGTACGAAAAATAGACAGAATTATCCTTTTCGTGTACCCAAACCATTAGACAATATAAACCAACTGGATAACCTGGCTTCATGATGACGTCATCAACAAAATTATATTTTCCTTCTTAGATTTAACAGCTGGGATGTAGATTTCATTAAGCTGGCCTGTTACCACTCAGCACAACACTGAACCGGCAACTGTAAAAATAAATTAATACTGAGAGACTTAGCTTGCTGATGGTTGAAGATTGAGCAACTGTCTGAATGACTGGCTGATTGACTGACTGACTAACTGACTGACTGACTGACTATTTGACTTATTGACTGACTGACTGGCTGGTTGACTGACTGACTGAATGTCTGACTGACTGTTTGACTGACTGACTGACTGTCTGACTGACTGTTTGACTGTTTGACTGACTGACTGACTGACTGACCACAGGTCTGACTATTTGATTGAATGACTAGCTTACTGACTTATTGATTTACTGATTAAATGACTTATTGACTGACTGACTGACTGGCTGGCTGACTCTATGTGTGTCTGTCTTAAAAGAAAAAATCCTCAATGATTGTATGGCTGACTGAATAGCTAATTAACTTCAAATTTGACTGTCTATAAAAACTAAACCTAGCTGTCTTTCATTGACTGGTTGACTGTCCAGCTAGGTAGCTGTTGTGTTCAGCTTGTTGACTATATCTGGCTAAATTAATAACAGTTCATTGGCTCAATGACTGAATAGTTAACTGGTTAGCTAACTACTGATTGAGTCAACAGCTAACTGGCTGACTCACTAACAAAATGAATGATTGGCTGGCTGGCTCATTGACTGGGTAAATGACTTACTGAATGAGCGACTTTCTGATTGGTAGACTAACTGGTCATTTCACTTTATTGGCTCAGTTACTGACCTGCTAAGTGGCTAACAGGCATATGATTGGCTGACTTACTGACTGGAAAACTTAATTAAACTCTGGCTAAGTGACAACTTAAGTGAAAACTCAAGGTAACTATCTGGCTCTCTAGTAAACTAGCTGACATGCCAGGTCAAATCTATCTCAGTCTTGCTAGCAGGCTAGCTGACTATGTGCAAAACTATCTACTAGATGTAGTGAATGCCTGAATGACAAACTTCAGTCTAAACTAACATAATGCATGGATGAATAAGTTCCAAAGTAACTGACTGACTGACTTACTTACTGACTGAGTGACTGACTGACTGACTGACTGACTGACTGACTGACTGACCGACTGACAGACTGACTGACTGACTGACTGACTGACTGACTGACTGACTGGATGGCTGACTGACTGATTGACTGACTGATGGACTGAATAACTAACCAGCTGGTTGACTGACTGATTGACCAACTAGCTTACTTCCTTGGCACATGACTTGATCCATGACTCGCCAAAAACCAACTCGAAGAATCTTACTGACTGAATGAATGGCTAACTAACAGGTACAATGAACGACTGAGAGATCGAGGGTAATTGTCTACGAGAAAGCCGGAAAAACGAGATTAAGCGACTGAATAGATGTCTGGTAAAATTATCATACATGCTTCTGAATACCCCAAATGTCCTCCCAATCCCTACCCTTAACTTAGACAACATATGATTTTTTGCAGTCATACTTGCATATTATACTTGTACATACTTTCTCCTTTTTCAGACTTAAGGTATCCAAGGACGCATAGAAAATCGTGTTTCTGATTGCCTTCCATTTCTTTGGGCTGTCCCCAGTAGCCAACAGCAACTGTTCTTGTTTCATGTTCTGAAGTATTATGCCACTTGAGGAAAGTTGCTAGCGTGTAGAAAATGGAAACATATTAAATCAGTTCTGTATAAAAGCTGTTCTACAACTTAATTTAGATAAAGCTGCACTTTATACATGTGGTAGTACCACACAATTCAGTGACACAGTTAGGATAATCCAAAGGAATAAAACCGAAGAGCATTTCCGTTCAAGCCAAATTATTCATTTTAACAGCTGTATACTGCAAAACGCGTTTGACGTCCCTGAAGATTTATTGTATAAAAGTTAAAGGCCGCATTTTCCAGCTGAGAACTGAAATAGCAAATAATATTGAAAAGTAAACTGAACTGCAATAGAAGCGTGCAATGTAAACAAACTTCACCGATTGAAAAACAAATACAACCGAACGCCAGAAAAAAAAATTACGTCTCAGTTCGATCTCTATTAACTCTGAACTTGGCGTCTCCTTTTGTATAAAACGATATTATTCTTTGGTAAGAATGAAGCACGATAACATTGCAAGAAAGAGATTTGTGTGAGATACCAATAAAATAAAATAAAATAAAATAAAATAAAATAAAAGAAACCAAATTTGTTACAAGAGGGTGCGTCGAATTCATAATCTGTTTTTATCACAGTTTTTATGACGCAGAAATTTAACTGTTCTCACAAAATAGGTCCCTGATAAACGACTAAGCAGTTCGAGTGAATAGAAATAAACTAATCTAGCTTTTGTTATTACATCCTAGAAAACGTATTCTTGAAAACAAGCAACAAGCCAAATTATGAGTACAAATCGTTCACCAAAACGTGGTCACGTACTACAGTTCAAATGTGGAGAACCGTCAAGCTACTGAGAAATGTTCAATTCCAGCTATTTTTGGAAAAAGAATAACACTGACATTGACTAGCAAAATCCTGCACATTCAGACAGTTTCTTAGTTCAAAAACACTAACTGAGGGCTAAGGACAATCTGGCTTGGGACATCAGGGGATGTAAAATGAAGGAAAGTTGTCGACTTTCAAATGGAAGTAAAGACGAAATGATGAAAACCTGACAGAAGCCTTTTACACCACAGTCATTTGTAGTATAGTAATTGCTGTAAACAAGAAAGGTCGGGAAAGTTATTGCAAGCCGAGGGATATAAAATTAGTACTAAAATTTCGAACGCACACTGATAGAATCAAAATGGTTTTCAGATAGCCTTCAGTGATCAACTCGTGCCGCGTTCCGGCAGTCGGAGCCGCTTTTCTCGCCTTTATTAAAAGTAAATAGATCTTATTAAATCGTTTCTTTGATTTAAGTGTTTAAGAAACAACAAGGTCTTTACATTCAATAATTATTTTAGGAGAACCTCTTAGTGCATATAGACACACAACAAGAATCTAAGGACCTTCCTGAAAGAGAGTATGAACGCGTCAGTCGCAGTTATACTTGAGGCTGTGTGGCATGCTATCACCAGCATACGAAAGATCGAGCGAAACGTTTCGATTGTTTTAGCAATTTGACTTATTTTTCCTATCAGTAAGTTTAACTTGGACTTGAAGGTATTAAAATATATATATTTTTATGCGACTAAGAACACACAGCAAAACAAGAGACAAGCATTCGTAACCATAAAATCTCTATTGGTTCAGGTCAAAGACCATGACTTGAGTATACAGCAGGAACAAATTTTAGTAGCTGAAATGAATCTGTTCGCGTGCCAGTTGCATTGAAATGGTTTCCTCTACTTTATTTGCTACATAAACAACAACAGCATAATGAAGCCAATTACGTTAACGGCTTGAGTTGAAGCTAATGGCGGATATCTGTGGGAGAACCCCCCTTCTTTAGGGAAATATCCCTTGCAATTGTTTGAACCAAAAGTTTAGAAAATTAAAGTCCATTCTTCATTAAGTGAATAACAAAATATAGCTTCTCAGACTCAAACAAAGCATCTGCAGTCGCAAGAAAAGGCTGAGAGTATCTGAGCCATTCGAAAGTTAACCTACTTTAGTGAAACTTTGAAGCGTTTGATGATACTGATGATGAAATTTCACCTGTAAAAATTTGTGGAAGATTAATTTAAAACTGTATAAGCAATGTGAATATTTAGTTTCAATCGTTAAACGAGTAAATATTTCTAGACAGTATAAAAGGTAAATAATTACCTGCCCACTTAATTCTGTTCCTGTGTCCCGGTACATTGACGCTCAGAGTATCAAAAAGGTCATCATTAATTTCTCGTGTCTTAAGGTCTTTAACGCTGTTGATTCCTTCTTCCTTAAAGTCTTTAAGATAACGCTCTAGCCCAAGATGTTCTAGCCAGAGCTGGATATCGAGATTTACAGCTGAAGGGCAAAATATCAACGCTCAGTATTAGTAGTGGATTATTTATTGCTCGAGTTGAACTCTTTTAAATGAAGGAAACAGTACAATGAATATTCAAAACGTTAAATTTAATGAAAACCTCTGCTCCCCCATATTGAACCCTGCTTTTAAAAGAATACAGCAAACAGATCATGTCGCTCATTGGAGCGATCACCGTTAACAGCAAATCATAAACATTGTTTGCTAAACATCAAAACAGGTATCCCATAAAAATTCAATAATATACATCCTTCGCAAATTCTTACCTTCTTCCAAAATTTTAGCTCTATCCTCTGGGTCTACTATATTTAGAGAATCTAGATCTTTGTCTTCTAATAGACACAAATCAAACACCGTGTCGTATCCGTGGCTGTCGAAATTCTCATAGTATTTTTCGAGATTTATTTGCTCCAGAAATACTGCAAAACTTCTCGAGGCCATCGCAGTCAAGTAAAAATCGCTTTGATTCGATTCCTAGCGCGTTATGACTGGGAAAAATATATATTGCCGCTGATTGGTGTTTAGGAAAAATTAATTGTCTCTGATTGGCTCTTTGGCATTGGAATATTTTGCGAGGGAAAATGTTTGTCACGAAGGTCTGAGAGACGCTTTCCTTGCCTGAACTTGCCCGCTTCACCTATTGTTCTTTCTGATGACGTCACTTTGAAAGTGAAGCTCAAAATTATTGTGAAATACGTACGAGGTGGGCTTGCTCTAGAGCGCTTTCTTTCTCTTGGTGTCGAAGGAGCAGTTATCTTGATTCTTCGCTGCAAAGATGATCAGCAGACTCACGTGTCAAAAAGCGCGGGAAATGAATCAGGTGACCGTCAAGCTCGCAAGGGTTCCCGGATTCAGCCACGTTCGCCCCCTCCTCCCACAGGAAAAACAGGCCACTTTCACTGCTAAAATTTAAGTCTCAGTGTGAGATAATTGGATTCGCAAGTAAAGGATGAAAAATATTTTACAAAAATTTCCACCTGTAAGCTGTTGATTTCTCGGATTACTTCAAAATTGGGAAGGGCCAATTGAGACACCTAGAGGACCCTCTAACGTTCCTCTGTCAGAGGAGTGCAGTTGAACAACGCGGCCAGATATAAAAGGGCAAACTACGGGTTTTTTTTTAGAAAAAATGATGGAAAATAATGCAAGAATGGAGTTTCCTCGTTCTTGGAAAAAGAAAATATCCTGAAGCGGTATCAAACAATTTTTTCTTGCCAACCGCAGTAACTTCCTTGTATATATCAGATGTGTACATTTCTCCTTCTTTATCCCCAAATATAGTAAACCTACGGTAAAAGCATTTCACAAAAGCCTGTTAGCAATAGTACGCAAATCCCCAATAATGACTCTTCAAACTGATAGAACTGAAACTTTATTTATTGAAAATAAATAAAACAATATAAAATAAATTGTGGAAATGTTTTACATTACTTTAATTCTTGTGTATTCTAACAAATAGTTAACGAATATATTTATTTATAGTTTTTGTCATTTGATTGTTTGTTTTTATTGACAGGCTGTCAGCCTTCTACTTCTCTTTCTTATTATTTTTTTTTCCGTTTTTGAAAACCAGTTTACTTTAACGTGACAATTAGCTGCGAAGCTGGCGACATTGTTGGCGCAAATGCAAAAAATATTGGAGAGCGGCTGAGCCCAGCCATGCAACAAAATACGATTTTACACTAAGTGGAGCCGCAAAAGTGAAGATTTTGTACGAACAATTTCGCCAGCTTAATTGGCTCCGTAAAATTGATTCAGGAAAAAAGATAAATAAAAACAAAACAACAACTTTCACTGCATTCTTTGGGAATTTTCAAACATTTACAGAATACAATTATTTATCTGTTTTTGCCTGAAAATAATAACTTTGAATTTTATTAAATATTTAAAATTCTTCTGATGAAAATGTACACTCAACTCTTATTAAAATCTATCATTGCAAATGACGAACACGCTCTCTTCAACCGGCATTCCTTGACCCTCCCCTCCCCCGCCCCCATAAAATTTATAACTTCCGGTCCGCCAACAAGGTCGTCAACTGTCTTCTTTCAGCCACCGATGAAGGGCTCCGTCGATATAGTGTTGGAATTTTTGCATTACTGCGCCACCCACGGTGGAAAACCTGTCAGGCATTACCTGAAAATAAACATCATCAACAACATAAGAGACGTCCTAACAGTGTAAGCTTACATGGTTTCAGGACCCTTTGTCAGTTCTTCGGAATTATGGGGAACTCGTCTCTACCTGTTGACTAAACAGCAGAGGCGAAGAATAATACATTTTTGATTATCTTATTTACCATTCAACAAAGGTAGACTATGTTACGACGGCGTGAATACCAAGAGATTATGACGGTAATACTAACTGTGATATTTCATCTTTAGCTCAAGGTGAGGAAAACAGGTTTCACTGATGAGAATCATACTTTGTCGCTTCAGCAACTGAAAGCATCGTCCCGGATCCTGATCAGGACTCTTACTTCGCAGTACTTACAACTTTAAATTATCCAATCTTTTTCGTCCTCCACTTTCTTCGAAATCAACAACTTTTTTTACTCAAACTTAATCACGTATTTTACAGTAAATGAAGGAAATTTAATCAATAAAATGACTTTTGTTGTTGGTCAGTACACCTATTTGAACTTCTTAGACTGATAAAGCATTAGTCTTTAGAGCAATTGTACTAAACCTGTGAAATACTTTGTAAAGCAATACAACTTATCACCTCCCAAATCTCTTGTTTTCTTCTTAATAATGCATGCTACTTACGGGAAACAAAAGCAAAAGACAAGAAATTCTTTCGCCTTACCTCCACTTCTAGCTCTTCATTGCCAAGCTTTAGAACGCCTTTATAGGTAGGTTTATCAGCGCTGGCATGAACACCTCTACTCTCGACGTTTTTCACATACTCCAATTTCAGCTCAGTTATTAACTCTCCTTTCACAGTAACGCTGACTTCACTTCCTGAGTCTACAATAAACTCAATTAAGTCCGATGAAAGAGCATCTGAAAAAACAACAACGTACGAAAAATAGACAGAATTATCCTTTTCGTGTACCCAAGCCATTAGACAATATAAACCAACTGGATAACCTGGCTTGATAATGAGGCCATCAACAAAATTATATTTTCCCTCTTAAATTTAAGAGCTGGTATGTAGATTTCATTAAGCTGGACTGTTACCACTCAGTGCAACATTGAACCGGCAACTGTAAAAAAAAATTAATACTGAGAGACTTAAGCTTGCTGATTGTTGAAGACTGAGTGACTGTCTGAATGACTGGCTGATTAACTGACTGACTGACTGACTGACTAATTGACTTACTGACTGACTGGCCGACTGGTTGGCTGATTGACTGACTGACTGACTGACTGACTGATTGACTGATTGACTGACTGACTGACTGACTGACTGATTGACTGACTGACTGACTGACTGACTGCAAAAATAATTTAATACTGAGAGACGTCTCTTGATAATTGTTGACTGACTGACTGACTGACTGACTGACTGACTGACTGGCTGATTGTTAACTACTGATTGACTGACTGACTGACTGACTGACAATCTGAGTGGCTAGCTGACTGACTGACTGACTGACTCACTGACTGACTGACTGACTGACTGAGTGGCTGCAATGCTGACTGACTGATTGTGTACTAACTATACATATAAATTAATACTGAGAGACTCAAATTGCTGATTGTTGACTGACTGGCTGTCTTAATGACTGACTGACTGACTGACTGACTGACTGATTGACTAACTAACTGATTGATTGACTAACTGACTGAGTGACTGCCTGCCTGACTGACTGACTGACTGACTAACTGACTGCCTGACTGACTGATTGACTGACTGACTGAGTGGCTGACTAATGGTTTGACTGGAAGAGTGACTGACTGACTGACTGTCTGAATTACTGACTAACTGGCTGATTTACTGACTGACAGATTGATTGACTGACTGACTGACTCATTGTCTGTCTGACTGACTGTTTGACTGACTGAGACTGACTGACTGACTGACTATAGGTCTGACTAATTGATTAAATGACTAGCTTACTGACTAATTGATTTACTGATTAAATGACTTGTTGACTGACTGACTGACTGGCTGGCTGACTCTCTGTGTGTCTATCTTAAAAGAAAATATCCTAAATGATTGTATGGGTGACTGAATAGCTAATTAACTTCAAATTTGACTGTCTTTAAAAACTAAAACTAGCTGTCTTTCATTGACTGGTTGACTGTCTAGCTAAGTAGCTGTAGTGTTCAGCTTGTTGACTGGCTAAATTACTAACAGTTCATTGGCTCAATGACTGAATAGTTAACTGGTTAACTAACTACTGATTGAGTCAACAGCTAACTGGCTGACTCACTAACAAAATGACTGATTGGCTGGCTGGCTCATTGACTGGGTAAATGGCTTACTGAATGAGCGACTTTCTGATTTGTTGACTAACTGGTCATTTGACTTTATTGGCTCAGTTACTGACATTCTAATTGGCTGACAGACATATGATTTGCTGACTTACTGACTAAAAAATAACTTAATTAAACTCTGGCTAAGTGACAACTTAAGTGAAAATCCAAGGTAACTATCTGGCTATCTAGTAAACTAACTGACATGCCAGGTCAAATCTATCTCAGTCTAGCTGGCAGGCTAGCTGACTATGTACAAAACTATCTAGATGCAGTGAATGCCTGAATGACAAACTTCAGTCTAAACTAACATAATGCATGGATGAATAAGTTCCAAAGTAACTGATTGACTGACTGACGGACTGACTGACTGGATGGCTGACTGACTGATGGACTGACTGATGGACTGAATAACTAACCAGCTGGCTGACTGACTGGTTGCCCAACTAGCTTACTTGCTTGGCACATGACTTGATCCATGACTAGCTAAAAACCAACTCAAAGAATCTTACTCACTGAATGGATGGCTAACTAACAGGTACAATGAACGACTGAGAGATCGAGGGTAATTGTCTACGAGAAAGCCGGAAAAACGAGATTAAGCGACTGAATAGATGTCTGGCAAAATTATTATACATGCTTCTGGATACCCCAAATGTCCTCCCAATCCCTACCCTTAACTTAGACAACATATGATTTTTTGCAATCATACTTGAATATGATACATACTTTCTCCTTTTTCAGACTTAAGGTATCCAGGGACGCATAGAAAATCGTGTTTCTGATTGCCTTCCATTTCTTTGGGCTGTCCCCAGTAGCCAACAGCAACTGTTCTTGTTTCATGTTCTGAAGTATTATGCCACTTGAGGAAAGTTGCTAACGTGTAGGAAATGGAAACATATTAAGTCAGTTCTGTATAAAAGCTGTTCTACAGCTTATTTTAGATAAAGCTGCACTTTATACATGTGGTAGTACCACACAATTCAGTGACGCAGTTAGGATAATCCAAAGGAATAAAACCGAAGAGCATTTCCGTTCAAGCCAAATTGTTCATTTTAACAGCTGTATACCGCAAAACGCGTTTGACGTCCCTGAAGATTTACTGTATAAAAGTTAAAGGCCGCATTTTCAAGCTGAGAAAACTGAAATAGCAAATAATATTGAAAAGTAAACTGAACTGCAATAGAAGCATGCAATGTAAACAAACTTCACTGATTGAAAAACAAATGCAACTGAACGCCAGAAAAAAAAATAACGTCTCAGTTCGATCTCTATTAACTTTGAACTTGGCGTCTCCTTTTGTATAAAACGATATTATTCTTTTGTAAGAATGAAGCACGATAACATTGCAAGAAAGAGATTTGTGTGAGATACCCATAAAATAAAATAAAATAAAATAAAAGAAACCAAAGTTGTTACAAGAGGGTGCGTCGAATTCATAATCTGTTTTAATCACAGTTTTTATAATGCAGAAATTTAACTGTTCTCACAAAATAGGTCCCTGATAAACGACTAAGCAGTTCGAGTGAATAGAAATAAACTAATCTAGCTTTTGTTATTACATCCTAGAAAACGTATTCTTGAAAACAAGCAACAAGCCAAATTATGAGTACAAATCGTTCACCAAAACGTGGTCACGTACTATAGTTCAAATGCGGAGAACGGTCGAGCCACTGAGAAATGTTCAATTCCAGCTATTTTTGGAAAAAGAATAACACTGACATTGACTAGCAAAATCCTGCACATTCAGACAGTTTCTTAGTTCAAAAACACTAACTGAGAGCTAAGGACAATCTGGCTTGGGACAACAGGGGATGTAAAATGAAGGAAAGTTGTCGACTTTCAAATGGAAGTAAAGACGAGATGATGAAAGCCTGACAGAAGCCTCTTGCACCACAATTATTTGTAGTATAGTAATTGCTGTAAACAAGAAAGGTCGGGAAAGTTATTGCAAGCTGAGGGATATAAAATCAGTACTAAAATTTCGAGCGCAAACTGATAGAATCAAAATGGTTTTCAGATAGCCTTCAGTGATCAACTCGTGCCGCGTTCCGGCAGTCGGAGCTGCTTTTCTCGCCTTTACTAAAAGTAAATAGATCTTATTAAATGGTTTCTTTGATTTAATTGTTTAAGAAACAACAGGGTCCTTACACTCAATAATTATTTTAGGAGAACTTCTTAGTGCATATAGAAACACAACAACGCTCTATTGACCTTCATGAAGGAGAGTATGAACAAGTCAGTCGCAGTTAGTGAGGCTGTGTGGCATGCTATCATCAGTATACGAAAGATCGAGCTAAACTTTTCGATTGTCTGAGCAGTTTGACCTATTTTTCCTATCAGTAAGTTTAACTTGGACTTGAAGGTATTAAAAAATATATATTTTTATGCGACTAAGAACACACAGCAAAACAAGAGACAAGCATTCGTAACCATAAAATCTCTCTTGGTTCAGGTCAAAGACCGTGACTTGAGTACACAGCAGGAACAATTTATAGTAGCTGAAATTAAACTGTTCGCGTGCCAGTTGCATTGAAATGGTTTCCTCTACTTTATTTGTTACATAAACAACAACAGCATAAGCAATTACGTTAACGGCTTGAGTTAAAGCTATTGGCGGATATCTGTGGGAGAAACCCCATTCTTTAGGGAAATAACCCTTGCAATTGTTTGAACCAAAAGTTTAGAAAAGTAAAGTCCATTCTTCAGTAAGTGAATAACAAAATATAGCCTCTCAGACTCAAAGAAAGCATCTGCAGTCGCAAAAAAAGGCTGAGAGTATCTGAGCCCCTGATTCGAAAGTTAACCTGCGTTAGTGAAACTTTGAAGCGTTCGATGATACTGACGATGAAATTTCACCTGTAAAAATTTGTGAAAGATTAATTTAAAACTATATAAGCAATGCGAATATTTAATTTCAATCGTTAAACGAGTAAATATTTTTAGACAGTATAAAAGGTAAATAATTACCTGCCCACTTAATTCTGTTCCTGTGCCCCGGTACATTGACGTTCAGAGTATCAAAAAGGTCATCATTAATTTCTCGTGTCTTAAGGTCTTTAACAGTGTCGATTCCCTCTTTCTTAAAGCCTTTAAGATAACGCTCTAGCCCAAGATGTTCTAGCCAAAGCTGGATATCAAGATTTACAACTGAAGGGCAAAATATCATCACTCATATCAGTATAAGAAGTGAATTATTTATTGCTCGAGTTAAACTCTTTTAAATGAAGAAAACAGTCCAATGAATATTCAAAACATTAAATTTAATGGAAACCTCTGCTCCCCCCAGACTGAATCCTGCTTTTAAAGGAATACAGCCTACAGTTTATGTCGCTAATTGAAGCGATCGCCGTTAACAGCAATCATAGACATTGTTTGGTAAGCATCAAAACAGGTATCCCATAAACATTCAATAATATACATCCTTCACAAATTCTTACCTGCTTCCAAAATTGTAGCTCGATCCTCTTGGTCTACGATATTTAGAGAATCTAGATCTTTGTCTTCTAATAGAAACAAATCGAACACCGTGTCGTATCCGTGGCTGTCGAACTTCTCATAGTATTTATCGAGATTTATTTGCTCCAGAAATACTGCAAAACTTCTCGATGCGGCCATCGCAGTCAAGTGAAAATCGCTTTGATCCAATTCCTAGCACGTTAAGACTGGAAAAAGAAATATATTGCCGCTGATTGGTGTTTAGGAAAAAGTAATTGTCTCTGATTGGCTCTTTGGCATTGGAATATTTTTGCGAGGGAAAATGTTTGTCACGAAGGTCTGAGAGACGCGGTACTTGCCTGAACTTGCCCGCTTTATCTATTGTTCTTTCTGATGATGTCACATTGAAAGTGAAACCCCAATTTATTGTGAAATACTAGACTGCGAGTAGTCTCTAATTTTGGCCGTGGCGATTGTGGGGCGGGCGAAATACACACACGCGCGCGCGCGAAACTTCGAGAAGACGCGACGCGAGGGGAGCGCCAAAAATTTTGGCGCTCCCCTCGCGTCGCGTCTCCTCGAAATTTCGCGCGCGCGCGTGTATTTCGCCCGCCCCACAAGCGATCGCCAAAATTAGAGACTACTCGCAGTCTAGTGAAATACGCACGAGGTAGGTTTGCTCTGGAGCGCTTTCTTCCTCTTGGTGTCCGCTGCAAAGATAATTAGCAGACTGACGTGTCAAAAAGCTCGGGAAATGAATCAGGTGACCGTCAAACTCCCAAAGGTTCCCGGATGCAGTCACTTTCTCCCACTTTTCCCAAAGGAAAAACGCGCCACGGTCTAAAGGGTCTTTCACTGCTCAAATTAAACTCTCAGTGTGAGATAATTTAATTCGGAAGTAAAGGATGATTTCAACAATTTCCATCGACAAGTTGTTGAATTTTCGGATTAGTTCAAAATTGGCAAGGGCCATTGAGACACCTAGAGGAGCCGCTAACGTTCCTTTGTTAGAGGAGTGCAGTTGAACAACCCGGCCAGATAAAAAGCGGCAAACTTTGGTTTTTAGAAAAACATGCTGGAAAATAACGCAATAATGGAGTTTCCTCCTTCTTGGAAACATAAAATACCCTGAAACGGTATCAAAGAAGTTTTTTTTGCCAACCGCAGTAATTCTCTTGCATACATATCATATGTGTGCATTTCTCCTTCTTTATCCCCAAATATAGTAAACCTACGGTAAAAGCATTTCACAAAATCCTGTTAGCAATTGTACGCAAATCCCCAATAATGACTCTTCAAACTGGTAGAACTGAAACTTTATTTGTGAAAATAAATAAAACGATATAAAATAAATTGTGGAAAATGTTTTATATTACTTTAATTGATTACGTATTCTAACAATTAATTAACGAATGCATATATTTACTAGTTTTTGTCATTTGTTTGTTCGTTTTTATTGACAGGCTGTCAGCCTGCTACTCCTGTTTTATATTATTTTTTTCTGTTTCTGAAAAAACAATTTACTTCAAACGTGACAATTAGTCGCGCAGCTGGCGACATTGTTGGCGCAAATGAAAAAAAATATTGTTAATTGGCTTAAAGTCCGCTGTTCACGGAGAAGCGCATGCGCGAACGGAACGGCTCAAAAATAAATTGTACGGGTCGACAATATATTCGAACTGAGCTCATGGTGGAAAAATCCGTTGAAATCGCGCCCTAATTTTGCACATCCGCTCTTCGCTTTCCACTTTTGATAGTCTTTATTTCCTGTTGTAAATATTAGTTCGATTTTTATAATGTTGAAAGTTTATTTAGCAGCCGAAATCGGCATTTTAGCCAATGGATGGTCAGAGGAGACGTCGTGGTAGACTGGCGACGGGACGGCAGAACACAATACATTCACGAGATTGGAGAATCTTTGAGTCTTACGAACCAGCATTTTAACTGTTGCGGACTTAACAAATGGAAAATCGTTAAGAACTACAAACAGACCATCACAAGCAGGTCAAACAATAACCTTTGTCCGATCTATCAGTCGGATGCTAGTAGTTCGCCAAGACAACAGAGGTTTAACTCTGAGAATTCTATTTCTATTTTAACCACAATCACGAAAGTGGAGTTAAAGCGACAGCGCCACAAGCTGTACCTTCTTTATGATCAAAAGAGATGGCAACAGTCTCAGAATAATTTATTTGGATCTGACATCAGTGATAAAGAAAGTTACATGTCTTGCAGATAACCGCAAGCAAACATCAAATTACGTATTAAGAAACTCGTGGATCCTTTCATAAATTAAACGTCACTCTTTTAAGCGGCTTTTAGGAATCTTGCAATTAAACTGAGCACAAAAACCTAACTAGTTGCCAAAGAACTAGCACACACAGAGGCGCTAAGATTTCAAACGGCTCTAAGAACATCAAACACTCCAAACAGTATCACAGCTTGAGGTTTCTCCCGGATCAATAGGTCAACCACACAATTTACCGGCACAATTTCGTTGTGTCGTCTTCAAATCATCTTGATCAAAGGGAGAAATCTTGATCAAAGGAACAAAGCTGTTACGATTGTACGTGGGCAAGCTCTATTTTGAAGGCTGGAATAACTTCAACAACTAGCGGTAGTCGTGCTTGGCCTGTCATTTCATATATTATCGACAACAAGTTATAACAATTTACCGCCGTATCCCGCCAGGGTTGTGAACGCGCTTCTAATTGGTCTAAAAACAACAATCTTGACAGCGCTCAAGTCATCCCTCGCACATGCGCTGAACCGTGAAACTCTCCCTTTAACCTAACCATGCAATAAAATACGGTTTTAGACTAAGCGGAGCCGCAAAAATGAAGATTTTGCACGAACAATTTTGCCAGCTTAATTGGCTCCGTAAAATTGATTCAAACAAGAAGATATATAAAACAAAACAACTTTCACTGCATTCTTTATGAATTCTCAAACGTATACAGAATATAATTATCTATCTGTTTTTGTCTGAAAATAAGAACTTTGAATTCTATTAAATATTTAAAATTTTTCCCCTGAAAATGTACACTTGAAAGAACTATCATATCTATCATTGCAAATGACGAACACGGTATCTTCATCCGGCATTCCTTGACCCTCCCCTCCCCTCCCCTCCCCTCCCCCGCCCCCATAAAATTTATAACTTCTGGTCCGCCAACGAGGCCGTCAACTGTCTTCTTTCAGCCACCGATGAAGGGCTCCGTCGATATAGTGTTGGAATTTTTGCATTACTGCGCCACCCACGGTGGAAAACCTGTCAGGCATTACCTGAAAATAAACATCATCAACAACATAAGAGACGTCATAACAGTGTAAGCTTACATGGTTTTAGGACCCTTTGTCAGTTCCTCGCAATTATGGGGAACTCGTCCTTACCTGCCCAAAACAGCAGAGGCGAAGAATAATACATTTTTGATTATCTTATTTACCATTCAACAAAGGTAGACTATGTTACGACGGCGTGAATACCAAGAGATTATGACGGTAATACTGTGATATATTTCGTCTTTAGCTCAAGGTGGGGAAAACAGATTTCACTGATGAGAAAGTATACTTTGTCTCATGAGCAACTGAAAGTATCGTCCTGAATCCTGATCAAGACTCTTACTTAGCGTCTTGAATCAAGTACTTATAACTTTAACTGCTATTTATCCACTCATTTTAGTCCTCACTCAGCTTTCTTTGAAATCAACAACTCTTTACCCTCAAACTTAACCACGTATTTTACACTATATGAAGGAAATTTAATTAATGGCTTTTGTTGTTGTCAGTACACCTATTTGAACTTCTTAGACTGATAAAGCATTAGTCTTTAGAGCAATTGTACTAAACCTGTGAAATACTTTGTAAAGTAATACACGTTAGCACCTTCCAAATCTCTTGTTTTCTTCTTAATAATGCACGGTAATTGCTACTTACGGGACACAAACGCAAAAGACAAGATATTCTTTTGCCTTACCTCCACTTCTAGCTCTTCATTGCCAAGTTTTAGAACGCCTTTATAAGTCGGTTTGTCAGCGCTGGCATGAACACCTCTACTCTCGACGTTTTTCACATACTCCAATTTCAGCTCAGTTATTAACTCTTCTTTCACAGTCACGCTGACTTCACTTCCTGAGTCTACAATAAACTCAATTAAGTCCGATGAAAGAGCATCTGAAAAAACAACAAGGTACGAAAAATAGACGGAATTATACTTTTCATGTACCCCAACCATTAGACAATATATACCAACTGGATAACCTGGCTTAATAATGAGGTCATCAACAAAATTATATTTTCCTTCTTAAATTTAAGAGCTGGCATGTAGATTTCATTAAGCTGGTTTGTTACCACTCAGTGCAAATTGAACCAGGAACTGGAAAAAAAATTAATACTGAGAGACTTAATTTGCTGATTGTTGACTGACTGACTGACTGTCTGAATGACTGCTTGGTTGACTGACTGACGGACTGACTGACTGGCTGACTGACTAATGGTTTGACTGGATGAGTCACTGACTGAATGACTGACTAACTTAATGACTGACTAACTGGATGATTGACTGACTGACTGACTGACTGACTGACTGATTGATTGACTGATTGACTGACTGACTGACTGACTGATTGTTGATTGACTGTAAAAATAAATTAATACTGAGAGACCTAGATTGCTGATTGTTGACTGACTGACTAACTAACTGACTGACTGACTGTCTGAATGACTGACTGACTGACTAGCTGGCTGATTGAGTGACTAACTGACTGACTGTCTAATTGATTTACTGACTGACTGACTGACTGACAGACTCACTGTCTGAATAACTGACTGGCTGACTGACTACAGGTCTGACTAATTGATTGAATGACTGACTGACTGACTGACTAATTGATTTACTGACTGACTGAATGACCGACTGACTGACTGACTGACTGACTGACTGGCTGACTGACTGACTGACAGACTCACTGTCTGAATGACTGACTGATTGACTACAGGTCTGACCAATTGATTACATGGCTGGCTTACTAACTGACTTATTGATTTACTGACTGTTTAAATGACTGACTGACTGTCTGTCTGTCTGTCTGTCTGTCTGTGTGGCTGACAAGAAAATATCCTGAATGATTGTATGGCTGACTGAACAGCTAACTAACTTCAAGTTTGACTGTATACAATAAACTGGCAGGTGCACTGCCTTTGATTGACTGGTTGACTGTCCAGCTCGGTAGCTGTAGTGTTCAGCTTGTTGACTATCTCTGGCTAAATAACAGTTCATTGGCTCAATGACTGAATAGTTAACTGGTTAACTGACTACTGATCGAGTCAACAGCTAACTGGCTGACTCACTAACAAAATGACTGATTGGCTGGCTGGCTCATTGACTGGGTAAATGACTTACTGAATGACTAACTTTCTGATTGGTTAACCAACTGGTCAATTTACTTTATTGGCTTTACTGACATTCTAATTGGCTGACAGACATATGATTTGCTGACTTACTGACTGGCAAACTAGATTAATTAAACTCTGGCTGAGTGATAACTTAAGTGAAAACTCAGGGTAACTATCTGGCTAACTAGTAAACTGACTGACATGTCAGGTCAAATCTATCTCAGTCTTGCTGGCATGCTAGCAGACTATGTGCAAGACTATCTAGATGTAGTGAATGCCTGAATGACAAACTTTAGTCTAAACTAACATAATGCATGGATGAATGATAAATATAAGTTTCAAAGCAACTGACTGACTGAGTGAGTGGCTCGGACTCACTGACTGGATGGCTGACTGACTGATTGACTGACTGATGGACTGAATAACTAAGCAACTGGCTGACTGACTGATTGACCAACTAGCTTACTCACTTATAACATGACTTGATCCGTGACTCGCTAAAAACCAACTCAAAGAGGCTAACTGAGTGAATGACTAAATAACAAGTACAATGAACGACTGAGAGATCGAGGGTAATTACCTACAAGAAAGCCTGATAAACGAGACTAAGAGACTGAATAGATGTCTGGCAAAATTATCATACATTCATCTGGATACCCTAAATGTCCTCCCAATACCTTCCCTTAAGTTAGACAAGATATGGTGTTTTGCAATCATACTTGCATATTATACATACTTTCTCCTTTTTCAGACTTAAGGTATCCAGGGACGCATAGAAAATCGTGTTGCTGATCGCCTTCCATTCCTTTGGGCTTTCCCCAGTAGCCAACAACAACCGTTCTTGTTTCATGTTCTGGGGTATTGTGCCACTTGAGGAAAGTTGCTGGCGTGTAGAAAATGGAAACATGTTAAATCGGTTCTGTATAAAAGTTATTTTACAACTTATTTGAGGTAAAGCTGCACTTAATACAGGTGGTAGTACTACACAATTCAGTCAAACAGCTAGGATAATCCGAAAGAATAAAACCAAAGAGCAATTCCGTTCAAGCTAAATTATTCATTTTAACAGCTGTATACTGCAAAACGCGTTTGACGTCTTTAGAAGATTAACTGTATAAAAGTAAAGTTAAAGTTAACATTTTTCCAGGTGAGAACTGAAATAGCAAACAATATTGAAAAGTAAAAGAATTGCAATAGAAACATGCAATGTAAACAAACTTCACTGATTCAAAACAAATACAACTGAACACCAGAAAAAAAAAACGTCTCAGTTCAATCTCTATTAACTTTGAGCTTGACGTCTCCTTTTGTATAAAACGATATTATTCTTTTGCAAGAATAAAGCACGATAACATTGCACGAAAGAAATTTGTGTGAGATACCAATAAAATAAAATGAAAGAAACCAAATTTGTTACAAGAGCGTGCGTCGAGTTTAAATTGCAAATTCGTAGCATGTTTTGATCGTTTTTATAACGCAAAAATTTAACTATTCTAACAAAATAGGTCCCTGACAAACGACATAGCAGTTCGAGTGAATAGAAATAAACTAATCTAGCTTTTGCTATTACATCCTAGAAAACGTATTCTTGAAAAAGAGCAACAAGCCAAATTATGAGTACAAATCGTTCACGTGGTCACGTACTATAGTTCAAATGCGGAGAACGGTCGAGCTACTGAGAAATGTTCAATTCCAGCTATTTTTGGAAAAAGAATAACACTGACATTGACTAGCAAAATCCTGCACATTCAGACAGTTTCTTAGTTCAAAAACACTAACTGAGGGCTAAGGACAATCTGGCTTGGGACAACAGGGGATGTAAAATGAAGGAAAGTTGACGACTTTCAAATGGAAGTAAAGACGAGATGACTGAAAGGCTGACAGAAGCCTTTTGCACCATAATTATTTGTAGTATAGTTTTTGCTGGAAAGAAAGTCGGGAAAGTTATTGCAGGCTGAGGAATATAAAATCAGTACTAAAATTTCGAGCGCAAACTGAATGAAACTGGTTTTCAGTTAGCCTTCACGATCAACTCGAGCCGTGTTCCGACAGCCTACCGATCTAGGCGTAGCCACTTTTCTCACCTTTACTAAGAGTAAAAAATCTTATTAAATCGTTTCTTTGACTTAAGTGTTTAGGAAACAACAAGGTCTTTACACTCAATAATTATTTTATGAGAACCTCTTAGTGTATATAGACACACAACAACGCGCTAAGGACCTTCATGAAGGAGAGTATGAACGCGTCAGCCGCAGTTATACTTGAGGCTGTGTGGCATGCTATCACCAGTATACGAAAGATCGAGCTAAGCTTTTCGATTGTTTTAGCAGTTTGACCTATTTTTCCTATCAGTAAGTTTAACTTGGACTTGAAGGTATTAAAATATATATATTTTTATGCGACTAAGAACACACAGCAACTGAACAAGGGACAAGCATTCGTAACCATAAAATCTCTCTTGGTTCAGGTCAAAGACCGTGACTTGAGTACACAGCAGGAACAATTTTTAGTAGCTGAAATCAAACTGTTCGCGTGCCAGTTACATTGAAACGGTTTCCACCACTTTATTTGCTACATAAACAACAACAGCATAAGTCATTACGTTAGCGGCTTGAGTTGAAGCTAATGGCGGATATCTGTGGGGGAGCCCCCCTTCTTTAGGGAAATATCGCTTGTAGTTGTTTGAACCAAACGTTTTCCTCTTTAGAAAATTAAACTCCATGCTTCATTGGGTGAATTAGAAAATATAGTTTCTCAGACTCAAAGAAAGCATCTGCAGTCGCAAGAAAAGGCTGAGAGTATCTGAGGCATTCAAAAGTTAACCTACGTTAGTGAAACTTTGAAGCGTTCGACGATAAAATTTCACCTGTAGAAATTTGCGGAAGATTAATTTAAAACTTTAAAAGCAATATGAATATTTAGTTTCAACCGTTAAACAGGGAAATATTTTTAGACGGTATAAAAGGTAAATAATTACCTGCCCACTTAATTCTGTTCCTGTGCCCCGGTACATTGACGTTCAGAGCATCAAAAAGGTCATCATTAATTTCTCGTGTCTTAAGGTCTTTGACAGTGTTGATTCCCTCTTTCTTAAAGTCTTTAATATAACGCTCTAGCCCAAGATGTTCTAGCCAAAGCTGGATATCGAGATTTACAGCTGAAGGGCAAAATATCAACACTCAGTATAAGAAGTAAATTATTTATTACTCGAGTTAAACTCTTTTAAATGAAGGAAACAGACCAATGAATATTCAAAATATTAAATTTAATGAAAACCTCTGCTCCCCCCAGATTGAATCCTGCTCAAACAGATTATGTCGCTCATTGATCAATCATCGTTAACAGCAAATCATACACATTGTTTGGTAAACATCAAAACAGGTATCCCCTAAAAAATTCAATAATGGAAATATTCATCCTTCACAAATCCTTACCTGCTTCCAAAATTTTAGCTCGATCCCCTGGATCTACGATATTTAGAGAATCTAAATCTTTGTCTTCTAATAGACACAAATCAAACCCCGTGTCGTATCCGTGGCTGTCGAAATTCTCACAGTATTTTTCGAGGTTTATTTGCTCCAGAAATACTACAAAACTTCTCGATGCGGCCATCGAAGTCAAGTGAAAATCGCTTTGATTCGATTCCTAGCGCGTTATGACTGGAAAAAAATATATTGCCGCTGATTGGTGTTTATCAAAAAGTAATTGTCTCTGATTGGCTCTTTGGCATTGGAATATTTTTGCGAGGGAAAATGTTTGTCACGAAGGTCTGAGAGACGCTGTACTTGCCTGAACTTGCCCTGTTTATGCATTGTTCTTTCTGATGACGTCACATTGAAAGTGAAACCTAAAATGGCGGCTGTATTGTGGTTACTGTTTGTGTTCAAACTTGCCCGATCATTTTAGGAGCAGTCTAATACGACACGGTTATTTCCCCATCTTGAAAATGCTTTACATACTTTCTGAAGATATGCTGTGAAGTCGGTGAGTCGCTGATGCTGTTTGTTTCAGTTAAAAGTAAACGTTGTGGTTTTATCGTGCACGATTCCTTTTTTTTTAATACACGGCTTGAACACTCTCAATTCTATCGAGGTAGCCTTTCCTGATCATCGTCTTATTAGAATGCACAACTAGACTCAGTCTGACAGCTATAACAATTATTAGTCTATTACCTCAACCATTCCCCTGCTGGGTCATCACTCATCAAGTTGCAAAAGAAGCTTAAGCTTAAGTGCGTTCTTATAAGCCTTTATACGTCTAACGATAATAAAGGCGAGGCTGAAATTCAGTCTATTATTTCCGACTGATGCTGTGTGGAACGTTTATATTTCCGATATCACCGGAAATCTAGGCTGGAAAATTACATACTGAATACAGCAAGCTTGATGTACAATGTACGGCTTACTGCTGCTTACTGACATCAAAGAAATTTAAAAAATAAGTTTGTTGCATTCCAATTACTCTTAGACCCTGAGACTGCTACTCTCTGTATATAATAAATAAATAGAATTAGGGTAGCTGACATTTTAAGGGTGAGGTGACGCCAGGCTATGTTGATTGCTGACTAATGAAGCCTTTCAAATTTCTGCAGGTGTTTTGTTATGAAGGTTGTGCTTTGTTATAATGAAATTTGTAGTTTTTGTCTTCCACTTGTTTGGTCACAACAAGTCAACAATCCCTAAATATTTGCAGTGTTAACGTTTTTGTTGACTGCATCGTTATATACACATGCCAATCTGTTAAGGGTGTTTCCCTCAAAGTCAAAATAAGCTCATCTAGAATAATATCTTTCCTCAAGGGAAAACAGTGTGTTTTGTTTACATACATGGTATTATCTTGGGATTGTTACAAGAGAAAAACGCAGCTCAGAAACGTCAACAGGAAGTTGACTGTTCTCTTTTGACGTATTTTGATGCCATCATGTCCATTATGGAGAGCAACTCGACACCAAAGCGAAAATTTTCCAGCGTTTGCCGAAGAGCAAAAAAGCCAAAATAGGAAACGTTTAAGTTCTGGTTGACCTACATGGCTCACAAATGTGAGAGTAACAAATGGGGGTTGTAGCCTTGTTTCACACGCATTTCTTTAACCGATTCAGAGCTCACGTATACTTGTAATGTACCAGAAGACAATGCACAAATCACATTCATTCCAAAATTTACAAATCATGTTCCTCTTGGTTGCCTCGACACAATTTACTAATTTTTGCCCTAGTCAGGCTTAATGCATAAACCCCTTGCTACCCTCCAATGTCTGTGCTTGGTTCTTTTTTGCTTGGGATGAGCAAAAAGTATTTTGTTGCTTAGTTAATATTCATTTCACCCAGCTGCAGTATAAATAGCAAGGAAAAAATGACCAAACACTAAGAGGAAATTTGTCCTGGGTAGAAAGTGGTTTCAGTCCTAAATGAACCTGTTTGTGAGAGGTACTGCCCTGTTGCATAACAAGTTGTTTGAATTATCCATCACCTCCCAATTAAAGATTGTTTTATAAATATGCAAAATTAAGCTTTGTAAATCTGTTCAATGCCATATAGTAATTTATTTTATGTCCATACATTTGTTGCAGACCTTGGTTGTGGTTCTGGCTGTTCAAGGAAGGGAAGTGTGAACCCTGGTGATAAGAATTAACCAAGTTTATTTGTGGCATTTTACTTGTTTCTCTTGTGGATCAAGGGACATTTTGTTTTTTCCTTTATGGTAAAAATTCATTTAAATTTGAAAGGCTTAGTGGAAGAAAAGTGCAAGTGAGGATTTGGCATTGCAATTTATATCATTCCAAATCAGCTGTATTTTTGCATACAGTCTGACAAATGTACATTTTTTATTGTTTTTTTTGTTTTTTTTTTTGGGGGGGGGGAAGAACACACACACAAACGTGTCTGATTTCTTTTGTAACAGTTCTCTTTTGAAAGCGAAATAAAAGAATTCAACCAAGCTTTGTTTCTTCTTCTGTATTGTAATGCTTTACAAGTCATGTAGATTTCAGGAAAAACAAAAGCCTAACTCTTTGAAAATGTGTCTTATGATCAAATAATAAATACTGAGCCACTTTCCATACATGGTAACCGTGCCACAGTACTGATAGTAAGTAACTTGTTTATAAAGGACAATTCATCACCTGCACCCTTTTTTCACCAAGCCTTTCAACTTTCATTGACCATGGTTGAGGTTCATGGTTGTACAAAATGTGACTGTTATTTAGGTCATCCAGGGCTGACATTGGTAACCAGAGGCGACCTTTTATGGCCGGCCACTACAGCAAAGATGGGTGGCCACTCAGATTTGAAATTGACTATTAAAACACTACAGTTGTAGGAGTACTTCTCTAGTTTATGACTGGATTCTTTATCAGATAAGCCAACTTTTTCATGGCCCTGGTCACCATGCCACGCTAGTCTGGGAAGGAGCATTGCTTGACAACCCAGACTGGGTTCATACCAACTTGCAGTACTATGAGCTGTACCATTGCCGCTTGCCACAGTCTTTTAAAATTTTTCACAACTTTAGACAAGTTTCTGATGAGGCCCTAGGCTGTTTCAGGCTCTCAGATAGAAGGTTTGGTGGAGATCAGAAGGCAAACTTGAAAATGACATGTATGTGTAGGATCTGGGTGGGAAGAAAGGCTCATTCGGAGCCCCATTCCTGCTATATTGAAGGCTGTAACAGGATGGACAATCAGAATCAGTTGTCAGTTGTTAATTAGCGACGGAGGTTGGCTACTTCTCCTTTCTCGGTTCTTTCATTTTGATGAGCCCTTTAAAAATTAATAAGAGTAATAATAGAGTGGTTTTCAGTTTGAGAGGCAAAATTCACTTTTGCTTTGGCCAAAGTTATTGCTTGGGTGTTGGTTTTATGACACTCAATTGAAAACTGCTCTAATAATAATAATCATCATCAATGTCATCATCATCATCATCATCATCATGTTAATAAGGTATGGTATTGTATGCAGCACTGTAAGTGACTTTGTTCCCCAGGGGGGTACTCAGGTGTGTTATTGCCAGGAGTGGGGAGTGGGGTTTGCAAATAAGACCCAATTTTTATACTATAAAAGTCCCATTAGGCTGAAACTGCACCCCAAAAAATCCAGCACTCTTCAGAATGTAACCTAAAAAAGTTATTTTTATCTGCATTAAAAAACCCAAGAGAGTCTGAGACGGTTTATGCTTCCAACTTTCTTCTTTTACTTTGTAAATGAAACTGATACTTGTTGTTTGACTTAAAAGTGAGAACACTGAGGTAGATCCCCCTAAAAACAGTCCTGCCAAAATCTTTTTACCTAGAATAAGTCCACCAGAAAATTTCTAACCCAAAAAAGTTCCAAATTGCAAATTTCAAACTAAATAAGGCCTTTTTGCCTCCCTGTCACAAATACTCCTGAGAACCCAACCCCCCTCCCCCCCACCCAACCTTTGCCCAAATCAGTCATTCTGCCGGCAGAATTTTGAGCAGAATAGGGGCTTTTAGGGCTTTAGATTTTTGGAGGGTAGAGAGAGAACCATGATGAACCACAGGCTTACCATCCTCTGTTTCTGTGGTGGGTTGTGTATTTATAATATAACTATATCGGTTTATCAAACTAGCAAAATCAAAGCCGAAATTTAGGCCTTTTAAAACTGAGGAAAATGAAATAAAAACTCATAAAAGTGCAGCCATGGTGTTTGATTTGTGTTTCTGAGTTCATTTTGCAATTTAAGGCTCGCGAAAGTGATGTTTTCAAAATAACGGTCAGACTCGCTCAAAAGTAGAGAGTGAGAACCTGAGAGAATGAACAAAAAGGCAGGCCTGGCAATCAAAGTGAATGTACCCACAGTCTAATGTTAGACTTCACCATTCTCATAATTATTTTAAAATAATACAATGTGAACTGATTTTTATGCCAAAAACTGAGAACTCGGTAAGAAGAAAAAAATTACCAATTTTTGAACGTTTTATGTTTATAAAACTGGAAACAACTAAACAAACTTCTTAGAACATTGAATACAGGATGATGTTTATTTTCTGTTTATGATTTTTCCAGGAGATTTTGGGTCAGCAACTCCCGATCTTCACCTTTTTTTACTGGACTGAAGTCCTCTGCAAACGAGAAAGTGTTTGTTTTTGTGTTTGTTTTGCTTTGTTTGTTTGTTTGTTTTTTTTTTATTGTTCTTTTTTTTGGTGGAACGACCTGTAAAGGTCAACCAGTCTGGTATGGAATTAAATTGTTTCTGAGAAAAACTCAGAAAAACTGTTTTCCTTCACGAAAACGAACATTGCCTCTGCAACAAATTTCCTGTAAACGGGGAACCATTACAGTGTATGGGAAACAATGAAATTCAGAAATGTTTCGTCAACGACTTTCTTCCGGAAAAAAACAGATGTTGTAAACAACGCCGAGTAGTGTTCTAACAACTTATTTGACTGATTTATCGTTTATTTTATTGTCGGGTAATAAACAAACACACAAATGATGTTAGGGTTTCAACACGCAACAGCCACGTTTCCCTCCACAGACCCTTCGTCTTTGAGCAAGAACGAGCGTGTGGTAACGAATGGGAAAGAAGGGCACCCTGGGAAGGACCTTCCCACCTTCCTTTGCGCGTAGCTGCCTGTTTTTGTTTCAAGTTCTGATTGGTTCATTGCGTTGATCGTGTCATTAGTCATTTGTGAGGATTACATTGTTAATTTGGTCAGAACTTTCCAGTAATATTGTAATGGTTGATAGTGAAAAACAGCACATCTTTTTTTACAGATTTGGAACAACATTTGTCGCGCATTCTAGTTCCGTGAGTGAACTACAGTGCAACTGAAGTAGACTTGTGGAAAAAATAGTAATCTTTGAAGTATTTTGGTATATAATTAATCTTTTGGACGCACTTACTTTTTAGTATCTTTTTCCTACACCAAAACTACAGCCCCAATAAAACCCAAAATGTACGCTTACAATTAGAACTGTCATGTTCGGCTGACTTCCAATAAAATAGCATGATTTGACAGGACATTCCTTCGAAATGAGACGTGCAGCCCGGGTGATATCGCACTTAGAAAATAATGAAACCAGACACGTCTTCCCGATTTCAGGTGATTACCATTTTAAGTGTTAGTAAGAGAGTGAGTCGTCCTTTGAGCTGTCTTCCTGTGTACAAAGATGGAAGTCAGGCCTCTCCGGTACAAAAACGCCAGCTTACGCTCCAATGTTCTCCCCGAGACCGCTAAGCAGATGAACGCTAAGGTGTCCCTTATAACAGGGGTAACTGGTCAGGTAGGTCGGCGATTTGTTGATTGTTTTTTTGTATCGCTAAATATTCGAAGCCACTTGGTGATATTTGTCATGAAAGGGTCTGACAAACGTTGTAAACTTTTCAGTGTCGGTCGTCCGAATTTACTGAAAAATGGAGTGTTGAAACAGTACAACTCCATCGTCCCATGTGCAATCCACAGTCGAAAGATGTTGAGCAAACACCCACTTAACGGCTCACTGGCAATTTACAACAAAAGTTGTTAGAACTCTACCGGAGCTATTCTACCTACTACTACTGACCAGCAAAATCAGAGGAACTCGTATACCATATAACGCCTTACTTAAATTTTATTCTCGGGTTTAGAATCAGCGAAACTCGTGCAAAATTGGTCCGCTTAATGTTCGAGGGAAAAATTTCGAGATATTCAGTTTAAATGGAACGCACACAAAACTGAGGAAAATGTGAAGCTTTCAATAGTTCATTAGAGTTTGATGATCAAAAACGCATGTATAACGTGTTAAGAGTAGCGATACATTACCACCCTATATGTCATGGCAAACAAGAACTTAACACCTTTATCTACCATTGTTATGATTCCTTTTTTGTGGGTTTTAATTTTCGCCATCCTTTGGCGATGCTCGAAATTGATGAAACTAAAATCAACGCGAAAATAAAAAGCATTCGGGTAAAGTTAACTTCGTTAATGCTTTGATCGAAGCAAGAACCAACAACAATTTAGTAATCGCGACCATCGCTTACGGCAGATCTCAACTGCAGAATGGCCGGGAGATATTATGAATGTATCAAGTAATTGTAACCTGCTCAGTCGTTGGGTAACGTGTGCGTGACTCAGTAGCGGAGGATCCGTTGTCGGAGCCACCATTTTACGAGAATTTCTCTCTCATCAAATCGCCGGCGAGCAAAACAAGCCGGCTCGAAAATGGCACCTCCACCGTCAGTCGCGCTCGCGAACACCCAAGTGAGTTGAAGATTGTATGTATAAGACCGTCTAATTTGCATTTTTCTTTTTGTATTTCTGTATTTTTCTTTCTACACCAATAAAATTTATAAAAGTCGGATACGTTCTTTCTGCAGTCTCTAGGTTACGGTGTTTTTAATATCACAGTCAACTTTTTTTCTCTCTCATCAAAGTGTAAGTTTAAAAAACACTGCTTTTTCTTTCATTTTGACCTTCTCTTCTTAGACACACGAAATTAAAGTGTTGAAGAAGGCCTTTTCTTCATTTAAGTTTTGGCCTTAAAGTCACCGTTAAGATGACAGTAATATGGTTAGCTTCACGTTTACTAGATTTAAAAAAAAAGAAAAAATTCTCCTCCAGTACTAATTTCGTATGTAAGTTTCTCAGTGACACTGTTTACATACAGTTGGTAGATTTTATATTTTCTCACGCACGCACGCCACACAAAATGAATAGCATTAAACTAAAAGAGAATTATTGCTTTAAACAATAAAATATAACTCGAGAACTTAACGTTCTATGAAAGGCCAATTTAATTTTCAAAATTATCGAAGTTATTGTCAGAATCCAACTGACCGCCTGAGAATGAACACGTGGCATCAGGTTTTCTAAGTGTCACGCTAAGCCCTCAAAAATCAAACTCGTTCCCAGGGAAACAGAGTTTTGCCGGTCGCACGAAACCTTGCGATCGAAGCGTGAAAGAAAGTCAGTGAATGAAACTTCGCCATTTTGCTTTAATATGGAAAACGGAAAGACAGACAAGAGGAGAGTTGCTTTAGTCACGGGTATAACTGGTCAGGTACGGCAATTCGAGAAAGATTTTCCGTGTTTTATTCCGCTTGTGAAAACTTGAACGGATTTTTAAAATAGAACATGGCGCCGGGTGGATAAACATCGAAGGATTCGCTTAAATTCATGTTATATTGACCGTAAAATTTCCACATGGAACAGCAGACCACGATTTTTAGCTTCATTGGGCTGTTTTAGCGACAATGTCTCTGAAACTAAGCGCAACTGAGCAATGATATTCTAGACAGTAACAAAAGCTGAAACCCCAGGAATTGGAAGCCATTTACAGCTTACATGTAAGCTTAAATATTATGCTTGGAAGAATCGAACAATTGATATGTTTAATGGATTTTTTACCCGCTATTAATTTATTAGAATTCAAGTGAGATCAGACAGCAAATGTATTTGTTTTTGGAGTCGAGTTAATTAGAACTCAGGCCCCTCAATTGCATTTGTGAAGAAATATTCAAATATGGGGATTTGTGCATGAAAGCAAAAACCAGGGATAGTAGCAAACCTTGTTTAGAATCTTCTGGAAAATTGACCTGATATGAAGTTTGGGTTCTTTGATCCAATTACCTGTTAGGGCATTTTTTTCCACACACACCCAGCACACACATCTATTCCCACCTCCATCTCATTCTGCACATAGTATGTCTTGTTTTGTGAACAAGTAGGAACTGGTGTCTAAAATCAAAGAGCCCTTCAGAACTTTCATGAGCATTCAGAAAAAGCAAAGGGCGGTGATCAAATTGCCGCGAATCTTTGCATGAACTTGGTTTGTTAACTGACCACGTAATTTGGTATCAGTTAATGTTAGTGTAAAAGATCTCTTCAAGAGAATACATCCGGGATGTCTTGACTACATAAATTTGCCAGATTCTTCGATCTAATTTGGAATTCTTTTACATTTTTGGTACTATTCAAAAGCAAAACAAATGAATTTTGACATAGCATCCTAAAAATTTTGTTAAATTTTCTTCAGGTTGAAATTAGTTCCATCCTGTGTTTATTACTATTTCTTTGATGGTTTGCGGTATTGATGTGCAACTCATAATCAGTCCAAATTTGCTAACAGAATCAGAATAACTCTGAGAGCAAAAAAAACCTGTCAAAAGTAAGTGACCATCTTTGAACAAGGTTGGAGAATTGACTGACTATACCCAAGACTGTAGGCGCTTTAGGCACCAATTCTGAAAGGAGACTAAGGAAGCTGCTTCCAAGTTTCATGTGTTTACGGCTCAACTTAAGTATAAAAATCGTGATTGCAAAAGGTTGTCATTTAGTCATGTAAGAGATGACAGCTTATTTAAGAAAAATTAAATTACTCCTATATAACATATGATTATTTGAAGAAAATGTAATTTTAATTTCACAATGGGTGGTTCCAGAAAATATCCATACCCATACTACGGGCAGCATCTCGGAATTCCAAAGGGGAGGGGGGGTTACGTCGACTGGAATTCCGAGGACATGGGGGGGTTCATTGGACTGGAATTCCGAAGGCATGGGGGGGGGGGGGGGTTCAGGAGAGTAACTTCCAGTTTGGTGTAGTTAAGTTCTTCAAGAAAAACTCATCAAAAACGACTTATCTAAGGACGATGATTCACTCGTAAACACGAGACACGTTCAACTCAATCAGCATTCCGGAGACACATTTCAATGGTCATGGTCAATAAAATGTTTATGCTAACATGACGGCTGAAAGCTGTTCACTTGCCAGTAGATCAGTCACAAAAGTGATCGTAGGCTTTTCTTCGATTGTTTTGCTCGAATACAATATTGTAGATCCCAGCAAAGGGTTTTCAGCCCCTATATTAAAGCAGATAACATCGAGACACATGCGAAATTGTTGCGTTACATACCATGCGACGTTCATTGAAAAGGTCAGATTTCACGCGTTATGCAAATTTGATGGGCATTTGATCAGACTACATTCACTATTTTGTACAAATTCTTTTAAAGTTGTCATTGACTTTGAATTTCAATGTGAGTTTCATTTACTATTTCAATTTTAATCGACGGATAAAGTGCGGGGAAAAAGTTTGATTTGTTCTTGCACAATTTATTTGAGGCTGCAGTACAGTATGCAAATTGCATTCACTGTAAACTAAAAATAATTGCTGGAAAAAAGCTTGCTACTTTACTCTAATTCTTTTCCTAACATCATAACCTTCAATTTTTAGAATAGGTTGCATTCAACAGTTTCGCTTTTGATGGCAGGAAATGCAATTGAATTGCCATTTTCAATTCTGAAAATTTTAGCTTTGTTGTTAAAATTTTACATCGCATTCGGCATGCAAATTATTCACGGCAACCCTCGACACCAAAAACTATAGACACACGTTTAAACATTGGACCAAGCGTTGGAATGACTTCAAAGCCATTTGAGTTTTGTAATGTTTAACGGATTATCGGTAGTGTACATTTTGCCGTGGAAGGTTACAATGTAAAATATCACTCAGTCGGCCGCTGTTTGTCATCATGCAACGATGATTGTTTGCTGTGCTGAATGTACGTTTTTTTCTTTCGGAGGGAGCAAAAGGATTAATTCCGTTTAATAAAGGTTTTTGGAACATAGAGAGGGCTTTTCAAATCAGTTGGAAGAAAAAAGCGTCAATTCGTAAGGGGGGTTTGAATGATTACGGAATTCCAAAGGCATGGGGGGGGTAGAACGGTTTGGAATTCCGAGGGCAAGGGGGGGTTGAGCAGTTTGGAATTTCCTACAGCAAGGGGGGGGTCTAGGTTAAGATGCCGCCTGTGGTAGGGTATGGATATTTTCTGGAATCACCCAATCACGGTTAATGACTTCAAAAACATGATCACTGTCCATATTGACAAGGCACACTTACATGTATACGTTATAGTTCAATTTTATCCTTGGTTCAGTTTTTATTTTCCTTTGTTCTTTTTTATGGAAATATATGACAATGAACATAAAACAAAAGGAAATAAACCAAGGATAAAATTGAACTACAACATGTACAATTTGTAATGGTGGAAGAAGAGAGTTCCAAATGTATACTCAAGCTCTAACATATTTTTCATGATAATTTTTCAAGGATGGCTCATATCTTGCTGAATTACTGCTGTCCAAAGGCTATGAGGTAAGTACATGTAATTTAGAAACAGGTCTGTAAATTTTACTTCCTAGTTTCTTTACTTTTGTTCAGTATAATGATATGTACAATTAGATCCTTATCACCATTGTTGCCTTAAACGTATATTAAACTACAAAAAACAGTACCATTCCCAAATTCCGAGACAAGTTATTAGCTTTTCTATTGCATCAGAATACATGTAATTCTTTTTGTATTTACAATTTACCAGGTTCATGGTATCATCAGACGATCTAGCTCTTTCAACACGGGCAGAATTTCTCATTTATATGCTGATACCAGGTCACATAAAATGGGAGGTGAGTGCATCAGATTGTAGACTGTAATAGACAAAATTGGGTGAAACTGTGGGCAAAAAAATTTGGGAGAGTGGGATCTAAACAACCCGATTCCATTTCCCTTTACTCCACATTCCGGCCCTTTCTTCATTGATCACATCTCTTTATGCTTTATTTTCTGTTGCAAAATAACATACAATGTTGCAAAACTGTTTACTATTTTTTTCTCTACCCACCCTCTCTATTCCTACCTCCCTCTTTTTTCTCCTGGGTTCCCTCCTCCTCCCCTCCCTCAAATTTTGGAACTGGGATAAGAGACGAAGGTTCACAAACCTCCAGTTCTTGATACTTCTTGCGAAGTCTCATGAACCCTGCTGTGGCCGGCAGTTGCTGGAGCTTATCTTGTTTTTGAAACATGAAGCAAGCAGATCCCAGTTGTTCAAAGCAGGGTAAAGCTTGCTCGTAGTGCTTGTGGAACAGATTTTTATTTCAGTTTCATAGCTCAGTGGTATGGATTCCATACCACAATTTTTTGTCCTGCATTTGATTTAAGTCCACTTTAAATTGTCACTTAAAATTACTAGACATGTAGAAACCTTTTAAACAAGAGAAACAGATCAACTTTAGTTAATTTCTACACCTGGGTTACTGTTAATCAACTTTTTAACAACTGAGCCCAGGAGTATTGCAGTTGCCACTCCCCCCTGGAGGGGATCCTAGTCCAAAGCGTGGGTTCCCTGTTGTACATTTATTTTTAATAGCGAACAAATTCCACTCTGTTTTACAAGGATAGTACTAAACAATCTAACAAACGACCAACCTTCGCAGTCTGCTTTGGTCATTCAGCAATGTTTAATTTTGTTTTGCCCATTTTTTCAAAATGGGTTTTACAATACTACTTTCATTACTTTCAATTTTACTTTCAATTCTTTCTTCATTTACAGCCATGAAACTACATTATGGGGATCTTACTGACAGTACAAATCTGGTAAAAATTATAAGTGAGGTTAGTTTGTGAGATATTTGTTAATTTATTCAAACAGTTTCCAGCAACATTGCTGCTGAGTTAGTTGTTAATGAAGTATGTGTTTGGCTACGTCTTCTTTTGACTGCATTTCTCTACACACCATACAATCTACAGACTTTTCAGAGACCTTTTTAGGGGGGCTACGAATGTCGCTAGTCTGAATTTGAAAACCCATTCGTTTCACGTATCAAGGAGCAAGCCATGTCCCTGTCGGTATTTTACTATTGTATTTGCACTTGTCTTCATCGCTGTCGCAGTTTCAATCCAACCTTTATGTCACTTGTCACCATTTCATCTGTCTTATGTCATTGTTTCAAGGCCATGTTGTTTGTCGAAATTTACCCTAACAGGGCCTCTTTTGAGAGATATTCAACTGTGTCATCAACCCCATGTTACAGCCACTGGGTTATTACAGCCACGTCATTTTTATGGCCACTTTATTTTAGCCTGAACAATTATGCTCTGTCATCCAGTAACATGTAAAAGACCCTTTAATCTTGCCGCCCTATGGCCAATGGCCACATTACACTGTTAGTCAGCCACATCAAAAATAATGTCCTTCCAGAAATTATCCATACCTCATTCACGGAAGACTGATTGGAATGATTATGGTATAGCTTGATACCAAAAAGACCATACCATAATTAAAATAATAGTTCAGTTGTTGACCCTTTCCTTGCTTCCATTAGGGTTAATTATGGACTGAACTTGAGTAAGTCAGAACAAATGTTTGGAATTGCTTGTTTATCATTCTGCTAGATGTCTTTTTCATGATTGTGTATGAAAGGCTCCAAAGTACACAGAATTTTGCAGGTGGTCTTTCTCAACAGTTACTTAACATACAGTAACTTTCTGTAATTTTCTTATTTAGGTTAAGCCAGATGAGATTTACAATTTAGGTGCACAGAGCCATGTTAAGGTAATCCTATTAACTATAAAGACGTCTGTGGTAACTGTGCTGTACAAACAGTCAGCTGTCTTTTAAACAGACACCATATGGACCTAGATTTGGTGACCGTGGTAAATAGACTGTGATAGGCTAGAGTTATTTTCAGTAATTCTTCTTCACTGGGCCTTCAGCTCCTGTTTAGTAATAACAGGGTGTCTGTAATAGTGAGCTGGTGTCCACAAGACAGGGTTGGCTGTATTTAGTTGTATATATATCTCATTAGATGTTTCAGTGTGAAGTATCGCCATATATTTTGAAAGTTGTCCTGTATTTTGACGAGCCCGCAGGGCAAGTCAAAATACAAACATCGAGTAACAATATATGCTGATACATTGTACTTCACAAGAAAACATCAAATAAGAGATTTATTATCCAACTTAACCTTTTTCAACCTTTTCCAGTAACTTGAAAGAAAACTACAAGTGTAACAGGATGAGCGCCACACACTTTTGTTCAATAACCAACTGTACAATACCGTGGGATATCTGTACTTGTTTCACGCGCTTTCTGTACAACAACTAATACAGCTGGATAATAATTTTGGGTACAATTGCCAGCTGTTCAGTCCTAGTGTGTCTTGTTATAGCAAGGGGGTCTCATTAACTTGGTGTTTCTGCCCCTTTTTGGCAGTGCTCACCTGTTTGTGCTTTTGCTATTGCAGAACGTTTTCCCTGTTGCTCCTGCTTCTCAAAAAAGCCCTTTCTGTCGATGTTCCTGGCCTCTTTTCTTCAACTGAAGATACACTGTATATTCCCATCTTCCTGTCGCTAGTACCTGAACTGGTTCACAGGTTGCATGACCACCTTACACCTGTTTGTGAAATTTTAGGTCAATTTTCATGTCTGCTCATAGTTGCTTGTCAGTTTTTCCACGTGTACTACAATTTAATAAAGAAAAACATTGTTCCCTATATTTTTGGCCAGTTTGGTTGCCAGTTTCAAGAAGGGGCTTGGGCATGCTGTGAGGGTAAACTCCTTTCCTAATGTTTGGAATTTTCACTGAAAACTGATGGCTGGACCTGGAAAAGTTAATATGGGGCAGATTCCTTAAATAAGTCATAGGCCACATGCAAAAAATGAGGCAAAACTGAGCACACATGCACAAAGAAACCAACAAACAAAAAAACAACCTAAAAGTTGACATACAGTGTATTAAGGGTAGTTATACTACATGTACCGGCCTGTTTAGATATTACTTCCACATACAGTGCTTCTCTAGTTCTCTCTACCCAAAAGTTTAAATAAATACTAAGTCTTGTTCAATCAACAGCTGTGAAAACTAGATGAATGCATAGATTAAGCTGCGTTGTGTTGAAGTAGAGATACTTCTTCTAGTATTTTGAGGCATACACATTTCGTCACCACAAATCCTCTTTATTTCAACATTTTCAGGTTTCATTTGATTTAGCCGAGTATACTGCTAACGTTGATGCTGTTGGAACATTGAGATTACTGGATGCAATCAAAACTTGTGGAATGGAAAACCATGTTAGATTCTATCAGGTACTGATTATTGATAATATCTGTATTCATTATGCTGATGTGTTTGAGGTAGAGTTCACTTGTAACTTATTTTATATTTTATTCAGTGATGGAGGTCATATGGCATTGCATATTGTTTTGCAGGCCTCTACCAGTGAGATGTTTGGAAAAGTCCAAGAGATTCCTCAAAGTGAAAAAACTCCATTTTACCCTAGATCTCCATATGGTAAGTTTATTTCATAAACAGTATACACATGACATCATCACTGCTATATTGGTGTACCATTAACAAAAGGTTTGTCATTAGATCCTTTTGTTGTGTCCAGTCTTTAGGGACTGGTTGCATTTGATTTGTTCCTTTATATTAAGTTATTGGTTAAAATTAAGGTATGGAAACCCTCTCTTATGGGTAAAAACCATCACAACATAAATTAAATATTGTAACGGCTTCTTGAAAATGTTCATGTGTTTGTTATACACGTAAAACATTGGTGTGCTGATACTACCTTGCAGGGTTTCAGAAAACCCTCAGAAAGACAAATTCACGCACTGTACAGCTGTATTTCTGCAACTATAAAAATCATATAGCTTTTTAAAATGTTTTTAATGTAGATTCTCCCTATTTATAAATATCAATGTGACTGCATTTGGTTCAACGCTTGCTTTAAATGACAGGGGCTGCCAAGGTGTATGCTTACTGGATTGTTGTAAACTATAGAGAAGCCTACAACATGTTTGCATGCAATGGAATCCTCTTCAATCATGAAAGTCCACGTAGAGGTACAGTCATTTAAGATTAAATCTTAACATTGGCTTGACATAATTTCCCCTTACTGCCACAAGATCTTAAATTAGAAAAGACGTGAATCGCATAGGAAAGAAAACCAGAGAGCTGGAGAAGAACCTTTGAAGCAAGGGCAAGAACTAGAAAAACACTGCATCTCTGGGGCCCTTTTCTCGAAACTCCTGATAACTTTTTGGCCCGAAAACTATTTTAGGTGCACAATATTCTCCAATAGCTGTACAAATTTTATTGATTTTGAAAGCTAAATTTTAATCTTTATAATTTCGTGAAGCATATAGCTAAGTTTGCGCCAATAATTACCATTAGCTGATAAATAAATGAGCTCGAAAAAATACTTACCAGGCCCGTAAAGTTATCGGGAGTTTCGAGAAGTGGGCCCTGCCCACGTACATGAAATATGCCAAGACTGGGCTTCAAATACAGGCAGCATTGGCAGGAAGCGACAGTGCCTTCCGAGCCTACTCTACACTGAGACGTTAACTGACTGAATTCAACTCAGTGAAGGTGATTGGGATTCAAATACAGGCAGCATTGGCAGGAAGCGACAGTGCCTTCCCAGCCTACTCTACACTGAGAAGTTAACTGACTGAATTCAACTCAGTGAAGGTGATTGGGATTCAAATACAGGCAGCATTGGCAGGAAGCGACAGTGCCTTCCCAGCCTACTCTACACTGAGAAGTTAACTGACTGAATTCAACTCAGTGAAGGTGATTGGGATTCAAATACAGGCAGCATTGGCAGGAAGCGACAGTGCCTTCCCAGCCTACTCTACACTGAGAAGTTAACTGACTGAATTCAACTCAGTGAAGGTGATTTGTGGTAGATATTTACTGGGCCACAAACGGCAGGGCCAATATCCACCACTGTGCACCAATAAGTTGTACTGAGGTGAATAATTGTCGTACTATAGCCAGCCCCCTAATTTTGTTTACTAAGTGGCCAAAAACTTGCACATGGCAGCTGCTGCCTTGTTCAGAGGTGAATAGCACATGCTATCCCGAATCTGAGTAGCAGATAAAAGAGTACAAAGAATACTATCCCCATGTGTGGTATACTAATTAGCCCTTTAAGCCCCAAGACTGACAAGCATCTAATTCCTCCTTACAATATTACTACGTGATTAAACTTACAGGTCGTGAGAATATAGAAAAGGATCACCAAAGTTGGTGTGTCTTAATGTTTAATCAAATTCTCACAAGTAGTATCAAACAAATATATAAAGTTAGAATAGTAGGGAGAACATGCATGTTGATACTGGGGGTTAAAGGGTTAATATTATTTTGTCTCAGGTGAAACATTTGTGACAAGGAAGATCACAAGAGCAGTGGCTAAAATCCATTTAGGACTTCAGGATGAGGTTTGTGTTTCATACATGTGTACATTTTTTGCCATTACCCTTAAAGCAAGAAGCACAAAAAGTGAGCACATTCCTACTTATTAAAATTATTTTGCATGTTTTTGTGAAGATTGAGTAGTAACCCAACACAAAACATTTTGTAAAGCAACTCTAGGCCATGGGTGAACTTAAGTTAGTTTAGTGGAAGCTTTCTTCAGTTCTGATTGGATAGTCAGTCTCCAAAAAAATGCAAATTAATTAGTGGTCACAATACAGATTAATTAGTGTTCACACTATTGTTTTGCACTGTTTTACTTTTTTGCCTTGTTTATCTAAATTTTATAGCCTTCCAATAGCTGCAGCATGCCTTATTTTCTATTAGCAAACTTTATGTTGTATTAAGATTTATACCTGTAGTCATATGTATGAAGCTTAAAGCTTATTATTTTTACCAGGCTATGTTACTATAACTGTCATTATTTGTATCTTTGCTTGACTAAAACTAAAGAAAAATTTCTTTCTCTTTTATCTACTTGAAATTGTATTTATTATGCTTGTATTAATCGACAAATAAGCACCACATTAAACAATCTTCATTTTTAAACCTTTAAATGTCAGCTCCAGCTTGGAAACCTGGACTCCAAAAGAGACTGGGGACATGCCAGAGATTACGTTGAGGTAAATAGCGCTATTGATTATGTAGATTCAATATTGTTTTGACTTGTAAGGAAGGGCCACTAAAAAGCATGTGGAAAAAAGGCACCTGGGGCTGAGCAGCCTCCTATGCAGTCATTTTTAGGGGAATCGTATTACTCTCCTCCCCACAAGGGTAATACGACTCCCCTAAAAACAACTGCGGGGGAGGCTAGGGGCTGAGAGGACAACACTTGTAACATGTCCATACCCCTGAAGATGGACGTAATCATTTGTATCAGATACATTGAAATTAGGAACGTCTGTTTGAGATACACTTCTCGTTATTTCGTTAATGGCTGTCTTGTTTTATTTCAGGCCATGTGGCTTGTTTTACAACATGAACAACCAGAAGACTTTGTAATTGGAACTGGAGAAGTTCACAGTGTGAGGGAATTCACTGAGAAAGCTTTTACACACATTGGCGTAAATATTGTGTAAGTAGTGTTATTTTAGTTCTTGAGGACAGTCTCACACTTGTAAGTTGTGTTTGTGTAGACATATTGACATGACAAGTTTTCTTACAGGTACAAGTATACTAAGGGAATAATTATTGTCCTGTTTCAAAAGTAGCCAATTGAAAGCAGTCTTCCTTACATCTGATTGCATCATTGTGTTGTCTAAATGCAGTATCTTATTAAAAATATCAAACTGTTTCGCCTTATGCCATCATCAGGGTTAAAAAAGCCAGCCTTGATGGTACATCTTTTTTATATTCAAGTTATTTACGTAGGGAACAATTGTGCAACATAGCAATGAATTTGGTTTTTTTTCAAAGTTGCGCCCTTTTGCTGTATAATTAGGTTTCGCCCATGTGAGCCCTACAAAAATACTTATTCCAGATGTTGTACTTCAGTTCAGTTTACATAATAGGTTTAAATTTGAAAACAGCTTTCCATTTTCGTCAACTTTTAAGTAGAACTTAGGTGTTTACTCCCTCTTGATTCATTTTTAACTTTTAAATATTAGCATTTTAGTATTTTCAGTTGAGGAGGCCCGGAATAGTTTTTTTTGCCTTGGAGTGTATCTTTTGGAATCAAAATTTCACATAGAAGATAAACTTCGATTTCCTTGATACTACACCACCTTTTCAACATATGACCAAAGTTTATTTTCTCGTTGGTTTCCTAGCAACAGCTGTCACCATAGCAACGGTAATGGACAGCCCCTCATTTTAAATAATGTCGAATATCTCGAAAACTAGTCAGACACTTTATGACAAAACTTGAACTATTTGAACTACTCAACCTGAAAAATAACGAGAAGCAAGCTCAGAAACGAATATTTTTATTATGAGAAGGAATTATAAACGCACGAGAGGACACAAACGCAGCTTGTATTAATATTCACTGCACGTGAATAACTGTGAAATAGACCAGGAAAAACAAACTAAAACTGTTGCTCGTTGAAAATTAATAACGAATGAAACTTGACCAAAATTTAGCCTTCTTATTTAATAGCAGAAATGTTTATTCAGCCTAAAACTTGCTGGATTATCAAAAAGAATTATTATTCTAGCGGCAATCAATTTAAAAAAAAATCTGTAAGGGTAGTTTAGAAATATTTCGATTTATGCAAATTACAAACTTTTTGACTGATTTGTGCTGCATTTTAGCAGTTTTTAAATATAAATATCTTAAAATCACAGCCACCTAGGAAGTTCAATGTACACTAAGAATGTTTTGTTATCATAAAAGATCTTTCAACTGAAAAGAGAAAGTGCTAAGTTGTATCTTTATTGAAATATTGGAGAAAATTGCAGGAATGACCAAAATCAGCCCATAAAAAAAGGAATCGTGATTTACTTGAAAACGCTCTTACAGATTTTTCTCTAATTGTGCCTACAAGTTGTGTACGTTGAGTAGTTCAAATAGTTCAAGTTTTGTCATAAAGTGTCTGACTAGTTTTCGAGATATTCAACATTATTTAAAACGAGGGGCTGTCCATTACTGTTGCTATGGTGATCAGCTGCCCAGCTGATGATCCTCAATACGAGGGGTTGCTGTAATGGTAAATAAATAATAAATAGCTGTTGCTAGGAAACCGATGAGAAAATGAACTTTGGTCATATGTTGAAAAGGTGGTGTAGTATCAAGGAAATCGAAGTTTATCTTCTACGCGAAATTTTGATTTCAAAAGATACGCTCCAAGGCCAAAAAAACTGTTGCAAGCCTCCTTAAATTTTATCTTGCTATATTTTCACAGTGCCCTATTGAAAACCACCTTGTGTGATATAGGCCATCTGTATAAAGAATTGCATTATTATTATTATTATTATTATTATTATTATTGTCATCATCATTATTATTATTATTATTATTGTTAGTCTACCGTGTTTTTCGCTTGAGCTGTGAATTCGTGAATGTAGGCTCTTTCTCTCTCATTAATTCTTACCTCCTGTTTTGCAGTAATGTTATGCTTGAAACAAGAATCAGTGGGCAATGCTTTGCTAAAAACTGCGAGAGAATAACATAGAACCATGATGTTTTTTCATGCTTGGTAACTGTTTGTTTCTCAGGTGGGAGGGTGAAGGAGATCAAGAAGTTGGCAAAGATAAAAATACTGGCAAGGTGCTCGTGAGGGTGAACCCTAAGTTCTACAGGCCCACAGAAGTGGTCAGTTTAATGTTCTTCCATTGTTATGTCCATAGGAGTACATTTAAGGATTAAAAAAAGGCCAACACTTGTTTGCATATCCTGATACACGTTGTAAACTGCCTCATCCTCCGTCGCTTGCTGGCTCAGTAAGAAACAGAAAGGTTGCGCATCATTCATGTTCATTTTCATAACTCTTTCACTTAGTTTGCACTCGCTTTTAAGCTTCTGCAGCCTGTCTGACAAACAGAACAGAATACGGAAGATACAGAAAATGCAACTTTGATTTAAACTGGATAGCCTTAAGAGTCAGACATTTCACCAAGACGGCGTTTGCATGCCAAAAAGGAAGCAGCAAATAATGTTGCAAAAACAGTGTTACTATTGTAGGCCCTCCCTTCCTTTCCGTTGATCGAGCTGCAGTGTCCCTTCTCGTGCTTCGCATGAACACCTCCCCCCCCCCCTGCTCCTTTCTGCACCTGCCACGCAGCCTAACAGTTATGATACGTGTACACATGGTTTCAGAGGCTTCTAAATGAAGATGTTTTCATGGCTTTTATTTAATTTCCTTATCAGGATTATCTCCAGGGATGTGCGGATAAAGCTCATAAGCTTCTTGGTTGGAAACCAAAAGTATCTTTTGAGGTATGTACACTGTCATTACTGTAACTTGCAATTTATGATGGGACAGAAATAGGGGCCCGGTGGTGTAGTGGTTATCGCTTTGGGCTTTCCATCAGAAGATTAGATAGAGGAGCTCCAAAACGAACTGAAAAATAGCTTTGAGAGGGCCGTTAAACAGCTGATAATAACTACCTCTTTTCACGGTTGACCGGTAAAGTTACCTCGTTTTGACGGTCGACGGTTAAATTTTAGGCCGTTTGAAGGTCGACGGATCTCAGCCCCACTGAAACTCTCTTCTAAAAAGGGAATGGCTATTATTTTAAGCTTTATAATTTATGCTATTATTTTTGTTCGTAGGGCCTGGTCAAGGAAATGGTGGAAGCTGACATCAATCTGATGAAGAGCAACCCTTCAGCTTAATGAGAATTAAATCAATAGTCAAGAATATATTTAATCCTTTCTGGGAATTCGTCAAACTAGTATTAGTATATATGGTTGTCATATTTTTTCCAATATTGGGCTAATTCAAGAATATGTTTTTACGCATAATTAACGGGGCCGGTGAGTTAACTATAGTTGATTTTTGGGTCCGGCTAAAAGGGGAAGATGTTAGGTTTTCCAGTATTTAAATACGTTAATAGGAAGACGAAGTGTGGATAGAGAGGATGCAGACGAATGCGAGATGTGGAGTTTCTGTCTTTACCCGTGTAATTAGCATAATTTTCTTGGTTTTATTTAAACTTTGACATACGTTTATAGATCTCTAACGAGTCCTCTTATTTAATAAAGACGGTGAAACAGTAACATTAGCCACCGTGTTGTTTTAGCGTTTGGTGAATCGGGGATAAATAACTGTAAACTGCTATGGCCCATTCACACCAAATATTTGTAATCTTTGGTGTCAACAGCTCGTTAGACTGTTGCCTTACCCTGTTTGGTGTACGAAGGCGCCCGTCACAGGTCTACACTCTTGGACACATTTCGTCGAAACACTTCTCTCATTTGATAGAGAATAGGTGAAACAATCAGATATGTGAACTGCGGATGAATAAGAAATAATTATGATCCTCGCAGTTAAAGATATCAACTTGAGCAGTCATAAAAGAACAAACTGAAAAAATTCAGCCTTGAATGGGAATTCAAGCCTGTATTTTTTTTAAGTTGTTCTTTTATCTTTAACTGTGAGGATCCTCATCATTTCTTGCTTCTCTCGTTGTCACAATTCCCCTTTCGGTTTGCACGGCTGTCTCCATTTCCCTCAGTGTCAAGTGAACGAATTTTGGTTGTTGTGAGTCATTGTTATCAACATTAGGGAGGCGGACGGGGAGATATTACAGCAATTGTCTCGGAGATTGTATGTTGCTTTCATATATTTCATATTTTCACCCCTAAAGAACGTTATAAGGAGATTTATTCACTGCTAGTTTGGAGCAATGGCGTCGCTCTCGACTCGTGAAAATCGCATGGAAACAAGCGTTGCATCACGTGACTCTCATTTCGCGTTTTGATTAGATAATTATTTGTTTTGGTTTGTGGATCAAAACATTTCCAAAAGTGGAAATGCTCTGGACTGGTGACCGCGATTTGACCTTGCACCTTTTCTCGCGCGTTTCTCTGCGTTTAGGACATAGACTCCTTTCTCACGATCACTTTCAGTACAGTTTTGTCAAAATGCCAGTCACTGTCTTAGCAACAGAACTACTCTCAGCCGGTCGTATTAAGGCAAGGGCCATTTCAGAGTTGTCTTCAGCTTCTTTCAAGGTGAGACCTGGTGCACAACCTTTGTTCTGATGTGAGTGAAATCTCGGTTTCGTATGAGAATGAGTACGCAAGACTTTGTCTAGCCTGTGAACAGCCATCCCTTCCGCTCAAGAAAAACTCGGGAAAGGGGCCCCTTTCCCGAGTTTTTCTAGAGGGGAGGGGGTGGCTGTTCACAGGCTAGACCTTGTCTTGAAAAAGTTAAAAGGTGCGAAAGGCAACTATTAAGCCCTGGACCATCTGTCGGTTGGAAATTTGAATGGTACAGCTTAATCCACTGAAAAGTTTCCGGAGAAGATTGGAATCCTCGCATTCTTCTTTCATTCCAACCAGAATGAACGGAAAATTCACGAACCATTTTGTCAAAGCCATACTCGCCCCTTTCCGTTTTCGCGCGCTTTGACGGAAAATCCCGCACCAGTGGGAGCCGGTTCTATTCGGACCGGTTTTTTCGTGCAAATGTAAACGCGCCAGTTCTAGCGTGTTGAGAACCTCATTTTCATCCAATTTTCGGTCAGTTATCTTGCCAAACTGGTTTTAACCTTGGAAGACCTGGCCTGCGTCCAAGGATTCTTTTTCCATTGCTAGTCGCACGCGGGCCAGCTGTACAAAAAGCGAACAGTACGTCTTCAACCGAAAGGAACAATTTTGAGCCCGTTTCGATTGCTTTTTCAACCCCAGAGGTACCCCCTTGATATAAGCTATATTGGTATGTGCCGCAATGTAGGACATGGTTTTCAACCAGTTTATTCTGGGATACGGTGTAGAAAACAGAGAGTTTTAGAGCGGTTTTCAAATATGTGTCGTAAAACCAAAACCAAAGTAAATTATCCCAGCCAATCACAACAAACACAAATTACCCAATGAACCAATCAGAACTCGAAGCAATTACATGTGACAGGCGCCACGCGCGGGAAAACGCGTGCGAGCAAGTTGCGATTGGTTTGAGTTTTGCTAGTGATTGGTCGAGAAAGTGGCGCGAGTTTTTTTCACCAATCAGAGAGCGAAGTAAAGCAAAACCAAAGCAAAACGCGAATTACTTTCTACAGTCAAGTGAAAACTGCTCTAATCTAGAATAGGTATCATTTATCGAGAAACTAGGGATTGACACTCGGCGAGAAACGGTACTCCAGGATTCAGGCGTAATGTAGAAGATGACCTTAGAGTTGTGGACGGCGAGTAGCGGGTTACCAAATCATGTATGAAGGTGGGGGATTGTTGGTGTAGAGCCTTGAAGGTGAGCAATAGAATCTTGAATTTAATGCACTCAGAAACAGGAAGCCGGTGGAGATCGGACAGAATTGGGGTGATGTGATCGTATTTGCGGGAACATGTTATTAGACGGGCAGCAGCAGTTTGTACAGATTGAAGCTTTCTCAACATGTTCACAACATACTTCGACACATTGTACAAAAGGGAGTTACAGTGATCAAGCTTGGAGGACTCAAAAGCATGGACGAGAATCTCGGTGGTCTTCAAAGATAGAAATTTCCTTATACGGGAAAGTTACACAGATGGAAGAAGGCTGATTTACAAACAGAATTGACTTGAGGAAACATAGTCGTAGTGCTATCAAAAATGGCACCGATATTTCTGGCAGATTGAGATGGTTGAATTGTTTCTTGTCATCTTGTCTCTCTCTACCCAGGTGTAAAAATGGGTGCCTGTAAACTGTGCCGGTGTGTAGTGAGTTTCGTTCAAACACATCTTGAATCGTAAAAGTTAGTGGCATCACAAATGGTACAGCCTTCACAGCCTTCAAGTTCCCTGCCTTGTCCCCAGGCGCCGGTTTAGCGCGGGCAAACAGGGAGCGCAGGGCGGAGTGGGAAGGATGCGGTGCACCTATCCCACAACGCACGCGCACCATCATATAATAAGGAGGGACGCCTGGGGACTATTATTAGTAAAATAATTATCAAATCACAAGTAATTCTAGCACACTGGTATCATTGATTCTTCTCAGTCCGTTCTTTTGTGTTCTCTTGGTTCCCACACGCTGTTACCCTGGAACGGCCAGTCTTGGTCACAGCTGTGTAAGTCCTTCGGTTTGATGACTGAAACTCCCGTCTGTTTCACTCTCTTATCTCGGGCGATGTTTGTTTGCGTTCTGTTCCCGTTTAGCCCCCCCCGCCCCCCCCCCTTTACCTCACCACCTCTGCTAAGTTTACTGCAGATCGAATTTTAAACTGCTAATCAAGGGCTTTTGTACGTTTAATAGACAATTCAATATTACTAATTCTTTAGCGCCGTTTTATAAATAATTTTTCAAGAAATAATTATCCAGTGTTTGTCCGTCTACATAGATCTTTTTTAAATAAATACTCACACTTCTATCTTATTTTACCTTCAATTAATACATAGCTTAAACGCAATGTTACCGGTTAGAAACTCATGAACATGTGGATTTGAATTGGTAACAGTTGGAAACAGTTCTTCTGTAGGCTACTTTATCTCTTTTTGCAGGGTTTATTCAACTCTGGTGAAGGACGGAAATGTGTCAAGTGTTACGCTGTTTAGCAGTTGGTCACATTAGGTTACTTAATTCGGATAGCTGTGGTTATTTTTTCTTGTTGTTTTATAACTCATCCCTTCCTTCCTTATCGCTTTCTCGTTCATCGTAATCATATTCGTTAGCTTTTTCCTCCATCCTGAACTTAGACGCGGCTCCTCGGTCTGCAGGGGACCCAGCGACAGGACCATGAGGGGCCTCAGAACGCCTAGCAATCTCCTTTAAAGTTTCCTGGGAAAGAGCTCTGATGTCATCACGCGTTACGATGCCCTTGCCCCTTGGGTCCAGGAACTCTCGGTAGATTTGATAGGTGTCTCTCTGGATGGCCTCCAAATCAGCTTCCTCAAGATCGAACATGTTTTCTATCATTTCAGTGAATTGCCTGTCAGTTAAGGTCTCATTCTCCTATTAAAAGAAAACTAAAAATTAAATCAATGCTTCTCCTGTTCATTGCCATCGCAACAAATAGTGATCTTCTTCGTGATGTGAAAGTCAGTTAGTTTTTCAGTAATTCGGTCAGTTATCAGTCAGTCAGTTATCAGTCAGTTATCAGTCAGTTATCAGTCAGTCAGTCAGTCAGTCAGTCAGTAGGCCAGTCAACCCCTTAGCATTTTTAGTGGTGCGTCAAGATTATGCAGAGGAGAGAGCTTTGTTGTCTACAAGATCGCTACTCACTTGAAATGCAGCCAGTATACTCTCCCTAAACCTCTCCACGTTCTGATAGCCCATGTCTATAGTCTTGTCTCCTTTGTTGTAAGTCCAATGTACTTTAGCTTCACTGAGTGATCGGTACTCGTACGTCTCATTCTCACAGCTACTGTTATCGAAAGTGTTGTCTATCGAAGCCGTGAAGAGCATGGTGGCGGAGATTGTACGGTTGCCTTTGTATGATCGCACTTGGTGTATATAACCTGATGAAAAATTGAAAAACACTCGGGTTGAATATAGCCTCTGTGTTCGAACCTCAGTGCTCAGTGTTTGATTGGATTGCTGCCGGCCTCTTTTATCTCACGTGATTTGGATAATGATGGGAAATCTCCCGATTTTGAAAAGCGTACACGCCGGTTGCTCCCTGAGAGATAGCAAGAGATGCCACTATGTACATCTCCTCAGTATCCTTGTTATCCTCTTTCTCCATTTGCCGTCAATTTGTCCGTGCGTGTTTCACCTTTCGTGTTACAATCAGAGAAGGGCAGTGGTCTAAATATACCTCTACAAAGCACTGAATAGAACTCGTTTTTGAAAAGAGGTCTTCTGAAGACATAGTTAGCAACCAAAAAGATAGGCACCATGACATCGGGGTACGAGTATGTGATTAAATGCAATTACGAATCCCTCTTGCCGTCCAGTACGGAAGGTTGTGCTCTAGGAACATGATAATGTGTGGCTTGTGATAATCATGCTCACTAGGGCTTAAAAAGTCGAGCCCAGAGCTCCTCTCTCTTGCACATGTCCGTCTCGTCTCGAAAGGACAGTGCTGAAAAACGCTCCAATTGGTCAGCGGTGCCAAACGCGGGCTTTCCGATGAATTAGAAAAACACAGCTAGTGTTTAACCTCGGAGTTAGATGGTTAACTTTTTTCTTTGCGTTTTTAGACGGCTGTATTTCTAAGTTTCACTCTAAATTTAGTTGGGGAACCTGCGCATGCGTTATTCAGCTCTGTCACTCGCACTCTATCCAAGTCACCATATTGTCAACGCTCTAGAGCGAATTTTTGCGGTACTTATGCCAAAGGCCTACCAGAGGGAGTGTAGATACAGTCGCCAGATACCTACCAGAGGGAATATAGATACAGTCACCGGATTCTAGAGTGGTGTAAGTCCATTCCACTTTAGAAACTTCTGGAAACAGATTCAGGTCAACCACATCTGGATTGACAATGGAATAGCCTGAACCGAACTGCGGAGGCTGAGGATGAGAGAAACCTTAATTGATTAGCTATGACACGTTAGTATACACCACATAGTGAATAGTGTGTGTAGCGCGCTGTGATTGGCTACTCAAACTCGGGATAGCATTTGTTATTCACATTCACTTCGTAAAATAATTTTAAACTTGCACATAATTTTTACATCAAGGAAAGGTTTTCAGTTGACTTGGACATAAAATCCATAGGTTATCAGTAAAAATCCAGGCCAACCACAACAAACGCAAAATAATCAATCAATCAATCATAAATCAAAGACGCGTGTAAAGAAGGACACGGTTGGTGTTAATTTAGTTTTGCGCCTGAGTGGTTGAAAAACTAACAGCACCTTTGCCTTGGTTGGCTCTTCAACGTTGCGCGGAATGTTGAGCTCAGCTTATGCGTGATAAATAACAACTTTCTTAATTGAATCTTGGAAGTAATTTGCGTCGGGTTAGTTTTGCTTTGCTAAGCTCTGCGACTGGTTGAAAAACCTCGCGCCCCTTGGAAATAAAACCAAACCAATCGTGACTTGCTCCCTCGCGCTTCCCCGCGGTTGGGGCCGGCTGCAAGTATTTGCTTCGAGTTCTGGTTGGCATAGTTTGACCATAGTGGTTATTACTTTGGTTTTGGTTTTACGACTGTCAGTACTTCTAAAACCGCTAAGAGATATAATAGAAAAAAAAAACACATAACGCACGCGACAGTACAGAGTAGGGTAAGACTGTCGCTGCAATCTGCAATTACTTTATTTTTACTTCCCATCTCCAAGTACCATATTTTTATTTTCCTCATCCAAGTACCTTATTTAAACCTCCCATCTACAGATTTTATGACAGTCAACTGAAAAGGCATGCGTATTTGAGGCATTCTCGTCCCCAGAGGCCGCGATCTTTGTGGTCAGCGCCACGGATCGAGACCTCTGGCAGGGACCGAAGCAGGAAGTCCGCGAATCACGGACTTTCGGCTTTTGTGCGCAGACTCAGAAATTTGAAACGATAACGGGTACCATTGGTTACAAAAATGGACAGCTATTGCGCTTGCGCGTTACCTGGCCCCTGCCAGAGGTCTCGATCCGTAGCGCTGACCACAAGGATCGCGGCCTCTGGGGACGAGAATGTATTTGAGGTAAAAACATCACCATTACTCACCTGAGTTACATTCAGATATTCAGAGAACTTAGGGTCGATCATCATGAAATCCTTGCGGCCCGCAATCAAGCAGTGAACATTATGATCTGCATCAAAATGAATCACAGAACGTGTTCCTCCCGAGCTCATCCAGAAGTTAAGTTCGTGTAAGAAGTCCTTGAACGTGCCGCACATGATACAGGGAAGCAACTGAAGAGGAAAATACATTCTCAAACTCATTAATTATGCATGAGGTAATAAACCAATTGCCTAGCCCCATTTGGCACTCATGTCCAATACACCCGAACTGAATCGGACCGACTGCAAACACAGACGGCCGGACTCAGCGGAAGTCAGGTCGCGAAATTTACTACGCCTTACCGGAACTAGAATTCTAGCGGAGGTATGGGAAGAAGAGAGACCCTGGGAACGAGGTGGACCGTAAGTTAGTAAAGGAAGCCCAAGGTACCAAATGTTGGCGAACCGTCACAGTCCGAAACGGACCGTCACGACCCGCCGTAGCAAAACTCCACCCGATTCACCGGAAGTCAGTTCGCGAACAAAAGCTTAACACGACGCTAACGGAGGAAAATGGCAACCAAGTGAAATACATGTATACCTCGTTCTAAGCGTCAGACGAGTAATGGACACGCTTATCAATATGAACAGAGGACGGACAAAACTGTGAATGCATGTATACCTCGTTCTAAGCGTCAGACGATCAATGGAGGCGCATATTCAAACGCAAGCAGACGAAAAACAAACCTACACGCGTAGGTACACATCGTTCTAAGCGTCAGACAAGCAATGGAGACGCTTGTAAACTCAAGCAGACGAAAAACAAAACTACGTGTGCATGTATACCTCGTTATAAGCGTCAGACGAGCAATGGAGACGCATATTCAAACATAAGCAGACGAAAAACAAACCTACACGTGCATGTATACCTCGTTCTAAGCGTCAGACAAGCAGTCAGACGAGCAATGTAGACGCTTGTAAACTTAAACAGACGAAAAAAGAAAGCGACACGTGCATGTATACCTCGTTCTAAGCGTCAGAAGAGCAATGGAGACACTTATAAATGCAAGCAGACGGGAAAAAAAACTACACGTTCATGTATACCTCGTTTTAAGCGTCAGACGAGCAATGGAGACGCTTATAAACTCAAGCAGACGAATAACTAAACTACACGTGCATGTATACCTCGTTCTAATCGTTAGACGAGTAATCCACACGCCAGAAGAGTGCGATAAGGGCTAAATCGGAGAATGGTATAATAGGAGTTGTGATCCATACTTTTTCCTATTCTCTGATTATTTCGATTGTTTAAACGTAAGGCGCGAATGAAAATCGCAACACACCGATTAGAATTTTTACTTTTTAAGGGAAAACACGCGAACCGAAGCGGAAAACGCAAATGAACATGCCCCTTATGCTTCATTCTTTAAACGTGAGGCGGGAATGAAAAGCGCAACGTATCAGTTTATCAATTTCCCTCTTTAGGAACTGAAAACACACGAGCCGAAACGGGAAACGCAAATGAACATACGAAAGCGAACAAAGAAAAGATAAATGCGTGAATGCTTTGTTCTTGAACGTGAGCCGGGGATGAAAATCGCAAAGGGGGAATTCACAATACCCGGTTCACTTCAAAGACTACTCCTACAGTGTCAAAATTTGCATAATAACTCAGCTGTTCAAAAGAAATTCGTTCAGCGTGTGCAATGAAAAAAGACGGCCTGATATTTCCCGTTCTTTAAGCGCGCCATGCGAGAAAGGTGAAAATCGGACAGTTGCAACAATCAGACAATTGGGGTCTCACAAGAAGACGTAAAAACGCAAACAACAGTATTAGATTCGCGCAATCGGAAAAATCGGATGAATAGTAAAATCGCAGACTTGTTACCAGAAGGTCGTTTTGCTAAAATCGGACAATTACAATTTTTTTGATTTTGTAACAGGCACTTAGCTAGTCGTTTAGACTGCGAAGTGCGTTTTTCAATCAAGAATTACTACTACTAATTTCATACTACCAAGAATCGTACAATCGGAGACTTGTTACCAGAACGCCGTTTTTTTGAAATCGGACAATTGCAAGTACAGTCGTAGAATAGGAGAATCGGAAAAACCAGAAAAATCATACAATCATAGGCATGTGACCATAAGGGCGTTTTGTTAAAATCAAATAAACGGCGATCACAGTCTGCTCCTCCTAAACGTCCATAAAACTGGTTGATCTCCAAAAGCGCGAACGTAGAAGCTGAGGACTTGAGGACTTTAACACCTTCATTGAAAAACCTCTTCGCCCCGCGTAAGTGCTCTCTACGTTTACTAAGGCTAAAGGGTTTTTTTTTACTATCCAACAGCCATTAACGAGCTCCTAATCACAAGCACATTACAAGGCGACGGAAAAACATTTATAACTTTAACTTTGCTTTTTCCCGCGTGAAAAGTGCTGCGAGGACAATAGGCCATTCAAGCGAAAAATTTCTCGCACCTCGTCGGATCAAACTTATCCGAGTCTTTTGAATGGTCTATTGTGTAGAATTCAGCATTGATTCAATTTGACAGCGTCCTTGTAGCGCTTATCATGCAAAAAAGTTAAGACGCTTTAACTAAAAAAGTTAAATTTATAAGTGTTTTCGCTGTTTTTTTGAGCGCTTCTCTTTATTTGATCGTATACATGTGTGGCTGTTGAATAGTAAAAAAAACCGTTAGCCTCATTGGACGTAGAGATCCGCCGGGGCGGTAGCGCTTACGCTGGCTGGAGGTTTTTTCAATGAAAGTCCTCAGGTCCTCAGCTTTTACGTTTGCACTTGTAGAGATCAACTTAGTCTCGAGATGTTTAGAAGGAATAGAGTTCGCTAGTTTTATTTTCTCGCGCGAGATGACTTCCGATGAGACGGCGGCATTTTGCTAGACGGGTCGTGTCCACCCGTGTGCGATCGAGTCGGTTGGCCGACATTTCTACCCTCCCTCATACCGCTCTACTTGTATTTTTCTAAGTCTCTCGCGAACTGACTTCCGGTTAGTCGGGTCGAAATATGCTGGACGGGTCGTGACGGCCCGTGTCCGATCGAGTCGGTCCGCCGACATTTCTACCCTCTCTGAAACCCACCAGCGATATTTTTCTAAGTCTCTCGCGAACTGAACGCCACTGTCGGGTGGCGTTTTGCTAGACGGGTCGTGACGGCCCGTGTCCGATCGAGTCGCTCCACAGACATTTCTATCCTCTCTGAAATCCACCCGCCACATATTTTGAAGTCTCTCGTGAACTGACTTCCGGTTTGTCGGATTGCGTTTTGCTACACCGATCGTGACGTCCCGTGTCCGATCGAGTCGGTCCGCCGACATTTCTATCCTCCCTGAAACCCACCTGCCAGTTTTTTTCTAAGTCTCTCGCGAACTGACTTCCCCCTTTGTCGGGTCGCGTTTACTTAGACGGGCCGTGACGGCCCGTGTCTGATCGACTCGGTCCGCCGACATTTCTATCCTCTCTGAAGCCAATCTGCCATATTTTTCTAAGTGTCTCGCGAACTGACTTCCCCCTTGTCGGATCGCGTTTTGGTAGACGGGTCGTTTTGCTACACCGATCGTGACGGCCCGTGTCCGATCGAGTCGGTCCGCCGACATTTCTATCCTCCCTGAAACCCACCTGCCAGTTTTTTTCTAAGTCTCTCGCGAACTGACTTCCCCTTTGTCGGGTCGCGTTTTGTTCGACGGGTCGTGACAGCCTGTGTCCGATCGACTCGGTCCGCCGACATTTCTACCCTCTCTGAAGCCAACCTGCCATATTTTTCTAAGTGTCTCGCGAACTGACTTCCCCCTTGTCGGATCGCGTTTTGGTAGACGGGTCGTGACGGCCCATGTCCGATCGACTCGGTCCGCCGACATTTCTACCCTCTCTGAAGCCCACCTGCCATATTTTTCTAAGTCTCTCGCGAACTGACTTCCCCTTAAGACGGACCGTGCACTGGCTCAGTCGGTCCGACTCAGTTTGGGTGTATTGCCAAAAGACCCACATGCCCTATTTCTAAGTCTCTCACGACCTGACTTCCCCTTAAGACGGACCGTACACTGCGTTAGTCGGTCCGACTCAGTTTGGGTGTATTGGACAACCCTCCCATTTGGGTCACATGGATGCCCCTTTATACCCCGGTAAAGAACAGATGAAATGAAGCGTGTTTGGATATCCAAACATGCGTAGTGGTGGGATATCCAAACACGTGTGTTTGGAAATCAATTAGCAAAAACGATGCAGTGCTTGAACAAATGTTTGTTACCTTCCATCATAAATTATTGTTTGCAGTTAGCATTTACGTTAACATTGCATTTCATGAGATTTACAATTACAGAGCAATTCGTGAACATTGCTAGACACTCTGGACAATTTTTTCTCGATCGTACCTGAGACTTCCTGGGAAAGCTCCAAGTGTTCTTCAAGTCTTCGCACTCGTTGAAGGCAATCTTTGAATTCATACGCTTCCCGGCTTCATAACAGCAAATTTTATTACTTACTTCACTTGCCGCTTCCCGACTTACCTTCCTGAAGTTTACTTTTAGGCCTGCACCGGAGCCAGAAAGGATTTTTTGACTTTACAACTTTCTTGCAGTCGAAACAGGATGATTCCGAAGGTAGTTCTCCAATGCAAATATTAGCATTGTCATAAATCGTTTGCGAAAAAAAGTGGCATTTTTGCCCGCATTGCAAACAACCAACTACGTGCTAATCACAAGCTTTTGCTCACAAAAGCAAACAAATTTTGCTTGTCAGTGAAGTGTTGATTATCTATTGTCTATTATGTGCGACTGAGAAGTCACATCAACAACTCGGGCTTCGTGTTCCATCAGGGTATCCAAACGCCTCGAAACAATAAAAGCACTCGGCCTGCGGCCTCGTGCTTTCACCAGTTTCTCGGTGTTTGGATACCCTGATGAAACACTCGCCCTCGTTGTTGATATATTACTTTCCACACTGCGTTACTTCGCCAGGAAAGTCTGAAAACGAGTGGTTTGTCTTCAGTTTCCATGATTTATGGCATTACACCCCGCCAACTGAAAGCTTGCTCCCACGCAGTGGATACAGAAGAGCAGGTGAAGAGTAAAGCGGCCTTCACACGTCAAACTAATGTTGGCCAACTCGTGTTGGCAAACTCAAATTGGTGTGTGTGAACGACACAACAACAGGTTGGCAAACTGTTGGCGAGAATAGAGACAAGTTATATTTGTCGCCAACAGTTTGCCAACGTGTTGTTGTGTCGTTCACACACACCAATTTTGAGTTTGCCAACAAGAGTTGGCCAACATTAGTTTGACGTGTGAAGGCTGCTTAAAATTTATACATTTCCAAACTCAACCTCGTTCCCCGGGTTTCTTAATCTCCCCACTTCAGAAAAACTAGATTAATTTGTCAATTTTAACGACTCGCTTAAGGCAGCCAAGTTAACGTCACTGGCGTTCGATGGCAAAAGGATGAAATTTTTTGGGCTTGGATTTGACTGAGCTGGATCAAAGTCATCGCAGATACATTCAAATCAAAGGCCAAATGGAGAAACAAGTTAACCCTTTAAGCCCCAAAATCAGCATGCAGATTCTCCTCACTGTTCTCCATATATTTCTTGTGGCATTAGCTGGGAGAATTTGTTTAAACATAAAGAAGTTCATCTTTGGTGATCACTTCCTTAATTCTCATGACCTGTATATGTTATAATGCACTTATATGATAAGGAGAAATTTGACTGTTGGTTAATAACGCAAGTTTTCAACCTGCGTCTCCGTTTTACCAGGAGGCCTTAGCCTCATAAATCGTTAAGAAAGAAAGAAACAAACAAACAAACAAACAAACAAACAAACAAATAATTACCTACTCTTCCTCGGTTTAGTTCATAAGCCAAAAACAATTTCTTACAGTCTGGAGGCAGCCAAGGCGGATGGCCTAAAGCCATATGCATTAGACTGAATGCAAAATTGACTCGAAACTGCTTCTTGGAACAACGAGGCCTGAACGAGGGGTAGAAACCCAAATCCCAAGGGAGGGTGTTATTTGTTGGGCAATTTCGCGGATAAGAGGTAGAGGAACAAATTGTCGTTACTGCAGTGTTTGTACTTCTGTGAACAAGTTACTTTAAACAAACGCTTCTCCTGTCTCTTACCTCAAGACTCCTTAAGAAGTCAGTCACCCCAGTATCTTCCAAATCATATTTAAATCAAAACAACCTCCGATCGGGCTGAGAAACAGGTGTTGTGGTGGAAGTCAAATTAAGATTACAGAAAACAAAACAGAATAATATGACAAAGTCATAATCGATTGGCATTTTCCAGCCCTTAACCAAAGTGAAGTCAACTGAATACCGCTGGAATACAGATATATATAACTTCGGAAATATTTCAAAACGTAACAAACTCAACTAAATATCAACATAATCAAACAATGTCAATCACTAACCGGTAATTCTTGTCTCATTGGGTCGGGTAACACCGTGACCACATAAAGATTTTTCTTTTGGTAGACATCAATAAAATCCCCAAACAACATACGCGAGGTCATTCCGTGTGTTCTATTCTCTGTTTTAAGCTCCGTTAGTACATCCAAGTCGCCATATTTTTCCTTCAAGTAATCATCTGTCCATTTCTCCAGCGCGGGTGATTCAGCGATGGCTTGACGGAATACAAGCGGTTCGTTCAGGCTAACGTGCAAATCCCAAAACTCTTGTGGTTTCAGCACTGTGTTGTACTCGACCACTGGGCTTTTCGGTGGCCGCTGAAGGCCAAACATTTGTAAATGTCCTGCTGGTACGGTACGATCGCTAGATGGAACAAAATGTGGCGGAAAAACAACATCTTCGAGGTTTAGGACACCTTCGCTTGTTGTGGCTAAGACAGACAATTGAACGTGGCTAGAAAGATGTGCCCAAACTATAAACAGCGAATAAAAGTTTCGAAGAAGAAGCTCTGGCATTTCGTCTCAGTGGACCAATGAAGCAAACTTATTAAACTACTGCAGAGTAGAAGGAAAGGTTAAATTAAAATGGACGACAAAAACCTGAGGGAACTTGACGGGAATATTCACGACACGATCGACTGACTGTCAGTTCGTCACGCAGGAAACGTATGCAAATTATCTTCTTTGAGTACATGTGTCTATGATTAATAGGTCATAAACTCCTTATTTGCATGCTAAAGACTTGCTCTGTAGAATAATTTGTAACCTGCATACATATCATTTCCGATTTTTCCTTCACATATACCACCCGTTGAAAGTTAATTATCTACATATTTGTTATTTTCCTCGCTGAGCTATCCTAAAATGCCTTTTATTCCCCGAGGGATTAAGAATTCATGAAAATAGTTCAACATTCAGTGCTCGGTAATTTTTTGCGGGTAAAAGTCTCACGATATTTCGGCGATGATTCACGCACAGAACCAAGAGAGTATAAAGGGGCTTAGCCCCTTTATGCTCTCTCGACAGAACTAAAAGAAAATAACCCACGTAAACAAAAGGCACTGGGCTACAGTGTTTACTGAAAACTGGACTTCCCGTTTAGTGAAAAGGGGGTCCATACGTCATCAGATTGACCACTCCGCTGTAAGGGACGGACCATCATACCTGCCAACCAGGGGGGGGAAGCAAACTTCGCCAATTTTCGTGACCTGATGATCCACCGAAAATTGACGTCACATCCGGTTTCAAAAATCGTCGAGCAGCTTGCTCAGTGAGTTGCAAGATGGACGCTCGGGAGTTTATGGTTTCTTCTTTCTTGTGACCACCACTGACACGCAATTGCTTATCTTGAATACCAGAGATGTTACAAAGTTACTGGATTATCTATTTTAGCCGATATATTGGCAAAACAGAAATGTTTAGTACAGTTTTGATGGCATTTTCCAGGCAGCTTCGTGCAATGTCATGGCGAGTGTGTCGCAATTTTCAATACATGTGCGGATCAAACTTTTGCTTCTCGTGACTCCTGATTCAGTGTAATTGTCAATTTAAATAGCCTATGATGCGTGAAATATAATGAAGAAAACGTCAGCAGTAACAGTTTGGATTGTTAACATCGGGAAGGTAATTAACACTCTACGTAAAGTGCTGGAAGTCCTACTCTATCGAAACTACTCTGCACAGTGATACCTGATATCGTCTCTAACGGAGCGGCTCAAACTTTTGCCTCTCGTGACCCTTGATTCAAAGGAATCGTCAATTAAAATAGTCTATCCCGAGTATAATACAATGAAGAAAACGTCGGTAGTCACAGTATGTTGTGTTAACACTGGGAAGGTAATTAACACTCGCAGAAAAGTGCTGGAAGCAGTATCGAAACCAACCGCGGACATGTTTAGAAGCACTCCTGATGTGGCAGACATCTGTGCACTCAAGCAGACTCGAGGTTAGTAGTCTTGTGTTTTCGAAGTTTCCGTTTTACGATGATGGGTAGACACAATTTGTTTTTCTATGGGAATGTATTTTTTGTGTTTCGTTGTTTTAAAAGAAGTCTGAATAAAGAGAACTGCATAATTAATGAATGAATTTTATCTGATTGAGCGATTCCTAGGTTGGGGGGAGGGGGGGGGGAGGGGAGTTACTTTTCTCTCGTGAACTACTATACAGCCACATTAATTTCTCTCCTAATGCTCTAACTGTCCAAACTGCTAAAAATCACAAGGAGAGTCCTTTTTTTCACAGGAGAAAGCTTTGTCATGGACGCTGTGTTGGTGTCACGTAGGGTGAAAAGCCAGAAATTGAATATTCCGTATTTTCAAAACGAAAGACGCCACCGAGCCGAAAACTTGTGAAAAGATGTATTTTTAAGTTATCTTCAACCTGGTGGGGATATAAAATCTGAAGACCTCGCGATTTATGATTTTAGAATTTTATGACGTCACGTGAAAACCAGCAATACATAATTAACTCAAACTCGATTTTGGATTTGTGCGAATTGGAATAGTGTTTTGTTAGTCTCGATTCTAATTTTCGGTACTTAATTCATGCAGGAATTGAGTAATGAGTAGCTAGTCAAGAATTGAGACTCACAAGAAACTGTCAGCTTACTTTTGAATGGTACTGTACAATGTCTTTATTGGCATTGGTTACTACGTTTGTACATGTACTTTCAACTGCAAGGATAGACAGTGGTATTTGTCATCCACGTGTGATCTACATGGACAATTGTAGCTGCTCATTCAAGTATAAAGCATTCTATGTGCACCCTAGCTGTCATGAATTTCATATTCTTTGGTGTCAACTTTGTCATGTGACATTTTGTCCTAAAGGTCTTGTTACACTAGGACATAAATATTGTCTTTCAACTATTGGTAGTCCCAATTTTAAGACCTATCCATTTTTGCTCTTTAAAAAAATGATTATTTTTAATGAATTTTTACACCTGAGGCTACACATTGTCTGCACTTTGCCTGCTGTAGTTATTTGATTTTGTTACAACACAGTGACTTCTACCAAGTCTCTTCATGTAGAAAACATACCAACCCTTAACTTTAGGTAAATCTATTGCATTCATGTAATTAGTATTAAATCTTTAGCTTATTAATCTTACGTATAGGTACATACACGTTCAGATTTGTGAATACAAATGTATAACAAAAATAAAATTGAGTAACCAAAAGCCCAAGTATGTAACTATTTTAATGTCAGGTAGATATTTGTCATGTACTATCACAGACATTTACTTAACCCTTTCACCCCTAGTAGTGGCCAAAATTTAAAATTCAAGAATATGCTAAATTTCATTTTTTCTTTTTTCAAATCCCCCCAAACAAACAGTACCCTGCGAAAGTACTGCCAAAGAGATTTCATTTGGATGGTCACACCATAGGATTTTATCCACAGACTCAAAAGTTAGCACTACATCACATGTCTCCATAATTGACTCCCGGAGTAAAGGGGTTAATAAAATCTATAGCATTCATGTAATTAGTATCAAATCTTTAGCTTATTTGCATACAGTTACATAGTTGCATGTTCAGATTCATGAATAAAAACATATAACAAAAACAAAGTTGAGTAAGCCCAAGTATGTAACTATGTTAATATCATGTACATTATCATGTACTATCACATACATTTACATGTATTTGCTAAATGATTAATAATGTAGATATAATATCTAGCAGTTCTTGTAATGAATAGAAAATGAGCAATATTTGTTTTTTAACTGTTTCATTTTTTATCTAGATGGCTGTGAAGACTCCTAAAGTTGCTTTCAACACATAGTTTGGGACTATTCTTGTGAGATTCCTCAGCCTGCAAAGGTTTGTCGCTGAGATGAGAGTACTTTGGTTGCAGACAGGATTTTTCCCTTTGATTAGCATGCTGGACACAAAGATTTATTGCTTTCCTTTCAATAAAGTGGCTGGGTCTGACATGTAAGGAAACATGACCTGCAGCATACAACGGAGGAAGAGATGTTGGTTTCTGAGCCCAGGTCTATGTAATTCTTTTGAACTGTGTTTGTTAACATTGTTAGCCATCATTATAGTAGTAGTGACATGTAGCACATGAATACCTGTATATCAGTTGCTGTCCATAAAATTTGTTACTCAGCAACAGAAACAGTGTTGTGCTACCATAACAACTTGTACGGTATGATGAGATACTGTCAACAGTCATCCATAATAATAACCACGGATGCATGATGATGTTGAAAATTTGTCAGTCTCTTTTCCTGTGTTCTACTCAACAGATGTGTAGTCTCAAACATTTGTTAACCAGCAACAGTACTCATCTGGTGTTGTGTCATAGTTATTGTGTAGTTCCAGAAAAAAAATCCATACCCACCACATGGAAGGTCATTGGAAATTCCTAGGGGAAAGGGGCTCTCAAAAGGCAAAATTTTAGAAGCAAAGTATGAAGCTAAGCTGAAATCTCTGGGGGGGGGGGGGGGAGCAAAACAGAAAAACCTTCTGCGGAGGGGGTAAAGATATTTTCTGGAACTACACATCATTCATGTAACCAGTATCCAAAGTGTAGGGAAAGATATTGCTCATCATCCATTATGTGTAGGTGACCATAAATGACATTACCATACAGAAACCAGTTTGTAATTCCCAGTACAGTTATGTATACAGTAGGTTGGGGCTACACTTAATTGTTAGTCTTGATTATCTGTCAGGCAAATCTGTTGGTAAAAAATATTCACGACCCTTATGATCAGGATGGGTTGCTTGCACTTGACCTTGTTGTATAAGGTTACTGGTTGATTCCTTGATTTGTAAGTCTTCTGTCCACAACCACAGTATCAGTGGATGATTACAAATAAGGACTGTGCGATGAATAAGCTGACATATTGACTTCAGTCAGCATCTGGCTTTAATTAAAGACAGCTTTTATGTAGCAGTTTAATTATGAAATTACTAAGCTGTTACTAGTAGTGTGCACAATTAAGTAATCAAAATGTATAAAAATACTTAATAGGACAATAATAATAAAGCGTTATTGTTTGTCGTACGATGTGGTCACTTGTGATGTAGATCAATTATATATTGAGAATTTAATAATATAGAAAAAAAGAAAAGAAAACAGATAAAGGGAAGTCTTGGCGGTCAACAGCGACAAAGCACCACAAGGAGTATTGTTTCAGATTCTGTGTTGTGAACAGTCTCTCTAAAAAACAAAGAGTGTTAATGGGGTTCCCACTTGTTAGAAACGCCATCTTTGCGATGTTTTGTTAAAAGGAGTCTTATTCTACAACATAGGCTATTTAAATAAAGAATTACTCACCTTGAAGTCATCATTTTAACTGATTTTCCGAATCCTGTGAAATTCGAGGGAGACAAAGCCGCCATTTTCCTTACAAAAGAACGCTCGAAAACAACGCAGTTTATAAACCTTTATTTAGAATAATCTCTTCACTAATCAAATGGAAGGAAAGAGTACATATTTCATTTCATTGTCACGAAAATGTAACAGGAAAATTTATCGCCGATGAAAAAATATGGCCATTTTACTCACCAACTGAATGAAACTGTCGCCGTCAATTTTGATTTTCCCGCCCGCGGAAGAAAAAGGCTGTTTTTGGACCGGATGTGACGTCAATTTTCGGTGGATCATCCGACCACAAAAAAAGTCCCAGGCGTAGTCAAGTGTTCTCCCCCGCCCCTGCTGCCAACCTTATAAAATCAGAAATAGGGACACCCCCCCCTTCCTCACCCCAGTCCTGGGGTAGTGCCCTACCCCCAGCACTGAGCAGGGTCAAGGATGATCCAGGGTTTTTGCATTAATTTTTAAAAGTATTGCTTTTACTGTACTGTACTGTACTGTACTGTACTGTACTGTACTGTACTGTACTGTACTGTACTGTACTGTACTGTACTGTACTGTACTGTACTGTTTTAGTATTAGAATTCTCAGGTGTTGTTTAACGCTCTCAAGCACTACATGTATTGCACAAAACAATAGGATTTAGAAGAGTCAAGACCAACAACCCAGTCCCAAATTTCAACAAAAGAAAATGTCTATTTTTCCTCTTGAAAATTGTAATGTCCCGATTTTTTAGGTTTTGAAACTAAAAAATTGGGACAATTCCGATGAAATCGGGACGGTTGGCAGGTATGGACCATTAGAAAAGTTACTGGGGGGGGGGGGGTGGGGGCGAAGATAAAAAAACATAATGCAAGGGAAAACAGAGAGAAAAAAATTCATACATTTTTTTTTGCTTTACGTATTTCGTCTTCTGTGTCTTCGTTTCTTTAACTGCCGTAAGGATCAGTCGTTCCGTATATTTTTTTACTTCAAATGTTTTACTGATCCAGGTCTACTTAAGATCCGGCAACTCTCAACGCCTTGTCGCTGTGGTCTTTCCAGTTTATAAACTTTGTATGAAAAAAATTCATGCCCAGCAAGTAGCCCAGCGAGTATAAAAACCAGCATTTCCAAATTCCAATTCGACCTGGACGTCAAGTGTTTACACATTAGCCCCTCCTGCCCCTGGCTTGGGAGATTAGGCGACTACTCCCTACCGGCTATGACGTTAAATTTGATTAACCAGTTTTTTTTTTTTTACCTAAGCCCAGAAAATATTTCTGCAAGGGAAATGTTGACGAAAAAAACATTCGTGCAGCTCGAAAATTGAAAATTCCCCACCCCCCCCCCCCATAACTTTTTCAATGGTCCTTCCTTAAGGTCGACGGATGACTTATACGGAAACTCATACTATGTCACCTATTTTTGAGTTTTACTTTTAAAGGGGGAGACTCTTCAGGTGATTCCATCGAAAAAGAAGTTGTAGTGAGAATTTGTTGAAACTTTGCACAGTTACACCTTGTACATTGGAAAAATAAAATAAAAAGAGGGGGTCACCCTGTCTGATTTCACGCGATAGGGCTGCAGTATATAGGTACCTTGCTAGCTATCGACAGTAATATTAAACCAACCTATCCTTGTACCAGAGACACTTGCTACTTTAACAACGGTTATTACTAGCAATGAAGTATAAGCTTTATACTTGTGATAGCAAAACAATATTATAGTTAAACGCCTTACGGTTGCCGTGAATGAAAGTAACGAGATAATAGGCAAATCGAGCGTTTGCACCCTTCCAGTGAAACGCCTAAAATAAAATTGTGATAGTGAATTAATCGGAATATTTGAAAATTGAACGACAAAAGATCCTTGAAATTTGGATATATCATGCAGATGTCGTATTTTCTTTAAATAAATGGAATTAAAATTATGGATCACGTGACCTGAACAGAAAAAAGAGATCATCAAGATGCAAAACGCGAAGTATCGATGCGTTTAAGTATTTTGAAACTATACTAACCTCTTACCAACTGAACGCGAGGGCCGTACTGGGGAATATCGGCCCGAGGTCGTGGCAGTACGGACCGAGCGCAGCGAGGTCCGTACAAAAACGACCGAGGGCCAATATTCCCCAGTACGGTCCCGAGCAAGTGAAGTTAGTAAGTGGTTTACTATATGGCATCATTTTTCGTACGAAACAACACTTCCGGTAGTTCATTCAAGTCAATTTCCGGCGCGGTGTCAAGGAAAGAAGCCAGCGATTTTAACAGGCAGGGGGGGGGGGGGGGGGTAGGCTCAGTCTCCAGCCGTGAGTGTCTCGATGCGCCCGCGATTCTTGCCAACTTAAGGTGGCGAGAATCGCGGGCGCATCGAGACACTCACGGCTGGAGACTGAGCCTAGGGGGGGGGGGGGGGCTGTTAACAGACTTTCGAATCAGTTTGATGATCGTTGCTGTCGATCGGCAGAAACTTGCGTGGCTTTTGAATGAAAACTGCTCTGCTTCTATTATATGTGTCAGTTTTTTGACGTCCTGTACAACACAAGAAAGTTTTATTTGAAAATACTTCTTCGTCATGGGTAGAGACAATTCGGGAAAAAGATAATGAAAAGGCCGCGGTAAAACTGGCTCACACACGTGCTTCTCAAACTCTGGAAATTGTGGCAGCGTGTTAGTCATTGTGAACAAAGGAACACTCGAACCTAAAAAAAGACACTGGAAATTATCTCTCCATCAAATACTGCAAGTTGTTTGCTTCAGTGGCTTTAAAGAGAACTTCGTGGATGCTGAGAGCAAATTTTCGTCGCACCTAACAAAGTTGTTTTTAGCGCGAGCTACAGCAAGAGCGGACTTGTGAACACGCTAAAATTATTTTCAAGGATGTGCACTACAAGAGCAAAAATCTCGCTGAGGAATCAAGGTACACTGTTAGTTTAATGCATGTACGTGTAGCTTTAATTTGTTCTTGTGGAAAGCGCTGACTGAAGCGATGGCGAATATTAAACTAGACAAGAACGTGATCGTTTGCTTTATAGTTGCCGGTGAAAGCCGTTTGCTAGTTGTTTTGCAGTTTTCATTCTTTTTCGCCTTGAGGTTTTCTTGTGAGAAACGTACTCTTTTGTTAATGCTGAATTTTAATAATTATTGTTTAAGTCTTGGCCGATTTACTTGGGTCTTTACAGCTTACGGTCTATAGCCGTACAAAAAAACAATAAACAAACACAGTCACTGAAGAACGTTGGCCCAGTCGGTAAACTTAATTGAAGATCGCATTTTCTGAGCAGACGTGTTTACCTCGTTCATTTGTTTTGTACCAGCTCCAAACCTTTTCTTTTTTTATCTTCTCGCGTTTTCACAGTTTGAATTTTGCTGTAGTGTTAGTACGAAAAAAAAAATATCCAAAAAGGACCGTTTCCATGGTAATGGTCCGTACTGTAAAATCCCGACCGAAGACTAACCAATCAGAACACTCGATTTAGACTGAAGAATTGCTTGCAATATAATAAAGAGGTGTATTTGTCTGGGAAAGGCTACGATGGGAATCAATTACAACTTAAATTGGGCCAATTTTTTGAAAGTTCTTCATTTATGCCTTGAATTATGGTTTGCCCTTTATTAAAATCACTCGACATCTTCCCCTATCTGTTCTAGGAACATTTCGTGTACGCCAGAAGATACAAAAGACGGTTTGAGCCATTTAAAACGTAAAATCCCTAAGATGTAACCTCTTTAATCGGGGTGTATTTGGTGAGTGCGCACACTTTACTTCGCCCTGACGCGAAACCTCTGCCTGCAGGGAAACAATGGTGAGATCGTACAGCTTCAATCCGTTTTGAAAGATGGTTACAATAATGTTCAGGAAAAATTAAACACGTACCACATTTCAGAGAAAATAATTAGGAGATATTTTTCCAAATAAACCATCTGAAAGCAATGGTCACACGACACAACTCCGCGGTATGGCCAGTACCTTACGCATTCTGATGAGTCCTAACTTGGACGAAACAGCTGTCCATAGCTGCCACTGCCCTTAAGCCACTGCCCGGGTGATATGGCTGTGCGCATGGCATAGCCAGGCGTAAGGGTCTCCCAGAAGTTTATTTTGACATTTTATGTCGTCACACTCGCATCCCTGTTAATTCAGGTGATCCACACTCCATACTCATTGCCTAGACTGTCTTGAACGGTCGCAGCCACAGCTACCACATTTACACTGTGGAGCTGGCGCTTAAAGGAATGCTTCTGCACTCGCCTCGGCAGTAAATGACGAGGCCGATGATCTTCTGTGAGACCCTTACGCCTGGCTATGCCACGCTGATGAGTCCTAACAAGGACGAATCAGCATTTGGGCTCCGTGGCTTTGCAAAGAAACGCTGCAACACTTCGCAAGATTTTGGCGCCTTTTGCGTTCAGTCATGTGATCGATTCTTGTTCCCTTTTATCTCTTTCCTCTTTTTTTCCTTCTCTTTCTTGATTTTATGGCAATTAGTGGTTGATTTTTTAATAAAAAACAATTATTTTAGTCGGGCTTGCTGTAAATCAAATGATTATTAAAAACTGGACTAGGTATATTGGATTTCTAGCATTTTGATTGGCTGAACGGAGCTAGGCTATCCGGCAGCTCATATACCGGCTGCGACCAAATATGATCAATGAACACTCAACAACAAAGTGAGCTGAAAGTTTTTTCCTCGCGAGCAACCCGGCGAAAAAATGGACGAGGAAAATCACTTGGCAGCGAATTTAAATTAAGCAGATATTCCAACAGCGTTACTAAGACACAAATGAAAATTGTCCCGTAGCCGCTTGATATCTCGGACAGCAAGAAACTGTGCAGAAATAATTTAAGCATTAAGCGTTGTGTTTACAATTAATTTCTTTCATCGATAACCAATTCGGCACGTTATTTATCATGTGATATCCAGCGCACCCTCGTAGAGTAATTGATAATTACGTTTGTTGTACAGGCGTCTTCGTCAGTACAGGGGTCCGTTATATCGAGATTCCACTGTAAATCTCTACAGTGCAGCAAAAATATGTGAATCGAGAGAGAAGGTTTGGCCTGTAACAAAATGCGCTGCCAAGCGAAAGAGATTGCCGTTAACACCAAATTTTGGCAGAAATACCAACGCAAAACACAAGTGAGCTTTGAGCCTTTGAGCAACTGAACAAGCGGGCAACTGAAAGCTCAGGAAAGGATATGTTTTGGTTTGACCTTGAAGTATAAGGAAGGGGTGCATTTTTTTCTGTAGGAACAAGAAACGAGTTCCATTTTGACAGTAATGGGCTCCTGATTTTGATAAAAATCAGTATATTTAAGTACCCCCAGGAAGAGGGGGGGGGGGGGTGATGTAGAATACTTTGTTTGACTGATGTTGAACGACATGCAAATAGAGCCGATTCAAAGGGCCTTTGTACAAACATTACTTCTTCCATAGTGGCTAAACTAAAAACATGAGCCGGCTTCGGACTGAAGCGTTCGGAAAGAAACCAGTTTCACTGTTTTTGTATAGGTTCTGACACATTTTATGCAAAATCTGGTAATGGGTAATGTTAAAGTTGAGAAGCGGTGCATAACTTTTCGGAGTTTTTGTTATAGAGTGGTAGCTAAATTTGACCTGTTTTAAACGAAACAGTTAGAAAATCTGGGCAATAAGAATGGAAGTTGATGCTTTAAAAGTTTTCTCGGTGATTTTGCAACTATATCTCGGTAAGAAAAAATGTTCAGCTAAGAACAAGGATACCTTAACACAATATTGCAAAAATAAATAGCTTTGAATTTGTTCAAGATAACCTTACACACAAGAAAAACACCTACATAATACTGATACCGCAAGATTCAACAATGTTGCAACTAACCGATATCTATTTTCTTTCTCTGTTATAAAAACACAAAACAAGGAAATTTTATCGAATAAGAATCAATGCAGCAACTAACTAATTTTAGCGGTTCGCAAAAAAAAAATCACTTATTTCGCTAAAATTCAGTTGGTGTAAAAAAATTAGGGTAAGTTGCAGACAGTTTTAGTTCTATTTTTTTCTTCCTCAAGAAAGTTGAAAAAAAAAACTACTCCCACACACCTAGAAAGTGTTGCTAGAAACTGTTACTGCACAGTTTTCGTTTGATTGGTTAAGAGTAAAAGGTTAGAAACCCACTGCACGTGGAAGACTTCCCCAAGATAAAATGGTACAAGATGGCGTCTTTTTGATAGCTGCACTAGTTGATGATTTCCTTTCGCTTTTTGTTCAATTTTTTTTTTTAAATTTCGGTGCCAGTAGAAACATATATGCATTTCATCATTAAATAGCAAGGAGATCCTATATGAAAGGCATCTCCGGGACGATTTAATTTTATCAAGACATTCCCGCTTGCATGTTTCAAGAAAATATTTTTATTCACACCTTATGACCACACGAACGGTATTTTAAGTTCCGATCTTTCGTTCCAAACGCATATTTCGAACGCGTGATCAAGATAAGAGCAACCTGAATGTGCCTTACTCATCGTGGCTCAAGTTCAATTACTGAGCATCTGCTGCTGATAGCAGCAAAGAAACGAACTGGGATTCATGCAAGGCAAACAAATGAACGCTGGTTAGGTTCATCGGTTCTGGTTTAATTCACACGAAACATCTGTTGTCACTGACTGAAACTTGACTGAAGAGGGAAAACGCAGCCTTCCAAATGCGACGGAAAGCTTTTTTCCTCGATCTTGTATTTCGTTGACTCGACCGAGCACCTGGACAATTCATTAACCAAGTTAAAGATCTTTGTTTCTCTAGTTTCAAGTTGTGTTTTGGTTTTCACGAGATTTACGTTTGCGATAAATTCACGAAGCACTTGTTAAAACAACACTACTCTTACGCGCCGCAAAAAAGGTTTAAGACCCTCTTGATCAAGCGAATAGTGGCCATCAAGATCAGATCGGCGATCAGTGTATTTTGCATTTAGTATAAGCTTGTCCTGACGGATTTCTTCAAGCGTATTCCTCACATAGCTGTTTGCCACAAGTTTAACGTATCAGTCCTTAATTAAATGGGCTCTCAAATTAACTTCAATTCGGAGACAGGCTGTCTGTGATTAAATTCATCAGTGTAATGACATGGGAGGGAGAAGGATAATCTATGATGAAAAGCCGAATAAACAGTGACCAAGCATGCAGAAGGATATCATCTAAAGGATGACGCTTCTCACGAAAAACACACCGTGGAAACTTACGAAATCAAACGAAAAAAGCTTGAACAGATGCATGTCTCGGCTTTTTTCCCTTTTCTGTACACGGTGTGTCATCGCATTTCGAGATAAAAGTATATTTTTTTATGTCGTGAGAATGACAACATTCCTGGCACATGAATTCTTTTGTATTTCAAGTTTGACCTTTATTTTCCGCGTTTGAGATTTTAAGGTCCTTTTATTCGGCATTAGAACTTTGTACGCTTTAGCTGGAAGGTTTGTGTACAGTTGATCAATTGTAATAAAAAAAGTAATACTTTGGAACAGTTTCACAAGTCGCCTGTAAATTGAGAATAAAAGTCGAATTTAAAAGGAAGGTTGGCACTGCCAGGGGGCTCAAGTGTGGATTACTGTGGGCTCAAAAATACACACCACGGGAGAATGTGTGAACTAATGTGATAAGTAATTTGTTAAAATGTGTTAAATGCTTACGAAAATTTTTCCAAAGTTTACAGTCGTTAAATGCCGTATAAACTAAACACAACTCAACAGAGCGGGACAGAACAAAGCAGCAATTTCAGCAGAGTGCATTTCTCAATTCGACAGTGATGAATTGTTTTTCTTATAGCGATAATTTTTACCCACTCGTTTCGAATTTCTCGGCTTTATCTTTTCCACATCTTCCAAAGATAGCAGCCAAACAGAAATGTTAGGAGGTATTCCTTCCTGACATCAGACATGCACGATTTATGACCAGTTGTTTTGGACCGATTGACTAGTTTTCGACTGCGAATATCTTGTGCTCAGGATGGTCTCCACTGAACGTATACATTCAACTGACCGTTTAAACAAGCCCTTAATTGCTCTATTTCAGCTCCTCGAGTAAACAGACTTGCCTGGTATGGGCAAACGATTGACCACGCGGCATTTGGGTTAGTTGACTGTAATTGGTTGATAAGGGCTGATAAGGTTATCAATACCATCCCGTATAGAGGCCTTGCTACACAAACAAAGAAACAAAACAACCACTCTTTACTTATTTAACATCTTGTTGAAAGTTTTCTCTGCATTCACTGAGCGTTATCAAGTGCTAATGACACGCAACTTAAATCAGTGCGCGCCCTTGGCTCGGAAAATGAAATCAAGTCAGAAGCTTGGTTTATAGTTACGCGCACAGAGCAAACAGATCTCCCTTCTTTTCCAGTTGTCAGTTTATGATAGTTTTTAATAGCGCATCGCAGTTGTTTAAACTTGCAGGCGGAAAGGTTGCAACCATCAAAATCACCTAACAAGTAGACTGGTTAGAAGTGTAACCCTGTGCGAGCTATCTTTCAACCTTTCCCGACGGACGTTAACAAAGTTAAGTTTAAATCTTTACGTTTGCAATAAACTGACTAATCTCTGAAAAGAAATCTTCGCGCATGACCAATTTCCTGTACCAAGTTTCGACTGGGGTAGTCCGTCTTTGATTTATTGTGAGTTGCGCAGCTACCCAAGTCCTTGAAAACTGTCTAATTAAAAAGCTTTATTAACGCAATAAACATGTAAATAGCTTGCTTCGGTTTGGGAGTGTAATATATTTTACCTGAATTAATAAAAGCGCTTAAACAAGTGCTCGACTGCCAATAGCCGAGCAAAATGTTGAAATATCTCTCTTTTCTAGAAAGCCGTTGTCGCCTACAATCCTCTTAATGACACTAATTAAGATAAATTGCTACCGGAATCAGTTTAGCACCAAAAACAAAGGAACACGTTTCACTGCATGGCGCCGATCGAATTATCTCGAAATCAGAGCGTACAACGACTGATGTGGAAGAGATAACCGAACTTTGAGCGGCTTATTTTCAATAATCAACCCTCGAAAAGGATTGGCTGACACAGAACAGATGCTAGCGTCAGAGCGCGGAAGGTGTGCAGCGCACAAGAGTAGCGTCAATTGAGAGGGATTTTAAAACCACTTCACGCGCGGCAAGACACGAACGACAAGCACATGACTGATTTTAACAGCTCCGCTAAAGTGTTTCGTTTAAATCCGCTTTACACTGTACATTTTTTTAATCGTTTGTCTAATTGATCAGGGCTGACCGTTTGTAAACACTAATTGAGCCTCTGTGGGTGGTGCTACAGTAACTCTGGAGCCATTGCTGCGCGATTTGCTGAGGTGAGATTAGAAAGGAATTATTTACATTCTACGAGAACTGAAACGCGAGAAGCGCATTTCTGAGATTTGTTGAAAGTTGTGTGTAAAGAAAACGCGCGCACCAAACTGAGCGAGCTCAAACCCTTAGTGCGCGATGGCGGAACTCAACAGTGATGACTTAGAACTGTCCCCCAGCAAACAGAGGAAGGAGCCGTGTCTAGGGTCCAAAGCAGAACGTCTAAAACCTCCGCACTCTTACATCGCACTCATCGCAACAGCGATTTTAAACTCGCCAACGAAAAAGATGACTCTGACAGAGATCAACGAGTATTTGGTACAACACTACGCGTTCTTCAGAGGCCCGTATCAGGGATGGAAGAACTCAGTCCGACATAATCTGTCGTTCAACAAATGCTTTGTGAAGATTCTGCGCGACCCTGCGCGTCCTTGGGGGAAGGACAATTATTGGACCGTTAGCTCCCTGCACGATTACCTCCTTGCCGATGGAACCTTCAGAAGGAGACGGAGAAGAAAACCCAAAAGAAAGGACGAGAGAGAAGAGTTAAGTCATAGCTTGATAACGGAGCAGATTGTACCTCGCAGCACAATGAGAGAAATGAGTCTTCATGACCCGCGAAGGAATATTTTAATGCTGCCAACTTCGTACGAAACAGTCAGAGCCCGTTCAAACGCTGTACACGCCTCTCACAAGTCTACAACGCCCAAACCGTTTCATGGATCGTTCTCTATTGAAAGCATTCTAGCGGACGAAAAGACGAGAGGCAAGGAAGGACAGCGCGCGAGGAGAGGGAGTGAAACGTTTCCTGTTACAAGTGCGCTTAACCCAAACAGCGGTAAGTTGAATAGCCAGTTTGATTTCCGGTATTTGATTTTAAATTTACCATGTAACTGCGAATGACTCGGCATAAGCATGCCAAGGTATTTGTAAGGGGCAAGTGCGACGTGACTCAACAAGAGCCATAACTGATAGAACCGCGAGAGCGAGTGAGAAAGCGTTTCACTCGGAAAGGCGCATGACACAACAACACACAGAGTAAACATTATTTAAGTTCAAATAAACGATTTCAATTTAGCGTAAACGTATTCAAATCACAAAGTAGTTTACTTCATTAACAAGGCATCGTATTTGTAATTATACACAACGTTAAATTAGAGCGCAAATTCAATTTACACTGATCTATACGAAACGCACCAGTTGGGAAGGTCCCGAAGAGAGTTGCGTGATTTCGCAGCGTAAAATGGACACATTTTCCTAGTCTTCGAGCCAAAACTCACGACTCAAATGGAGTTTGGACACACTTGACCTTATTGAATAGTTGCTTTCCGCTTGTAAACTCGAGTGGAAATCAAGTACTTGTTGCTAATCCATGGATTGCTTGTCGAGACAGACCAAATGTCCATCGCGAAAGAAAATCTTTTTGCGCTCACTTCTAAACTATAGCAATCCTTTCTGCCTAACATTCAAAGACCAGGCCATTCTTGGTTTATGTTTCACGCGCCACGATCAATACCAACGTGCTAAACGTTTTGTCGTCCCCCGATCCAGTGGCACACGCCTTAGTGAAAGCTGACAGAGAATTCAGTGCATGTAAGCCAAGCCATTTTGCGAATGAGGTTTACACAAATTCTTAAAAGTTGCCGTTGATTTGTGTTTATAGTTGATCAAATCTCGGCATTTTATATTAACATCTGGCTTTATTTCTCTTGGTTGTGTTTTCGAGACTTAACCTATAGCAACCCACAAGCACGTATCTAGAAATGCCAACACACAGAAATCAAGAACTACCCCTCACAACTCCCTAGCGCGGAAATATTTGTAGAGGTTTGTCTGATTGCCTTTTTCGACCTCTTTGCCATTCCGAAGCAAATTCTCCTGTTCGAAATTTGCAGAACTTTTTTTGGAGGCAAAATTGACCAAAATGTCAAAAGATTAGAAAAAGTCAACAGGCAGAGTTCTGCAAGCCGTGTATAAATCATCGAAATTCACTGAGAAAATAACTAGAGAAATTCTTGAAAAGTGAACCCGGGGCAAGTCTTTCGAAGTGGCCAACTGCTAGTTATAAAATATAAAGGAAGACGTTATCTAAATTTGCCAAAGTCAAGTTTTGAAATACAGATTTTCACTCCAGGGAACAGAAGGGGTGCGGTGCGAGTAACAAGACCGGATGAAATGTTTATGCTTTGAAACCTAAACATTTAAACTTAAAATAAACTGAATTCCCTTAAATTGATGACTGAATGCTCGCATCAGGGTCGTCAAGAACAGAATGTGTGGATCGCATCAGGCTTGAATGCGATCAAATGCGTTCATCATGTCAACAGAAGAAGAGTCCATTGTGAAGCGACCACGATAACAAAGTTAGCTTTTTGATGTATCCATAGCTAAAGTTAAAGTGAAAAAATAAGCTTCGCTGTTATGGGATTAAACGCCATGGGGCTAACAAGAAAAACGTGACTCATTGTGCTCAGTGTTTCGTGCTTCGGTGGGCCATAGCTGAAGAGACATGGACATTTGTCAAGGAGGCTCTTCAGTGTCTGCCACGTACGTAGGGCCAAGACTTTTTCTGAAGCTGATGCGTGCTGCTACACGTCCATAATTTCAAATCTTTTTTTTTTCTCATGACAGCTGCCTGATTTGAAAAGGACAATTTATCATTGTACTTACTGCGTAAAGCATTTTTAAATGCATGGGTCAATGACAAGTGCAATCTCCAACAAAAATAATTTAAGGAAACCAAGGTTCTCGTTTTTTGTACCGCCTTACGTCTTCGTCTGTTACGGTCATCTGATTTCCAAATAACTTGTTTATTTGCTAAGTAGGCTGGGAGATGCCATTAATCTTTCTAACTTGTCTTGATGTCTGTACAAAAAGACAACCAAGTCAAATTTTTATTGCTGTAAATCCATGAGAAACACTCGAGTTTTCAGTGATAACACAGCAACAAGAAGGCTTTGAATCATGTAACATGCTTCATTCAAAGTTGTCAGCATATTTCAAGTCTTAGCTGATTTTATTCTTCTTTGTTAAGTACTCCATAAATCAAAATGAAGAATTGCTGTCAAGCTGGCTTCTTAAGGTAATGGGAGAGCTAATGGAATTGAGGACACCGAAGGCAAAGTGCACTTAGAGAAGTAAATAACCAAAATTCGGTGGGTTGGCCAGCTAAAAAAATTCTAACCGAACGATACGATTGTGTGGTTACAGATCAGTTAAGTACACCCTTGTTACAGGCCGATCACGCAGTGTGCGTATCTGGGACCTTAACTTCCCTCACCACCATAAGGTGCGATGACAAGATTGAATTGGTCTGGTTTAATAAGCGAGAAGAAAGGCATTATTATGTGAGGGGAAGGAATTAATCATGCCATTGTCACCAACTTAAGGACGAAATTAAATCAATCAGTATAGTCGTAGACTGAAGAATATTCTGCATCTTTCATCTATTTTCCATTTTCCGTCGCGTGAGTTCAGTGCATGAGCTTCTTGCGATTACGTACGAACATACATGTTCGCCGCAAACATCAGCGCCCCTCGTCTTTCATTTGCACTTGAGCACGGTTTTTTTCTTTTGGAGAATTGAAGAGACACTTCTGAAGCAATAGTATAGCTGTGGTGGTTTGCAACAAATCGAAAGTCGCTTTTGTCTAAAATGTCGTAATATTTTACCCTTTCTCTGATGGAATCAGTCGAATCTTTATTCGTGTAATGTAACCAGTTAAGTGAATCTAATGTGCATACTTTCCTTTCCTGTAATGCTTACGAATTGTCTTGAGATTTATCCTAAGTGCTACTGGAACATGAAAGCCTACTGTAAACGAGCAACCTTAACTTAGAAGAGCTTTGTGAATCAACCTAAACATCTAAATGCACTTGCAGTAAACTTGTGAGCAGAGGAAAATGGTAAACACTTCGGCTACTTCGATTTGTGTATCCAAAAATGAACGGGAATGTACTTGATTTTATAACCTACATTAACATTAACTATATTTTGTTTTCTTCTCCTATAAGGCTCGCGGTCAGCGTCAAAAAATATCGCCGTCCATTGCTGTCACCCAACTCCTGCGGAATCACCTCTTCGTTTCCAGAGATCGGAACACTTGTGTACGCCCGTCAGTCCTAACGCTTTTTCACGTGGCTGTGAACCGCTATGGAACGCTGCTTACCACTGCTGCCATTCGTGTGCTGCTTCGACACATTTTCATGCTTGCTACTGACGGACAGCAACTGGAGATTAGCATGCAATCACTCAGCATGCATGCTGAATGCATGTACTGTTGCTCATAACAGACAGGCACAGAATCTCGTATGATATGTTGACGGAGTGAATCGACTCTCAGAGGAAGACTTGTTTGAGCGATATTGTTTCACTCCGAGATGTTATTAACAGTGCTAAAGCACAAATTTTGAAATTCCTCGAAATATTCACTGGCAAAACGTAAAGAAAAAAAGCAGCACAAGAACGTAATGTTCGATATCTTTCATTGATACAACAACCTTTGAATCTGTGAGTGTTTTTCATAGGATTTATACCTGTACATTTTTTGGCAAAATCGTGTTGAATGAGCGCACGGACATAATATAAACAGCCTGTAAATTGCATTTTCAAAGTCAGTTTTTCATGACAAGGACTCTTTTTTGGTGAACTTTTTCCTGAAAAAACATTTAAACCCTTTGTGATTCCCACGAGCACCCAAGCGTCAAAACAAGTAAAAATACGCAAACAACATTCTGTAAAGTACCGTAAAACGAACATTACCATAGAAAAGTACTGCTGGGTATCAAGGATTAAACCTTCAACCTTTGAAAGTTTCGAAGTTCTTCTCTGGTTTGACTGGATTTACTGAAAACTAAACTGAAGGGATTTATCACGTTACATGAACAATGAACGACAGTTGCAAGAAGTTGTACAGTAAAAGTTAGTCAAAACTGTCAGAATTTGTACTAATGTTCAATTTAGAATTATTTCAGTTGCAATGAGATGTAAAATAAATTACAACTAACATTTTTTTTTGTTATCACTGAGTCATGTTGTCGAATCTGCTTCAGAGTAAAGTAACCCTTAATCTAAAGAGGGCGCTTTCAAATCAAAAAGTATGTCTTAACATTGTAACCATTACTTTAATAACTGTATTTTTTATAAATTCTTAATTTGGAATTCTTTTGGTAGGCTCATAAGTCAATTGTGACAAGATAACGAATATTTCAAATCCAGCAAACTCATTGCGTGTATCAAAAGAAAGAATTTACTCCTGAAAATGTCAGGCATGTCACTAGATAAGAAACTCGTCTAGTAGTACACTCAACGTGTAGACATCGCAATTTTGTATTATAGACCCCAGAACATTTTCGAAGGTCTTCAAGAACTGTAAGAATGGTAAAAGTTAACTTATTCTAGCAAGAAATGTTCTATGTCAGCATGTAGTCGTCTAGGTACCATCAAGTTATTTTTAGGGCGTTGTCCCTACATCTAGTTTTCTCCAGCAATTTTCCTTTTCAGGGTGTTCACCTCTAAAGAAACTCGAGCTCCTAGTTACACGTAGTTTTATGGTCCATTCTTGCACAATTAGGTTAAATAAAGCGAGTACATCAGCTTTACTTCTGGGAATAACTGAACTAAAACAAAAAGCAATTTACTCTCACTATTGCACTAATAAAGATATCACGGATCTTCTTTTTGGGAGGTATTACCAAGCATTATGAGATCTATATCAAGTGAAAGCTTTGTTGGTTTTGTAAACAGTCACAAACAAACAAAATACTAGCTTACTGGGTATTTTATTTTTGACTTGAAATGTCTGTCAGTCGACAGTGATAAATCTATTTGCTACCGAAGAATAAACAGTGGCAAACGTGGACAATTACTTACTTGTTTCTTAGTCATGCAATAATTCGCGCGTGCAACATATACTTAGTTAGACGTTTTTCACTTATATTTGTCAGTGATTCAAGCCGCTAAAAGAATTTCAACTTGGACTTGAGCGGACTTGGGCTTATCCGGGCACCTAAGTCTTATTCAGGTAATAAATTGCCTTCTCTTGCAGAAATCGGAAGAATTAAGGGCCATATTCTTGAGAGAGATTTCCAAATCCATTTAGTTCCTGTCTTTAAGAAGATTATAACCCTCTTCGTGGATTATCTTAACTATATTTGAAAAAACAAAACCCTTTGCTTGCGAGCAAGTTGTATGATTGCGCAGTGTGGAATTAAAGGATCATCTTACACGAGATGTAACTCTGATTTTACAAAGAAAATAAGCTACAATCTAATCGTGATCTTGCATATTACAGCTGTATCAAGCATCGTCTTAAATCAGTAACCTTTGGGCATTTCGTAAGATAAAAGTAGTCAAAATTTAACTTATTCGCAATGTATGCTTAACTCCTAAAGCAAGACGTTTTTTCGTTATCATAAAAAGATTTGGAAAAGGTGCACAGAAGTACGATGTACTCTTTAGATCAGCACTTGTCAGAAAGATGTAATTGCTATAGCAGGAAGAAAAGAGAACTTAGTTAAAAATGCCTTTCCTGAACCCAAAGCATGTTTGAAGGCAGGCGTAGCTGCATATAAAGTAGATATCATAAGTTTATAGCAAACCCATATAGAGGGATTACTAGACGTTTGCCTGAAGTATGAAGATAACACTGACAAAAACCATCGCTTCATCATTTTACTTCGCAGCGCCTACCTCGAACCAACCGTTAGGCGGACAAAAACTGACGCGATGTACACTGATTCAAAGATAACTGCCTTGCTCTCTTGTCAATGGCAGCACAGGTCCAAATTGTTTGCTGAAAATTTGTTGAAACTTTCTTCATGTTTCTTGGTTAATGTGTAAATCTGAGGAAAATCGAAGAAAAAATAATCCTGTTTTATTTTCTAGTATTATAATCCGATCACCGTTTTACATTATAACAAAATCTCATATCTATAACAGTCATAAACTGAAATGAATCATCTTCAGATGAGGCGTCTTGAATTATGTTACCAATTTCTCATGACGTGAGTTATAGGCACTATGAACGACACTAGGGAAAATTTCGGGGCTGACCTTACACGAAAATCACGAACGAGAGTGATCATATTCACTTTTCATTTGTTCTTCTTTAGCATTTTAACTGATATAAACACAGTTTGTTTTTGCTTGTGTAAATATTCTGAATAAAGCCTGGCCGCCTAAATGGACCAACAGATAAAGTAAGGTCATTGACGAAATTCAAACTTCACGTCTCATATCGCTGGGAGAGCAGATGGTGTACACATGTCAACCGTCCTTGTCAGCAAGGATTATTCCCTTCTTCTCTTTATCTTTCGCCTGCATACTTCACTAGCTGACGAACATGCAAAATGGTGTGTGGTCTAACAGCTCAACAAAGCACAAAGACCCCGTTTTTACTTCCAAAAACGTACCCGATTCAACCATATTTTCGATGGAGGGCATAAATCACCTCCATATATGCCAAGAAAATCTTCCCCTAAACATATGGCACACAAGATTTTAAACACGAAGATACTATCTTTTAAAGGGTCTTTATGACGGCTCCATTAGGTCTCGTACAGTGAGAATCGCTTGATATCAACGTTCTATCACGCAAATTAATTTTCTGACAGCAAAAGGTCAAAAGCTTGGAGCACCGGTGCTGTTTGATGCTCGTCTGCGGCCTAAGCAAGCGATAAGTAGGTCGATAAGACGATAATTGATGCTTTCGAGGTATTTTTGGACTGAGCAAGCTTGTTTTAATAGCAGGCGAAGTAGGCATGAGAGGAACGACACGAAAGAGTATAAGGCATTACAAGCCTTAGGGCCTTGCTTCAGGGCGCCTATATCGCCCCATCCTTGGAGACCCAGGGGCAGATAGTCGGGGCGACGGGATTTTCATGAGCGAAAGTTTACAACAAAAATGGGAGAGTTCTTGTTGTACACTTTCGCCCATGAAAATCCCGTCGTCCCGACTAGCTGCCCCTGGGTTTCTGAGGATGACATCGCCCAAGAATTTTCCTCTTGAAATTTACTTGCGAAAATGAATAGTGTGAAACGTGACTGGTTGTTGAGCCGGTGCTCCCGACCAGTACTATTCTGGGCAAAATCCGAGTTCTTGTATCAAAATCGTGAGCAGTTATTTACCAATAAAAGTTGACAGCAAATTTTAGTGAGGTGTATGTTGTTTTAGTTATCCAAGGCAACTGAAAAAGCTGCAACAGGACTGATGAGGTCGCTAACGGATACAACTGCGGCCGTAACTGAGAAATTCCGTCCTTGCGATCGGCTGGACCTTATTGCCCCTGAGACCGTTTTGCCGGGGTAAACACCCACAAGGAGAGGGGCGAGGGGGAGTGGGGGAATTCTACGGAATCTTAAGCGGGTTATGCGACCCAGAACTCGAAATCCTAACCCTAACCCTGTCTCTCTTGTCGCTGTGGTCTTTCCAGTTTATAAACTTTGTATGACTCTCTTAGTGACCAGTCTTTTAAGTAACCATCTTCCTTCAGCAACTATATTCATAAAATCTCGGCCTTTTTATTCAGTTCTTAGCCGGAAACATGGTATATAGGCTGAAGCGTATCTCATATGGAATATCTCTTAAAGCTACCTCCCTTCGGTAAGCAACTACCGTTCCGGATCCCGTGGGGATGCAACTGTAGTCTGTTGCTTTTCTCACCGCATTTCAGATCTAACCTCTAATATGAAATGTTTCCCTGATTTCAAAACCACACCCTTTTCCGGTATACGTACCTATATAGCTTATATAAGGGTGAGTACCCCGGGGTTAAGGTAGAGGAACAGGGAGGGAGGTGCTTTAGATACTCTGATGAGCATTTGTGAAGGAGGCTTTCATTAACCTTTGTGCAGTTGATTGCGTAATTTTTCCTTCAATTTGTGACAGAGTTCCAATTAACGTTTTAGTGCTGTGATTTTACAATAAACAACTTCCTTAGTTAATCAGGACCCCCTGAATACATCTGCTTTATATCGAGTCTGTTGCAAGGCACCAAAGACCGATCAGAAGGCCAGAAAAAAAATAATGAACCACGGCCTCATTAGCCTCCCATGGCGGTCGGATTATTATTTTAAAGGGTTAAAGCACTGTTGCGCGTGTTATTGGCAAATACAGATAGATACGATTCAACTCTGCAAAAACGTGAATTTTCGATTTCATTATCAGAAGCAAAAGTGCTTCCACGCTTTTCGCCTTCAACTTGAGTACGCTGAACAATTGATCTTAAAATGGACCTATGGAGCTTCAACCTTGATTGTGACTGTGTCGATGAAGTTTAGAATAATCTTCAACTTATAGCTAACTGTACATTGCATGTTCAAATTGCATCCAATGGTAAATACAGATTTGCGTTTCGCAAGTTTCCATGAGTTTGCAAAGTTTTGCATTTCTTTCTATTTGTAAAAAAAAAGCCTTGTGTTAAAATAGTGAACAAAAGTGTCTTTTATAAAACGTATCATTTATAGCAGCGTCTCGTTTATCATATCATCGCACAAAAATGATGCCTGGGATCCAAACAGAACGTTTTGTTGTCGAGGCTTTTCCTATGGCCACTTTATTAAGGGTGTGTTTAACAGGGACCTACGTGCAAGGATCGGCCGTTTCGATCTTTTTTATTATTCGGTACTTGGCAATGCGAAAACATGGGTCTCTCAGCACAATCGTTTCTCGGAAATATGTCCCAATTAGGATTCCAGTACAGAAATCCTCCTAATCCAAACGTATAACAGTTCATTAATAGAATTGACATTTACTGGTCACGTCTAGATCTCGCTTGGCTTGGCAAGAAGTGAATGGGGGTCGAATGTTATCACAGCAAGTGAGAGCAGAGATGAACAGAAAAGATTTCCAACCGTATTGAATAACAAGCCACCGGAAAAAATACTTGGTACTCGAATAAAAAGGGTATTAGGTCATGGTTTACAAATAACGATTGAACTAATACAGTAAAGTCCATACAAATTTAGGACCGAGCTGGTAGATTGCCATCAAAACGAACATCCGGTCCATCATAGTAGGCACGTTCCTTTCAGTACCAAATTGAGATAATGAGGATGTAAAGCAACAAAGACAAAGACGACATCGAAAACAGCACAAAACCTAAGAAGCTAAACAATGGCTTGGCTAGTACATTACACATTCTGGTACATTTCTTTGCCGTTCTCTGCAAAACAGCAACGTGAAATGACCAATTTTAAGGTTTCACTGAGAACGCTTAGACTCGCAATGGTGACTTTTCCTTCTCTTAAGCAAAGTAAATCGAGGGACTGGTTATGAAACCTTGCAAGTTTCAAAGGCCATAACAAAGGTGCTGCAATTTATGTTGAAAGTGTTACGACTGTGCACAATCTTTTGTTTTACGTTCGCACACTGTGACTGAATAACTTAACAGTAATATTTCTATTGGTTAGTTGCTCATACAAATTTCATAACCTATTGTTGTTTGTTCACGGTCAAAAACATTAAACAAAGGACTCTTGTGAGCTTCATAACCAGTTTCTTCTACTGACTGTGTCTAAAGGCCCTAATTATTCAAATTAAATCGTTACGCCCCATTATAGAAATTAAACGTTTTGGACCAATCACGAAGTACGAGAAAAACGTGATTTATTTATAGATTTATAGGTTTATTATTTTTTGAGTGATGCTTTTGTTGGCACTGTCTTAGCGGTCGCCTGTAGTCCCTAATGATGTCCTTATACCCAGGGTAGAGTAAAGGGGAACAGAATTACCACTGCAACTTCAGGGGAAGGGGTCACACTCCGGGATGTTGGCTGGAATTGGCGTCCATAGTTCGCAACCTTATCGCTTTTTAAGAACAACTTGTGACTGAAAATATGTGATTTTCCGTCCATTTCAGACCTAGCCTCTAAAAATGTTGCCCTTTTTCAGATGTCAGTTGTTCATCAGTCAGGCCAAAGTGGTTAAAAACTTTTCCCTATCTGAAAGGCGATACCCCTGGGGGGACCACATACCCGTATAGCTTATATGGGGGTCCCTCCTCAGGGATACCATTCACAAGGGTTCGGCAAATGAGATATTAGGTCAGTTTGTCGTTGAATACCCCACAGCCGAAACCTAGAATTTCCTCGAGGCGAACCAAGTGGCAAAAGCTTTCCAAATTCTTTGTCTGGTTTTAAGTTATCACAAGGTTGCCAGACCAACAGAACAGCAACCTTCTAGTATGAACAGCAGTCCGGTCTAGTTTTCACAGCGGTCAAATGCAACAAACAAAGTCACTTCCGGTTTTTCAGAGCCTTGAAGTTTGAATAAGTTCATTCTCGTCCCCAGAGCTGCGATCCTTTTGGCCAGCGCCACGGATCAAAAGCTCTGGCAGGGTCCGAAAGCAGGAAGTCTGCGAATAACGGATTTCCGGCTTTCTGTGCAGCCTCAGAAATTTGAAACAACTGAACGGTTACCATCGGTTGCAAAAATGGGCAGCTATTGCGCTTGCGCGTTATCCTGGCCCCCGCCAGACCTCTCGATCTGTGGCGCCGGCCAAGAGGATCTCAGCTCTGGGGACGAGAATGGAATCAGTTCAGATTTTTTCCAGCGCGAGGTTCGTATGAAAACGATGCATAAAATGTCCCGATAAACCAATTTTGGCGCCGATAAAACTTGTGGATGCCAGTTACTTCATTCTGAGCACACGCTCAAAAAGCTTACGTTTTCAGAAACAGCGTTAAGTTTTGCGGTTAAAGTGAAACTTTCGACATTTGTCTGTATTTTCTTTGTAAAGTTATGGCGGGAACTGCGCAGGCGTCGTGCGTTTGACCCACCCCTGTGTGGGTTTAGTTAACATATGACGCGGAGTGAAGCAAGGGACATACGTAGGTTGCTCGCTTGAGAAGCATGCACGGGTCCACACAACTGCTATCGTCAATCCCACTTCGATCAGTAGGAGGAATTTCTTGTGCAAGGATGGATGAGTATGGATTGGTTACTTTATGTTATCACATTTTACTTTTATTTTATAAAAATTCCCATACCTTAAACGAGAGAAAGGCGGAAGAGAGAAGTTCGTTAAAGGTTGATTTCCACTGTTGCGTAAATTTTACGTACGTACGGGTGGAAATCAACCTTAAAGGAAAAATACGGGAGTACTTTCCGAGGGGCATCCCTACCAGGACTTATTGAGGACTCAAATTCTACAGTCTGCACGGCAATGAGTGCGATCAAATGCGAGTGGAATGCCAACTCTAATAGGCATTCAGGAAGATCAGAATATTTCGAATATGTTAGTTGCCCTCGGTCGCGCTAATTGTTTATGCGCATCCTGACTGCATGTGCAGTTCACGGTGCAGTGTCACGCCCCGTCATGCATCAAGAGCCGTGAACCCCAATTTCTCTTTCGATAGATCATTTTCTTTATCAACTATCTGCGTATTAGGAAAATAAAACCCGAAAAAATCTGTGTTTTGGAAGTTTGAGTTTTTGAATTTTTCTGTCCACATGCGTCAAATCCCGTTGTTATTCTAGCTGTGCTTTACGGCGTTTGCCAATGCCCACCATAAAGAATGAGTTTAATTGAAAGGATGAAATAAGTTAGCTGTATTCTCTCCACCAACAGACCCACTGAAATGAAGTTTAACAAAGAGAGTGCGTCTCGAGTAAATCATTTTAAATATTTTTGAGCTGACAACCATTGAGGCTAAGTTCAGTTTACACACGCTTTTTTGTGAAACGAAGTCGTTACCCCCAACTTTTGGCATTTCTGACATGGGTATCTGACTGTAGCAAAAGAATGCAAAAAATCCATGTTATAGAAGATTTGAGCGCGAACGCCCTTTGCCAGTAATCGAATCCTTCATGATTACAATTATCATTTTTGACTGATTAAAACACACTAGATGTGATTCTTCTTAATCAGGGCTTCTACTGAACTAAAACAAACCGGAAACGGGAGGGGAAAAGATTGCAAAATCTGAACACTACCGGACGCTCGAACGTAGTTGAGGATCTTTCAGTATTTTCCCCATAATGACATTTTGCAAACGTTTTTTTTCTTTAAACACTTCATCACGGGATGAGAACGACGTAGGCCAAACTAAGAATGAATGAGTGAATGAATGAACCATTACCTTTTGCATTATTTAAACTGGTAAAGTTGCAGGTGATCATGACCGATTAACAAGGGTCGTCCTCAAACTTAATAGTAAGCATTTCCATAAATGCAGATGATCAAAATCCACAAATTGCCGGCATACCTTAAGCGCGCTTGTCATTAGCGACGCATTCACTCAAAAAATACTTCATCTCGATTGTTTACACAAAGTTTAGACAGAGTTTAAGAAAGCTGTCGTCTAAACAAATTTTAAGCCGGTCAGTGCGATTAGCGCGATGCCAGTCTCCATACGGATGTGGCCTTTGAAGTCTGCGGCTCGTCCAAGTCCTAATGCAATACAATTTTCAGTTGACCCTGTTAGACGTGGTTTACCCAGTCCCAGTTCTACGACTCGGGCTTTTAGAAACGCAAGCCAAATATTTTGATCCCTGTTCTTGCGCTTGTGTTGCTCAGTGTTCGCACGGAATCTTGCGCTTCCGTTTCTTAGTGTAACTCCAGCACTAGCGTCGCTAGTACAGTGCTTGTAAGAGCTAGGCTTTACATCACATTACATACCCGCAAAAAAAAAGACTTAGTAGGTGAAAACTTTGAAAAATAGTGAGCCATCCACTTCCGCCTTGTGGAAAAGAGTTGAACTCCCGTCGAAAGGTACAGACGTTTAATGAAATTTCTGCTATTGAAGACCCTCGCTATGACGGACTAACGGATTCTTTATTCCGTCCTGACAGAACTGTACAGTACTGTCGTAAAAGGAAAGGAGTGGAATTAACTTTTCCGGCGTTAATTAAGTCTCGACACCTTTAAATGACCTTAACGTTGATGCAATTATCAGCTCATTTATTTCCTTTTTCTACGTTTTAAGTTTTACCCCTTGGATTGAACTAATTACTGGGTGATCTCAAGGATTAAAACCTGGTTAGCCAGGTGAAGCTTTGTTTACTAATTTTTTGGCTGCAATTCAATGACAAACAAAGCGCACAAGAGTACTGAGAAAAGCGAGTGTAGTGTAGGTGCCACAAGTCATGTTGAAAGCAAGAAATCACGTAAAAAGAAAAGCCATTAACACTTTTTTTAAACCGTGAAATGTCAACAAATAACTTATTTAATATCCAAGCCAGGGTCGGTTTCGTTTAAATCTTCACGCAACAACAGAAACAACCCCGTACGAAACAATTAACGCCGCAGAGCTGACTTCCTACCGGATTGACACAACAAAAATAACTACATTGTAACTGAAATTTGAAATAAATGTGTTTAATTTATATTAAATTTTAATTTGGTAAGTGTTTAACTCAGAATTGTGTCTCATAACTAAGATCCTTAGCACTACAGCAGTACAGTTGAAGCAAGCAATCAATTTGATGGGAACAACATACTATAGAGACCAATAGTAATAAAAAGAACCTTCGTAGTAACCTTCATCGTAAAAAGGAAAAAAGGGAATAAAAAAATGGAGAGGAAATCGGAGTGAGGGCAAATGAACAGGGGCACCCAACGAGAGAATTTAAGCAGAATACTTCAAATCTCGTTTCCTGTTTTCTCAGCTTGTTTTGATGCCTTTTGAATGGATATTTGTGAAAGCTAAGACAGGTTGATCTGTTCGGTTTCTTTAGCTAAATGTTTTAGTCGCAGAAAATGTTAGGAGACAGAATCACGTTTGCCAAATTTCGGAACTGCTGTTGGCTTTCCGAAAATGCTAGCTGACCTCATATCGACGTATTTTCCCGACGTATTTTTCCGCTCCGAAAACAAAAGGCATTAATTTTACCATGTAACGAAAGTTTGAGAGGTCATTTTGCCTAAGAAAACTCTAGCTTTTTACCACAATTGAATCCGAATATCTGTAGTAATTAAGGTCTTTCGAACAGATATTTCACCAAAACCATCCCGGATGGTTGGGACCCAACCCAACGGTCGGTTGCCCCCGAATGAGGAGCAAAGTGCCAGGAAAAAACTCAAATCCCCTTGCTTTGAACTCAAACACGCTCTCCTGAAGTGAGGGTACCCTACTACCCCTCTCGTCTTTCAGGCCAAAACACTAAAATCAATATCTTGTTCCAGACAAGTAGGCAAAACATACGCTATCTCAGACCAGAATGGTTAAAATCTGTACTCTTTTTCGCCCATTATGGCATTAAAACCAAGCCCTTTGAAACAAAGGAATTGCAAGGAGATGGCGGCCAGGCGGTCTCACACAATTAGCAATCACTTTTACTAATTCATAAACAAATCCCATCACGGTTTGAGACATCGGAGAAACATTGTTCCCAGCCCATCCCATGCAATCTTCTCTAAACTTAACCGAAAATGATCCTTTTCTTTTTCATCACCTCTGGCGGCTTACCTCAGAACTGGTGCTATTGTTTTGACGTTCCCCTCGATTTGATTTCTTTTCTTAAGACCTCAGTGACAGAACGTGCTCATGATGTACAATTCGCAAATTGCACCATGTGTCCGCCCCTGAAATTGTTAAGTGCAACTTGAAGTAGGACTGTGAAGTAGAATCAGAAGTGAACCCAGGCTGCATTATAGGTCATTGTGTGCAATATTAATCTTGCGTCAAATAATGTCTAGGCCATAAATGGGTAGGGCTTGAAGGCTTTCAGAAAAAGTGGTCAGGACTCCGGAAGAAAAGAAAACATTTTCAAGTGCATGACCTGCGAACGGCTCACTTGACCTCGACTTCCAAGCAAGAGAGCCGCTCACGGCTAGGGTGAGTATTTTTACCGTGTAGTTAACACAAACAGTTTCAAGAGCAAATAATGTGATTGTGAAAGAGAGCAAAAGGGTTTGAGCGGCTTGAGGTACTTTCTTAGAGGATACGGATATAACAGTATGTTGATACGTCAAAAGGTTAAACTGTCAAAGTTCTATTTCCTACGCGGTTTGCAAACAAGGAACACGTACAGCCTGTCAAATAACAATAGACCTGTGCACAGGGGGCCCATGTCACAAACGTGGTTTTCAGTGGGGTTAATAAGGAAAAAGCATTTATAAAAAGTTAAAAAGGAAAACTCTAAAAATCTATCTCTACAAATACAAAAGCTCCCAATGTCAATTTTGCTTTTAAAATAGACAACTGAGTCCAACCTTTTTAAAACAAGCACTGTCTGAAAGGACGGAGCTCAGTATCTGTATTATGCGCCGATCAACTCGAAAGCTCAACATCCCCCCCCGGGTAACCCCCCGGGCATTTGAACTTTTGAAGATTGGCTTGTTCAAATTCCCCCCCCCCCCTCGGGGCAAAAAAGCCGTTCAAATGCCCCACCAATTAGTACTGAACTGCCTCTCCTCAAAGACAAAATTGGTCTCAAATCAAACACTTTACATGCCTTTCAGAGAGAGATATGCCGTGATGACACCTTCAATCTTCTTTTAAAGACCCTTTTCAAAGAGTTATTCACTAACAAAGGCAAAATTCTATCTTGTAAATCCGTCAGACCCCACAAAAACCGAAAAAATTCACGGGCCTATTACGTCAGAACAAGAGATAAATCCGGTTCAAATTCCCCACCCTTCCAACGCGACGTTCAAATTCCCCCTTCCCCGAGCACGATGTACAGTCAAATGCCCGGGGTATGCCCGGGGTATGCCCGGGGGGGGGATGTTGAAGTTTCGAATTGATCGGCGAATTAGTCTCCAGTATTAGACTGAGGTTATACTTTTTTGTGCTTTCTGGGACCAAATGGAATCTGTAATGAAGAGTTGCCAATAAGACCTTGAAAAAGCTATATGTATAAAATGTTTTTAGTATATTAAATACGCTGCGAAATAACCGCCCTCCAGACAAGAATACCAGATTTCGATACTTTCAGTTTGGATCAATAGATAATGTGTCCGGCTACATCTACAGCTGATCATGGAACAACAAAGGTTCCTTTTCTATACAGGTTTGTTATGCACAATGAAAATTGCAAACAATAGAACTGGAAAAAAGAAATCTTCGAGTATGAAAACAGAGGAAATTGCAATCAGTTTCTTACAATTTAATAATGTGTTCAAACCGCAGAATTTGAACAATGTATGGGAGCTTTCAAAGAAATTCGCCCTGTCTCTCCGGAGAAACGCGGTTCAAACGAAGGCGAATCTTACAAGAAAGTTTTAATACTGTTGCGGGGTAAAACTCACCTCAGGTCTTAATATCGTGCCAGTATAATACGTTTGCGAACAAGATTATTCGGAAGTAAAAATTCGTTATATCCGGGTCGGGTTGCCGGCCCGGTTTATAACAAACGACTATTTTTGGCACTAACTAAGGCGGTCGGCGTTGCACTTTATCAGGACATTGCCTTAACTTGATGATGATCAATTGTATTTTAGTTAACTCTCCCTCCCTACTTATCAGAACAAGTGCTTTTAAAATGTTAAGGTTTATTTGTTCATCTGATCACTAGTTAATTGTGCGCTCATTGAACTGCTAAGTGACTCGGAAATTGACTGACGTACAGTACCTCAAGGGTGTTTTTCACTTTCTCTGATTGGATACTCGAAGACAGGAAATCCTGCACTTCTTTGATTTCCAAAGCTCACGCAAAATGTATCATTAGAAACAGCTAGAAATTCAATCTTATTATCTTAGCTACACACTGGTTTTTTCGGTTTACAGCAGCCTAAGGTATATCTAGCAAAAAACAGCTGCCCACGACTCGGAAATCTACCCGGTTAGATAAGGATACTGTAAAGGGTAATAATTTATAAGCGTTCTATTAGAGGAAGCGAACACTTTGTTAGGGACACTATCAGCAGCTACGGTTTTGTTTTGTATTATCCATGTTACACAGAGCCTTTTGTCAAAATAGGGCATAACAAAAGCTGTTGATCGCTCTTATTTTTTCACCCAGTTTAAGGGCTTACGGGGTTTTGAAATGGACATTCACATATTCTAGAATTCGACCACGCCCAAAGTTAAGTCTATGCCGGTTCGCATCTTCCGGTTTACTGCAAACTAAATGACGGAAAACTCATCGTTCTTGAATTCGGCGTCTTTTGATTCTGGTCGAAACTGCAACAAGATAAAGAAATCTATTGAGTTTGGTAATCTTTGTTGTAGGCAAAATAAAAGTTAAGATTCTCTGCAGGGCTAGCGGGAAATGCATGTAATCTCTATCAGTTATCTTTGTCAGTTAAATACGGCCGGTTATGCCTTTTGAGCGTTATTAATATCCTGTGGCTGACATAACATGATAAACTATCTCCAGCGTTTCTTCCTAGGTGGCTTTTTTGTTTGCCCCAATCTTTTCGAGCAAAAACTTAAAAAATACAATACTTAAACCTTTAAGCCCCAGCTTCATTATTAAAATTCTCCTTACTGGTCTTCAAACACTTTGTTGAGTACTCGTTGGGGGAACTTGTTGAAACAGCAGGATTCTTTGGTGATTATTTCCCTAATTCTCATGACCTGTATGTGTTTTAATGCACTGAAACGATGAAGAGAAATTTGAGGCTGAACACAAAACATACATATGTTCTATACAAACTAATCACCTTGTTTACAGGTATGGCACTTAAAAACCTGACAGCACAAGAAGCGCCAAAACCAAGAGGGCCCAATAGGTGAAAACACGAAAAAATGAAATACGGCCAAAAAAAAAATTGTTAGCAAAAATTAACTGCAGTGATTGAAAATTCATTGAAAATTCATTGAAAAATATTATTTATAATATTTTGCAGAAATACAGAAAGGGGTGTAAAACTGCAAGTCATTGCTTGTTGTCTGATTAAAGTGTTGTTATTTAGCAGGAAAAAACACAAATGAATAATCAATACTCACTGACTTGAAAAGAGATGGAGAGAGTGAACATCCTTTACGGGCTAGCCTGAGAAAACAGCCGCCGTTTCGCGAGGTCGCCACTTGAGACTCAAGTGGGGACCTTGCGAAACGTCCGCTGTTTTCTCAGGCTATTACGGGGCGTACTACCTTTATAACAGCATAAAAACACATATTTTTAGGGTAGGGTTTCGAGCGCAGGCCTCTCACCTCAGCCAAAAATTTCAAGGATTTCCCCTACCCGGGAAAAGATACTGCTTGTTCAAGCTCCATCGAACGGTGACTCATCTTTCTTACTTGTATTCTTTGTGTGGTATAGCAGGGTGACTAAGCACCTTGATATCTCTTTCATCTTTGATTGGCTATAACAGTTGCAACTAGTTTTGAGAGTAGTACCCGATATTTGTTGAAGAGCTAGAACCTGAATTCCCTAGAGATGTACGTACAGTATATACATAGAGCGATTGAAGCTCAAGCAAACCAAAATTATACTGCATTTTTCGGAGAAAGGAGAATCTGCATTTATCGGAGAAAGGAGAATTAATAATTTTGCCTAAAATTCTAAGACTATCTGTATATTGGTTGGGATTTCAGATCAAAATGAGCAGTTACGTCCACGAAGTCTAAGTTGTATTGAACGGTTAAAAGCCACTTGGTGAATGATCAATAGCAATTTTGGAAACGACTTCGTCATGGAGAAACAAACTGATGTTCGACTTGAAGGAAATTTAAATGATCGATAAGCAGAGAGAGCAACCAAATGAGCGTATTCCTAACAGTTCCTAATCAGGATTTCCGACCAGGATGGCATTTATCGCCAACTTCTTCTGTAAGGCGTGGTTGTGGAGAATTTTCAGATCTAAATGTCAGTGAAGGCGTGGGGGATATGGTCCGCGATAACTCGATAAAGATAATCGATTTATTTTAAAGGGAGTAATTAACAAGGAGCGGAAGTTTAACCTGCTTCACCTCCACACTAGAACAAAGGAAATTCTGTTAATCGCTGTATCCTTTCCTTGAAATCTTTCATTCCTGAAAGCGCATGAAAAACATTGGGAAACAATCAACCTGCTCTCGATACTCAAGTGAGAGCTATTGAACAGACCCTTGAACAGGACTTTTCTCCCTTCCTTATTTTATGTTGTTCCGACTTTAAAGTCTGTAGATGGAATCCTTAAGTTTGACCTTTTTATTAAATGGTACTTTCCTGTGCTGTGGTACTTTTCGTTACGTTTGAGTCTGTGTACTACATGGTTAAGTGTGGCCATGCAATTGGAAGCTATTGTACAGTACTTTGTGGTGTTGTTTTAAAAATGTTGTTTAAGATGGTTCTAACCTTTGAGCTGCTGGATCATTAACAACCGAAAGTGTGACCATGAAAATTATTAACTAGTACTCTCTCCCCTTTCAAAATTTAACTCTTTGCAACAAGGCAAAGGTTGGTTTCGTGTAAGCACTGCTGGGGATAAAGGGGTTAGTTGTTATAAAATCACTGAACCAACAACGACAACTCTGTAACACCTTCAATCAAGATGATAAATGATTTGGCGAGACCTATCAAACTCTACCTGTCAGTGTTTCAAACTCTTGATTAAAGACAGTGTTTTCTCTATAGTCCACTTTACATGCAGGTCAGAGGAAAATGATTATCAGGACGTACAGAAAAAACCACAGCTTAAGAACAAATTTGCAGAAAGGATTAGAAAGTTAAGGCGAAGTAATTACACAGATTAGCGGACGAATTAAGAGGCTTAAGTAGTGTGGAATTTCATCGTACACTTACGGTATTTTTTCTAAACAACGAGAGTGTAAACTCAGCGTGTTTTTAATTAACCTTTGTGGGTGGTGTACTGGGTTAATTTTCTGTCTGACAGTTTCCTGTGTTTTTGAAATAACACGAGCATAAAAGCGTCATTTGTGTGCAGTACTATAAACAAGCTGGCTGATCCTCTTAACCGGTTAACTTTTACTGCGAGAGCACACACTGCTATTAGGTGAAGAGCCCCATTAAGAAGACTTAGCTATAATCCTTTAGCTAAACATCGGATTGACGAGATGACTGCGCGATTGAAGACCAGAAAGGCCAGTCGGCACACAGCTCAACTGAAGCCTCCACATTCGTACATTGCGCTAATATCAACAGCGATCCTCAGCTCTCCACGAAAGAAGCTTACGCTTACCGAGATAAACAAATATCTCGTGGATAACTACGAATTCTTCCGCGGGACCTACCAGGGCTGGAAAAACTCGGTGCGACACAACCTCTCGTTTAACAAGTGCTTTGTGAAGGTACTTAAGGATCCATCGCGCCCCTGGGGCAAGGACAATTACTGGACTGTTTTGGTGGATTCATTGGAAGAATACATCAGAGATGACGGTTTTTTCCGACGGAGGAGAAAGCGCCAGCCTCGGCCGAAAGGAAGAGTTATATCACCTCCCGACAAAGAAGGACACGAGGTTAAACACGCAGCTGAAGACGACAAAAAGAAATTTGATAATGATCTAGATGCCAGGTCTATCCCAGACGTATTAACTCCTCATGAAGGCCAAACCAAGGGAAATATCGATCTTAACAGATTCTCTATCGACAGACTACTACAAGTTGAAGATGGAGTACGAAATGACGAGAGATTTGGGCATCAGATGTTTTTTGGATTCGCCGCATTTCAAGGTATGACATCCAGGGGCAACAAAAGTAATTATCAACTGCAAAGGCAATAATTGAATTATCTCCTTTACAGACAGTTCCTTGGGGTATAAAGTACAAAAGTACGAGTTCGCTTCAGAAGGAAAAAAAAAGCTGTAGAAAGGAGTTTTCTGATACTGCTACCATATCAACAAGCAATAATAATCGGTTAGTTTGAATCTCTCTTTGCCGCCATTTACTCGTTCGAATTAGTTCCACGTGAAACATTGCATTCAGAACCATTCGTTAGCGACATTCTGCCATAAGCCTTTGACCTTATTCAGAATTCCTGATTCTAAGGTTGGTCCAGCTGACGAGAACTTCAACTGTTGACTAAAAAGTGAAGAAATAAATGCATAATGCGCAAAGTCCTGTGGATTGTCTGTCACATATCAGCCCAGCCCAAAAACATAAATAGCTCAGTGGTCCTGAAACGTACATGGGTACTGGTGTATTGATAGCTAGTGAATTTATTGAGTTTGATACTCATCTGGACTTTCTGCGCTGGATGCGTAATTTTAAATCGTACGGTTGACCTTCTAAAAGCGTGTTCTCACTCCTTTCTTTCCGCGAATCAAAAGGCGTCAGTAATATCGTTCTCACTTCTCATCTTGTGAGTGAAATCCTTAGAGTGTGACCATTCAAATGAAAGCTACTGAGCAGCACTTTCCTGCAGTACTGTTTGTTATACTGTACAATGTGGTTCTAACTCTTAAGTCTCAGGATGAAATCCTAAGTGTGATGATTCAAATGAAAGCTATTGAGAAGTGATTTCCACGGGGTGCTCTTTCTTCCCCGACATTTTTTAAATATCACATTTCCAGTCTTAAAGAATTGTGTTCTCGGAAGTAAAATAATTAAATAGTTTGGGTCTTTAACGTGGAAGAACCCCCAACAGCCACATTTCCCTTTCAGCTAAGAATCTCGCGATATACTCCAAGCAGAACAAATGATTTATACATATGCTCTCTGTGCTGCTCTTCATCGCTCTGAAATTTTATATAATTATTTGAACAGACTATTTTGTTTAACAATATTCATGTTATTTTTTATCGGCAACTATAAATGCTATCAACTAATATATTAATGTCAACAGTCATCTTGGTTCCATCTAGTGAAAGCACAACAAAACTTATCCGGATTAGTTGGACAAACAACCGGTGATGATTTCTACCGCTGTTTGCTTAACATTGGCTAGCTAGACTCGAAACGTGGACTTACATAAGCCGACACCATATAGGTATCACTATGTGCCGTTTTTCAGCCCTTTTGTTTTAAGTAGGGTTTAGATTTTTTATCTTTTGGCTTGAAAAAGGGGAATGATTCTAGAATCATACATGTGGTCTCAAATAGGGTTCGGTTTTCGAATCTGCGAGAGTACATCCGGGTTCATCCTCTCTAGTCGAATGGGACTTTATCAGCAGGGTAGAATTACAGAATATTTTGCAAGAGTGATATAACCCCTCCTATTTGTAATTCTTTCACAGGGAGTGAAGGGCGAGAATATGACCGCCAAAACATTTCTGACTATCAACACTATGCACGGGAAAGATCAGGAGCCAGCCCTTTCCTTCACCAGCCACACGCGCAAAGACCGACCACGCCCTTTGGTCCACCAGCTTGGATTTGTGGGGACTCGCCTTATCAGGGAAAGCCATTTCTTCCTTATCTTCCTAAAAGTCAGGCTGTTACACCTCATTATTACGTTTAACGTAATTTTCTCGTCACTCGTTTAAAAATACGAATGGCTTATCAAGAAAATTTTGTTATTAATAACGATATTATTTAATGGTGCTCGAAAGTAGATCAGATGCGATGCCTCTCTGACACTTCGTTACTTGCTACTGTTTAACAGAAAAGTAATGTTTGTTGGTTTTTGATATACTTGTTACAGTAAGTGGAGTTCTTTCTTCTTCCACGAAAGACCATTTTTGCCTTGTTTTGTTCCGTTTATTTGCCATGACATGTCACAATATTCAAATCGCTGAAAACTTTTTGCGACATTCTTTCGAGATGTTTGAAGGGGTATCCAGTATATCGCGATCCGTAAATTCGGCTAATTTGTTGGAACTTTCCTCTAATCAAATAAGCAACTTTTCTCTTTTCGCGACATCTGAGGTTCGCTTAACGTGAAAACAGCATGCTACAAGGAACATAAATTGATTAAAGTCAACCTGTGAGTAATCTCACAACACCCAAAGCAGAGTGTTTTTTTAAACGCACGTTCGTAAAGCGATCGACTGAATACGTCTCAACAAGCCGCGAGCAAAACGCAACGATTACAAAACACAAAGAAAGCAGGCAAGAAAAGCATTGGTAGCCAGCTGCAGGGTAACTTCATGACGTCATAAGTACCTCCTTCCGAAAACAGGAATGCAATAAGTCAGTATTAAATGAGTTTTGTTACAGAAACATCCTACACAAACAAATGTAGTCAAAGCTGTTCATCGACACAGGGACATTATTTTGCCCAAAGATTAACTGAGTTGCCGGTTAGCGGTTGACCTTACTACGTTGACATTATAGTGAACAATTCAATAAATCATAGAGCGTTTGTGCTTTTGTTGTACTTTGTCCATGGCTCAAGTTTCCTGAAAAGCGCCTTTATCGACCATGCAGACTCCTTGCGGTCACTTTCTCTCCAGAAAATTAGCTCGGGTTTTGCGAACTTACCCAGGTTGTTTATACCACTTCAAACGGTGTCATTTTTGAGCTGCAATGATCTGAAACGAAGTACAGATATTTGCCTATTCGGTCTGAGTAACAAAAATCTGCATTGGTTAGGATTTCAAGCACTAAACCGCATACTACCACCTAAAATTAAAAAAAAAAACACATCCTTCTTTTCGGCACTTTGTTGTAGAATGTTTTCAAAGAACTATTCTGATAGTAGAGACCTTGGGAGTAAAAATAATCAATTACATAACAATGACTCATCCCCTGAAAGAACATGCGATAAAACGTATTAGCCTTTCCAGGTTTGAGAAAGTATGGTTTAAAACTCACCCAGCGGCAAGGTTTCCAAAATCCCATACAAACCAGAACACAAACGACACCATTTTGAACTAAAGCGTGCTCCCACCCCCGAAACCATAACTCTGTAAATTATCTGATTTTTAGGAGCAATTTATTCATTTTCTATTCAACAGATTAGTTCCAAACTTGCAGGAATACAATTGTTGAATTGTTTTTACGGATGAAGGACATAAATTTAATAAAGCAAATTATAGTACATTTCGTTCAAATTCCTCTTCTTGTTTCGCAAGTGGTCATAAGACCTGAAGAGACCAGATGTCTATCGATCGAGCTGTTTTGTAGTAGGTCTTCTATTTAGCCCCCAAGAGAAAAAACAGATCATTACTGAGTTAAACTTGCAGTTTCCAATATAACTTAAGTTCAAATGTCAAGAAATTATCTTGCGTGACGTCAGTCATTCCAGGAAGTGGTAAAGTACGGAAGCCGAAGGAAAAGATACCTTTGATTGATCCCTTCCAGAGAAAGAACGAGATCGTTTATACGTCCTTAGTAATTTGCAACATCACAAATATTACTAAGCTTTGCTTTCACTACAAACTTTGTGTTGCTCGTTTTGCGTCAAACATCATACTCCGCAATACAGCTTAGACAAAAGTCACTCCGCCATTCAGAATTACGAAGCCAAATTCTACTTCATTAAGGGATAATACTTCATATTTTTTTAAAGATAAAAGCAGATTTAGTGCTAATTTAAACAAAAAGGGAATTCCGGCTGTATGATACACACCCTTTCCAGTGTCTATGTGTGCGGTCAGTTTTATAAGAATGATAAGTTAAGTTGTACGTCTTTAATACAAACTTGATTACATTTGTGGGATAAATTTAACTTACCTCCACGAATAGCTGTTATGACAGTTATTAGCGGGTTTGACATACAAACGACGCTAGTGGGTCATTCTTCCTTGTATATCGCATGACATTCACCCACTAGCCTCGTTTGTGTGCCTTTTTAAACAAAAGGAAATTGGACCGCAGGCTCAACCCTAATAGCAGTTAATTCACTGTCCTGAGTTAAGCTGCATGGTTTTATTGACGATAGTCAAGGGAATGAACAAGATAATACGCCCACTGTGATCGGCTGAGTCCAATTTAATGACCAGCTCCCAGTTGGCTTGTTAGCTCAATTGGTTAGAGCGCTGCACCGGTATCGCAGAGGTCAGGGTTCGAATCCCGGCAAGCCTGATTTTTTCAGGCTTTCTTTTCGCAACTGCATAAGTTGCGTTAATAACTGCGAGGATCTTCTTTACATTTATTTCTTCATTCCGCAGTTCAAATATATGAATTTCATATATATTCATCATTTCATCTTCATCTTTCCCGGGTATATTACGAACCAATTTAATGACCAGCTCCCAGTTGGCTTGTTAGCTCAATTGGTTAGAGCGCTGCACCGGTATCGCAGAGGTCAGGGTTCGAATCCCGGCAAGCCTGATTTTTTCAGGCTTTCTTTTCGCAACTGCATAAGTTGCGTTAATAACTGCGAGGATCTTCTTTACATTTAATGATTTTTCTCTTCACACGTTTTCGGCCACAAAGTCATCAGTAAAGTTCTTATTTACTCCCTCCTCGACAGTTCAAAATAAGCATACCACAAATTGCGCCAGTTCGCGACCAAATACTTGGCTGTTCTACTGTCTTTCAGTTGGTACAGTTCCGTTCTTTGTTTGTATGGCTTTCTTTTAACATGACCGACACTTGCAACTGCTTTTTTCGAGACAAGAAAGGACACTTTACTCGAAGAGTGCTGCTGCTCTCCTTTCAGGTACGCCTCTAGTTGGATCAACAATGAACATTCAGTAAATAGATGTATGAGAGTTGCATGAGTTTGAACCAGCTGTGTCCGATTACGTCATGATAGGACAGCTGCTGTACAGACGACTGCGAGGGTTTTCCAAGTCCTGTAAAGCTCGCCTTATTTTATCCACCGACTGGGTAGTGGTATTTATTAAGGGTAGGAGAAGGGCGTCTTTTCCGTCAGAAAGATGGTAGAGGGCGCGGACAGGAATGAGTTCAGAAATCAACTCCCATTATAAGTAGTTTAGCGTTTACAGGCTCTTAAATTTTCGCCGTTTTGTCTACTCGCTTCATGGGAGTAAGCGTAAAGTGGTGGTAACTTCAACTGCTGCGTTTGCTCGCTCGAAGTTTTGTTTTGCCCACAAAAGTCAAACATGAACGTTACTTTATGGAAATTTGGCTCTGTCTTTGCTGTTGTACCGAAAGCTGTTGCAGCCCAATCGCTTACAGTCTACCAAGATCCAATCTTCAGTTCCCAGGCTCTTCGATTCTTTCTGTATTCATAATGGGGGCGAGAGAAGACCCAGGACCCGGTTGTTTAAAGCAGGGTTAAGCTAACCCAGGATTAGCGTCAATTTCTAATTCTTCTAATCCATAACGACTTGTATTCCAGTAAATTATTTTCACTTAACAATTTGACTTTGACTGCTTTCAAATTGTCCCGTAAAATTAGCAGCGGAAATGCTCTTAAGCAAGAGAATCAGAAACCTTGGACAACCTGATTTAACCCAGGGTTAGCGCTAATCGGCTTTCGAACAACCTGGCCCTGGAAAATAGCAGTCACTTGTCTCCAAAAGAATTGGAGTTTTTTTGTTATTTCAAAATGGCGCAGCACTGCAATCCCTGGCACAAATATTGAAACAGTTTTTAGAGTTGGCTCCCCCTTCCCCTCCGATTAACTTTGCATAGGTGAGCGGCGTGTTTCAAAAAATTGTGAGCTGCAACTGGGATTACCACCACTGGTTGTTTTTGAGGACACGTGATCCACTGGTTCGAAACGCACCGCGCAAATCTCATATTTTCTATTAGTTACACGTTCCAAATTGGTTGTGAAGAGTACAACTTAATCGCTTTTCGAATGATTTCCGTAGGAAAATTCTTTGCAAGTTGTGTTTTTTACAATTATGTTCACATTCATAGCTTGTTCGTTCAAATCTGTCTTTAATAATAATGTATAGATTTAGCCAAGCCTAAAATTAGCTAAAAGCGGAGCTCCCAAGGAATAAGCTGGTGTTCGTTTCCCAGTCAAAAATACTCCTGAAATTGTTCGGTCCCAAATATATTTCGGGGCTTTTTTGGCTCGCTCTCTTTCAAAAAGTGTTTCTCAAAAGCCCGAAAGTGTTCCGAATCGCCTTCCAACATTTTGGGGATCTGTTCTGTGAATCTGAGCTCGAAAGGCCATTCTAGAACACAGTTTTATTATTTTTTGGGCGTCAAACTGAACACATATTTTACTCACGAGCTGTCTTGCTTGGTTTTTGCAATGTTTCCATATCCTGTCATTTAACTGTCAAGGCTTGTCGAATCTCCTCGGATTATTGGCTGTTCCCTTGAATGAACTTGAAACGTCGCTCATTTACAACAACAAAATATATTATTAAAACTTACTCTGAAGTAAATGAGTATCTTTTTGGGTTCATCCAGTTCAGATGTTAACAAATAACACGAACTGTCACTAAGACTCAAGTCAAAAATTCACACTGGTATTTCAAGGGGAAAAATTACTCGAAAGAATGGTTTTGGGGAGCTTCCAATATCTTGTCAGTTTAGCGGCTGCGAAGTACACGTAATTCGGGCGCTTTGAGGAACACACAGAACTGTTTTCGGAAGCTTATCGGATAAAATAGCTTTTAGCTAAAGCCGAAAACTGCTTCGCTTATAGTTCCTTGAATTATTTTAAATTCGCTCTCTAACTAGAGACCATCGAGATTGAAAACGAGGCAACCCCAAAAATGCTGAAAATTAAGACATAAGTTTTGCGGCCGCGCAGCGGATAGATTAGGGCGCTTTGAGAAAATGAAATGCACAGAACTGTTGTCGGAAGCTTTTAGGATAAAATAGCTTTAACCAACAACTGTTTCGTTTATAGTTTCTTAAAAACTTTTATATTTCGTTCTCTAACAAGAGAGCATCGAGAACAAACAAACACCAAACATGCTTTTATGGCATCAGTTTTGCGGCTGCGAAGTATTAAGTCATTTGGGCGCTTTGAGGAACGCAGAAAACTGCTTTCGGAAGCTTTTCAGATAAAATAGCTTTAAACCGACAACTGCTTCGCTTAAACTGAGGATTATTACTATTGAAAACTTTTAGGACAGGAAAATCGACAATTGCCCAAAGAGATGGACCGACAGTCTTAAATTGAAAACAATTATTCGCCATCATCTTACTGAAGTGATGCTTGTGCAAATTAGATGCCGCTGACTTACGACCGTGCTTTAACCTACTGTTATGATTATGAATCAACTAACACAAAATAATGTCAATACGTTGATATTAAATCAAAATAATGTTAATACGTTAATACTTAAATGAATTCGCGTGCATCGTGGGTGCCGACCACGAAGTTACGCTGAGCACATGGCAAAATATTTAAGACTACATCTGTCTCAAATCTGAGCGCGTTTTCTAATAATTTTTTAATGTAAACGTCAACATAAGATAAAAGGTAAATGACCCATTTTTAATGACATGAATTTATTTCAAAAAGTTATTTCTTTGACCGTGATGCTCAAAATCATGTACCTCAAACCCTTTAAAAACTTCACCTACTCGGTTGCGTTTCAGAACAGGACAAGCTCTCTGCCTTGAAAAAAACAAAGAGGAAGCCCTCGAAGGCAAATTTTTCGTCTTCCACCAAAAAAACAACTGAGTATTCAGTTGAACTTTTTCTTTCCATTTATAGATATAAGATATTTATTCTCAAGGTTAAAACTTCACTACTGTCGAACAATCGTTTGCCCAAAAGCAAGGCAAGATTTCCCGCCAAGAACATGAGATGGCATTCTCCTCCTCTCGTTGGGTTGCCTTGGGACTCCCCTCCCCCGCCTGTTCGCTTGTCTGTACGAGCGGGCATAATCTGACGTCAGAATCAAAATTTCTCGCGTCGATAGGTTACTAGATTTCCTTACCCAAGGTGATGTGTTGGCGCGCTTCGCGCGCGGGAGCTCCGCTACTAACAAATTGAATTACCACCCTGTGTACTAGGCAAAAGAACACTGACTCAAACTCTTAGTCGAGGGAAGAAAGTCGGAGAGTATGCTACTCTGCGGACATCTCTAAAATTCGGGGAAAAAAAAAGCCTTTGGCTAGGAAAAGGAGAGGCAGAGACTGAAGTAACAAAACAAAAAGGATGGCGAGGGTAAGGGCCTCTATAGCGGGGAGGGTCAACTCTTTAAGGTACCCGTAGCTAAGCCTTTGCTCGCTCTGGGAATTACTTGTTATTAGAGCGCTTTTCAAATGAGTGTCGTAAAACCAAAACCAAAGTAATTACCCCAGCCAATCACAACAAACACAAATTACCCAATGAACCAATCAGAACTCGAAGCAAGTACATGTAACCGGCTCCAAGCGCGGGAAAACGAGTGCGAGCGCGAGCAAGTCACGACTGATTGGTTTGAGTTTTACTCCTGATTGGTCGAGAAAGTGGCGCGAAAGGTTTTAACCAATCACAGAGCGAAGTAAAGCAAAACCAAAGCAAAACACGAATTACTTTCGACACTCAATTGAAAACCGCTCTATAAACCAACAGAGTTGCTTGCGAAGCAAGCTAGTCGGAAAGTAGAGTGTACCCGCTCCAAATAGCTTGTGTAGCAAGCGTAGTGGGAGGGGCGATGGAGGATGAGGGGTTCAAAGGAGGAAAAAAAAAACAGAGGAAAAGAAAAGGATGGGGATGGGGCCTCCTTTTTCCTTCCTGTTTTCTCCCCATCCCTCCCCCGCCTGCTACGCAAGTGATCAGCCTGAAAGTTAACTATAAGGAATGAAGTCACGTTATATTGCTTACTAGCAAACCCTTGTGAATCGAAAACCGTTGGCTCAATCAGTGCTCGGAGGTGGATTTTAAATAATTTCAAGGACGGATATCTAACGAGAACTAACGAAAGCTATCTAACGAGAACTTGCGCCAAAATCGAACGGAAAACTCATTTCACAGAAAAGAAAATGAAACAAAATAAATTTTAAAAAATAGTAACTTACAATAACAGTTTTTCACGTTAAGCCTGGGCTTGGTTGTTTGAAAGCCGATTAACGTTAATATTCAAGATTTTTGTCTCTGTTGCTTAAAAAACATTTACTCTGCTACTTGTACGTTAAGCTTTAAAGTAGGCAAGGCCAAAGTGAACAACAAAAACGATGAAAAGATATTATCATCGATAAGTTAAAAACCCAGATATGCGATGCAACATAGCGCGCAACAAACTCTCAGAGTGGTCCCATCGCTGATACTAATCTATTATTCTAATACGAATTTGTTGCGCGGAAGTAAATGGTACAAGTCGTAAACAAGGGGTGGAAGCAAGTTAAGATATTGAAGTTGCAATGAATATTGCGTGCAATGTAAGACCGTGTGTTAATTCCTTGAGAGAAAAAGGCTTAGACACATGCTACAACTTTACGCGCAGCATGTGTTCACTCCTTCAACGCTCCATCATTCTACTTCGGTAATGTTCCACGCAACAAGTTTTGAGCGCACTTTTGGGCACATTCTTTCGTTTGGCGGAGCCCTGAACCTCAAAGTTGAAGCTAATCGCCGATTGCTTCATTGCTGCTGTTAACAACTTAGTCCAATTCATGACCGTTCACGCAATATTGTGGGCGGTAGCCAAAAAATAAACATTCATGACAAACGAAGCCCTTGATCCTTGTTTCAAGGATGACTTATGAAATCACAGCTCACTGAAATTTTAAGCGAATCCAGGAACGTTTGAGGAATGCTTCTGGCAAATCATGTTACAGGGCGGAAAAACAATCACTTTACATCCAGGCCAACCAGGAGCATATTGGATATGCTCCTGTGCCAATAAAATATGGAAAATCGTAGTCACGGCGACAATCATCTTTTACCAACCTGGTCTCTTTTGTCAATTTGTACTCATTTCCAAGACATCCAAGGTAACAAGTTAATTAGTAAACTCGCCCACAGGGCTGGTTAACAGTCAAGTTAGTTTTTCAGTACATCTACAGTATGTCGGTTAAAAACCGTACCTCGATCAATTGACCACTCTTTCTGATTTTGTCAACCAAATATCAATGCAATATCATTTAGAGAAAATGTAAATACGTTCAACAACTTTGCTTCTCCATCGTTGTTTTTGTACATTCTTTGTTTTCTCCTTTCAGCTTTAGAATAACCAATATTAATATGCCCTTTTTCAGCTGAACTTTTGTTATCAATAACAGTTCTTGTACGTAAGACGGCGTTGTAATCAATCTAGCACTTTTATGTTATAGGCAATGCCAATGTATGCGTATGTGTATGCGACGATAAGAAATGGCAAACAAGGACTGCAATCAATCGGTCCCTGGTAAATTTTATCACCACTCGAACGTATACAAAACTAGAGAAGTTCTTTTTCACAATTATGGTATTGGCAATGGTGCATTTTCCACACAATTTTTCAAATGCTCCCTACAACAACTAAGAAAAGCGTAAGAGCCGGCGGACATCAGCACCCCGGCACTATGAGTCCATTCGTGATTTCAGCCCACACATGAATTTCATAGTCCATTCAAAACAGTGTAACCCGGGTGTAAACATTTAATTTATTTCCTTATGTTTAAAAGTCTAACAAGGAAGTGAAGCATTGTCTGAGTAACAGAAACAACCTACCGTTCTTAGTGCGTTTTATCAAGTGTGGTGAGTTAACTACCCTGTGAGCAAGCTTGCCTGTACGCGAAATATCAGGCTTCGCTATCCAAGAGTTGAGTTACTAGAACCATTCCAGTGCTACTTGTCAATCCTATTCTCTTTCCCAGGGTCTCTCTTGGGTGCCAAGGGTCCCCTCGCCTTGTATCAGGTGGGGGACCGGAGTAAAAACGCGTCAGAATTTAAAAAGAGATTGATAAATAAAAAAGCCTGCCCTCCAGGCTTTGTTTTTCATCACTGATCGAAGAGAGCGTCTAACGAGGAAGTGTACCAAATCCTTGCTACTTTAATTCAGCAGTATTTCCTCTTATTTGTTTATTGAAGCGTTCCCGAGATCAATGCACGGTACCTTCCATTCGACAGACTCAAAAACAGTAATACTCCACACGTGTATACTGGTCAATCATTACTTGTGTTAAGCTTTGAATACTAATTATAGGAGCATTTATAGTCGAATTTGGAAAATGCGGTAAATGAAGTGTTGAAAACTAAGGATTTAAGGTTAAGAAGTTTATTACTTTGTAACCATATCCTAATTACTCCCAGTGGTGTCATAATAAAAGAGCAAAATAATCAATAGTTGAAATAGTTTTGTTGCATGCAAAAACAATCGACACTAGCAGGATTACAGTTGTTTCACAAAACATTCTAATCTCTCTTTAATTTTCTTTTTCTTGAATTGTTTTTGTTCTACGCTCTTGAAATGAAATTCCAAAAGGTATTTGTACCTATGAAGGGGTGGGGGGGATACCGTTGAAATCTTCGGATCGAAACACGTACTGGCTCTTTTTCAGAACAACATTTTCTTTCATTTCAGGCTAGAATTTCATAATTCTTTACCCATGTTCACTCTTGTAAGCGAAAGTAAGCAAAACAAACCCTGCCTGCTAGTCAGACCAAAGTGGACAACAGTTAAACACTTTTTTAGACCAAAAAAGCGCAAAACCGTGCCCTTCAAAACCACAGATACCTACATACAATGCATAAAACGCAGAGTGGAAACAAGACTCCATTCATCGAAATGGAGTACACCCCAGCACCTCACGGGTAACTGAAAAACCAAATGGTGTTTGTATCACTCAAAACGATTACTAGAGATTTGTAATCCTCAAACACAGCTGTTAGCAATTAGAATTGTTTAGTCCATTTAGCGTCTTAATTAACGTCTGTTTTCAAAACATGACTGTGTTTTGAAAAGTAAGACTTGAGAAAGAAGATTAATTTTTAAGTGAAAGGACGCCTAAGTTGGGAATTCAGTTACAGCACACGTTACTGTATGCCTGTAATTGTTGCCAATAACAAGGAAAAAAGTCCACTACTTTGGACTCAAAGGGACACCGAAAAGAGTTGGCTTTCAAATGATTTAAACTAATCTACCTAATTTCGTACGTCGGACACGGTGGAGCCAGTTGCACAGCTTTTATCACTACAATCTTAATGGCCAATTTTGTCTTTGCATTCTGATCCTTATATACATGAAATCATGATGATCATAGCTTTCGCAACTGCTGCTTAACAGTCTTATACACTTGACTCTACACTTAGTTTCCATGCACTGGTATATCTGTTTAGACGCAACTTCTTTTCTGAGGCCTTGAATTCGAAGAGGAACTGGACTGAGTAATTTTATATGACGACTTGAGTACGGAAGTGTTCAACTGCATGTGTAGTAAGTTCTCAAACCGCAAAGGCTAATAGCCTTTTGCATGTAAAACGATTTATAAGCTCATCACTAGGAATGAAGAAAGCTAAAAAAAGGAACTTTGATCCAGCCGAAATTCCTGGTGGCCGGCCAAACCCTGAGTGAAACCTTATGGTCACTTTGCACCTTATCAGGAGTCTCTAAGACGCCCAGCCATTGCAGCAAGGTTTGTTTGAGGCCATTTAGCTAATCAGCCGCCATTACCACAGTTAATTACGATATATCCTCATTGGTTGAATTCGTTAGAGATATGAATGACCCAAAAGGCGCGCTTTTGATAACTAATAGTTATCATTGATAGCCACTGATTTGTTAATCACGAACGTTTTCAGCAGCGAGTTAGACAATTTTGTTTCAAAGTAACCGCCATTACCTATGCAATTTTCCACGCTGTTAGTTTACAGCTGAGATCTCAACGACCATCTTTTACCGGTTCCCATCTGTGAAAGAAGACAAGGACGCTCTCACTTAGTCTACGAGCAGTCCCGCCTTCTGCTCAGAGATGGTGTTCGAGAGAAGAACGCGCGAACAGGCACGAAAGTGGCTGTAGCGTGGAAAAGTTGACTTTCCCTGAGCCGGCGACAGAAGGGAATGCTCGTAGCCTACTCCCATGCACTACGAGATAAGCATAAACCGCCAAAGCGACAAACGTAAGCGCAGAAAAAGCGGCTGAGTGCTTGTGCTTATTTTATGCAGGTTCCTCTTGTGAAATGAGCATTAAACACTTCTTTTAAAAAACATGAACACAAGAAAACGAGGGAATTTTTTTATTATTATTTTTTAGGCTGGTTCCCTATTGATATTTCTGTTAAGTGCTGGGTATACGTGGGGGTCACAATTGAAGACGCCGTTTTTGTAAAAAGAAAGAAAGGATGATGATGATCTGTTGTTCCGGTTCCGGTTCTTTTGTTCCGCTATTGTTACTAAGCCTGGCTGGTATAAGGGTCGTGCTTCGTCTCGACTCAGTCTCAACACCTAACAATGACAACAACAACAACAACAACAACAATAACAGCAACGAACCCAATTTCGTTGTCCTCTACCCTCTTTCTCGTGAAAGTGGGTCGGTTTGTGAGGGAACTAGGAAAGAACTTAACTAACAGGAACCTGGATAATGGCTTTCCCTTCACTGAAATTTTGCAACATGACGTTGTCACTTTGAAGACGTTTATTACGGGGCGATAAAAGAGCCAAGGATGCACACTAAGCAACGAAAACTTGGGAAAAAAAACTCTAGAAGAGGGCGGATAATTAATCAGGGAATCAATGAATTACTTTTTAAAAAGTTTGAGATTTCTGATGAAGCCCAGAAAGCGAAACATTCTACTGGGCTGGCCTGGTCTGCGTTCGTCTACCTAAAAGTGGTTGCACGATAAATTTTGGCCGATAGAAGAGAGGAGAATGATCTTAGAAAAACAATTCGTTCTCGAGATCGCGAACATCAGTTTCAACAAAACTTCCTGGGCGTAAAATAGTAAGTAAAAGACACATTTTAACAGTATTTGCTAGCCTTTTCATTAAAGCGTTGATTGTTTTTCGGTGCATTTACTATTACCAAGCAAAAACTAAGGTTTAAAATGTTTTTGCGATTTACTTCAAAACAAACATACAGAATTTTTTTGTTCTTGAATATAATGTTTGCCATACACCACAATTTAAGATGTCGGTATTTGATTTTCAAAGTGAAATCTGGATCGCGCAAAATTTCAATTTTACTGTTTTCAAGGATTTTTGTTTATCGTTGTCATGGAAATAGCGATTTTCACAAAATGTAAACCGCGCTTAAGTTCAATCCAAAACCAACAAGTACTGAAAATTTCACGTTAATCTGACAGGGAGAAGACTGTCTAAGAGCCGATTCTAAAAGCTAGGTATGGTCCAAAAAAAAAACTGTATCGAAGCACCTTAAAACTATTTCTATGAATTAACTTTAAGTTGCAACGTACGAAGGGTGTATTTTACGGGAGTCCATGACCGTTACAAATTCACAGTTGGCAAGTAAATGCTAATATAGTCAGTGCTCCGTGATTTTTATTTGGTTTCTTTGTTCTTTATTGCATTGTAGATTACAACGAAAAGTAAAACTCACGGAGGAATGCATTGCGCATTACTTTGAATACATTAGCATTTACTTTGCCAACTGTAAGTATGTAACGCAAGCTTTTCCGTCGGTTCACAAGTCCTCTTTCACGTTAAATTTAAAAGTGTTCCAGTGAATCAATGTCAATAGGACTCAATAACAAAATTGCTCCCATTGTCAAGCACGCGTCTTTAATGTTTTAAAAAAATCTATCGGGCCGTTCTTAAGATTTTCGCGAAAGCGCTCAAATTCAAAAATTACCACAAAATTATTACGCGAATGATCTTAGAAAAACAATTCGTTCTCGAGATCGCGAACACCAGTTCTAAGAGCCGATTCTAAAAGTTAGGTATGGTCCCAAAAAACTGTATCGAAACACCTTAAACTCAGTGTTATTTGAATAAATCATTATTTTGTATAAAGAATTACTACTTGTGATCATCTAGTTTTACTAGTTACAGTCGCTCTTCATTGTAGCTTTTTGAGTCGAAATTAAATTTAGCTTACTTGCGCATTAAAGATACGTAGCGGTCAGATACAAAACAAATGCAACAGTTTTCTCAAAAGGCGACGGGAACTAGGGCGCAGCCGAGTGATTTTCAATCTTGAGGCCCTGGGTTGAAGTCTGCCTCTCTTGCGGCTAACTGGAGTATACGTTACACTCCCGCGTTCAAATCCTCGGTCGAAATTCATAAATATTCAACTTAATAAAAAGGCCTCAAACCAGTTGGATTTTTTTTTTTACATATTTAGAGTTCTCTTTAGAGATTACTTTCTCCAATCTGTTTTTGGCGTAAGCTTTTCTATTTCAATAGGTTTATTTCCAGCAAGTCAGATACTTGTTCACAATTGATGGATTTGTCAGAGGGGGGGAAGAAGATTCAAGTACACTGGATCAGTAATTGAGGGAAAATGTTGGAGTAAATGTAAAGAGGTAACCAAAAAATGTTCAAAGGTTGTTTTACTGATGGGGACTTTTAAAAAGACACAAACACAAGAGCATATGACCCTGAAAACATGTAAGGTCAAATCTGCAAAAACAAGTTCTCAATCCTCGGTCAACCATAAATATCCAATTTAAAGGCCTCACACCAGTTGGATTTTTTAGCGTTCTCTATGGAGGCTACTTTCTCCAATCTGTTTTTGGCGGAAGCTTTTCGAATTGAATAGATTTATTCCCAACAGGTCAGATAATTTTTTACAATGGCCGCCCCCAACAAGACTAGAAGAACACCAGATCATTTACTGTTAGAAAGTAAAAAAGTACCCTATAAGATGGCTTCTAATTTATCGGAGGGGGGGGGGGATTCAAGTACACTGGATCAGTAATTGAGAGAAAATGTTGGAGAAAATATAAAAAAATAAAGGGTAACCAAAAAATGTTCGAAGGTTGATTTACTGATAGAGACTTTTAAAAATACACAAACATAAGAGCATATGACCCTGAAAACATGTAATGTCAAATTTGCAAAAACAAGTTCTCAATATTATGCAATGATACCTAAAACAGCTCTATTTTTAGAGAGGAGCTCAACAGTTTTGACACCAATCAGCTCAATTTTCCCATGGAAAATCGTATTTTTGATACTCTGAAGGATGATCGTTTGACCCTCTTCTTGTATAATCATGTTTTGTTTACATCAGAAGCCAGTTTGCTCACCAAACAATGCACTTGCGCTGTCACTACTACACAACCAAGACCATGTATGTTGAGAGAAAATAGAAAGATGAAATGAGTCGAAAAAATGGGGGTTTTTTGGCTTGTTTTTTTTCGCCCAATCATCTCCCCTCGGGGATTCAGAGAGGGTGCTCCCTTACAGAGGTTTAAGAAACCCCAAAGGGTGTATGGTATACGGGGTAGAGATTTTGACCATTTTGGCCTGAACGTAGGCAAAGATTTTTACAGTTTTAGCTTGAAACTGGTGGAGGGGGCAATTTTAGGGGCTAGGTCTAAAACATGTTATAAAAAATAATTCATTTTAGCGCGAAACTGGATAAGGGTTTCGAAATTCCTTCTCGATCTTTCGTGTATCAATATTGTTCTGAGTGTCTTTTCGCAAAGTATTTAAACTAAATAACAGCACGTCGAGTGAGCGCATCCATTTTATTGTGGTATTCACTGTTTAAATTGAACATTTCTATCTAGTAACGTCTCCCCTCCCTGACAAACTACAGTGTTCGTATGCACAAAATGGTGTTTTCTTCATTCCTTTATGGAACAATGATGCCACCAAAATCTCTGTAGCATTCAAAGAGAGGAGACGCACGAGTTTTTGGCCACTACTCAGAGGACGTTGAACCTTCGCCGGGTCGTTAGTTCAAGTCCTGGTCTCTGCCATACGATGTATTTTTTCTTAGACCTGCTCCACACTGTATCTGTCCACTCAGGGGTATTATATAACGGTACAACGGAGCGTTGTATAACTAATCGGAAAAACCGTTAAAGAAACAAACAAACAAACAAAAAATGGGTGCTAACGGACTGCGATGGGCTAGCATGCTATATACAGTGAAGTTGTAATATTCCTAGTCGCTTCATACTACGGACACCGGGTTAAGAAATGGCAGTTGCGAACAATTAGGGTCCTGAAGGTTCACCCTTAAAGTCAATGGATCACTCTATGGATGAAATCCTTAGCGTAACCATCAAATGAAAGATCGTCAGCAAAGCTATGGTACTATTTGTTTATCGCTGTTTAACAAAATGACTTTAGTGAATTTTTTAATGTTTTGAGAAATGCTGCTATTTGGATCATGGGAGCGAAAGGGGTTAAACTTGCCTGAAAAAAGACAGACGCCCTTTTGGTGTGCCACAGTGACAAAAACTGCCAGTATCGCACGTAAAAAGAAAATCTACATACAGAAACACTCGTGCAACTCTACAGATATTTTTCAGTTCAGGAATTTCGTTCAACACAGAAGGGCAAATCTTTTTGTGGAAAGGAATTCCATGTATTCTGATATTTCAGCAACCTTTTAGCTTGACCCTCTCATCCACCCCCAACCTTGTCTACGTCTGTGACAACTGCGTCAAAGCGTTTCATTGCAATGCAAACAGTTCAAAGTACAGATTACAAAAGTGGCTGTATTCCGGGCATAACTGAGTTTGATCTGCGGGTAACTGGAGATTCCTGCTAGCGTCACTATTCAAGGCTAAACCACTACTGAGCGCCGGATTTGCGCGGAATCAAAACCAGACAGTAGACAAAAGTTCCTCTTTTAAAAGCGAAACAAACAGAAATATATGTACAAAAATGCTCATAGAAGTATCAATTACAGTAGAGATAGTACTAAAATTTTCGGTGGCACCGATTTTATCATTTTTATAAAATTAGATTTAAGAACTCATTCCAGCGCTTTTTTGATCCTTACCGAAAAAATCGTTTTTACCTTTGGGAACAGAAAAAGTTCAGTACAGTGCGAGGGTGAGTCATTTGTGTTTTCTGTGACCACGATCGGTCTCAACTGTTTTACTAGTATATTACAGGCAGGTGGAGAATATCGAGGGTTTAAACTTCACCTAGCAGTCGCTAGCAAACATTTGCTCGTCAGAGTTCTTTCCAGTAGCAAAGAGTTAAGTCGCAAAATCTTTCTTCTCTTGCAACACTGCAAGTGTGCTTTTTGTACTGAGCTAGACTTGACAGTGTAAGGGTTAGAGATGGGAATATGCAAGTGGTTTGGTGAAGAGATAAAGATATGTTGTTCTGTAGTCCGTTTTCGGCTGAAAACCGATAAGTGATTCAAACTGTCAAAGCCGGAAAACACGAGCCTGTTGGAGTTAAGGAAAATCCGAATTAGGAAGGTAAACTGCTTTTGGCTGGAGATAATAACAGTAAAAAATGGAAGATTCTTCAGTAATTCTTTGTTTAATTTTAGACTCAAACTACTATTTTGAAGCCTGCATGCAACAAAATCAGCCTCAGTGAATCCCTTAGTAAATGCGTTGCCAAAGCCTGCAGAGACAAGAACTAACAATTTTTATTCACCGGATTTCGGTATAATTTCACAGGAAGGAATTTAGTTCACTTATTTCAGCAACCAACCGTTTGACACACATAAACAACCCCTCACAATCCGCCCACGACTCCTGCGTAAATGTGTCAGAAATTTTTCATCAAGGGGGACTGCCACACCCACCAATGGGACCCACGTCAGAGGTACCCATCACCTGTTGACAACATTTGGGGGTGTTCTGTAAGAATCCGGAAATAGCTCCTCATGTTGTAACCACGAGTTCTCGTCCAGCTAAAATAAACGATTTTTAAACTTCCTGTTAAGGTTTGCGGCAAAAAGGTGTTGATTATAATGATTGTAAAGCAAGCATAAATAGAGTTAGGGGTGGATCTCTAAAAACGTTAAAAGCGGAAAACAAAATCCATCAGTTATAAAACCCAGGTTTCGTAACCCTTTTCCATTCAGCCAGAGTCAAATCCATGAAATTTCTATCCAGCTTCTGAGCCTTCTTTACAAGGTGCATGGTTCTACGTTTTGAGTCTAAGGATAGAATCCTAAATTGCGTGACCATTCAAATGAAAGCTTCCAGCTGTGAACAGTACTTTGTGGATTTTAGGAATTTTTTGGTTTCACGCTCGTCATGAAAAAAAGAATCATCTTTTTCTCATTAAGAAGTTTTCATGGCAACTTGAGGTAAATCACTGATCTTTTCTCAGTGGAAGAGGTACATTTTCACTGTCTCAGTTTTGTGCAATAGAAAAATGACTGTGCACTCAATTAGTGCAGCTTAAGTAAGCCGGTATTCAAAATGTCTGATAGAAAGATAAAATCTATCAGGCAAGTAACAAATATCCACCTAACTGAGCCGATTGCAAGATTTACTTCCTGCCGCAAGTCTTCTGCTCACCTAGTCAAGCACCTTAAAAGCTCCACATTTTTCAGTGCCCTTGAACTGACGCTGTTGCAAAATCTGACGCAAATCACCTTAATGTTTGACGCGACTGGCAAAAAACTGAGCAGAACTCTCAACTCCCCGCGATAAGAGATCGGGGGCGGATGTGATAAACATCACGAGCCGATCTTTCAGCTTTTGAAAAGCGGCCTTTTAAAACGTTGAAATATGCGCGCAGATGTATAAATGTAACAGATGATGGAGCGTTTTGTTTTTGATTGCTTCCTGTGTCCGTTAACCGCACGTGCAGCCTTTATTCCCCTACTCTACCCAAGCTTGACCCAACTGGAAATGTGGGCACGGGAAAAGCTGTGCGCACTTGTTCTCTGGCTAAGATAATGATGTCTCGTCTAAAAGCGCTGCTCTATGTTGTGACCTTAATGCAACACGTGTTAGAAGAATCAGGAAACAGGGAGATTTTGCGGGCAGCCATTGTGATAACGCAGTCCTTCACAATGGAGTCGAGTGACACTTGATATTCTTCAAAGCTCTAAGAGGTCTTTTGCTTGTTTTCTTTTGCGAGGAAACCGTATCTGCATCTTGAGTTACCTTCGTGAAAGGCTAATTTGTCAAAGGATTTAAACCCTAATTGATGCGTTAGCCGCAACCTTTGGCCCGCTTTGTGTTCTGATGACTAATAGCCCATTACATCGGAGAGTGATACTTAACGCCCCGGCCCAGCATTTTTTGCCATTAAACTTTCGAAACCTTTTATTTTACAAAAGAAGAAAACGATGCAACAAATCGGAGCAAATCAAAGGAAAATAAATACTGCAAAACATGCCAGTAAGTCGCTGCCAGTGAAGATAGGAGGCAGCTATCTCATACAAACCAGTGTTATCATAGACCTACTCTTGACGCAAGCCGAGCCATTTGCTTGGACCTAATGCAAATGCCACCCACCAAACAAAGATAACAGCTTCAGTCGTACAGTAATTGCTTCGACATCCGCCGGTCCCTTTCTTAATAGCGAAAAAAATTACTGAAATAAAATTGCAAACGGAGATGAATAGAATAAGGCGTTTGTGCTTCAAAGTGCCACGGCTCCATTGTTCAGATTTGCAGATTTATTTAAGTCGAGAGAGATTTTCGTTTTCGTTATCGATTTTATCTCGGAAGCTCTAGAACATGTTGAAGCAAGAACAGGAGTTTTTGAGCCAGAAATAACTTCTGCATCTTTCATCTGCCAGATTAATTGCTGGCGGTTTTCTGAACGCTATTTACGAGCTGTCATTTTTTGCGTGTAATCGTATAACTTTAATTCATGACAACAAGACACTAGAACGCATACGATGTATCGTGAAAACTGATTTCGGGCTTGTGCTATTGTTTTCTTAACTAAAAGACAACTAGAGCCCTCATACCGTGGGAGGCCTCTCGAAAGGTGTTTATAGGCTTAAAGGGAATCGCGCAAACTTTCACAGTTACAAATATTTTTTAACGCACAATTGACAACAAATTGTGTAAATGAGTTATGAAGTGCTTCCTGAATAGTAAACGTGGGTGATACAACAGAAAAAGAAATAACAGAGCACTAATGCGAATGACGCCAATAGGCAATAGCTCAAATGAAGCAGTTTCACAATTTGCAGGCAGCAATGAGGGCTGTTTATTTTCAGAGACTTTAAAACACCGCTCCTCAATGAAGTCATTTAAAACAATTAGTGACACTTAGCTGTAGACACCACGCGGAACAGGAACAACGCCTTCACGAAGGCTTCGTAAACTTCTCAAAAACGAAAAGTCCTTGTTGAGATTCTCTTTACTGATCTTATTTGACAACAAGCAATGAGTCAAAATAGATAGCGGACTGCTAAGTTGGTTACATTGTTTTTGTAGCACTTTGAGCTATGTTTGCTTAACAAATAAACTTGGCACAAATCCTGTCCGTTCGATTTCCCCAAATCGACACTAAAACATATCTTGATGCCGTACACAAACCTACAGTGAGGTTTGCGTGGAAAATGCTACGTTTTACGACGAAGGAATCCAGGCACCGATTTTTATCGCACGGAAAACAGTTTGCAAAAGCAATTAGTTACCGCCGACAGTTTTTCAGTTCATTACTTAGAGGAGCCGACAAGTTTGGAAGCACAATTTGCACTGCAAGACGCGACGTTATCTCAAAATGTGCATCTAATCTACCGCTTTACAGCACCCGGACGACAGGCCCGCATTAACTGTGGCTAACAAAATGCAGGCCTGCATCTACCTGGCACGGCTAACCGTGACAAAAATCGTATAGAGGTTTTCGAGCAAATTTAGCCGAGGTAAGCTGTTTAAAAAAAGAGCTTTCAAAGATTTTACATTGTTTTCTAAATCATCCTTGAACTAGATCCCTTATAGGCCAAGATCACAGACCACAGTGTGAACCGAGAGACCGCAAACGTGACTTCTCATAAACAGTGTTTTAACAAATACTTCCCTTCAGCTTCCTTTCTCAGACAATTTTTATAATAAAAAAGAGAGATGGTGGGTTTTTCTGCCATGTATGTAATACTTTTTTTTGAAATATGCATGCAAATGTCATGTGTAGCCAGTTAGTATATTATAAATCTTGTCAAATGCAGTGATTCAAATCCTTCACATTCCTGAGGGGGATGACTTCAGATTATTTGAAGCCATTAACTTCTTACAGGTTAAAAATGTGCACGGATTCCTTACCATGAATTCCAGAAAAAGAAATCATCGGTTGCGAACAAAATTTTTGTCAAACGAACGCCTTTCATTTTTTGCTGCATGAGATTTCTAGATCACGAAACAATACAGAATGAGAGATTTTGGACTTATGACGCAAAAACTGAAACAAGACGAACCCTGATTTTGCTAAAGGTTTAGCTTTTGGCTTTACCAAATCCATCTCATTGAGATGCCTTTACTTTTTGTACGCAAAAATGAAAACACTTACTGCACATGCAAAATTCGTTTAGTTGGTTGACCATACACCACATACAAACTACTTTCACTTTAAACATTTAGAAATGGAAACTGATGGAATTCTTTAAGTCTATTAGACATAAATCCATCCCTATCATGCTTAGTTCAAGACAAAGGTATTTTCGAAAAGGACGAAGATCTCTAACAAGAAGTGGCCAGCATACATATTATTAACAATAAAAAAATATAATACATGATATGTAATAGTTTTAAATAGTCTCTTAAATGAATTCTGTCTAAGTCGAATATGCAGACGGTTTGTATTACAGCTCATAGGTTTGTTTGTTCTCAAACAAAGATGAACGTTCACCTATTACGCTCATTTCTCAAGTCTACTTGTCTTACGTAGAAAATAAAACCATGAAGAGTAGACGTAAAACCATAGAGCCTACTCTAGGAAGAAATATATTTATTAACTTCTGCGTGGGAAGAACCGGAGTGCTTTAACTATTTCACTAGGGCTCCTAGAGCTTATAAGCTTGAGTCACATGTAATTGGTTCTCGAATCGGCCGTTTGTGAATTTCTGAAAGTATGTCCAGTTCAACTGAAAACTATTAAACAGTACTTTCCGGTGGTTCTGTTTATTTTGCTTTACAACGTGGTTCTAACTTCTGGCTTTTTAGATGAAATCTTGAAGTGTGACCATTCAAATAAAAGCTAGTTAGTACTAGTAGCCATCGTTATGTTGTACAAGGTGCTTCTAGCTTTTGAATCTATAGATGAGACCCTAAGCGTCACCATTCAAATAAAAACCATCATGAATTGAGCAGCGCTCATTACACTATATAGAGTGGTTCTAACTTCTGAGTCTATGAAAGCTATTAAATGAGTAGCACTCTTATGCATGCTGTACAACTGGTCGTCCGGTGGATCTAACTTTTGAGTCTGCAGAGGAAGTTCTTAAGTGTGTCCGTAAAAGCTATTCAGCACGTTCATATGGCGCTGGCCGTTTCTCAGTATTTTGAAAAATTACATATTGGATTTGGTTATAGTTTCGAACTTCAGTGAGCTTACTAGGAGAACTCAGTTAACACTTAAACCTTTAGTCGTGTGATATGCTTCGATCGTGAAATACTAAGTGCATGATTCAATTTAAGGCCATTGAGTTACACTTTACTTTAGTGTCGTTTGTTTTAAGACACCCTGACAATGCAAAGGATTGAAAAACTGAAAAGAGAATCACAGATAAGCCGTAGGCCTAGCAAAGAACACGCTAAAGAACAACTTCAGTGAAACTCAAAGGTTGTCTGTTCTCGATTACTGAGCTCGTCTTGTCCCACGTTGTAGTTTTTAACTCAGATAATAACTACACCAAAATAAATTAGGGAGAGCGGCCTGGGACAGCGTCCATTGTGGCAGGGGACGTCAGCAGACTAGATAGATTTGACGTACGTATTGAACTATCTCGAGTTCTGAAGGAAATAAAAATATTTTACCACGTCCTGCGGTAGAAAAACAACATCAACGAGATAAAAGTTCATCAACAACTTTTTTTATCACACAGAAAACTCTATTCAGGTTATTTAATATTATTGGCGCTACGCTGACTTCAAAACCTGAAAACAACCATCATTTTCAGATATCATCGCGTCAGTTAAGCGAAGGATTGTAGTTCCTTCTTGCAATGTATAAATAGATAAATCACACGAAATCCAATATGCATTATTTCCTTTGAGAATCAAGTAAAAAAAATTAGAATACTTTGAGCTGATTGAGCTTCTTTGGGAGGCTTAGGAGCTTGCAGAATAATAGTCAATGGAAGAACGCATCAAACCAAATTTACGTTTATTTACTGACGAATGAAGTGTGTGGCCTTTGTATGTAAATAAAATTTCATGTGTAGAGGAACCGCTTCATTTTCAGCTGATACAGTGAGCGACTGTTGTGGAATTCAGCGTCATAGTCTGAATTTCTGGAAGTATCGGGTCTCGTTTCAAACAAGTTAAGATGGAGCAAAACCGTTAAGCAGGATTTTAGGTCGCGACGAAGGATTACAGAAACTCACAGACGACCAAGATTGATGTGAATGCGAGCACTGGGAGTGGCACGAACATGCACAAAACAGGAATCACTCCAGTATTTTTATTGACAAGAATTACCAAGTGCAAACCTGAACGCATACCCACACAAATCAAAGTTGTATTTTGCAAAATATACCAAAACAAACAGCACCACGGACAAGTGCTACTCATCAGCTTTATGTTAACTGGTCATACTATAGGATTTCAACCACAGACTGAAACATCAAAACCAAATTATGGCTGAGGGTTTGACCCTAGCAATGAAGGGGCTAAATGGTACACGACGATGATAATAAAATGTAAACTCTTTGATTATTACAATCTGCATCTTTCTCACTTAATTGAATGAATAAAGTAAATCCAGTTGTAGCACTTTCGCCGGCTCAGATGCGTGTTCTATTCGCGCTTCAATGTTCCACTCGAAAAATGCTTAGTTCTCTTTAATCTTTCTTTCGTGAGGACTTTTACAGTTACCTCCTCGACCTCAAGTGAGTTTTCCCAAGCTTGAATTCAAGCTACGAGTACACCTAAAATACAGCAAGGAACACCCAAAAGGTTTGATGTTTCCTCCACTCAAAGACTGATAACGAATAAATACGATCTGAGAGCAGAGATCGGAGAGGACATATCCGTTCATTAACTGCAAAAATGTAAACGTTGTGACCACTTCCTTCCCTGGCAAGATTTCTTTTGCAGTTCTGAAAAAGACAACTCAAAAGCACGCGGTACGCAGCGTGAAACACACGCGCAAGCTGTCCCTGAATTCAGTGGAAGGGAAAATGGAGCTTTAACCCTGCCACTCCCAAGGCTAAACCTTGAGTTCCGTACGGTTCTAACAATTTAGTGACCTCCAAATGAAAGCTCTTTAGTAGTTATTATCTATTGTGCTTTTTCGGTATTTCACAAAAAGAAAGTTGACATTTCCCTTAAATTTAGATTTGGCGGAATGGATTTCTCATCAGCAAAACAAGCACTCAAGTTGCGCCGATACTAAACAAACGTTGAGGTTTAGCACAATTCAACTTCCGATGAATTCGATTTGCGAGGTTGAAGCTAATAAAGCAAGTGGTATTGTGGTAGAAGTGAGAAACTATTGTCTAGGACACTGGGACCAGTTGTTTTGTGTATGATATTCATTTAACAAGTCAAAGTTAGTCTAAGATATCTATCTTCTGATCTCTGCCCGCCCTGCTGTGAAGACACTAGGCCGATATCGTGGCAAGAAGAAAACTGAAAAAGAAATCTATCATTTTCAAAGGAAGGTTTTCTAAAAGGACTGTAGTGTTTCAATATGAAAGCAATCAACTAAGTGGGTTTGCCGCAAGATATTGTTGATGAAAAGTTTGGCCGCGTTATCAAGACTTCAGCAAGTGGGTTTCGGCACGCGTCCCATTTCGACCACACCGAGCGCACCGCACCGCCATAATCATTACACATCTAAAGAACGGTTTCTCCGGCTATCACTGCTGTTTCTTGCGTGAATGTTTTCGAGCCAAAAATTAAAAACCTGCCCCTTCCTGTTGCTTAGTTGCAACGGAGAGACACCAACTATAGGATTACATAAGAGGTGAAACCAATAAAGAGATCTAACTGCGACATTAAGCTTTTAATTCCGTTGTTGGGGACTTGTGGAAATTCTCACGATTTCCCTATCGGTTCCCTACATCGTTCCTCGCGCCAAGATTCTCTGCGGTGGCTAAAGCTTTTAAACGAACCCTCAATAGCTCTTATGGAGTTTACGTTTCCAGTGCTGCAAAACATGGGGCGATAAGGGCACAAGTCTAAATCTGACCTAAATTGGTGCGTGATTGATTTGCTAATCCAACGAGTTCATGCACTTCTTGGTGAAACCTAACAAACTCCACACGAAGTAAATCGAATCTTTCAATTTTATTGTGTATAAACCTCACGTAAATCATGCACAACTAGAACGCTAAGTGGTGTGAAAAACGTGTGAATAAAAACATAAGTGTACACAATGTACATTTTGTGTTTCTTTGCTTTTTCTTGGGATTTTATAGCAAGAATAAATCAGATCGAAAAAATATAGCTCTACATCTATTCATTAAATATGAAAAATCTTTGAACTGTATGTAGACTTATTCCTAAGCGCTTATTTACATGGCCTATCCTACTTTGGCTCTCACTTGTAATCACAAACATAATTGCTGGTTTAAGTTTGATTACAAAACAAAGCTTTCTTTGGAACGGGGAACACACCCTCAACTCGTACTAACCGACTGCTTTCCAGTGGTTTTTAATCAACCTTTTTGGGACAAAATTCAAAACAAGGATAAATGAAAACCACGAATTACGTGCTGGTTTTCCCGACTGGGTGCATGAATGATTGCGGTTTGTAAAAGCGGGTTTGATGACGAGCTATTTAGCTGGATACGAATGGTTATTCTCTCATACTGCGAGCACCGTGGGTGACACACAGCGAAACACTTGTGATGGGCGAGTTGAAAGAAAACAATGGTTGTTGCCCTTAAGCCTCACTAAAAACAAACTTCACCGGTACACGAATCAACTGTCAAACTACTTGGCGCTAAAAACGAAATTTGGAAATTACTGAGGAAAAGGCCGGCGCTTAGTATGCCGTCTTAATTCTTTTAAATTTTGATACTATTTTCTCGGTTATCACAGTTCTAAATAACATTTCCCCTACAAATAATCTTTCTTTTTGTACACATCTGTCTTAAGTGTTCTTTTCTAACTTTGAAAATGTACAGAAATACTAAGTAGCTTTGTAAGTTTCCGTCCCTGACACAGGTGAATTAAACCTCAGTGTCCTGTGTAACTACTCTTAGCTGTGTTCTAAGATCAGAGAGTGTACTGAGGCACTGCGGACGCCGCAGCTGCGTGATAAGAGGCACTAGCACTCCCAAACTGACCTTGACTGGCTTGCATGGCCGGTACAGCAGCAGCTTGTCCACCGGGAGCGATCAGTCGCTGTGATTCAAACATCTCGCGAACATTCGGGAAGCAGTTTCCATGAGTGCTGGTAACTGGTGGCTCGCTGCCAGAGTAGCTTGAAGAAGAGTACCACTGTCCGGGTCTAGCGGCTGCGGGTTCGTACTCGGCTGTGTATTGCGTGTGATGCTGGCGGTGCACGGGAACTTCTTCTACGTGCGGGCCCTGAGTGGTTTGCTGATTGTAGTGGCTCAGATGGGGAGAGTATCGGCCAGGTACCATAGGCGGGTGCTCTGAACTCATCTGAGGTTCGTAACGGTGGACATAAGCCCGGCCATTGGGCGTGTTGGTGCTGGTGTAGGTGGGTGAATGACAAACTGCGTATGGGGTCCCCGAGTAGCTGCCACTGCCTTGTTGCCCGTTTTGCGGATAGGAGGGGTAATTCATCGTATAAGCGTTCTCGTAAATGGTACACGGTGGAACCGTGGGAAAGGATGGTGGTGTAGAAGCGCCTTGATGGTCGCTAATTTCACCTGGTGAATTACTAGATGGCATCTCACTGTCTTCAGAGCTAACCATGCACTCTCGCTTGCAGGAAGGTGGGCTGGCCTTTGAGGCTGGCACTTTGCTCTCCGATTTTGAAGACTCTAAAGATTCTGAGCGTGCGGTTTGCGTGCCGGCTGATAGCGTTTCACGCTCTTTACCATTTTCTTGTGGAGCGGAAGTTGTTGTTGGGCTTTCAGGGCTTGTTGTCCTTGTGTCGGCGGAAGCGTTATGTTCCTTTTTGTCTTGGTTCTCGGCATTGTTGCTGCTCTCTGATAGCGTCTTGTCCTTCTTCCTAAAACGCTTTCTTCTTCGCAGATAGCTCCCGTTCTCGAACATGTTCAAACTGTCGGGATCCAGACTCCAGAAGCTTCCTTTGCCAGGCTTCTTATCGTCTCTTGGCACTTTTACGAAGCACTCATTGAGGGAGAGATTATGCCGAATCGAGTTCTGCCAGCCTTGTTTATTCTCCCTATAGTACGGAAATCTGTCCATGATGAATTGATATATTCCGCTGAGTGTTATTTTCTTCTCTGGCGCGCTCTGTATAGCCATGGCAATGAGTGCAATGTACGAGTACGGCGGCTTCACCATCTCGTGTCTCTGATGCGGCACATGTTGAGTGCGCGGAATAGGTGGATAAAGACGATCTTGCCTCGCTTGATACTGTCCGTGTGCGGGATAAACAGGAAAATGAACCGAAGAATAAGGGGACGCACCGGCTCGGTAAAATTCGTAGCCTTGATTTCCGTACATCGGGGCGATCATGTTGTTGTTAGCGGCAGCCGAGTTAGTAGGATAAGGGTACATGGACATTACTGCTCTTGTAATTCACTCCGAAGATGCCCGCTTTGAACCTGGACGTAAATGATTTGATAAAAGCGTCGTTGCATGCACTTTGATTGATATCTGGCTCTTTGCACGAGTCACGCGCTAGATAGACACAGTGTAATAAGATGTAAATTCGTTTGTCACCTCTTGATCGAATTACACCAGTTATATATCTTGTCTGTTGTGCAATTTTGGCACGCCAGCCAATCGGAGCGAGCGACCCTATCTCAAGGCCACACACAGTCACCCGCTCCATTAGCCGAACAGAGCGGCCATTTCATTTTTACGTTTCCAACCAATTGCATTATTTCTGCTGTCAACACCATTTCAACAAGTGGCAATTGTTCAGCTTACGATAGGTGTTGCTGCCAGAAAGCGCGCGGGGGCGACATGCCACAAGGAAAGCACTAATTGCCTGTAACGGAGTACACTCTCAAAGCGCAAAACCATACGTGTGTTTCGAAAGCTAGCGCGTTCAGTCCAGACTATGATTTACAAGGGTTCACACCGCAAATCGGGTTTTAGGGAAGCTGGTGTTTTTTGTTTGGTTAGATTCAAAGTAAAAAGGGACAACAGGGAACCATCTGGAAATCTGACAAGGAAAAAAGTGAATACCCGTAACATGAGGGGTACATCAGTCTTTAAAATCCATAACTGATCCCTGTCTGAGGGTAGAAATCGTCTCCAAAAGGATGAATTTACAGGGGAAACCCTGAAAAAACAAGAACTTAACTATTATTGTCGCTTGATGCGAAAGAAAACAAAGGTGACAAATCAAGGATTCACAAGTGTCACACCACGCAATTAGAACTAGAAAATTGAGAATCGGGCAGACAGCAGATTATTGGGCACCCGGGAATTTAATAGACTCATCACAAAATCGGCTTTTGATATGGACTGAAAATAATCAGGACTTATGAGACTATCTGACGCAGGGCACAATACGAGCTGAGGATCTGTGAGGCATGATTCGGCGGTTTTTTGACATACTGTCAGTAGGCGTGACTGACCGAAGCTTATCTGCCGCGATAATGAATAGTAGATTAGCATAACTCCCAGTCAGCACTCACGTTTCGCTGATTGACTTATGGATGGCTTGTCAGATTCGTATCACCCCGTTTGTGTTTTTCAGCGCGTTGGATTTCTGGAGCCTTGTGAAAAAAAGTTAACTCCGCGAGTTTTCCTAATAAGAAACCCAGCGAATAACTTGTTTTTGCCAAAAAACGTTATTTGCAAAAGGTCCAAGCGCTCTTTTTCAGTGAACTTTTAGCACATGTGAGAAAACTACAGAGTGCGTAATTAAAAAAATAGTCCTTTGCACTTGTAAGGGTCCGAGCAAAGGTTGGTCTGAGCTAAAAATACGTGGGACACCGAAAATAGCATCCTTTCATCCCCTTAATGCTAAATCCTTGGCTGACAGAAGCCATATGCGCTTAGAAAAAGGCAAAGAGTCTGTAATTGTCGACTGAAACAGCGAAGGAGAGTATGAAAAATATTTCTAGCGAGAAAAATGTTCGTAAAATGTCCACGGAGGGTGTTTAGCAATTTTGCCCAAGGTTGAAAAGGGTTTTGCGTCAGTGCCTGCGTAGGTTCAGCCGGGTTAGCATGTCATCAAATGGGGCATTAGTATCAGTATCATGCCGCAACAATGAGGCATTTTGACAGAGCACGGAACGCTACTAGCATAGCAATTATCAAACGTGTTAGCACTAGACAAAAGAAAGGTCTGGGGGTCAAGAGCTGTGGTGGGGAATGTAGCCTGTTTTGACTATTTGTATAAGTAAAAGTTTCCTTCCGACGATCGAGTTTTTCCGTTTAACACCTGGCTAGCAGTTGCTGGGGTGATATGAAGAGAATGAAAGCGCTTTTCACAGTACAAAAGAACAGCTTTTCCTGACGTGTTATTGTATTAAACGAACAGATAAGCTATCGCGTAGAGCCCTGGTTTAGTTTCAGCTGTTAAATATCACTGATTTTCTTTAAAACCTCCACAACACGTTGCCCGCATTGTTCAGATACTTTCGAGTTGGTATCATTCACTGCAATGTTTTCAGTTTAAGACTTTACCCGTTACAAATACAAGGATTAAAGGTGTGTTACTGGAAGTGCTACGTCCGTGCAAGTTCTGTAACACAGGAAAGAAATGAATACTTATTGGCCTTGTGCCACATTGTTACACTTTTACACAGAAATGCGATGACTGAAGAAAACGTTTTTGAAAATAAGGAGTGGAACAAGGATCCTTTCCATCCCGAAAAATGGTGGTGAGGTAGTAGAAGTACTGTAAGAGCTATAATGGAGAAACACTCCAAGAATTTCAGTTAGGGTAACATGAAAAAAAAAACACCAGCAAAACTAATCTCACCCCGATTCTCTAAATAACTTCAGTCGCAGTGCATTGAGCTAGCGAAGTAAAGACAGCCGTGACCGAGAGGAATGCGAGACCAAATGAAATCTGTCTCGAATTCCAGAAGATCACGAGTAAAGCTGTCTCAGGGACACACAGCTCAGTTCGGTAATCCTTCCTTGACGAACATCCAGCTTTCTTGATCGCTGAACACTGAGCTATCTCAATCTTCTTTTGTCTTACATTTGACGGTCTCGAACACATACCTTGCCTAAAAATAGCTGATCTTGAGCCGGGAAATGGAGTGTGAAAAGTCACTGAAAAGCCGGTATTCGACAGTCTAAGAGATTATTACTGCCAGTGTTTATTTAAATCTCATAAACTGAGGGAAGTTGCGCATACTTTTCTCGTGGTTTCTTTGCAGGTGTGGAGAGAAGAAGATCAAGACCTGACTAGGCGAACGACTGCACGCAAATTACAATTTCGATTAGACAAGTCGCTTTGAACAGTTGTACTATCACATCGTTTTTATTTCGTAACAAACTCTTGAAAAAATGATTCATTAATAGGAAATATATTAACTAGCGAAGGATAACCCTAAATACTTCTTTTGAATTTCCTGATTGGTATAATCTATAAATAGCGGATGACTACATGGTCACGATATTCTGTGGCACTAGTAAAAAAAAGTCACTTTGTACACATGGCATAACTGATCACGTAGGCGAATGGCATTATCAGCAAATCGCACAGTAAGCCCTTGTTTTATATTGGAACGTTTCCCGAACAAAGCATAGCAATCTAAAATATTTTGATCTCCAGAGCAACCAGAAGTTCCAACTTCCTAAGTCACGTCCTGATTCTAAAACGCACGAAACCACGCGAAAGAGCTTTTGTTAATGCACGCAAGAATATCAGGCATTATCGATCGGCTTCCACACAACACAACATCCTTTAAAAGCTACTCATAAGACTGCATAAACACAACCGAGTCGGATGCTTGTAGTTTGTACACGGATTATTTTTACCGTAGCATAAACTGACCTTTTTGCTTTCTGTACAATTAATTAACAGGCCACTTGTTTGCCGATGGTCAGTTCTACATAACAAACTTACAAGACTAAAGAGGTCGTAATGTTGAAAACGCGAACTCTCTATTCACCCACCGTGGGAAAATTACACCTAAAAGTTCCCACAGACACCTCCTCCCAATAGCATTACTCAACGTTTTAGTCAATATTGACATTTTTTAAAGTGCAAAAATGGGGGGCTACTTGGAAAATTTTGACTAGCCTAGGCCTCAACCGGCTCTCAGTGACCCGTGCTATATGAACTATTTCGGTCGTTTCGTCGCTGTTCTTAGCCATGTATTATAATAGATTTTTCTAAGTCGTTCCTTAAGCTATAAGACGATTTCTGTCTAGAAATAGATTAGGCTGTTTGTTTGATCAGTTGCCTGTTTTAGTTTACCACTTTCCTAAAACAGCAGCAAACAGATCACAACACAGGGGCAATCAATCACTTAGGCTCAATTTAGACTCAATAGCTCGGATTTTTTCCTTATTGAACAAATGTCAATATGGATCGAATATACCGTGGGAAAATAAACCAGAAGCCGATAAGTGAATTTGTTTTTTTCCTCTTTCGTTTTCACAATTCAATTAGAAGTTTCGACTCAATGCTTGAGGCGGAGGATTTGTTAAATATTTGGGTCGCTATAAACGCAAATGTTTACAAGCCAAAAAATGTATTTTGAGTTTTTCTGAGTACTCATTGCAACCGGACAGTCAGAATCGCTGCGTTTTCGAGATCTAAGTCAATATTGTTGTTAAGTGTCAAGACGGTTTTACTGTCATTCCCTTTCACTCCTCTTTCCACCTTGTAAAAAAAAAAAAAAAAAAAACCCTTGTAAAATATTGAAAAATAAATACCACCAAATTAAAGTGCTACTAAAGAGCTTTCATTTTCAAGGTCACACTTTGGTATTTTATCCACAGACTCAAACGAAAAGTTAAGACCATTATTTAACGACACAAGGTTAAAACTATTTTCTTAGTTTACGTTACCACATATTCCGTCACAAGCTTACTGATAAACAATTAAGATGCTTGTTTGTAAACTTCGGAAGCGTAACGCGACAGTTTATATTAAAGCCAAGAGAAAGACTGAAGAAGTCGCATCATCGTTCCTAGTTTATAAATTTAAAAGTAACCGCGAAAACAATGAAAAGCGTTCAGTACTATTAAACCCACGTACACAAAGGTAGTTTATGGCAATTAAAAGTGTTAATAAAAACAGCACGCAAATTTAATCCACATATCATAAGAAGACTTCAGAAGAACAAGATTAACAGAATATAAGAGATTAAATTCTACCAATTCAGCCGAGAGGTTACTGAGCTTTGAACGCATCGCTCATGCTCACGTGAATTACCAAGAACATTTTTTGTAGCGTTTCCCCAGGTTCCATTATTTTGTTAGTCACCAAACAAGATTTTCCTTCCTTGTTCTTTCTTTCCTTTTTTTTTTTTTTGCGAGCAGAACAGTATGCATTGATCTTTCTCTCAAACTTTCACTTTTGTAAAGTAAAAACGGCTAGATAAAAACTAATCAATACCATCCTTCAGATTTCCTGCCAGCGTTCTCTCAAAATCGTCTTAAAGATTACTAATCAAATTCTCTGTACGGTGCTCCGCACGTGACCCAGACGGCCATATGTATACATGTGGCTTTTCGAAAAACAGGTTCTCACCAGCAGAACTGAGTTGGTCTTTTTAATCAAACTGATCTGAACGTTTACTGGCAAAATTTTCAACACGGTTCCAGGTACGGCATAACCCAAACCATATGTGATTAGATTTTCGTCATGTGTTGTGGGCAGAACTCTGAGTTGGTCTGTTCTTTTTTGTTTCTTGCCGCGTACGAACTGCTGGACGGAGAATTGATTAACATTATCCGTCAGATTTCATTCACTTGTCCTCTTGCCCAGTAGTGACGTGGGGATATCTCGTGCCAGGTGGTTTGAGCTTCTCTTAGGGGCTGTTTACATGGAGGGAGGAAGATCTTAGCACTAGGAAGATCCTAAAAGGCGAAGCAAATTTTCGTTTGGTTTACATGCAAAAATTTCGGTCGCGGTGGTTACTGGAAATCAAATAAAACTGTCGGTCTTTAGAGCTGAACGCCCGGACGCCGCCATATTTGTTTTTCTGTCCCTAGTACTAGGATCTTCCGAGCGAAGGTAGTTTACATGGTGCTAGGATCTCCCTAACACTAGGATCTTCCGATCTCTCAGCTCAGAGGAAGATCCTAGCGCTAGGGCCAAGTACAACATTTTACATGTAAACTGAATACAGAATCTTCCTAGCGCTAGGATCTTCCTCCCTCTATGTAAAAAGCCCCTTATAGTGTTTTAGGGTGTTTCCGGCTAAAGCTACTGTAGCGCTATCACACGTGCCGGGGAAATAAGAGCATCCAAATTAATCCCTGAGTAAATCAAACCATAAATCATGTAATTTTTGAGTCCGTGGAGGGAATCCTAAACATTTAACTGAAACTGAGCTATTGAGCAGCGGTATTTTCCTGTCATGTGGGGCTGCGTGACCTCCATTCGAGTGCTTAGATTCTCAACTGTCAGGCAAATTGTTATTTTACACATTCAATCAAAATGATACAATTAGTCAATTTTCTCAGTTGTTCGGTTAAGGAAATCTTTTTTGGAAAAGAAATAAACCTTTTATTTCAATGTCAGCTGACACATATCTTTTCTCAGCCAGTATCAGTTTAAGACCCATAGAATATACTAATTAAATCAGTTTCCTTTTTAACTGAGATAAGATTTGAGTCTTTTTTTTTTTAATTTGAGCCTGACGACGGTTTGGATTGAAGATTAAAAAAAAAAAAAAAAAAAAAACGAGCAAGATGTGGTGCTCAGTTCTACGTGCCACTGATTGCTACACCACATGTAGCCGCCTTCGAGTCATCAGGTGCAGCGTAATAGGCTCTCAGTGATCCAAATCACTACTTCCGACAAACTGTGCGATACCTTGGTCTGCTTAAAACAGATGCTTACACGAGTCGACTTACAATAAAATTCACAGCATGGTGTATAGAATTGTAATTTTGATATTTTTATGTATTTTAATAACTCAACATTTCAGCCAAGAGATATTTTCACGGGTTAAGTAAAATCAATATAGCTAACAGCAATTTGGTTTTGGTTTTTTTTTTTTTTCGTAAGGTAAAATGGCCCCAAGAATTTCGGCTCTGCACAGTGGAAGCAACTTGCAGTTCCTATAACCCGTAGTTTCTTACAATCAAAGCGGCTAGGGCGATACTGAGACGAACATACAGAAAGAAAACAAATCGATTCACCGGGCCCAAGAATCTGAAGGAATTGCTGGCACAGCAAGACGTGCGTTCAGCGTGCTGGCTACGGAAACTTAAAAAAGTCGCGACGTGGTCTTATTCAGGAAAAGCAATATAATGTATTTCTTCATTGGCTAGGGTATTTCTTTGTTTCACTGTGTATTATAGTCTGTTGATAGTAATCCATGGCCATAATATACATTTTTATTTATCTTGCATTCTTTATAATCATTTTAACCTGTTAATTTTAAAATGCTAACACTACCCGCCTTGAATAGTGCCACTAAAAACGGATAGTGATTCCATTATATGCGTAGTAAGAAAGTCTTGAATGTGTAAATGAGCTTGCGTTAAGAAGAAGTCCTGCATTAATAACATTGACACCATATAGTCGAGTTGTAAAAACTGCTGTTCTTTTTTTTTTTTTGGCATAAAAAAACTAAAATCGGTCGTGCAGGTGTCACACAATTAGACGCCTGTAAGTTGAACTGCTATTTGGTTGTGAACGTGCAGGAATCAAGAATTCAGTTAATTTCCCACAAGAAAAAATCTCGTCTTGACCGCAAAAATCGCATTCAAGTGAGTAAGTCTGATTTACTGAATGATCAAAAAGGAAACTATCTGCACTATGCATAGATCTCTTTAGTGACGGCACGCAACAGTGAATTGTTTAGTAGGTAAGAAATCTAAAAACAAAAAATTGTGTGTTAATCATAATTATTCCATAACAAGAGAACAAAGCTAAGGTTGCTCTGGTTTGTGGCTTAATAAACGTACCCTAGAGAAAAGAAAGAGGGTATTTTTACCTCCGTGTATTAAAACTGAGGACCTCAGTAGAATCGGAAACTGTTTTTCCTCGCAGTCTCGTTGCGTAAGGAAAACCGCCGGATAGGCTGGCAGGAAAATATAATCCAATAAAAAGATCCATTTTGAGCGAGTCTGCACCAAATTTAGCGGTTCTAATAAGAACGCAATAACCAAGCGTTCCACGGAAGTACGAAATGTAACCCTGCGGATTATATCACAGTTACAAGACCCCCAGATAAATCAGTGAATGCTACAGCGTACAATCCAAGGGACAGCACGCTTGTCATTCAACAGCTGGAGAACAAACTCACACTGTTCCATGAGAATCTCCTAAGAAAAGATCGGCTTTTTAATCACGACTGTAGGTCTTTGATCTGGCAAGGCGCAGAGATAAGAATTTGATTGCTGTGCTTAGCAGAGTTTCCCGTCCTCAGATAATCGCAAAACTCATCAGTCAGCTTAGCCTATAACGTCTTTAAAGTGTAGCAAAGAACTTTTTCGAAGAAATTTTCACTTGAAAAAAAAAGGCCATGACAAGACAGTTGAAAAGTACTATTCAGTAACTTTCAATTGAATGGACACATTTTGAAATTTCGATGTCACCAACATTACATGTCTCAACGGGTTTGACTACAGGATATAAAGAGTATTTATAGCCATCCCATCCGATCCGCGATCCTCTTGAACATTCCAAGCTACCGATTTCCGCAGGGAAATTCTCCTCGGCGTTAGGTTTTCTTGCTGAAAGGTAGCTTGTTTTCTTTGCTAATAGTCCTCTTGTAAATTAAAGTTTTTCATAACAAACCATTCAGTAATGAAAACACATCATAATTATGGTTAAGGGTCGGTCAAAAGAGCCGGGATGATTAACAAGCCGCTGCGTGACGATGGCTCTGAATTGGCGTGCAGAATTGATACCATACGTTGCCCGGAGGCTAGACTGGATTCATAACAATATCCCAGTGAAAAGATACAGAAAATACTGTTAAACCTCCTTATTCTAGCGTGGTACCGATAACCTCCTTAGAGACTGACCCAATTTCATGCCAGTGGTGAGCGCAAACTGCACGCAACCGCTCAATTTACGGGACTTGTTCTTAAAGTTAGTGAAAGGATTAACTTCAAAATAAGTGATCATCAGTTTTTAATTTGTTGCCGAAAATTTGAAGGATGGAAGCGGCAAGCTTTCTGTAGGATTGTTTCCCTTATCAGTCGAGGTCACAAAAGTGAATCAACTCGGCTTTTGAGATAAATAAGGCCGGAGATAAGGCATAAGCTAAAAGCCAGAGCCATAATTTACAGGTCCAACACAAAACCCGGCGTGAATTATCATTTTCAAGAGCGAATACTTAGGTTATCTCGCGTTTATGGCAAAATAAATCTTTAGAATAAACCTAACGAACAAGTGTTTTCTTTAAGGCTCAGAATAACTGGAGAATTCAAGTGGAAATATTTCGAAATAATCACACTTTGAGTCAACTTGGCAGGTATAGCGAATCAATTAATTTCAGCATCGCCGGAAAACAGATACATGACAATATTAATCAAAGGAGATGAAATAAGCTACAGATAAACAGAACCACTTTTCGGTACTTAATCAAGGACAGTTGTAGATCAGTTACATTTGACTACCTTATGTTCGCATCGATCTCGGCGGTAGCGCGAGCCAATGAAGATGGGCTCAATAATGTGACATCTGAGTAGCGATAGAGAAGACCCTGATCCACCCGGGAACACTCACTGTGAGCTGACTAAAGTCAGAGACTACAGTCATACTCTCAAGGTGTCTTTGCGACCCATGTGATCTGATTGGCTAACTATCCATTAGATTAAATGTACAGAAAGAGAAAAGTGCAACTTTTGATCTCCAGAGGTTGTGGGACAAAAGAAAGAACTGTAACCTCTGGGAGCAGGGTCCGATAACTCAAAGATTTTTAATCCAGACTTATAGCCAAGCGATGAGAATTGTTGTCAATCCCGTTTGGCCCTACGTTCTGATTTTGGTTGTTTGCTAACGGTCACTGAAAATTTACTGTGAAAACTCTTTATTAACAAGTGAAGAAAAACAGAAAACGTGTTTAAAACCTTTACTCCCGGGTTAGCGTTAAGCGGCCTTCAGACAACCGAGTCCCCATAACCGGGTACAACCAGGACCACGATAACTAGAGATTTACACTTCACAGAAAGACAAACAAACAAAACAAAACTGAATAAATTGCGCAAAGTATGGTGTTTTGAGTAATGCTGGATGTTTTGTAGATATCATGCCGCGTCCTTTAGTAATCCTAATGGCCCAGGGGGCCCGTTTCTCGAAAGTCCCGATAACTTTTCGGGCCCGAAAAGCTATTTTATGTGCGCGATGTTTGCATTAAAGACTCAAATTTTGTTGGCTTTGAAAGCTGAGCAATAAAATTCTACGTTGACAAAACAAGTTGGGCTGATATAAAGGCTAAAAACTACGACAACATTTTATAGATTTTGATTTTAAAATATAGCTCCGGGCCCGAAAAGTTGCCGGGACTTTCGAGAAACGGGTGCCAGCACAGTCACTTCATGTCAGTGACACATTAAAAAGGGTATAACAGTCCAGTCACATTTTTTTTATCTCACAACCACTGGACGGTTATTTAAGGCGCTGTCCTTTTTTCACAAGCTAGTTACATAATTTCTGGCAAACCCTGCACGTGGATATAAGGTATCAGCTTTTTTGTACTGTACTGAATCTAGTACCAGTAGAGAATAAAATGAAATGAAGTGGAGTGAAGAATAAGAAATTGATAGGTAAATTGAGGTGAGTAGAGACGACATAAAATCAAATGACGTAATAAAATGGAATAAAGAGAAGAAAGGTAAAGTCGCACACGAGACAAGGAGGCCCACAACCCAGTTTCTGTAGCATGAAGCAACTGAGAGTATTGCCACTCCCCGCTGGATGGGACGCTGGTCCAACACAGGGTTACCCCCAGCAGTATGTCGATGGGACCCATTTCAGGCACCTGGGTGGAGAGAGAAAATGTGGGGTACAGTTTCTTGTCTAAGGAAACAACACAATGCCAGGGATGAAGAGAAAAAGACTGATAAAATTTTGACAGGTAACTTAAGATGGTATAAAAATAAATAATGTAATGAAATGAAGTGGAGTGAAATGATAAAAATTTCACAGTTAGCTTGGGGTAAGTTAAGATGGCATAGAACATTGTAATAAAATGAAATAAAGGGCAATGAAAATCAAATAATAAAAACTTGATAGGAAGCATGAGGTGAGTTGAGACGACATCAAATAAAATGTAATGTATAAATTATACAATAGTAAATTTGAAAAAAGAACATTAATAAATTAGTAAATTAATTAATTAATTAAACAATTAAACAAAACAACAACAAAATGAAATGTACCAAACTAATTATTCCTTGCAACATGAAAAGTCTTTAATTGCTCATAAATTTGTTACATTTTGTCACTCAGAAAATTGTCTTTAATAATTATAGCAAAATTATAATTTGACAATTCAAATAAAGTTATAAATAATAACATTGTTATGATCAAATAGGTGTTCTGCAATTAACAAAAATTTATACAATACAGAGACAACTGAAAATTTAAAAGATACTTAAACAGAAACAAACATTCATTTGATTAAGTAAATAGAACAAACAAGCACAAAATCCCTAGGTTCTTGGAAATCCCTCAAGTGACACAAGTTGGAAGATAAATTCCAGGGAATAACATTCCAAGAAATAAACAGGTCCCACTTGCATTGCAAAAAGATTCTCTGGTGTAGCAGAGTCTGCAAGAGCAGTTATACATTTTAACATAATAATCACTAATTCACACATCCGTGCAACTGCCAGGGTATTGTACTTATACTTGTCATAACCTAATATCATCAGTACAATATTTGTCATTATTATTCAACAAATTGTCACTATGCCCATCCTACATGACAGATATCCTGCGATATACGTAAATGACCATATTTGGAAGTGCACTGCAGATTTTCTTTCATTGCTTGTTTGGCGGCCATTTTGAAAAGCGAGACAGTTTCAGCAGTTTTCTCCGTAAATTTTAACTCTCTGGAAGAAACTTTCCATATTAAGTGCTCTCAAAAAGTCAACAAGTATTTGCTTCAGCTCACAAAGATATCCAGAGGTTGACTTGGAATTTTCATAGTGAGAACTCAACCAAGAAAATGCTATTGCGAACGAAGCAGCACACTTGCTCACGGAAAGTTGTAAAGACTAAAGTTGAAAAGATTTTAATTCACGGGAAGAGGACTTATTCTCGGTAAGGTAGCAATATTTTTTTCCTTTGTCTTGTCATTTTCAAACATGAGTTTGTAAATACGTCTTTTTAAGTGAACGGTAGTAAACTTCGATTTCTTGAAGTTCTGTTTTGATTTTTATTAAGCTTATGTGTTGCTAGCTTTTAGCGTTTTTTTCATAGAGCCGTAGTTTTTCTCGTTCTGAAAATGGTAGGCGATGGGAATTTGTTGAATAATAAAACAATTATCCTGCTCAATCTTGCGGAATATCCCCTGATTTAGCCAACTCGGCCTACGGCCTCGTCGGCTAAGTATCAGGTGATATTCCGCGCGATTTCGCAGGATAATTGTTAATAATTTATTATTCTATCACACAAAAATGTCAACAATTTAAACAGCCCTTTTATGGAATGAAAAAATAGAATATAATATTTATAATAAGCCACAAAACAGTCCTTGATGGTAAAGCAACACCAAAAAGCCATCTTTAAATTGGCTGCAAGTTAGACTTTAATGCTGTGCACCTAAAAAAAAAGGAAGGAATGCCCTTGTTCACCTAATGTATGTTGTCCAGAGGGGGCACAAAATTGTGACAAACAACTGAGTGAAGAGATGATTATTAGCTTTTGTAAGTAGACTTAATTCAAGTACAGTGTCTAATGCAGATGCTTTATTCAGTTGCTTCTATAGATCCCACATTACCATGTGTATGCCATGCTAATTTATAGCTGTTTACAAGGGGTTCTTCATTTAATAAGCCCTTATGACTTCCAAGAGGATTCCTTGCCTCCCTTACTTTAACTACATTAACATAAAAATCTTGGATCTGTTGAATTGCAGAATGTAATAAGATTAGTGAACTGGCCTATGAGCCACTCATGCTTGAGCTTCTGAACCTACAAATTTCGATTTCATTGCTTCCATCAGACAAATCATTTTTTGGAAACTGTTCATAATCTGTTGTAGATGACTAAGGATTACATGTGGATTTTTAATTGTACCACAGATGACTCAAGCTATTACATGTGCAATTTCAAATAATATATTATGAAAGATGTTTGTAAAGAGCTCTATACAGGGGTTTATAAAAGATGCATTTTCACTACACACACCCTCACAACTACCAGCTAGGTATTAGGCTGGTTGGCTGGTGCTCATGGGGGATGACCTTGGAGAAAAAGACTAGAGACCAACAGGGAGAGGGGGGAAAGCCAGAATCAAAATTAATGACATTTATGAGTTGGTGGGAAGAACAGGAAGGTTAACCAGGAGGCTTGGTGACTGATAGGTGATTGGCTCATAAGGGGGTAATGGCAATACCATATTTACTCGAGAGAATGCAGCGGCACTTATTAAATTTTTCGACTTATCGGTGCGGCGCTTATTCAGGGGCGGTGCTTATTTAGAACTGCCTACTTGCAAATAACACAGTCAGATGTACCATTCTTAAATTTTTGCTTTGTTCATAACAATAGCATAAGAAGGATGTAACAAAAAGGTTAGTTTTAATGGTTTAAATCCCTTTCCACATCCAAATAAATAACAATAATAGCAATAACAATATCATCTGTATTAGCATTTCAGCATTAGCTATGTCAAAAATCAATAAGCGCCGCATTGTTGCTGGATGGATGTGGTGCTTATTCAGGGGCGATGCTTATTAACATTTTTGCTCCTTAGTGCAGCCCTTATTCGGGATGGTGCTCTTTCAGGTAAATACCGTAAATAAAGCCAGGGCTATAAGTAACCTGTGAAATTGTATCATAAAAAAGGTTCTCCATTAGTTATTGTTTCTCAAGTCCACAGTACATCTTCTTAGAACACATGCAGTTTAGACATCCATGAGCACCTGCCCAACAACAAACTCTTCTTATTGGATAGGTACTATTCATTTGTGTACTTTGAGCTGTTTAAGGGTTCTTTTTCGTTAAAATGAGAAAGAAATCCCTCTTTGTAGCAACCAGCTGTAATGAAGCCTTTGATATCATGTCAATGTCATGTCATTATACATCAGTTACCCATTTAGCACTATTACAATTAATGTGATAGTACTAAGTGGCAAATAATTTTGGCTAACTTTTATAAAAATAATTAGTACATTTTAGCCTTTTTATGTTTAAGATAGGTACCATTTGGGTACATGAGTTTATCCCTAACATCATATTAATCTCTTGTCAAGTTTGTCAAGCTGATGAATAAGAGAACACATCAGTGAACTGTATTCAGTTTCTCATGAGCATGGGAATTTAGTAAAACATTTGGGAACATTTTTTTGACCTTTGACCTTTCAAGGGTGCTACTCGGAATTTTAGCAATCATAATATATCATAGTGGTTGAACGTGCAAAAAGTAGAAGAATACACCACGAATTTGGTTGTTTTAAGGGCGGTGCCTCCTAATACAGATGTATTTTTGCAAAGGCTATAACTATGGGGAAAAAGTAGATCTTAGCAAGGGTTATTGGAATCCAAAAAGAAAAATGTGGGTAACCATGCATTTTTCAGAGATAATCAATCATCCATAATTCTAAAAAAGGGTTAAAATACAAAGAATGTATGGCAATTTCTTTCCAAATTTAGGCTCAATTATCTCTGATAAATGCGTGGTTACCCCCAATTTTCTTTTTGGATTCTGAAAGCCCTTGTTAAAATCAGCTTTTTCCACATAGTCTTAAACCGCGCAAAAATATTGGTGTATTAGTGGGCAAATTCCTTGAGAAACCCGAATAGCCCTAGATGCACAGAACAATGCGCAGTAACAAAAGGAGGTACCGTCCTTAAAAGAGTAAGGGTTAAAAAACCAATAGGCATTCATAGAAAAATACTGTAAAGTAAACCCTTAGGTTCTCATATTAATTTATACAACAAAACATACCTCAAGGAAGAATCATGGCCTTCTTAGAATTTGACATTTCTGTTTGTGACCAGCCTTCCAGTCCTTCTTCTGGCACTCTCGGGTACAATAGACAACAGCTTTACATGCACTGCACTTCATCAAGATGACATCTTCACTACCCATCCGTCCACAACACATGCAATGCTGGATTTCGAAGGTGGAACTTTCTTTCCACACCGTTTCCTTAAAGTTTGCAATCATCTTCACCTTCAGCATGGTGTAGATCTCACCACAGGCAAATTTGCATAATCCTGCAAGTCGGGGGCATTTGGCAAACTCCTCCAAGTTGTCAGCATCCATGATCTCCTCATAGATGTACATGTCATGACACAAGATCATGTCGTTAACCAGCTCTCCAGAGTTATCTGTGAACAGTGCTGCACTCAAAGTGAGAGTTCCCTCTGATGAACAGCTGAGAAATGAGACAGGGTTTTTTCCACTAGACAACAACTCAACAAAATAATCTTGAAATTTAGCCAAGTCTTGGCATGCACATTCTTTCTTGTTGCAGGTTGTTGTTGCTTGAGCAGAATTCTTATCTTCTTTGAGACACAGTGGAAGGTCCTGCTTTGAATAACTCTCATAAACTTTCTTTGTTGCAGCAAGCAGATCACTGAAGCTTCCAGAGAGTGCTTTCTTCTTCTCAGAATCTGTCTTGGTTTTCCATTTGAACAAGAACCGACTGGCAACTGAAGGAGCAACAGACATTGCTGTCATAACTGAACTTAATTGGTGCAAGGAGGCTTTGTCATCGCGTAGGCTTGCGTATTGTGGTACTTCTTCAACTTTCTTAATATCTTGGATAATTTGAGATTCAAATGCCTTCTGGAAAAGTAATCCAACATCACTGATAATCTTCTCCGAGAGCTTTCCATGGCAATGCTTGGCCATCAACTCCTTCAAGATTGTTGTGCAGGATTCTAACCATTCATAAGGTTCAAAACTCTCACAGTCAATTGCATCAACAAACATACTCACAGCACCTTCAACTAAAGCTTCTGTCATAGGAGGAGTTGGTTTGTTCTTCCAGTAGAGATTCACAAATGAGTGTTCCAGAAAGACTTCCAGGCTGTCCTTTAAGCTATATGCAATAGCACAGTTCAATTCCTCTTTGCTTTTAATCTGCTTCACTACAGCAAGTGCTGTAATAAGATTTCTTCTTGTAGCTTCTGTTCCAATTTTTCCTTTGCCATCTTTTTCCACACAAGTTAAAATCCAGGTTCCTGGGGAGGCATCATTTGTCACTTTCTTTGCTGGGGCATGACAAGTTTTACACACATGCCCCTTTGACTGTTGCCAGTCAACCATGTTGAGCTGACCTTCACACTCTCCCATTTTTGCCAGCTTGATTTGTGTTAGGTTCAGAAAGACCTCAACAACTGGAATCTTTGCACTCAGCATTTTCTCAGCATTCTGGTCATCACGAATTTTTTTGGCTGATTCCAGCATGGTGACACCCATCTTTAGATCCCCTTTCCAGGTATACCACAATGCCTGGTGTCGAGCTATACCTCCGAGTCTATCAAAGTTTACTGGAATGCTGAATTTTTCTAGTGTTCTCTTCTTCCAGGTCGAAGTTTTGCTCCTCTGGTTATTCGCCTCGCTCATAAAATCAATCATGCTGTCACCACCTTGGAAGAGTTTTCCAGATTCCGGAAAGTTTGTAGGAGGAGGTGGCATAGGGCATCCCAAATGCTCCAATTCCGCTTTCTCGAGCCACCAGGCATCAAACTCGGGGCGGCGAAGATCCAAATGAGAAAATGCTTTCTTCACTTCGCTTCCTCCTTTGGCCAAAACAAATTCTTCTTCGTTGCTGTAGGTACAGAAACGGGAAGCGCGTTCGTAAAATTCAAAACTTCGCTGCACTTCCCGGTCGGCGAAAAGCTCGACTCCTCTAGCTTTTGCCTTTTCGTAGCAAGGAAGAGCCACAAGCTTCGCTACTTCTTCGACGGGAGCTGGTTGAAGAATTGCTTTTCCCACAGCCATACGGAATGTACTTTCTAATACTGCAACAAGCTCGTTTTCTTTTAGTTTTTCCACGACGAAGCCATCACGTATTTCGCCTCCAACGTAGCACAGAATATTCACGAGGTTATATAAAGTAACTTTTGCAGGTTTTTCACCTCTCTTGAAGATTCCATAAATGGAGAAAATGCCTCTTCCGTCGACATTTGACACATACGCTAAGCCATGCTTGTATTTTGATAAAATTTTGGGAGAAAATTTCACGCTCTGGGCCATTTTGTTTCAACTGTCTTCGTCAACAACAGCTTAGCTTGGCGCGGTTGCCACCAGTACTTTCGCGCCAAAATATTGAATTACTCTGCGCGAAGAGCATGACGGCCTTGTGACATTTAGACTCTTGTGGGGGTGGGGAGAGAGACACCAAAAGGGAATGATAAAAATGCTTCAGCGTGAAATATTTCACAAATAAGCTATACAAAAAATTTCAGGGCATTCTTTATGGATATATAAACCTTTTAGAAATTGCTATTATTTTAAATAATTCGTAAATGTAAAGATCTCTTCTGTCAATTTCTACCAGTTCCCACCCTGTTAGTAGAATTTGGCGGGAATTGGCACCCACGTGGTATTGTCAGTTTCTCACATTTCGTATGTGACAGCAACAGCAACATGGCGTCGTTGCCCGATGGTTATGATTTGGGATGTTATCAATCCCCAGACTTTAGCACGGAAACTTTATTTAAGTACAAATACGGCGTGGCTTGTGTGTCGAATGTCGACGGGCGAGGGAATGTGTCCATTTACTCCATGATGAGAAGACAGGGCAAAAGACCGAAGCCAATCTTCGACTACGCGAACATCTTGGGTTATGTCGGCGGCGAGATCAGGGATGGCTTCTGTAATGCAAACCTAAAGGAAGGCGAAGCTCTTCGTTTCATGCAGACGCACATTGATCTTTCGAGAGGTCGAACCATCAGAATGGTTTATGTTCCCGTTGAAGAGGTATCAGCCTTGTTTGTGCTTCCATTACACAAGAAAGCGCTTGAGAGAGGCTTGGATTTCCCAGACCTCAACACGGCAAGTGCCTTTGAGTACTTCAAGCAAGTTGCCAAGTACTGCCCTTATCAAACCGTGGAGGAGTATTTTGATGCTAAACTTGGACGAGGTCCATATAAAGCTGACCGTAAGAAGTTCAGCACTTACAGATCGGAGTTAGAATCGTGGTGGCTGGAAAAGTCTGAACTGTTGTATCATGACTGCCCTCTACCGTCCCAACCGCCCACACTTAACCTGTCAAATCTGGGTTCTATGATGGGAGCAGGTCCAGAGAGCTTTATGTCAGGGCTCTTGGAGCAGGCAAGCCAGTGGAGTAAGAACTATGAGGATTCAGAGTCGTGGAAGAAAACAGCAGTGAACAAATTCACCAATGTTCTGAACTACGAAAGATTTGGTGGCATGGCCAAGCAGCAAGCCTTGTGGTACATCTGGATGGGTGACCTTGAAAGAGCAAAGGTTATGGTGGATGCTTGGCAAGGACTAGAAAGAGACAAGGTAAAAGGGAGAGTATTGGATCCGACCAATGTTGTCGTTGAAGTTGTTCTAGATTCAACCCTTGGCAATCTGTCAAGTCGAGGGATGTGTGTAGGCCAGAGCACTATTGATGCCAGGTTGACACCTAAAGACCAGTGTGACACTTGTTTGAGTCCTGTGTCTCCAACAAAGGGACGCCAAGGCCTGAACGTCTTGACCTGTGTTGACAAAGACGCGAATGGTGAACTTGGCTGTAAAAGTGTTCGTCAGAATGTGGCAAAATTGCTGTTTGCAGTTTCCAAGTTTGGCCTCAACAAAGATTTTGAGTTGTCAGCTACCCACTGTTTCAAAGAAGCTCTTCACACCTTTCTGGAGCATTCATTCACCGTGCTCTTTTGGAGAATCAAACCTACAAACCCCATGACAGCAGCCACAGAGAATGAAGCACTTCCTCGTTTTATTGAGATGTTGAGAGCGAGTGAGAAGCTAGATGTGAATGAATGGGTGAATTCCTGTACCACTGTGTTGGGAGAAGCGCTTTCGAAGCACTGCAGCAGCAAGCTTGGCGAAGGAGATGTGAAGAAGTTGTGTGTGTTGTTTCGCTCAAAGATGAATAAAATTTTGGTAGAGTTAAAAAAGCTGGCCAAAGAAGAAGACACCTCAGAACCAACAGAAAAACTCACTGAGATAGAGGCCACTTTGGATCTCTATAGAACAACTGTTGCTCCATCCATGGCTCAACAATTCAAACACAAATGGCGGCTCTTTTCCACCGCTAAACGAAAGAAGGTGCTGACTACTGATGCGCAGTGTCTCATTCAAGCTTGCAATGAAACCTTTCAGCTTCTGGAAGCAAGTGCTAACAGTCATGGTGAGGAAAGTGAAGTGGACCAAGAGGTAAATGACAAACTGCACAGCAGAAAAGCAACTGCACAGCAGAAAGAAAACCATGAATCAAACCTGACGTCTCAACCATCAGCATCAACAGGTGAGCCTGAAAAGGTGGAGCAGGCAGATGAAATGGAAAAGAACAAAGTACCTGAAAAATGCAATGATGATTCTTGCGCATGCAAAGATAGTCACAAGTTGTGGCAACATTTGGTTGGAGTCTTGTCGAGTAAGAACAACCCCATCCCTTTCTACAAGTGCCTTGTTAGTGGAGATGTAGTGCTGAAGGAAGAACTTGCCCAGGATCAGGAGGGCACTTTCTTTGATGAGATGATTGATCTTAATGAAGAGTTTGTACGTGGTTCCATCTTTCCAATGGAGGATGAAGTGTTTTCCCACTGTTGCCTTAGGCTGGCCTTGCTTTGCAAGATAGCATGCCACCGGCTCTTTCCAAGGCTGCTGGAGAATGTTATTCTGACGTTTGCAGAAATAGAGAAGAAGGACAACATCCGGTTTGAATGTCAGCCCTGCCAGTGTTGCGGTACACTTGAGAGTCAGCCTGGAGATTTCAAGAGATGTGGTGCCTGCAAAAGTGTTTTCTACTGTGGCCGGAAATGTCAAGCTCAAGACTGGAAAGCTGGACACAAAAAGAAGTGCAAAACAGCAAACAGAGAAAAGTAAGGTAGGTTTATAGTGGGCATTTTTCATGTTAGAATACGGTTTTTCCTTGTCAAATATACATTTGGGTATAGTCTTGGGACCAGTTGTTTGAAGTACCCTGAGGTATCCAAAATTGAGTAGTTCAGTACAGTTGAGCATGCAAGACAAATCACAATGAAAATGAAGAGGTATAATAAATACCTCATTCCATGGTTTTACAGATTGTATTCATCAAAATGTTCTCATTGCTTGCATTTCTCTTTATATACTAGGCCCAGAAAAATGGTACACTGCTTGGAAAATAAACATGCCTATTATCTGCAAATCCATCCATTATTATTACGGTACTCTTTCATGTTTGAATTGACTTCTAAATAGAAGTGACAAAAAAACTTCAATTGGCAACAGTTCTTCTGGAGTAGCAGTGTTTGGTTTTTAGTGACTTGGCCCTGGTCTTGATTTGTAAATTCTTCCTGTACGTGACCTACAGGGTAAGGTGTCCTTGGATTGCTTATAATACTAAAGAGAAAAATTTCATGGAGAGTTAGTTTTGTTCCTCTTGTAACCTGAAAACAGAAACCCATAAGTGGGTTTATGAGTTTCTGCTGAAAACCTGACGATTTGACATCCAAAGCCAGTACCTAGGCATTAGATACAAGCATTAAAGGACTAGCCTGCTTGCAGGTGGTTACTGGGTGTTTTTATCGCGGAAAACCCGGTCCGTTTGCTAGTTGGGTGCCATCTTGGATTTTTAAGACGCGCGGTCCCGGGGATGAGCGGGTGAGCGCAAAAATCGAGGGAGGGGGGAGGGCGAGACATGTCACCGTAAGTGTCATGGTCAATGGGTTGAGACTCATCGGGCGATAGTTATCCAGTAGGCGTTCTTTCCTTCTTTCTTTTTACGCCTCCCACCCCCCTTCCCCCGCGTCGCCTCTTTGTCAACTATTGCTCACCCCGCTCTTCCGCGTCGCGTATTTTCCAAAATGGCAGCCAAGATAGCGAACTCCGGGTTTTCTCGCCAAAGAAAAACTCCAACGCCTACAGGTAGGCTATTAAAGGACCTGCTGGTACTGGTATAGTGTAGTTCCAGAAAATATCTGTACCCCCCTCCTACAGAAGGGATTTGCCCTATTACCCCCCCCCCCCCACCCCTCTGGAAATTCCAATTTAGCTTCATACATGCTTTAAATTTTGGGCCTTTGAGATGCCCCACCCTCCCTGGAATTTCCAATACCTCTTGTGGGGAGAGTATGGATATTTTCTGGAACTACAAATTATACTTTCAGCTACTCTATGCATTTATCTTGCGCAGTCTAAGCCCATGTTATATAGACTCCTGCATAATATGGAATTCAGACACTTTGTCTGGTCCCAACAGTGTCTGTAATAATGGGGTCTATTTCTGTACCAACTTTTTTGTAACTTGAGTATATAAATAGTTCAAAAGTATGACAGAAAAATGAGGCTGTTAAAGAATTATAAAAATAGCCTTGTTTGTAAAACATGGGTCCAAAAAATTTAAATGCAAAAAGTGAATGCTGAGTCCATGCTATCAAATTTTAAATAAATGCTGGGGGCATAGTTTAATCAAAACACAATAAGTATACTTGCAACATGCTCAGTGAAAAGCAGCACTGATAGTATTGGCAGTGTGCCGCATGGCAAGTCCCAAGTTACTTGAGAAAAAAAAACAACAAAGCGACAACAATAATCAAACAGACTTGATTATTAGACCTGAGAATAGAACAACAAAATGTTTAGCATCACCAAACAGTATTCTTGTCTTACAGTAAAATTGTTTTTCTCTTTAGACACATGGATCAATCCATTGGTGCATATTTTCACACAGGATCTTTCCCATGCTGTGCCAGATAGATTCCTGGATGCCACTTTCTGAGGAACCCAGTGAGTTAGAAGTGACTGGCTGCTCTAAAATAATATTTATTATTACTCTTCAAACCCTTAGCTTTCAGATCTTGAAATATTTCTTGTAGTATTTGTTGAAAATTTTATCCAAAGTTGGTCTCAATGGACAATCATTTTCCTTGTTTTAATGTGTATGTGCCTGTTGTCTGTTCACTAGTTGCTGTCGCTTTTTCTGACAAAACAGATTTTGCCACTTTAGTTGAAAAGGTTAACACCCCAAGGAAAAACATTTTAAGTTTTTATTTGGAAGTAACTGAAAAATTTAATTTTTTATTTTCAATTGCAAAACCACTGGAAACAAACAGCAGTAGATAAAACTACTACCACATCATTCCTGTGGACATTGTAGGGTGGTGGAAGACAGAAGGAGGGGTATGAACTTCCCTCTCCCTTTCTCTTTACTCCCAGTTCCCACCGCTTCCTTGGCGGCTCCCAACGCTGTTTTTTTTTTTCTGTTGTAAACTCATTGTTGCAAAATTGTTCCTTATCTATCCCTCTTCCAGCCCCCTTACCCTTTAAACCCCAATATTAACATCCATATTCTCCCCACTATTCTTCTTTTATTTCTTATGTTACTAGTTGGGAGAATTTGATTAAAAATAAAGAAGTTTGATCATTGGTGATCATTTCCTTTATTCTCATGACCTGTATGTTTGATCAACAAGTGATACCATAAGGAGAAATTAGATGCTTGGCACTAATGGGGCTTAAAGGGTTTGTTCCCAACCCTTTCTCTCCTACAACCCCCCATTTTACTTTCAGGTTCCCCCCTGTCCCTCCATGATTTTCACACATTAGCTTTAAATCCACAGACTGAAAAGTTAGAACCTCAATACATGATTCATTCTGGAGTAAAAAGCTTCATTACTGGCATACATTTAAGACAGGAATATTTTTTATATTTAGGTTTTGTTTGCACGATGAAATGTACATACGTGTAATTAAATATACAGTTTGAGTTTTTCCAAGTTTTTCCATTAATAAATTTTTTGGACTCTTTCATAAGCTAAATGATTTTAAGAATCCTATATCAAGGGTCGGTTGTTTGCAAGTGAATTGACTCCAAGTCAGAATTAAAAAGGATACTACTTAATTTGACTAACTAGTTGAGACCATTCTCACCTACATTGTAGGACTTTTCTAGTGTAACTGAAGTCCCAGTGTTGTTTGTTTTGGCGTATTTACAGTCAATCTACGTCACGTGTGAACCATAGCTCTGTGATTCGAACAAAGTTCTCAAATTTGCATTTCAATTTTGAACACTTGTTAGGAGATTCAGAATTCCCATGAGTACTTTATTGGTTAATCAAAGATAAATAGTTATGAAATATAATTTTTTATAAGATATGAGGTATTTAAGAAATGCCAGGTTTTTTATGTGAATGGTGATAGTATTTTGCTGTTAATTTGTGACTTTGTAATGCAAAATTTTCAAGATTCCGTTCAATTCTTGGAATTTACAAAGAGGAATTTTGGATGTCCGTTTCAAATTCGCAGATGACGTTCATGCGTGACATGGATTGACTGTAAGTTACACGTAATTTTCAACATGTAGATCAGTTCACTGATTCACTTGGCCTGTGTACTTGACTTTGTATCGCTAGTATGATAAGAAATTAGATTTTAATCAGTCTTAGATCTGATGGTGTCATTCCTCACTGCTGTTGTTTAAGGCATTGGAATTTTTGCATATATATATTGTTACATTTTTAGATGCATATTATTGCAGAAGCAGTTCATGTTCAAATGCATAGGACATATATTTGAAGGCAAGTTGCTTGTTAACTGTTGCTATTTCGGTTTCAGTTTAAAGACATTTAAAGAGTAATATATTCTTACTGATTTAGTTAATTGTAAAAAAAGAAAGTTTAATGATTTTACTAGTGCATGTATTATCCAAGATTTTATAGCAGATTTGATTTTAACTCAGTAAAAGAAGATTGAAATATCATGCTTTTGGTAAACTGATTTCCTTTTTGCAGTATCGCCTTTCATTTCTTGTGATGCAAATCACAAAAATATTAAGAGCTATAAGATAGGGCCCAACCCTTTGTAGTCGCTTTTTTACCCCCACCCCCACCCCCACTCTTTAGTTGAGAGTCGTCATGAAGAGAGACTGAGAATAAGGTGGGGGGAAGGTTCAACCTTCTCCCCAGTTTCCTCTCCATTTTCAAAGTGACAGCAAGGTAAGACCCTGGTAAACAGCATGCACAAGAGCACAAACTCTCCCAGTTCTGCCAATAGAGAGCATTCTGCTATGTCGAAGTCATTCAAAACCCTAATATTTTTGGACATGTGAACTGCTATCTGCTAGTGTGTTATCTTGCCACTATGTGGAACACCAGAATGACCCTGGGGACGAGGTTGGGGGAGGTGAATCCATCGACCACTACAGATACCCTGCAGATGCAAGGAAGACTGCCTGCTGTCCCATTCTTGATAGTCTAGCGGGCAAGTTAGCCATGTTAGCAAGCAACCCACCCAAAACAAGAACTCGCCTTGGCCTGGTCTTTCCTTGGTTGGGTAGTGCGTTCGCTTTCTCGTGTGATTAGTTTGCCTGTGACCACGGTCAAGAAAGGGACTCTAGCAGTCTATGCACAATGCAAAACAAGCACCATCTTTCATTTCCTTCCCACAATCTGAACACCTGGAATGCACTATCATGCAGAAAAAAACTACCTTACTTTGGAGAAATGACTACTTGATATGCAGGTTTCTCGGAGGAACTTGAAGGTCCACCAATTTGCAGGTGTCGGCAAAAAGGAGAGCATTCTTTGTCTCTGGCTCAGAGGTTAAACCCAGACCTCCTCTACCCCTCTGCATACTGGCATCCAAGGGGAACTCTTACATGAAAGGAGCAGGGATGTTTGTCGTTTCTTTTAGGGGTGTAAAACATTAAAGATTTTGATAATAATTATGGAATTTGAACAAACTCAACAAAACAGTTTTTAGTAAACTCAGCATTAAGCAAACTTGTAAATTATCAATTTTATTCAATATTTGAAAGACGTGACATCACACATACATACTTTTTTAACTAATAAAGACACTTCTACTAGCTCCAGCATCTGGGTAGAATGGGATCCATGACTTTAATTGTTGTGCTCTGCTCCAAGACCTATTTTCTCATAAGGTGTTGAGCATGCAAGCAACATAAAATTGGAGGAATAAATGTGGTGGGCATTTTCCAGTTACAAAAAATGACCATAAATTCTGGTCAAAAGGTAAATGAACATGACTTTTTGGGTCGTTCTTGTGGAAAATTTCCAGGAGAAATGGAACTTCTAAAAGGGTAGTCCCATTTTCCTGGCTGGGATGTTCCAAACAGAAATTATTATGTTCCATTTGTTCATGTGTCTTCTTTAATACCAGTTCCAGGCCTTTGACAGCCGATTTTGCAGGCATTAGTGTGACTTTACAAAGCCCAATTCTTATATGCTAATAAGAATCGTTAAATGCTAATGTGAAGAACAATAAAGAAAGCACTCACCAAACTTAAAACGTTTTTTTTATTATTATTATTTAAATTGTGCACGTGATTGTGTGTGATATCTGAATGGTTTGCATAGGCAACAGAAATTAGTGGTAACAAGTAATGAAGGAATGCAAATGGTATGCGCTTGGACGGCACAGAAATTTTCAACGAAATGCTTACTGCCTTACACTGTGCTTTCATTTGTGCTGCACACAAGGTGCTTGCAATGCTCTTACTTCTATTCCAATATCCTACATAACTGACAAACAACAAAAAGTGGCTGTGAACAGACTAATAATCCACTACTTTTGTGTTAGCTCTTTTCACCCATAACTCCCCTGCTGCTCAAAACCACCCATAAAGGACCAAGTTCTTGTTCAGTAGGTGATGTCATCACTTTGAGTGACAGCAGAATGATGTTTCTGATAGCCAATTGATGCAACTGGCACACACAAAAAGTGCCTAAACTGAAGCACTCACTTAAAATAGTCAAGAGTTACACAAAAAAAGGAAAAAAGGTTTCTGGTGAAATTGATGCAAAACCTTGCCTTTGCACTGGTTGACACTTCTAGTTGAAAATTTCCTTTTTCCTGCAAGTTTAGGTGAAATCTTTCAAATCCCGGGAAAGACTATCAAATGGCCTACAAACTAAAAAAAATCGAATTGAGAACCAAAAACAACGGGATTGAGTGCCCAGGAAAGACGACCAGTATGGTGTTTTTCTTGTTCAAAAACTCTCAAAACTTTGAATTGTTTGCATGCCTGAAATTAAATCTGCCAAACAACCTTGGAAATGGAAGAGAAGTTTAGTTTTCATGCTGCAGATGAAGTTATAGCCGTTTGGACCGGGATTTGAGCAGACAGGTGCCAAATTGCAGCGTCATTGCCCTAAAATGGCTTTTTTTTTTAAAGGTTGGGGGTGAATGGGTTAAGATGGGATCAACAGAAATGATACCTGAAACATGCTACTGACAACAGAAAATTATTTTGTTTTAGAAATATTTAATTTCAGCTCCACTACGCAGTACACAACAGGAGCAAAAACCATTAGGTTTATTTTGACGGTTTCAGCCAAGCACCGGGAACTATAACAATAAGTTATACTATAACTTCTTATTACATCCAAACGTATGGCACATAACATAAAAACAGAGCTGAGCGAGTTTACAAAGACATTACTGTCAGAACGGAGGCCAGAAAAACCTGCCTGAAAAAACCCCGATGGGGAAAAAACTCAGCAGGAAATCTGGGTAGGAACCATGGCTTAAGCTCTAAATGGCCCTTCCTACAAGGCTACATGTTGCAAACATCCCCACCTGCGTTAACTAAAATAAAAGTTGCATGTATGACAACGAAGAACAACTTAGTACTTAAAATTAAAAATAACATAAGCTGAATGAGGTGTTGGCCTAGAATGATTTCCCACGTGACTTACATCACTTATATAGCCCTCCTTTCTACCCATGCTGCACTTCAACTAAACCAGCCCCAGTCCCCCTGCTCTTGTGCCGCAGAAATATTTCATTTCTGGCTAATTTGTATCCACTCAAACGCCAGAAATTCCATATTAATTTTTAGTCAAATTTTATTTAGGTCAACTAGCTGGTTACACATCCATCTAAAATTATTCCTTAAATTTTCACATGGTTTTATTCCATTAGTGTTACTTTGCATGAGAGTTCTATCACTCATTATTTGCTGGGTGTGTTTTTGTGAAGTCATTCTGCACCTTTCCAATCAGTTCAGGATTACACAGCACATCAATAGCAGTCATAGCCAAAGCCTTGCTAGCAATCAAAGTTTTCTCATGAGCTAGCTCTGTTCCTGCTCCTGCTGTGAATGCATGTGAGTGATTGGCAGCTGTCGTACCAATAGCGTAAGTGGGGTGTATTGAGGGAACCACATGTGAAACATCACCCATATCAGTTGAAAAGAGTAGCTCTTCTTCAGGAGGAAAGAATACACCCATGCTCTCTGCATTTGTTTTGTATAAATCAGCAAGGGTGTTGTTGCTATCTAGATTTGAAGCAGGTGTTGCCCATTCAAAAGAGACTTTGCACCCTAAACGTGAAAAGAAATAAGATGGACATTACCTTATAAAAGACTTCAATTAAAAGCAGAGACTCATTGAATTTTTTTCAAAATTGCAAACCTTTTTATCTAATTATCAAGGTCGTTTTTGAGTTATAGAGAGTCTAGAGCTAGAGTAAGCCATTGCGAGGACTGCCCATACCTCTGTCTTTGGATGACCTATGTGGCTGGAGAAAATTTGCAAAAGCCAATCTTGCAACTGATTGGTTGAGAGGAGAGCATCTTCTCTTTGAATGGTTGGTTATTCAATGTTTTACAAGTTTTAACAGTCAGACAGGTTAACTCAAGATACAAAGTAAAGAACCCCAAAAACGTACCACAAGCACCCCTTCACTCTTATGACCTATGGGAGTTGTCCCAGTCAAATCCAAGAGTTATGTGTGAATGTGTTCTAGCAGATGAATTCTTCAAATGTGACCATTCAAATGAAAGCTATCATGCTTTACTTTCCCATTTCTTTCCTGTTCCTTTTTTTAAATATTTTATAGAATGATTTTCCAATATTTTTTTACTGTTTTGTGCTCAGTAGGGCCACAATATGATGTGACTGAATAGAAAAACAACTCTAAAAAACTCAACTTCAATATTAGCTAACCTGTGGCAGATGCAGCGGCTTTGAAGCAGTTTGTGACCTTTTCAGTCAGTTGATGTAACTCCTTATTATTTGGTGCTCTCGTCTCAAATATCAACTGGGCTCGATCAGGAATAATGTTCGGCTTCACACCCACCTCAGAGATGACACCATGTACACGCCATGTGGGCTTCATCTGTTGTCTTAATGCACTGATATTGTTATAAGCCACAATTGCTGCATCCAAGGCATTAATACCTTCCCAGGGAAATGCTGCGGCATGAGCGGCATGACCTTTGTAGGTTACAACTACAGTTTGATCAGATAAAACCGTTGGCTTCAACACACTAACTGGGAAAGGATGAACCATCATACAGAAGTCAACATCTTTGAAGCAGCCATTGTTGATCATCAAAACTTTGCCTGATCCATGTTCTTCGGCAGGAGTCCCAAGAACAACAATTTTGAATTTAGGCTTCTGATTTATTGATTCCAAAGCATGCTTGAGACCTATAAAATTACATGTAAAGAGGCACAAGATGTGTGCCAGAGTTGACATCAGCATAACAAGCCAGAGAGACCTAAGTGAGAGCTGTATCTAATTAAACCCGGTTAGTGTTTTTGGGGAGGTAGATTAAAACAACATTTTTAACCTGAAACACGGCTATGTGAGGGAGGAAGGTGGGGTCAGATAGTATTATGATCCCATCACTAGAGTGAAGCCCTAGTGTATTTTAAGTATAATTTGAACAATCTTTCCACCCTCATCCTTTGGGGATTTGGTTGTTAAATATAAATTCACAGCCATATACACTCCATCACCATAAATGGAAGTTTGTGGGTGGAAGGGAGGAAGAGAAGAATAGAGGCTGGGAGGATGTGGGACATTTGATATTTTTTCCATCTCCACCTTTGGGAATGTAACTGTCAATTCATGACCAGCTCAGTACACTGTATTTCACTGTATATCATTTACACCGTGAATTACTCACAAATGGGGGTAGGTAATGCCAGGAGTGGCATTTGATCCATTCTTATGAGATATCCAACAGTCAATTAATTCACTCCAAATCGAGGATTTGATGATTAGTTTGGACCGCAAGGTAGGAATTCAAGAAAAACTTCGCGAGAGCCAAAATCTCTACATGTGCCCAGCCTTCCACACCCTCCCATAACCCATTTCACATTGATCGGATAGCACTACATAAATAAAATGGTCTACAAGAAGTTGTAAAATTGTTGAGACATTCTCCTAAAGAATTGGATTTCCATCAAAAAACGCACTCTTGAAACCAATAGAATACTTAAATACATTTCTGACCCTCCCCCTCTCCCTTTCAATGTTGTTACTTGTTACTATGAATGTTATTACTGAATCGATAAGAGGGGAGGGGCGTAAACGTGTATTGACTGAATGTCAGAAATGACCGGAAATATAGCGAGTGTCTCAACAATTTTGCAAGTGCTTGTAGCAGCTCGCTTGTTAAAATTTCCGCACAGCCCCATTATTAGATTAATTATGCATGCAACTACATTCATACTTTTTCTGAGTCAGAAAATGTGTGCATAATTAATGTCGGGGCTTTGCGAAAATTTTACCGCTCGCTTTGTACGGTAGAATAATCCGTAAAACGTTTACCTAAAGCTGCGGCTACACCTGATTCAGCGATCAGATTGTGTCCACATGCGTGTCCCACTTCTGGTAAAGCGTCACATTCGCAAATCAAACCAACTGTCAGACCTCCATCTTCACCGGTTTCCGCACGGAAAGCGGTGTCCAAAGTGTAATGGGGGGTCACATTGAAACCGTGCGTGGCGAAATATTTTGTTAGTTGATCGTGTGCATATGTTTCCTTAAAAGCCAGCTCTGGGTTATTCCAAATGCCTTGGTTTAAATCGTACAGCTCAGCAGAATGTTGGTCGATCACTTCTTTTGCTTTTTGTTTTAATACATCGACCAGAGCGTCCGCCATTTTGGTATCCCGATGCGTGACTTTGATACTCTAAACCCAAGGCGCGGGGGGGAACCCGCGCCCTGGGTGAGAGTCAACCTCGTCCCCAGGGCCTTCTCCTCGTTCAAAATGGCGGTCGGAGAAACCCCTGGCCAAGGCTGCCAAAATGGCTCCAAAATTCGTTAGAATTTTGTCACGTAAACACTTTAAAATATATTCGTTCCGTTTGAATAACAGTTTCAGATTGCAAAAAGACAGACAGGGCCGCCAGACGCCAAAGCCAACCTCCGAAAAAGCCGTTTCATCATGTGTCACGTGACAAAATACTCCACGATTCTTGGAGTATTCAGCAGCCTTGGCCAGGGGTTTCTCCAACCGCCATTTTGAACGAGGAGAAGGCCCTGGGGACGAGGTTGCTTGAAATCCTAACTTTTCCCTACCCTATTTCAGACCTTACCCAGAATTCAATATCCTATTTTCCTGCTCAGGAACTACTTCGGTTTGCGAAGACACCTGACAAGGTCTTCAAATTTCCGTATTAATCAAAACGCACTTCTTTAGCTTCTTCTATATAAAGCCATACCCAATTCCAGACCAGATCGCACAAACCTTACCCTATTTCAGACCAAAACGGTTCAAAAACCCTACCCTTTAGCGCCGCGCACATCTATATAGCTCATATAAAGGAGTACCCCCGGAAGCCCAAGCTTAATACACCTATATATGCATATGAACGAAATAAAACTTTTGAGGATTTGTATGGCTTTTCAAAATGGCATTTTTAGTTAAAAAGCTCGCCCAAGACACCTTCCTTCTGTGTTAATTTGGGTGGAAACGCTGTGCAAGGACAGCAGGAACCACTATTATTATCACTTCTAGAACAAGATTATGCAACATGCGGTGCCAGTTGTATTGTAATAGTTTAATTGTCTAAGCCTAGAGAACACGTCTTTTTTTCCTTGCCCGAGTATGTGTGTGTGTGTGTGTGTGTGTGTGTAGTCCTAGTATGTACTTTATTTCCTTCCTGTAATGTCCCGTGAATGTTTTGCAAAATAAAATAAAATTTAAAATAAGGAACCACTATGCAATGTTTCATGATTTTACCTTATTATAGGAAATTAACGCGAATTGTAAAAATTCGTTTTTTTTTGTGAATTCTGGATCCAGTCCAGACATTCCTGACACCTACAAAACCATAGCTTTATTGTAGAACTTACTGCACATTGTCTGTAAAGAAACAGCTCACACACCTGTAGATTATGTTTTGTTCGTGATTTTTCAATTCAGTTATGAAACACATTTGTTTCAGTTGTGACCATAAAGTGTTTTGTGTTAATCGCGTTAATTTCCCTCTTTTGAAAATTTCCACCTTCTTTGGCGATAATTTCTTTAATTGTGGAGTAATTTTCCTCTGCTCAATTCGCGTTAATTAAAGTCGCGTTATTTTCAAATACCTTAACAAGCGTTAATTTCCTATAATAAGGAATTCAGTGATTTCGCTTTCATTTTGAGCTTGTGGGGTACTCAATAATGTTTTATACAGGGAGGCTCTGTCCCCAAGAATCAAACCCTTACCGTTCCTATGGTCGCCGGGTCTGTTCATGTACTTCAGTTGCCCTGGTTCAGATGCTGACAGCTTTGCGTTGTTATTTCTGCCAAAATTTGGCACTCTTTTATATACATTTAACTTTGGCTGCCATCTCATGCACTTCACAGCGCATTTTGATTACCCTTAAATATACTAAAATAACACTTTTCCCTACCCTAAGTATACTGCGAAAAAAAGAAATTCATTGCACCAACTCAAAGTCAACAAAAATGGCCAAAGAACTGTAGCGAAGTCGAAGATTTCAATTGGTGTAAAACCTACCAGCTAGCTTTTGAATGCACTAAAAGTACAAGAGTTTTAGAGGTCCAATTTAAACTTTTACACTGAATAAAAGCAACAAACGATCTGAACAAAATTGGACTCAAGACAACTCAAAGTGCTCATTCTGCGGAAAAGAACAAGAGACGCTGCGACATCTCTTCTGGGAATCCTCCTAGGTGGTCGGCTTCTGAATTCCCGCGTAGTTAAATGGGCACAATATAAAGGTCTTGTAAGCCCATTCCCGTCAAAATTGTGGTCAGGTAATAGAATCACGACTCAAGTCAACAGAGGAACAGCATACGTTTAATAGAACAGGTTCCAAAAAGTTCATTGCATATTATAAGTACATAAAGTGGTATATATCAAACCAGTGGACAGTGTTTCTCGCGCGCTCTGATTGGCTATTCAAACTCGGGATAGCATCTGCAATTCACCTCTCGGCATTTTTTCTGGATTGCGCGCGGGAGTTTTCCCTCATTTCTTAGAAAAAAAAAACTATTTGCGCTGGTTATCCACTGGTTTGGTATACCAAAACAATTATTCACCTCACTGTCGGTGGAGAGTGGTAGATATCACCTCCACTTCGGTGAATAATAAATTGTTAAAAATGCCATCCACCTGGTTCCGTACTTCTGGTCCGAGGCAAAGTCAAGACGAAACAGTGTTTGAAATGACGATTACTATCGCATTGAATTATATCATCTTTATTAATGATCATTTCATACATTTACATTTTAGATACAGTGCGTTTCTCCCCCAAAGAGTCAGCCCACGGGGTCGGCATATTGGGGGAAGGCATTGGTTTGGTACAGACAGGGGAGAGGACTGGGGATAACAGAGGGGCTAAAACTCAATGTTGGTCAAAAAATGCTGTTCTCATAGTAAGGTCTTGTAAGACCATTCACGTCAAAACGTTGAGGCCAGGTAAAAAAAATCACGACTCAAGCCAACAAAAGAACAGCATAGGTTTAATAGAACGGGTTCCAAAAAGTTCATTGCATGTTACAAGTACATAAAGTGGAGCTGGTAATAACATTTACAAGCATTTCTTCTTGTTACATCTGTTCCTGATATTCAGGGTTTGCTGTCGTTTCTTTTTGGCAGCGGCTGCTGCAGCGGCTACTCGATCAGCGGCTTCCTTTTCCAGCTTAGCTTGCCTGCAAAATACGGGAAAAATTTGATATTGCAACGTGCTCTAACTAGTCAGAGCATGTATACCGCTATGTGGAAAACTGGACCCGAGTGTATCACGTGTTTTCTGGGAATTTCCACCCCCTACGAACTAAACTGAGAATTCTTCGAAAAGATCTGAATGTTGTCTGATATGTTCATGTATAAGTCTGAAGTTAATCTGTGAATTACAGTCTTGAGGATGGTCTAGATTTAAGTTCTTCGATTGTGTCCGTTTCTATTCATATTTTAACCAATAGCAAGCAAAACCAGTGCTAATCAAATAGTAGGACCCATAGGATGCATGTGGTGTTCGTGTCTGCCTCTTGCTTTTATGTTTCTAATCAAATGGGTTATTCTCGCACTTGGCCTCACTTGCATGTTTCCTCGTGTTCGCTGCTCGGCACCGGGAGCATGCTTTCCCGCGCTTGGAACTGGACGCATGTTTTCTCGTGGTCGGCACCCGGAGCATGTTTTCCGGCGCGTGGTACCGGATACATGTTTTCCCGCGCCTGGGCACACGCAATTTGCTCGGTACCTAGGCTTGGATAAATTCTGCTCGTAAAATGGCTTATTCTGCCTGCCGGCAGTGCTCATAAAAGTCGCTTATTCTGCTCAAAATTCGGCTCGGACACCCTTATTCTGCTTGAATTCTGCTCTGTACCCGAAAAATTTTCTGCCCTTCCGACCTTATGTATTTTCACAAATACGGAAGGGAGCCTGAGCCTACCCCCTAAATACTAATTTATGCCGGAGCAAAATTGTAATTCATCTCACTTTATATCACTAATGTTAGACGAAACAGTGACTTTTTATCAGCATCCTACAAAAAAGAAGATCAATCAAATGTATAAAGACTGTGTAATTATTTTTGCATTTTTCGTATTTATTTAGTTTCAATTTTTTCTTACAACTGTTATGCATATCATTAGTGTCACTAATTTTCCATTATTCTGCTCAAATTCTCCTCGAAAATGCCTTATTCTGCCGGCAGAATGCTCGCCTCAAAAATCGCTTATTCTGCGCGAAATTCTGCCGGCAGAATTTGTCCAAGCCTATCGCTACCCAGTGTACGTTTTCCCGGGCTTAGTAATGAACGCGTGTTTTACCGAGTTTGATATCGAGTGTATAGTTTTGTTCACTTGCATGACACCACGTGCATGAGTTTTTGTGCTTGGCTCCGTTTGCATGTGTTTGCACTTGGTGCCGGGTACATGTTTTTCCATGCTTGTCATTGGTTGCATGTTTTGCTCCAAGTTCTGATTTCAGTGATTTGTTCTGCTGTAGTAACTGCATTCACTGGTCAGGTCAGAGATTTTGATCATTTTGCTTGTGTGCTATGTAGGTCAGTGCAGAAAACCAATCAATGATGGTATAGGGAAGTTAAATCTTGGGGATCAGGGCTACACTATGTATAACCGGGCATTCGTGACACCACTCACCTTCTTCGTATAATGATATCCACTGCACATTTAATCAGGTAAATGAACAGAACACAGAAGTTCACAACAATTAGATTCAAGGCGTCTTGCCAGGTTAAACCAGCCAAAAAACCAATTGCAAGGCTGATCGGACAGCTAAGAAGGGTAATAATTTTATTGCCCAATATTTCGGTGAGACAAAACTCACCTTCATCAGGGGCTGTAAAAGCTAAGTAAAAATCGAATGAAACGGTTACAAGATTTAAAATGATTAAAATGAAAAGATTAAATATGATTGGTTGACAAACATAGAAAGCGGAAACGTGACTAACAGTTCTTTTTTTAAAAATAGAAATAGATTAAGTTTCATCTCGTCTGTTTATTCCGTGAGGTTCAAGTGTCTTGCCCTTTGAAATCAAAAATGCTTCTCTGGCTTTACGAATGCTGTCCCTGTTGGAGTGAATGAGTTCTAGGGGAATGAGTTTTATGTCGTTGATGGAGTGGCCAGGGAGAATGAAGTGATCTGAAACGGCGGTGGGTTGATCAATGTGACGATGGGTGATGGCTTTTTCGATTGCGCGTCTGTGTTCCCCAAATCTGTCGCTGAGTTGACGTTTAGTTTCCCCAATGTATTGTACCTTGCATCTGGAGCACTGTATCATATAGATGAGATTGGAAGATGAGCAAGAGATGTGATGTAGAATTTGCCTTTGTTCGTTAGTGGAGAAGAAGGTGTAAAACGTGGTTCCCTCTGTAATGAAAGGACATGTTTTGCACCTACCTCTGTTACAGCGGAAAGCTCCAGGTGTTTTGGGGGGTGGTCTGCGGTGTGTGGCTCTGACTAGAATGTCACGTAGGTTGTTGCAACGGCGGTATGATATGAGAGGAGGAGAAGGGAATGCTGCTTTGCATCGCTGTGAAGAACGAAGAATGTTTAGGTTGTTGAAAATGATTTGACGTATGTTAGGAAGGGCTGGATTAAATGTTACTACAAACGGGATTCTGTTATTCTCTTGTTTCGTAGATGTTTCGAGGGCTTTGCTGCGTGGAATTTTACGCACTTTCTCCATTTCTTCTTTCAGAAAACGGTGTTGATATCCTCTCTTGATTAAATGTGTTGTGAGTGCGTTGGAACGTGTGTTAAAGAACTCATCCGTTGAACAAATTCTTCTAAGTCGTAAGGCCATGCTGAACGGGATTGATTGTTTGGTGTGAGATGGGTGGCAGGATGATTTAAGGAGATACTGATGTTTGTCTGTAGGCTTAACATAAAGGTCAGTTTCTAATCTGCCGTTGATGAGCAGTACGTTAACATCAAGGAAAGGGATTTCGTTGTAGGAGAAGGAATTGGTAAATTTGATTGTAGGATGTAGGTTGTTTAAGTATGTGATAAAATCATTTAATTTTTCTTCGCCATGTGTCCAGAGGAGGAAGATGTCATCGATGTAACGCCACCAAATTAGGGGAGAATGTGAAGCAGCTGCTAGAGCGTCTTTTTCAAATTTCCCATGAAAAGGTTGGCGTATGAGGGAGCCATTTTGGTCCCCATAGCTGTTCCGTTAATTTGTCTGTAATGCTGTCCATTAAAAGTGAAAGTGTTATTAGTAAGTATCATGCGAATGAGATCACAGAGTCTGGTCGTCTGGATAGTAGGATTGAGTCGTTGGTCCAGAAATTCGCTGCAGGCTTGGATTCCGTCATTATGAGATATGTTTGTATAGAGTGAAGATACATCAAGGGTAACGAGTAAAACACCATCAGGTAGTTGACCGATGCTGTTGAGTTTGTTGAGAAAATGGGTGGTGTCTTTTATGTAAGAAGGAAGTTTGGTAACTAGTGGAGTAGTGGTTGAAGATGAAAATCGACAAATTGGGAAATACGTTCTGTGGGATGGCTATTGCTAGAGACTATAGGGCGACCAGGATGACCCTGTTTGTGTATTTTAGGAATGGTGTAAAAGCGACCTGGTTTAGGAGAGTTTTCTTTGAGGTATTTCGCTGTCTCGTCATCAATCATTTTGTCAAATTGTAATCCGGAAATGTATCTTTTGACACATTCGTGAGTGAGCGGAGTAATGTCTTTGTCGATTTTTTCGTAGAATTCTGTGTCGTTGAGTTGTCGGAGGCATTCATTTTCGTAGCAGTCCATGTCCATGACAACCGTCCCCGAGCCTTTGTCTGCGGGTTTAATGATGATATCTTCTCGCCGGATGAGACGTTTCAAAGCTCGTCTTCCTCGTTTGGTCAAGTTGTCACGTATTCTAGTTGGTCTAGCGTTGAGTAATTGTTCCTCTATGGTGTTGGAGAATGCGTCTAATGAAGCGTCACGTCCGGGGTGGGGGGTCCAGGTAGATTTAACACGGAAGGGGTTGTGGCTATCTTGAGATGAATTGTTGTTGTTATCGTGAAAATATTCATGCAGTCGGAGTCGTCTTATGAAATCAGAGATGTCTGCTTTGAATTCCGGCCAGCTGATATGAGTTGGAGTAGGACAAAATTTGAGGCCACGAGATAGTAAATTGACTTCGTCTTGAGTTAATTGTACGCTTGACAGGTTTATGACGGTGGTGGTGTCTAGTTTCCTAGTTGTTTTTCTACGTTTACGTCTACGTCTGTTGCGTCTGGCTGAGGTGTTGTTAGAAGTGGTCATGCTTCTGTCTGGGTCAGGATGCATGTCTTGTGGAGGTCGTGAGTCTTGTAGGTCTTGCGTCTTGGCGTGACATCTGCGTTCTGCGGTAAGAATCGCTTGCTTTTGTAAAAGAGAAGCTTTTTTTGCTTTTTTTGCTTTTTTTAAAAGAGAAGCATTTTTGATTTCAAAGGGCAAGACACTTGAACCTCACGGAATAAACAGACGAGATGAAACTTAATCTATTTCTATTTTTAAAAAAAGAACTGTTAGTCACGTTTCCGCTTTCTATGTTTGTCAACCAATCATATTTAATCTTTTCATTTTAATCATTTTAAATCTTGTAACCGTTTCATTCGATTTTTACTTAGCTTTTACAGCCCCTGATGAAGGTGAGTTTTGTCTCACCGAAATATTGGGCAATAAAATTATTACCCTTCTTAGCTGTCCGATCAGCCTTGCAATTGGTTTTTTGTTTTATTCAACATTGCTGATCCTGATCTACACCAAGATCCGGCTTCACCTCGCTACTGTTTGTCCAAGTGGTCCTTGCATCGAGTTACCTGATTTAAACCAGCCAACAAGGTCATGATGCGAGTCACGTGACCTGTCAGAAAAAGGAGAAAGAAGTTGAGCGGTTCGAGCAGATTTTTAACCGAGTAGGATGTTTTACTAGCTAGAATAGTGCTCTTTCGCTACAGCTTCTATCTTACAAAAACTCTTTTGAAAATGTGTTGAGACTTAATTGAACTTTGGCTGGAATAATTTTTCACCACTAGGAACTTTACTACGCTAGGCAAGTCATGCATTCACGCCAGTTGTTTAAGTTTTACCACAATTATGTTTAACACTTACTCTTCAGATATCCAACATAGAATTCGATGAGAACATTTCTAGGCCATGCAGCCATTTCCCATACTTTTCCAGCCATCCACAACACTCGGTACCAAATCCCCCCAGCCAAACATGTGCCTTTGTACCAAATGCATCCAGTTAAACGCACAGCTCTTTCCCAGGCCCACTCTTTCACATGTACAAATGCGTTCCAGAACCACTTCACCAAACACGTGACACTGTCACAGGTCCACTCAACTCCGTCCAAGGTCCACCTGGCCACACAGATCACAAGCCATTTCATTCCACAGTAAAGACCGTTCCATGCCCAGCTTGCTGTTGCATTGTATACGTTCCATATAGTTTTCAGTGTAGAGCTGCCCTGATTTTGGGTCTGAAAACATAAAATAGAAGATAGTGACTTGCGTCAAAACGTTTGTTCGATGGCGCCATCTAGTAAACAGGAGTGTATCCCAAGCGCACTTTAAGTACGTCCTCTAAAATGAACCATGTCTAATTTTAAAATCGGTTTGTTTGGTCATTGAGCATCTTACTCCATTGGAGACTTTCACAACCATAGTTTATGTGCCTTTAAAGCACATTAACAAGTGCTTTAACTGTACATCAACTATGGTCGCTCCTTTCCACGCCCAGGCTGCTGTTGCATTGCATAAGTCCCATACATTTTTCAGTGGGCTGAGGGAACTGATTTCAGACCCAAAATCAGACCGGTTTCATGTGAACTGAAACTGGTCTGATTTCGGGTCTGAAACCAGACACAGAAGAAAGGAAATTGCGTCAAAACTTTTGTTCCATGGCGCCATCTGGTAATCGTGATTACAATTTGATAAATCCCAAGCGCGTGCTAAGTGAATCCTCTAAAATGAACGATGTCCGATTTTAAAATCGATTTGCTTTTATGTGGTGAAAGTCTTCAATGGAGTGAGATGGTTAGTGTTGTTCTAAACATTGACTAACTATCTCCCTCCATTGAAGACTTTCACAATCATCGATGAAATTAGTTAATTAATATCGATTAATATCGGTGATCGATGATTAATGGATAATCACATCAAACTACTCCCTTAAGGACGGTGCCGCCTAATACAGATATATTTTTGCAAAGGTTTTGACTATGGGGAAAAAGTAGATCTTACCAAGGGTTATCGGGATCCAAAAAGAAAAATGTGGAGAGATAACTAAGCAACAATAACTATCAAAAAGCGTTAAAATACAAAGAATGTATGGCAATCTCTTTCCAAATTTAAGTTTAATTACCTCTGAAAAATGCGTGGTTACCCCCAGTTTTCTTTCTGGATTCTGATAGCTCTTGCTAAGATCTGCTTTTTCCACATAGCCATAAACAGCGCAAAAACATTGGTGTATTAGGGAGCAAATTCCTTAAGAAACCCGAATATCCTGAGATGGGCAAAACGTATGTGCAGTAACAAAAGGAGGCACCGTCCTTAATTAGATCGACTATCATCGATTACCATCGATTTCCTTGACTCGCATAGAATTCCGTCGACATCGAGTCTACAGAGTTTCCCCCCGTGAGTCGTCTTTTGAGATAGTACTACTGTATGCATCTTTTGGTAGACGGTAAGACCGCAATTTACATTCTGTTTTGTTCTTTATGTTTTGTTATGGTTATGTTGTAGAATGTGATAAAACACGTTGTGGACATAGACTTAAATTGGAATTCAGTTTGAAGATCTGTCACATCATCGGTGATTTGACTGATTTCAATGTATGCGCCGCAATAAGAAATAAAATTGCAAATTATCGGATGAACAAGTATCATGAGTATCAACGTTTTTGTATTTATTAAAATACCTTTAACTTTCTAAATAAGCTTTCTTTTCTGTATGTTTCGTTGCCGTTTCAATGCGAATGGAAGGTCATGTCAAAGTTCAGTGGACACTGCAACAAACGTCTCATGGATTGTATTATTTGATTAAATTAAGAAGTGAGGACAATCGACATTACATCGATGTCAATTACATGTAAGATAATCTATTACTAATCGATGAAAATCACACAAATGTCGGTCATATCGATTACCATCGATTTTCCTCGATTACATTGGTTTCATTGCTTTAAAGGCTCATGGCGCTTTACAACGGAATAATTCAAACAGAAATTAGAAATTTACATCAATGATAAAAACATGAATATATGAAAATACTAACTGCAATTCATATGATAAATAAAAACACAAATATATAAAAGTACTAACTAAAATTCCTATCTAATATTTACACTATATAATTATTCTGGAGACAGTATTTTAGCCTTCAGGGCCGTAGCTAGCGGGGGGGCAGGGGGCAGCTGCCCCTCCCCCTCCCCCCCTGGACCAGTTGAGCCAGACAAATCAAGTCTGTGGATTGAGGATTTTCATTATGCAAAGGATTTGTTTTCTTTAGACTCAGTTATTTTGATTGTAGTGATTTGCAGATGTTAGCCATTTTCATGGCCGGGAAATCGGTTGGTCCACAGTGTGTGCAAATGGTAAGCAAAACGAAGCAAAACCCCCTATTGAGATTGGCGTGTACCATTTCCATGGTTCAATCTTGGTAGTGTTTTTTGTAAAAGATTCTTCTCTGCTCTGCGTCGTCTGAAGCTATGGACACGTTCTTTAATGACAGAAGAGCGCCTTAGGGGCCTCGCAATGATGCTTATTCATCGTGGAATCAATTACATGCCAACGCCAAAGGATATTTATGAACGAAAATCAAACTAGAGACATCTTTTATAGGTTAGTTAGCCAAACATCATGCAGTATTGTGAAATGTTTAGTGTACAAGTGCTGGGATATACGGTGTGTTTCAAATCAACAGGACCTCGGAAATAATGTTGTAAGCACTGAAAACACCTGCCTTTTCACACTTATTCGAGGTCGATTTTTCGGAGACATATCTCATGACAAGTGCTGAAAATAGCGTTTCGGAGCCTCCAAATTTCTCCATCATCATTGTTACCATCATTTAACTGCACAATAACTATGGTTGCTCCGTTCTTAGCCTGCCGTTGCATTGTATTTGAGCAAGCTGAGAGCAACCCCTCACCTTACTAAAAAATGCATCGCATGTATGCATGTCTGTTTTTAGGTCTGAAAGAAGAAAATAGAAGAGAGGGATTTGCGTCAAAACGATAGTTCGACATCATATAGATGCACGACATTTGGTAATCTTGAGTACATTAATCTCAAACGTACTAAGGAAAACCGATTTTGGAGTTACAAAATCGGGTTGTTTTGAACGGTTTCAAAGCTGAACACCATTTAGTCAAGAGCGAAGCCCGCTAAATTAGATACCTTTTCATGTCTGGACGCGTTTTCATTCTTGAATATTAGGATTGAGTAAGCAGACGGAGTGGGACTCTTGTCGTCATTGAACTGCAGGTGCATATCCAGATAAAGTCCATCGATTTCGGCGTTTATTGTAAAACCCTGTAAATAAGCAAAAATAATAAGAAGAATGGACTTCAGCGAAAAGAGCGAGGTGGCTGCAAATAAAGCAATCTGAGTTGAATATATTGAATATATTGAATATATTGAGCGGGTCTAGTGAGGATGGAATTTAACGAAACCTGCTTGTATCAGAAAGCACACGGCAAAATAAATGGAACAACCATTGAATCCTTTTCCCAGTACCGTTTCTGAGAACGGCATGGAAAAAGAATTCAATTTAGTGTCAAATGACCAAGTTGAATTCCTGTTCGACGACGTGCTCAGAGTCACATCATACTGATTAAAATTAAATGCAAAAAATGTGGTCGGAGTTTGAAGGAAATGAAATGGACCCACTTTGTCAATCCTTTTTCCAGCCAAGGTGCCGTTTCGGGGAATGTCATGGAATAAGAAGTCGACCTGGTCAATGTTGACTTCGACAGTGTGATGGATTTCTGCAAAAAAATGATATAACGATGTTACTGTCATACTTTTTATTGTCTTGTGGTCTCACACTTAGAAGTTAAACCAATTACGTGCACGAAAAAAATAACTATAATAACCGTTAAAGCGCGCACTCGAAGAGAAGAACACGCGATTACGCAAGCGCTGAACAACAGTGGAGATTACCATGGCAACCGAAACTTGTTTGGATTTTAGTTAAAAAAAGGTAAAAGTTTGTAACATTTGCAATCGAAGAATATTCCTGATTCCTGCTCTTAAGCGAGATTTTTTACCTCTTTTCTCTTGTGCGTTGTGTTAGACAAATCGATGAGATTAAGTGAGAAAAATTTGATACTGAAAATAAACCTCATTCCAATTTTTCTACTGAACATTTTCTAGGGAAAAGTCTGAGAAAAGAAAAAAACACGAGCGTTTCTCACCATTTCGATTTGCTGTTTCAAGTGCATGATGCGACAACAAGCCGAATACTACCAGAGCAGTGAACAACATCAAAACCTTCTCTCTCATAATGAAACTTTTTTGCTCTCACACAGAACACACAGCCAGTCTGTCCCGCGAAAAAGAGCAAAGTGAATGTTTGACGTCACAATAAGATTTTATGACGCAGCGGGCGCGCAACAATTCAATCATTCCCAGGTTTCTCTCATACAGATCAAGTGCGTTTGGCCAGACTTCAGAATAGTAAGTATGTTGGTATTGTTGAAAACAACAAAGAGGAACATTTTCTACAGCCTCCCATTAACATGTTTTACGTCTCTACTTCGAAAGTTTCCGTTTTCAATCATTTTAGTGCAAACGATACGAAAACGCAACAATAAGTGTGCATTTTCGAACGAATACGTATTATTGTGGACGGGGGGCCTTTTTGAGGCTACCTTTCGTTCGTTATTTTTTAAACAGGACAACAAACGTATCCCCTACTCCATCCATTTAAACGCCCTCCATTTCTTGTAAAGACAATTGTTATCCGTGTATTCCTGATTTAATGCTCCACAGTCCAGAATTTCTTTCCTCAATATCACGTACCTGTAATCTAACGCGTACGCTAGCGTGTATGAGATAAAGTGGTTGCATTGGGTGCGCGCCCGGGGGGGGGTACTGGGGTCAATTTTTGCTGGGTATGTGCCGCTGGCCTCTCCGAACCCCTACCCCATTATAGTCTATTCTGTAGCCAATTATAGACCCCATGTTAGTCACTTTTGGGCAAATATACCCCAAATCCCTATTTGCCAGAATTTACTTACCCCTGAAATCCCGCAAATGTGCGACCCCATTCTAGTAACTCTATTAGCTCCTAATGAAAATGCAACCCCATTATAGTCAATCCAGTCGTAAAAATGCGACCCCATCCAGCGGCACATCCCCATTAGCCTATTACTAGGAAGTACACCCCCCGGGGGTGCGCGCCAGATGCAAGGATCTCAAATAACCTCTCTTGCGATCTCGGAAGAATGAACAAACTAGTTTTCCACAATCGCGCTTTGATTTCAAGGTGAGAAATAAGGAACGACGAGTTGGTTATATGGTCTTTTAAGCACCTCATATCCAGTAAGCAATTATCAGAATTCAGACATGAGACCTTGTCCTCGAGGACAAAAGAAGGCACCCGTCTATGACAACACCTTCGGTACACACTGTCTGAACATAGCACCATTTTCCGGTGCTCACGCAATAGTGCTTGGGCATCAAATGTGACAGCCGTTAGGGACAAATCGGAGGCACCGGTGTCCCAGATGGGGTCAAAGAAGCCTTTTCAAAAACGAGAAGACTGAGAACTTCTGGGATGTTTACCGTTACTGATGCATCAGTCAATTCCAGCAGTGCCCATCCCCGCCCTGCATAAGTGGGGCATTTTTCCTCATTGTCCGTCCCGAAGGCATTGGTCTTCCCCAAAGCGTTTGACAGTCTCGCGTTTTTCACATCACAGCAGTGTCACTTCCGTTCAGTGATCAGTTCATCGGCAAAGACGATAAATTTGTGATTAACTATGTCTGAGGAGGAAAAAATGAGACGGTAGATCCATGGAAAGAATATCCATTGGGGCAATACGGAGAAATAAGACTTATTTGAGACTTAGGTGGGCCTGATTTAGCTTTGAGTAGAATGAAGTAAGCCAGCAAACTAAGAAATCAACTTATTTATTTATTTTTACCTGAACGACCTGTTTGTACCCGCGGTGGCGTCATTTGCCGGTTTGTTTTCAAAAAATCGTAATGCCCGGGGGTCCCGGGCTCTGCTGGGGGAGTTTATTAGATATGGGGCGTTACATAAAGAGAGGCGTTTACTGTGTTTTCACAAACAAGTATTTAAACAAAGGTTCAACTTTTGTAAATTCAAAGCCTACTATACAATGAAAGTGAAAAACCTCTATATTACAGCGTAGATGCCGATAACCATAGTACCAAATCATCGCTTATTACGTTTAATTTTAGTCAATATTGGAACAGTGATACCAGTTCCAGGATGATTTCGTCGGATTAGTTCGTCTGATTCAACCTGCTCTTCGCAAAATGCGTTTGCTGGACAGGGGCGTTTATTAGATAAGATGCGTTTATTAGAAAAAGGCGTTTACCTCAGAATGCCTACTTCAGAGCGGTATTTATTGGATACGAGGCGTTTATTAGAAAGCGTGGGCGTCTAAAAGATCATTTACGGTAAGCCCGCCGGCTTCTTTTCTTTCTGGATGACTGAAATGAACAATTTGTCTATCCAGAATACAGAGTGTATACGTTTTTCCTATTATCGAAAGGCTGCTCCTACGAATTTTTCCTTTTTTCATAACGGTTTCAAACTCGGCTCCCTCCCTACAGGATCTTTCTGTTTATAGTGCATGAGCCAGGACCCGAAATTTGGCCGATTGGTACCACTCAGAGGGACAAAGGCTAATGTCCATGGTGATGTAGGTCAACATCCCTAGTTTGCATTTTTGGGTGATAGCATTGCCAATTATGTCACCTTCAGGGGGAAAATGACACCTTTTCTTACCCCTCCCTCCTTGGGCCATTTTCCAAAGTGAGAATTATACATAGCATTCCCAACATAATTTACTTACTTTATTGTACGGAACTGGGGAAACGACTTAATAAACAAGTCAAAAATGAAGCCCAGTCAACTAGTATGCCATTTTAATCAATACTTTTGGACAGGGTGTAATCACATGACTGGTCACGTGAGCTTTAATAGTCGAAAACGCATTCTTTTCTTTCTAGTGCTTTCTTGTTCGATAATATTACACTGTTTTATGTTTTAATATTTTCCTACTTGCTAGAGATCATTATCACAATACTTTAAAGCCGAAAAAATGTCTACTGTGACAAGAAAATTTCACTTTTTGGCATCCTTGATAACTAGTACCCAGTCCCCTAGATTTCATTCAAACTAAACAAAGTGGCCTATCGCCGCCAATAGGTCAAATTTTGCTATTTAGTTGGATTGCATAAATCACGCCTGCTCCTGCTAATTTGAATTGCTCTGAAAAATGGAAATAGGACTAAGTTTCATCATGAAATGTGAAGTTTCTTTTTAATACTTTCCTTTGAGTCAGTCAAGAAGTTACTGTCACGTGTTAGAGCGGTTTTCTTTTCTAACAACACAATGAACCAATCAGAAGGACAAGCAAATACATGTAACCGATGCCAAGCACGAAACGATTGCGAGCATGTCGGGATTGGTTTGGTTTCACTTTTGATTCGTTGAGAAAGTGGCGCTGTTTTTTTTTTTTTACCAAAAATACGCAGAGCAAAGTAAGGCAAAACCAAAGCAAATGCAAATATTTACTTTCGACAGTCAATTGTAAACTACTCTATTCTGGACTTGATTTTAGCACAGTAAAACATGCTTTCACACCGTATTTGTGTTCTTGAGTATCCATTAATCTTCATGTGACAGAGTTCTCTAGTCTCACTCTAAGTTCAGAGGTATTGAAATGGAAGAACTGCTAGTCAACTGCGTTTCACTTCTTCAATAAAAATGGAGTATCAGGTATATAAGCGGATTTCTCAGTAACCTCCTTCATCCTCCTCTTCGTTATCTCCATCAACAATGACTTCCACATCCTCCTGTGCGACTTGGGTCCTGCAGTCAACACAAGTCTGTGTACATGTTAGGGCGTTCGCCACGCGAACGCAGTCTGAAAGCCTGCATGATCTGGGACATCTGCATGCAAGAAGCTCCAGCACTGCCTCGGGAGCAGGCTTTCAATCCATCCAGTCAATTGGCAGGCTTGATTCTGCTTCCGCTGAGCTGGTTTGATGGGCTACACTGCAGACTGCGCCTACAAATACACGCTTGAAAGTTTGCCCGCATGGTGTCCTTTGAAGGCTGACTTTGCAAGGTGGTAACTGGTGCGACTCAATCTCTCCATTCTTCGCAAAGAAATGATTGTATCAATGATCATTCACGTCACTTGCATTTGCCCCAGATGAGTAGAAAGAGCAGGTTACCTTCTCGATGTCCCGGAAAAGGTCGTCCAAAAGGTCCCAGGATTGACTCAGTTCAGTGAATTCTTGTTTCGCATCATTGTCTGACTTGACAATCTTTAGGGCGATGAGTTTGCCTTTACCAGCAAAAGCACCAACTGTGTCACATCAGGTGAAGGAATGATAACAAACGAGAGCCTGACAAACATCTTCCCCGATAGTAGCAACCAATTTACTAATGTCAATCAACCTTGTGCGTGTCTGAGTACCGCATTTCTGGAACAAACTGGTACCAATGGAACTGGAAAAGGCCAGATGCAGCACAAACACATCGGTATCTTCTGACCTGACCACCACTGCGTCATAACCATCTTGTACGTAGCAGTAGACGATTGACAGCCTCCTCTTGGCAGCTACATAACTCCGGCACTTCCACTGTTCTGTCTCCAGAAATCCTTCAGCATTTCTCCTCACCCGTGACATACAGCTCTTTTCTATTTCGCTGAATTCTCTTGACGTACTGCTCAGTTTGCCATTCCTCGAACAGAAACCTCACCAAACTTGTTTTGTTCTTCACCTGGCTCAGGAACGTCTTCTGTTGCTTAATCAGCTGTGGGGCGGTTATGTTTACTACTTACACTCCAGGCACTTCCCCTCGCATGCTTCTTTCTGTATTCTTAATGGAATTTTCCTTATAGGAAACGAAGTTGATCCTGCTGCTATCTAAGCCTTCAAGTAAGACCATGCCCATCAAGGAGGATGCCAGGCTTCCAAAGGCGATCTGGGTGCTTTCGAAGCTCACTTTCTGTACGAGAGCCATCCCATCAAAAATTGTAGCTGAGTTATTTGGTGACCCCTCTGCTAGCTGGACATTCTTTCGTAGGTAAGAAGCTAATGCCGCCTTGTTGGTCTTCCGAGGAAAATTCTCTGCTGTCGACAATGCCCAAGGCATAGGACCAAGGCTATGTTGCAGCTTGTCCTTAACTTCAATCTTCCGTCTTTGTCCCGTAATTATCATTCTCCCGAAAAGAGATCTGTCGGCCTTGAGTATCGCGGTTCTTCGCTGAGTCGAGACTGTTTTCTTTTTACTGAGTGACGTAAACATCTTCAGTTTTTTTAACTTCACAGCATCGTAAATCTTCTTCTTAAGAGGGGAGCTTTGAAGCCTTTCCTCCTTGAATTGCTGGAATTTTTGTTCTCAAATGTCATAGTTGTGAAGTAAGTCATATGACATATCTACAGGAGCGTCTTGCGCTGTCGAGATGCTGTTGAGGTCTTGGTTTCCTACGAATGGATTATTCCAGCTCTCGATGAGGGCTTCAACTGCCAATACTTGCTCTTCATCTTTAGGCATTCTCGGTGATGGCATCTCATCGTGGTGAAATTGAGGTCACTTTGCTTGTACTAAACTCCTCAGCTGATCGAGAAAAGCACATCTGTAATCTGCCGTAAGGTAAAATCTATTTACAGCACCGGTCTTCAAGATGAATCTTGTTACGATCCCTGTCGTCTTTGTGTCTTTGTTGAAAGTTACGTCTATGGTCTGATCCACGAGAATCCTCCTAAACGGATTCCCCCCAGCTAGCTGCACAGAAAAATGACCTTCCATAAAATTCCAATGTACGTACATCAGGATGATCCACTGGAAGGTTCGCCATTTGTGCGTAGTACGCCAAATATCTTGCATAATTAAACTTGTCGTATGCAAAGAACCATGGGATCATATGATGAACTGCATAGAGATGTAGCAATCAGTTACCTTCTTGCAGTAAGGCCTGGTATATGCACTTGTGAACTCGATGTGCATGATTGTACATCTCCTTCGAGGACGTCTGAGACTGAACCTTCTGCGAATATCCCTGATTTTCAGTGCAGATATCGTGCAAACCATCGTCTTCAAACCGTTTGCCAATTAAAGATAGAAGGTTAAAAATTGTATGAAAAGTTCCCAGCCTAAGAAGATCTTCAGCGTAGAGATCTTTGTGCTTCCAGGTAACCTCACAAGCTTTGGCGTAAAGTGCTGGTCCACGACAACCACAATCTCAGGTAGATTTAAAATCTTCCTGATACCCTCTGACTGACGCAAGATCTAATTGGCTGTGGATAGCTGAGTCACAGGAGCATTTATTGTAGGGAGATATCCAACACCATCTTGCATAACCGGTTCATGGCTATGAAACTTGATGTTAAAGCCTGTCCAGCTTGGGATCCGCTGATTGTCTCCTTTAACCAGTCTTGCAATAAGCCAAAGCAGGTCCTTTCTTCTAGAAATCTGTTCCTGGCCACTATAATCAATCGTAGCTGTTCTGAGGGGCTGTGGTCCTACCCTGTCTCCTAAGATGGATGCGGCGAGAGGCTGAACTTCCTGCATGATGCTCCTCTGCTTTCGTTTGCTGATCACTGGAGGCTGTATACTGGGGGGTTGTGGTCTGTATGCGTTGAGTTAGACAGCAGTTCCATTAACACGTTGAGTGGTTCCCTTTCCTGTGAGTGTCTCCTCTAACCTGTCGATGTTATCCCACGCCAGGTTGGGGAACACGTTAGGTTAAATAGTCCCTGGAAGAACCAGCTTCTGATTTAAGTTTGCTGCCATCTTCTGTAGGCACAAAGCTGTGTCATTATTTTCGAGCTGAGAATAGGACACACCATGTCCGAGTCTATTCAGCATTTGTATTAATTCTACATTTTCAGTCAGAGTTTTTATCCCATACGACAACAGAATGTGTTTAGAAGGTTGGGTTTGGCCACAGATGTTGCATAAATGAGATCTTGGCTGAAAGAGTTGATCAACATCGTTATTCTTGTAGATGGATTAACTGCGGTACAGTCGCCAAGGAAGACTCCAGTAAAGAATCTGGCCAGGCATTCTGGAACTGGGAATTGTCTGGAACAACATGTCCTCGATGAATTGGCCATGAGGTGGTATGCTTTGGTATACTTCATATCCGTAATGGAACGTCGCATGTGAGCAGAACACTTGTCAGTGACATTTGTAATATCTGTGGTTGCAAGCCTGTGGCTTTCAAGTTCCTTTTCCAAAAGAAGCTTTTCTTTAACCCTCTACCTAACTTAATAATTGCCTGATATTTCAATTAAAAAATTCTAACCTGAACCTCTTCATTACACACTTCCATCGTCTAAAGGGTCAGTTATGCATTTTTTACGGTTTCATCATGAGAAACCTCAGCTGACGTGAAACAACTCCACTTGTGGCTGTGACACGAGTCAAAGTGGTCAGCGGCTCGGACTGAAGGCTCATTAAAACCTTTTCAGTGCATAAAAATTATCATTATAAGATCGCAAAGAAAAGAAGAGTTGTTTTTGTTCTTATTTTGCAGAAGATAAATCCCCACACCCTAGATGGGTAGGCCAGTAGAAGTTTATGATTAACTGGAAGTGCAGGATAGGAACAAAAATTATACTCACCCCACCCCCTTGAAAAATCGTGGAAGATGACACTTTGGCAAATGCTATCACATATATTCTTTTACTAAGGGTAAAGAGCTTTCCAAAAATGTATGTCACTCTTTGTCCCCCCAAGTGGTACCATTCACCCCCTCTGGCTCATCCACTATTATCTGCATAATTCCTTTTATCATAAATTGGACAATTAGATAACATTACACCCAAAATACTGCCTACCACTTTGGTACTCTGGTTAAAAAACCCGAAGCTAGAAAATCCAGCAGACGGATAAGCGGGCAATAAACTTCCCCTCGATGGGGATTGCCGTTGGGGTGGGGGAAGGGGTCTCCTGTGGAATTGGCCTTGGGTGGGAATTGCCTTAGGAAGGCATTGTGCAGTCCAGCACTAAAAACCCCAACCCTAGCTGACAACCCAGTTCACAAAACATACCTTACATCACACCCCTGTTCAAAATCTATACGTGACAAAGGTCCAGTGGCTTCTGGAAGGCAGTAGCACCAGCAAGTCCTAAAGAATGCTGGTCTTGTCAGCCGAAATATTATATAAAAATCCAATACACGTTGCATCAGTTAGCTCTGCAGCAGTCATTGTACTTTTGTCACTTATTTATCCGGGCACTGAGATCCAAAGTTCAAACGAGCAGGAACTTTGTTTACGGTTTTTCAGTGTTCGTAGAATGAATTCTGTTCAAAATCTATATTGCATTCGACCAGAAATGCTAAAAAAAAAAAAACACACACACACACACACCCCCTTTGGGCTGAATATAGCTGTACAGCTTCTTTAAGGGACTACCACAAGTCATACTGCCCCCCTTCCCGACCCCTCTAATTATATAACCTTGCCCCTACCCAAAATGAAAGCAACACGGGCAATTTTTCAGGACACAATACTGCAGTTTATTTCTCACAGCAAAACAAAACTAAGGGCGCATTTTCTTAGTCTCTTCTGGAATGAGAATAGGCATAATGGTGATAGCCATAATGGTAGAATTAGTGGAACATGAAACAAGAAAAAACGACCATTCCAAAAATAGACTGAAAACCGACCGCGGTTTTTCCCCCAGGCACGGCTGGAGAATTTGAATTTGCTGCAGATGCACTGTTTTTTGGTCAGCCATTTTGTTATTACCAAGTGATTCACAACTTTTCAATTATGCTCATTCTGTTCATTCTGCCCCAACTAGCAGAATACATGGAATGGCAACTACCATTCTAACGATTCTGGAATAAGAACAGCTAATTAAAAAGCACACCAAAAAGGCCATTCCAAGTATTCTCATTCCAGCGAGGTTCCGATAAACACGCACTACAAAACGTACACTTCAAGCATGCGGTACATCATAGTTCTGTATTTATTGTGCCTTACTATAACATGATAACTCTGAAGTTCAAGACAACCATCATTTTTTATTTTCACTACTACATTGGTGAACTGCAATAGTTTTCCCACAATACAAATATCGGCATTTGAATACGATATCGCGATATTATGATACAATGCAATACAATACATCAACAAATTTGTGAAATCACTGTATTCCTTACCCAAGCTCTGCATTTTAGCCCTTGTAAGGCAATTTGATGTTGTGTTTTTACTATGTTAAATTTGTTGTGATGGAAACAACTTATTTGACAATAATGGTCTAAGTTGTTGGTTTACTAACTAGTTTTGGCGCGCACAATGTATCGTATCGTGGCCCTTGTGTCGATATATGTATCATATCGTTGGAAAATGTATCGTTGCAGCCCTACACTACTGTCAATCACAGCATCGAACAAAGATGTTTAGTTCAACAAGTTTAAGAGGTCACCTCCACACGCTCTGCTTGGTGATTTCCATCTCTGTGATTCAAGGTTAGTTGTTTATGATCAGCAGAAATGAAAAAAGCAGTTGTTGTCAGGTTTTGAGGGTCAGAGTTTGCATGTTATTAGGCACAGTAATTACACAATGCTTTAGCTTTAACACTATTCAATGTTAGCGATGTACAAACATCATCTCACTTAAGTTTTGCACTTTTAAAACGTTAAAGAAATGTTGAACCACTAAACATGCACTATCCTACAAAATGCTAATAGCAAGTACATAATAACATTATTGCTAATAAGTCTCTGTACTTTGAATAGTAATTGTTGTTGAATACTTCAATCAACATTCTACTACCACACTTGTAAACTTCTTTTAACCCTTTAAGCCCTCATGTAAAAGTGCATATTCTCTTAACTGTTCTCCAAACAATTCTTATGGTACTAGTAGGGAGAATTTGTTTAAATATCAAGACATCTCATCCTTGGTGATCACCTTCTTTATTCTTTATACTTGAATGTTTCAACAAGTAGTGATGATGTGAAGAGAAATTTCATTTCTGTCACTGTTAGGGCTTAAAGGGTTTAAGTGTTCTTTACAGTGATAAGCCTAATGGCTTACCAAACCAGTACTCTGGTTTTCCTATCATGAAGATCCATGAAGTGTCTGTGCCTTTTTTTAAAACTCCTCAACACTTCTGGGTCTGTTAAGTTACTGGGACTCTTACAGCATGTGTGTATACGTCCAAAGTTGTGTTGCCTGATAGTAATCTTATGGACAAAAGTTTTTGTGCCTGGTTACATAAGTAGCACATAATGAGCCCAAAGTAACAAAAAAAATGTTCTCCTAAATCCCTCATAAAATGCGTAAGTCAGTCCTGCAGTCACTATTAAAATGAGTACAAACATGTTGGTATTGCAGATGAATTACTACCGTTGCAAAGGAAACACAACACTGGACAGTTCCGGGCAACTTATGGAAGCATGTAAGGTCCATTAAGTGGTCAATGAAAATAACAAGAGATTAGGGAAACATGGAACAAGTTTAAGAGGGATTAACCAGGCTATAACATGCTGGATAATAACAATAATAATGATACAATTTATTTATATTGCACATGTTCCAAGTAAATAGGTTCACATGCATATTACAAATAGCTATTAAGTTATTAAAGTTGGCTAAACATAAAGAATAATCTAACATACACTTATTAAAACTATACTTTAAATCTATAAGCTATTACAGTAGTCAATTTTACTTGATAGAACCAGGGGGGTTGGGGGTATAGGGGGGTGCATGATAGAACCAGGAGGGAGGGAGGGGGTATAAGGGGGTATATGATAGAACCAGGGGCAGGGGGGTACAGGGGGAATATGATAGACCCAGGGGCAAGGGAGGGGTTTACCCCTGCTTAATACCATAAGACACTTGAATGTAATTTTACACTCAAGTGAAGAAAACCGTGAACACTGAAAATATTTCTGGAATGTTTATTGTGTTTTGACCAATCACATGCGAGACCTTGTAACCGCAGAAAACAAGTGGGTTTCTCAGTCACGGAATCGAGCTGGTTCTCCATTTGTTTTGAAAGACCTTCATTTACACTACTGTTCATCTTAACTTACAAGAATTTAAATTGTTATTTCTTTTTATCAGAGAGCCACATGCGCTACTGACGGGAGCGAGAAACGTGAGTGGTCTTTGGCTTGTTGCGGCTGCATTGTAGCAACGACTGCGGACTGTCAAAAGCGGCGTTTGTTATTCTTCAACAGCCTGGTGTACCGTTGCTAAATTTGAAAATATGCCATTTTCAAAATGTGCAACTACACATTATATGATGCAAGCCCGGCTGGAAGGCATGGATGATTCGGCCTAAATAAATCGAGTCAGCTGTGCTGTCAATGGGCGAATTTGGAGAGAGAATATTGCAGTTTTTACTTCAAGGTGAAATAACTGCCGCTTGAGTTGGTTTTATTTGAAACGTCGGAAACACTGATCGTTGCGTCGGTTTGTCGAAAAATTTTGTTTGGCAAAAGCACTCAAACCTATTTTCGCTTGCGTAGTGCGTGGGGCTCTCAGATAGAAAGGAATAGCACTTTTAATTTCTGTAAGGGGCTGTTTACATGGAGGGAGGAAGATCCTAGTGCTAGGAAGATCCTAGAAGGCGGATCATCCTAGCGCCATATGTTTTCTGTATTCAGTTTACATGTAAAATGTTGTACTTGGCCCTAGCGCTAGGATCTTTCTAGCACTAGGATCTTCCTAGCTGAGAGAAAGGAAGATCCTGGCGCTAGTAAGATCCTAGCACCATGTAAACTGCCTTTGCGCGGAAGATCCTAGTACTAGGGACAGAAAAACAAATATGACGGCAGCTGGGAGTTCAGCTGCTAAAGACCGACAGTTTTATTTGATTTCCAGCAACCACCCCGACCGAAATTTTTGCATGTAAACCAAACAAAAATTTGTTTCGCCTTCTAGGATCTTCCTAGTGCTAGGAACTTCCTTGCTCCATGTAAACAGCCCCTACGATAAACTGGTGAAGATTAAACCTTGTCGTCTTTCGAAACAACTCGATTCCGTGACTGAGAACCCATTCGTTTTCTGTGGTTACAAGGTCTCGCACGTGATTGGTCAAAACACACATTCCAGGAATATTTTCAGTGTTCACCATTTTCTTAAATTGGGTGTAATGTTGTGTGGGTGCTTTACAAATTTTTACACCCACCCCACTCTCCCCGGACAAACACAACACTTGATCATACACATGAGTGGATATGGAGTCCAACAAAGTATCTAGGTAATAATGAGATACTGTTCTTAATATAAAGATACTAATTCAATTTTATGATTCATTTAAATATTATCATGGAGTGAGATCATCCAAAGCTAAGATGTACTTGTAGGAAGAAACCTTCCCAATCTTTGAATGAATCTTACCTTAAGTAAACTGAACCAAATAGTGTGTAAAGTTGTTTTGTTGTTGTTTCTCTTTTTATTTGCTTGCTTGTTTGTATTTTTATTATTTTTTTCCTTTTGGTTTGGGAGGGGGTGGGGGCGGGGGCCAAGGGGGGCAGGGACCAAAGCCTGTTTGTTCAAATTGGGAATAATGGCAAGGTTAGTTTTTAGCAGCAGTTTGCAAAATTAATGTTCAAAGTCAAAATACAAGAAAAAAAGTAAATAGGAATCCCCATAACTAAGATATAAGGAAAACTTAAATTTGTCAATATTTCTGGATTAGTGTAATCCTACTTTGAACAACAGGGAAATCCAGGAATGGGAAAAAACTTCAGAGGAGAGAAGCCTTGAGCCTTGAGGCCCTCACGTCAATACAGGGTGAGGAGACCTCAGAGATGGGCAAAATGTTTGTGTGAGAGAACGCTCTAAATACATCCCCCATATATTACAGTTTGTGATAGCAGGCTAAGAGTAAAGTTTCAAACCCACACAATCAAACAGAAAGGGTGAACTTAGCCTACCACATTTAAACACTAGCTACAAAACCTCTTAGGTATCAAACATATTTAAAGTTATAAACATTTGTCAATAAAATGGATGATACAAGCGGTGGAAAATCGCAGTTCTCACAAGCCCATACTAATATAAATCATAAGTTCATCTCCTGTCAGGGAGACTGATTTTTTTCTTTATCCTATAATAATAATAATAATAATAATAATAATAATAATAATAATAATAAAAACTTTATTTAACGAGGATAGCACGAAATAGTGCGAAGCACTAATAAACTTTTGGCCCTCCTAACTTTCTAAGTTATTTACAATGAATTGGACAGCACTTATGACATGCTGAATACATTATTTTAAATTAGTACACCACCAAGCTCTAGATTTACTATCTTCTTTTCTTATTCCACACAAATCAATTCTAAAATAGGCTAATTTGGGAAAACAGAAGTACCTCTTGAGGTAACCTACAATTTCCGAGACAAACGCCTGGAAATCTCTTTAATGATTTTCAACAAAAATTTTCTGGATTTTTTTTCTGAATAGTCAGCGTCCATTGCTAGGTATAACAATCAGGGTTCTTATTAAGAGCTGGCAAGCAGCTGAAAAGCCAGCTACTTCACTTTTGGGGTCATCTACTTTTAAACAAAAATGCAGTAGCTTTTGTGTAGCAGTTGCCAACTCAGTCACTTACTTACTTCAGAAATTTAATGAGAACCCTAAATAATAAAAGTGCACCTCATGCCTGTTTTGCAGTGGCCTCACATTCCTGCTTGTGTCCAGCTTTCCAATCTCGCACTTGACATTTTCTGCCACAGTAGTAAACATTTTTGCACCCACCACATCTTTTGAATTCTCCAGGTTTGCCCTCCACTTGTCCACAGTTTGGGCAAGTATGTAGTTCAGCTTTGGAACTATCCTTCTTTTGTAACTCAACAAACCCTTGGCACAAGCTCATTACAATCAATGGATAGATATTTTGGCAAACCCTCTTGCATAGCAAACCCAGTCGTGGGCACGAAGAAAACTTTTCGTTATCAATTGAATTTATTGTGGAATTAATGTGCTCAAAATCAAAAGCAGCCATGCGTCCAACATTGCTCCCATCTTGGTCCAGACACATTTCCTCATTCATGATAACATCACCAGTCAGAGCACACTTATAGAAAGGCACTGGGTTGTCATCACTAGATAAAATAGCAACAAAGTGTTTAAAAAACTTGTCAGGATCTTTGCAAGGACAAGAATCATCAGAACAAACATCTGGAATAAGATCATTCTCACTCTTTAGCTTTGGTTCCACAAAAGGCTCTGAACAGCCATCAGTGTTGATTGCATTTTTTTCATTACCACAATTATAATCTGAAGTGGAATCATTCTGATTGGTTATCTCTTCAACGCCTTGGGCTTGAAGGTTTTTCTTTTGACGACCATATATCTTTTTTATCTTTTCAAAGGTTTCATCACAGGTCTTTATTAATGCCTTTGAATCTGTTGTCAAAATCTTTTGTCTCTTGACTTCAGGTAGCAGGGTCCATTTGCCTTGGAACTCGGTGGCAAATGAAGGTATCATAGTCTTTGATAACAAGTCCACACCAACATCTTTAGCACTTTCACCACCAGCTGCTTTCTCCTCTTTTCCATCATCTGCTGCAATTTTGTGGAAATCATAAACAATAAGACCCAGCCTCAAGCGAAACAAATCACACACACTCTTGATTTGATCTTCTCCCAGTTTACTACTACATTGCTTTAGCATGGCAGTCTTCAAAATCGATTCACATGAGCTTGAAAATGTGGAGACATCCAGTTCACCTTTGGCTTTATTAGATAAGAGATTAACAAAGCCTGGAATACAATCAGTTTCTACGGCTTCCTTCATGGGTTTTGTTGGCTTGATTCTCCAATAGAAGTTATTAAATGAATGTGCCAAAAATACATGAAGAGCTTCCTTGAAGCAATGCATCGCTGATGTCTCAAAGTCATGGTTACTGCCAAACTTGAAAATGGCAAACAGCAATTTAGCCATGTTGTCACGTACATCTTCAGATCCAACTTCAGCATTTCCATCTCGATCAACACATGTCCTCCCATAACGTTCCCTAAATGACTTAAGATCTATCTCATATACGGGACTCGCACAAACATCACACTTGTTATCACGCAACAGCCTGGCATCTGGCTTTGGATATCCCTTGTATAGACCTGCATTTGACAGGTCATTGTGTGTCACGTTCAAAATTACATCGATGGCAGGATTTTTAGGGTCAAGAGGGTTCCCTTTCTTCCAGTCTTCGTCAAGCCTACGCCAGGAATGAACCATAACTGCAGATTTTTCAAGATCCCCTTTCCAAATGTACCACATTGCTTGATGTTTGGCCATAGCAGTGAATCTCTCATAGTTGTCTGGGGTGCTTAACTTGCTTGCTGCAGTTTTCTTCCAGTCTTCTGCATCTTCATATGCCTTAAGCACCCATCCTGCTTGTTGTAAAAAGCCTGGAAGCTCGTCGCAATCCGCAAAGCGCCCTGACGACGAAGGCCAGTTGGGTGGGTCGGGAGGAAAAGGGCACTTGTGGAACTCAATCTCAACGGCATCAATGGACCACAATTGTAAGTCCGCGGTTAGGCGGTCACGGGCTTTTGTGATATCACGGCCTGACATACCTCTTAGCTTAATACGAAAGAAATCCTCTGGGCAGGTATAGCGGCAAAATTGCGCAACTTGGTTAAAATATTCAAAGGCATCTGCTGTTTCAGTATCGGGGAAACCAAAGCCTTTCTTGACCGATTTAGTATGCAGGGGAAGCAAGACAAGTCCTGCGACATCTTCCACTGCTCCAAAAGCCAACCCTATTCGTTTTTCTTCGAGCGAAGAGATTTGGGATTGTAAAAAACGGACTGCTTCGCTCTCCTCCAAGTTCGTTTGGCTGAAACCGTCTCGAAACTCACCTCCAACGTAACCCAAAATGGAAGCGTAATCGAACGCTGGTTTCGCATCTTTCCTGGATCTTTTGAAAAGAGCGCAAATTGACACATTTCCTCTCACATCAATATTAGCCACACAGGCTAAACCATGCTTGGATTTCGATAGAGTATCCAAAGAAAATTCTATCGACTTATTCTTGGATTTGTCCTTCTTATCTTTCTTCGAATTCGAGGACGCCGCCATGTTTGACTACCACATTTGTTCACTGGGACCACGTGATCAACTAGCACGCGAATCGAGGAAGGGAATGAATGAATGAATGAATGAATGAATGAATGAATGAATGAATGAAAAACTTTATTAGTGTGTCTAGTCTTCTAGCTCGCTAGAATCTAGCCTACTAATCGGGGACACCTAATGATGATTACAATTCTGCTACCTAAACTACATTAATAAAAGACTATGTAAAAGATTAAATGAAGCTACATTAATAGTAACAAAAAACAAAACAAATGACGTGAAGCGCTACTACGCGATGCTCGTTGCAAATTTTGAAAAGAACCCATTTAAGGTACCCAGACCTCGTCTTGTTGGTGTGGTTCATGTTTCAGAAAACACCGTTATAAACTTCTACCATATTAAAAATCTAACGAGTGCTGCGAAACTGCAACCCATGTGGCATGTGGACCAAAAACCACTCGCTTATGTTGACAACTACAATGGAAGCGTCTGGTGTTTTATTTATGTACTAGCTGGTACCTGTGAACAATTCACACCACTCAACAACGCGATTGACTTTCCCAAGTCCTTTAATTTTTTTTCAGGTCAGTAGGCCTCTCGCGACTTCTTCGCTCGCTCGGTCGCTTCGCAACCTCATTGAAGCTCGCTGTGCTCGCTTTTCTTGCAAAACACAGGGCAAATTAATATCCATCGAAGAGATGGACTTGGGGCAAGAATACAACACGATGTTTTGAAAGCCGACACCAATTTGCATAAGCGGTTGAAATTTATAGTTACACAACATGGCGCAGCCTCGCTTAGTGAGAGAAACGTGCGACTTTTCTGGAAATTCTCACAAAGTGGATCTTTTCGATTTAAAAACCAAATTGTGCGCATCCTTGCCAGGAAAGTATAGAAATGGTGTGGTTGTGGCTTTTTGTAATCTTGGCGTTTTTCCGTGGTTAGTGGAGAACAGTTAATCCGTTTCACGTAATATATATAAGATTTATTTGGCTAGTTAGTTATTTCAGTGCTGGCTTGAAAGGTAGGCTTGATTGGTGAATGTAAATGTAAATGTTTGTCAGTGTGCTTCTTAGCCGGTAAATGAAACAGCGCGCGACATGTTTGTTTACTCAAATACTGAACAGTCGCAATTCAAACCTAAAATGATTTGTAAATAAAATTGAACTCGTAATTCAGGCCATTGGGTATAGTGTTCTTCAATGGAATAACAAGCGACCCTCTGCGCGACGTTTTTCAGTGGTGTCGTCTGGGGTGTGCCAGGGAGAGGAAGAGCTGAAAAGTGCTGTCCCAACGGTCAAGGTCCGAAAGGGGTGAGGTCTTTGGAGCCCTGTTCTGTGATGAAGTCTAATTACTAGAAGCGATCTTTTATTTTCGTATGTGGTCTCCCGCTTAAATACTACAAATATCAGTTCGATTGACATTTCCCGGCCTGAATGTTTTACCAAGCAAAACGAAAATAGAGCCCGATCGCAGGTTAGTGGACCCATGGAGCACCAACATTTTCATCGTAAAGCTTAAAGTTCGAAGCGTTTCGCTACTTGGAGACTGAAAAAAGTGCTGATGTTGTCCAAATGAAGCCCTGGAGTGAACTGATGGCGCCCTAGGAGCCGCGTTTTTTCTGTTCTGTTGTCCGGAGCTCTGGCGTGACAAGCAGCATACAAAGGGCGTGGAATTTTGGCGGGAAACTGTGAAGCGAGCGCATTCCCTGGTCACCAGTTTAGTCTCAACTCAGGGGGGGGGAAGCAACTTCCCATACATTCTCTTAAATGAAATCCAAACGATGTTCTCACAACTTGCAAAGCAATCTGTGAGGTTCTGGTCAGCGGACATGCCTCCTACGCGTGCGCAGATGTTGCATGTTCCAACGGAACTCGGACGCTGAAGGGAAAAAATTATGGCGGCCAAAGGCGGCGGATTCGGTTTTGTCCCTTTGTTTAGGTAATTGACGAATTGATCGTATTTTACACTTATGTCATATTTTCGTGCATTTTGCTTCTTATGAAGACAAAAGTTTACTCTCGGAGTTTTTTTAGTCGCAAAGTAGAACAGTAGCGCTTCGATCAATCCAGTCTGTGCTGATCAACTGTATAGAATGAGATAGAAGTTTCTGAAGCTGGGTTAAAAAGTGGGATCGGGTTCAAAGTACTGAACTGTGAAATGATCTTGTTAACACATAACTGGATTATTGACAATAAAGGTCGTATTTTGTGCGTAGGTATTGTTTCCATGCATTAGGTTATAGCAGTTTTGAATGAATTTATTTCCATCGATGTTTTATGGCACATTTCCCGTTGCAATTTATTTAGACCACGCTGGAGGAAAACACACAAACCGAGTACAGCCATAACTGTCTCATCTCATGCTATCAATTCGTTACAGAATGAGATGTAAAAATAAACATTGACAGTATTTTTATTTATCACATGCATCAGTTCAGCGATAGACAAAGACCAAAATTACGTCGCGAAGTACAAGAAATAAAATCCTGAATAGTTCAAGCGCTTTCTCTCGGTGAGAAGTTTATTTACGTTGAATTATCTAGTTCTAGCATTCAACTTTGAAACGTTTGTCGCAAACCTGTTCTCCAAGTATAAATAAGCGAAACGTGACTGCCCTACAGCTCGCAGCTGATCCACTCGCCACTGCAACAAACAAGACAGTACGAAAATAGAAGCGTCTTCATCGATGTCGCTTCCATCGAATATTCTCTTGTACGAAACTGACAGTAAGTTCCATGAGAGATTAGCTGCTCACCGCTTACTTTCCCCCGACAAAATACAGATAAATTCTGAAAACTATTTCAAATGAGTTGATCGTCGATCGGAAATATTTATTACGACGAACACCGCTGTCCACGTTTTGACTGGACCGCTTTGCAAGTTGTGAGAACATCGTTTCTCGGTCCCAGGCCTCGCTTCTATCCCCCCCCTGGTCTCAACTCTTCCACCATTAGCCTGCAATGGCGGCTTCGAACTGTTGTGATGCCAGAGATTACCTCTCTGGCCCTTTAACTTTGAAAATGTTGTCCAACTACAAGTACGGTGCTGCCAGTGTCTCAACTATAAGCGGTACGGGTAGATTTATAGTGGATGCGATCGTGAAAGCAACACTCCAAACCCGTGTACGATTTCGAGTATCTCTTACTTGATTGCATTGAGGGCGAGATTATAGATGGCATCTTCAAATCAAGCCTAAAAGAAAGCGAAATATTACGCATGAGGGAACTCCACATCGGCCCATTATTTGCCAATTGGACTCGGTTAATGTTTGTGCCGGCGGAAGAGGCTGCAGCTTTCTGCGTAATTCCATTGCACGAGAAAGCGGTCGGGAAAGGCTTTGCCGGTTTTCTAGATAAACACGCAGCGGATGCCTTTGAGTGTTTTAGGGAAGTGGCACAACACTGTAGCTATCAATCCGTGGAGGAATTCTTGAACATTGGCCTCGGAAGAGCCGACCCTCGAGGCCTCGATCGTTCCAAGTTTAACAATTACCGTGCAGAGTTACAAGCGTGGCTGTTGATGAAAGATGATCTGACGTAACACACACTACCCCCTCCTCCACCCCCACAGAACTTACTCCATTACTACCCACAGGTGCCCCCCACAGGTGACATCCTGGAAGGAAACTGCAGCAAAGAAGCTCAGTTCTGCATTAAACTATAAGAGATTTTGTGGCATGGCAAAACATCAGGCATGCATGGGCTGGTGATATGGACAGAGCCAATGTAATGGTGGATGCTTTGCGAGGACTTCAAGGTGACCAGAAGAAAGGAAGACCTCTAGATACAGAGAACATTGTCGTCAGTATCATTCTACATCTGAGTTATTGCAACCTGATTGATAAAGGCCTATATGAGGGATGTGCCATTCCTGACTCCAGGCTGACACCTAATGAAAGATGTCTCATATGTTTAGTGAAAGCGACAAACAAAATGCTGGGCTTAAACCTGCTCACTTGTGTTGATAAAGATGGCAAGGGTGAATTTGGTTCATATGAAGTGAGAAATGACTTGGCCAAATTATTCTTTACAATTTTCAAGCTTGGCACTATAAACCCAACTATTGAAAACACTGTGCAACACCTCTTTAAGAAAGCGATTCATACCTTCCTAAGCCATGCATTTGCAAACCTGTTTTGGCTAAGTCAGCCAACAGTTGTTATGGCAGAAAAAACTGAAGTTGACATCCTGGCAGGTTTTGCTCAGGAAATATCTGGAAAATCACCCGGAGAACTAAACGTTTGCCAACTTGTCCAGTCTTGCAAAGCCATCAGTGGCGAGGCCTTGTTGAAGAATTATGGAAGTAAGCTTGGAGCAGTTGAAATAGAGAAGATGAGCAAATTGTTTAAGGCAAAATTCAAGAAAGACATTATGGAGTTTAACAAGCCTGTTGACGAGGAGTCAAGCTTAGAACCAAATTCTCAATACTTTAAACTAACTTGTGCCAATGTTTGCAGAAAGGTTAAAGACTATCTGGAGGTTTCTTTCCAGCTCCAAGAAGGAAAAAGTTTTAACTAGAGAGTCCCAGTTGGTGCATCAGTCATGTAGTGAAGCTTTTGTGGTAGAACAAGAGAGTAGCTCTGGTCATGGCGATGGAAGTCTGGTGGAAGGCACACAAGAACAAGTCCATGCAGAGGGAGAGAAACAGGCAGACTAGGAGAAAAGTAAAGATGTGGAAGACATCAAGGGTTGCAGTGAAGACTCCTGTGCATGCAACGATGCTAAAAAGTTTCAAGAACACCTCGTTAATGTTTTGTCTGGTACAGACAACCCAGTTCCTTTCTATAAGTGCCTTCTTAATGGTGACGTCGTGATGAATGAAGAGCTGTGCATTGGTAAGGGTGAAGACTATATTAATGTCATGCCTGCATTTGATTGTGAGCGTGTGATCAGCACCATAGAAGAGATTGCTGATGAGAGGTTTGCAGTTTGCCCAGTTCTTGCCTCAATGTGTAAGAATGCTTGCGAAAGAATCTGTGCGAAATTTACCAAGGATTTAACAAGAGAACTGTCAGAGTTAGGGAAAAGGAGAAATGCAAGATTTCAGTGGCATTCTAATCTTGCCAAACTTGTGGCCGTGAAGAAAGTGAGTTGGGAGAGTTCAAGGTGTGTGGTGGCTGTAGAAATGTTTTCGACTGTGGCAAGAAGTGTCAAGTTCGAAGAATGGAAAGCTGGACACAAACAGAAATGTAAGACTTCTGCAAGAGAATTATAAGGGAAAATTAAAACCTTTCTGACAATCTTAAACCCTTAGACCTCAACATAAGGTCAAAACACAAATTCCCCTCAATTTGTTACAATTTGTTATAGTTCTAGTTGTGTTTTTTTTTTGTTGATGGTTCTTTTTTCTGCTTGATTATAATATTCCCTTTTTAATTAGGAGGAGCAGTGAGGTGCTGGTCACATTAAATTGAGGCAGAAGTCAAGAGGGTGAACAGCGTAAACTGTATGTGTGCAACCATTGGCCATGAATTTGCTTAGGAGCATTTTACCACATGTGTAATTCCTGTAACACACCGCCATTACTAGATTCACAAATCTCGTTAGAAGTTTGGGTAAAAGCTCAACACCCTCCCCTTGGGAAGGGAAAGGGGGGACTGATGAGGAGAGGTTTTAAGAAGGATTTTGGGGTTGGAATTCACAATTTTGATATTTTGGGGGTTAAATTCTTCCTCAGTATTTTTGGATTTTGGCAGATATTGTTGGTTTTTAAAGTTAACCTACAAATGAATACCATTTGCTGTTTTGTGTTTTTGGCCCATGGGTAGTTTTTGGGAGTTTTGTTTGGAACCAGTTTTTTTCTGTTATTTTTTTTATTTGGGGGGTGGGGTGAGGGTGTTTTGACCCATGTTTGTATGGAGATATCAAGAGGGAGAGGGGGGGGGGGGGGTCAGATCCTTAACTCTTTACCAGCTTTTCCTGGATAACCTCAAAATCTTGACCATTCTCTTTTCAATCCAAAATGGCAATTAGCATCTGTATCCCCCAAAATTTCTTATCAGACTATATCCATGGAGTTAAAAGAATTACCAGTGCCAATACACATGCTTGTACAAAGAGTACTCTCCTCCACCCCCAGTAGTTAGTTTCCTGCTGCATTTTTCTTCTATTCAAAACATACAAATTAGTTAACAGTGGTCTCTGACTGATTAGTTCAAATTCATTTCTTAATTAGCATTTAATTTATTGAATGTTACAGATAATATTAGCCAAATTTGTATGCTATCATTATTGTCTTGTAGTAGTAGAAATCAGAACATTTTTGCTTCTACTAGTCAGACTGTAGATGAGTTGATGCACACGCTGGACTTGTTGCTGTATAAGTTGTATTTATAACTAAATTGACTAGGCATACATGTAAGATAGTTTTGAGTGAACTTATCATTCCAGGTTCTAGTTGGATGATACCTAATAGTTTTTTAGTCCATTTAGTTGGCACAGTACATAATTTGTATCCCATTGTAACAAAGAAACCCAGGATTGTGGAAGTAATTGACAATTGCCATTGCATGAAATCAAGTTGTATGTAATTTAACATGAGTTGCTATACCCAGTTCATGCCTTGATGATGAACTTATTTACATGTAATACAAGATTGAGTCAGACAATGGTATTATTTTAGACAAACTCTACTCTGTCTGCAAGCTTATTTGTTTAACAAGAAATATTTTTTGACAATTAGAAGTATTTATTTGTGCCATTTACTTGGGCACCTCTTCTAGTATGATAAGATGATATGACCTGATAGTGCAGTAATAAAGAGGATTACAAATCACAGCTTACAGTCTGTCTTACGGTAGACTGCACTGGCAGTGTTTTAAGCATTTCATGTAGTTGAAACAGCTATTGTTTTGATTTCCTGGAAAACGCAACCATTGCTTTAGTGAAGGTGAGGGTTAACACCGAAACACTCGTTGACAACATCAACAGTAGCAGGTAACTTCCACCTTGCCCCCTTCCGTTCGCCACAGGAAAACCAGGAACCATACTTGGTTGCAAGTTTATTTCTCATGCTCAGAGCTTGTCTACTAAAAGAAGCAGGTGATTCTGCAACTCTTCCCCTGGAGAAAGGGGTTTTGTTGTCAGAGAATCTGCTCAGTGAATTGAGTGTAAACAAAAACAATCTCATCTTTTGCTGCTAACAATACGTATTACTCAGCTGATTTCTGCTACCCCCCAAAAAAGAATGAAAGAAGACCCAGAGCAAAGGAGGGAGGCGCTGGTAGGCAGTTGCATTAGTTAATTGGTTCCCTAATTATCAACAGAATCAATCCCATCCTCTAAGTAAACGGTTTGCATGCATTGGGACATGGCCGATGAGCGTGAACTTGCATGACTTTTACATTGTAATAAGATCTGATAAATGGATACAACTGATAGTGTGGTTTCTGAAAACTACACCTCTTAAGTAACTTGTGCATTTCTTCAAGTCGCGTTACTAGTTATACCATGTAGGAAGTGTCAAGACAAAAAATACTTTCGCATCTTCAGGCGAATATGCTTGGCTTCAAATTGCATTCTGATTTTAAAAATATTTTTGGCTTTTCCACGGTTCATCAGTGCTGTTCCCCACTATACAGATAATCTATTCAGCACTCCCAGTAACAGACACTTCCTTATTACCAACAGTTCAATTGATGCTTAATATAAACTCCAGCACTTCAAACTGACACTCAGGTCTGCAAATAATTTAATGTCCAAGGTTCCACTGTGCAATTCAAATGTATTCTTTACTATACAGTTACTTTCTCAAACTGTCAAGGGAAACGGAAAATTGAATGGTGGTCTGCAGGGGCTCCAGGTACCGAGGGTGATGTTAGATTTCTTTTTGTTTATTTTCTTAATTTGTTTTCCTGCTCCCAGAGGTAAGAGTATTTGTTTTTATTCAAAACTTTAAAATTGGACTTTCATCGTGCTTTGCCTGCTCTTTAGGTTTGCAACGTTATTGTCATCATAATTATTTATTTATGTTGAGATAAGGGGTGTTGATGACGGCCAAGGACGTCATTCCCTGTTCGAGACAACATGAGATAGCGAGGGAGTACTGTAATTCTTAATAGTTAAGCAAGAACGATAAACTAACACAAAACCATTTTGTAAAGAGATTGTAGTTTTATTGTACAATCAACACCATGCATATTTCTTACTTTATTTAACACTACAATTAAAGAGAGAATTTGATTAAACTACTTAAAGTTCAATAAAGTGCCATGAACGAAAATCAAAATACCGATTTCAAGAAAAAACTAAACCCTACTTGCCTAAAGAGCATTAGTCCAAAACCAGTTGGCTGCTAGCCTAACAAAACTGACAACGTTTTGCGGCAGTGCTTCAAAGAGGTAGCACTGAAAAACGTAATCTGTTTTCTCAGCCTAATTGACTGTGCACTAAGATGTAAACACATTAGTCCCAGCTACGAAAAATGCTCAGCTTAATGCTCAACTTAATGAACCCAAAAGTGCAGTCAACTTCTTAACGTTTACACTACTCAAAGAGCTTTACTACGCTAAGATTACAAACTAACAGTTAATTCTTAAAATTACCCAACATTAAATATTTAACAGAGGGGCTGTTTAATGTCCTTGCCTAAGGACAGGCTCAAACTACATAATTACCTTTGCCTACAACGAATTCACAAAACCGATGTCACAAAATTTAGAAGCTGATCTCCTTTGGCAAAGGCTAAGAATTCCAGGGCGGACACAGGAATTTTCAAGGAAGGGTCCAAACAACGACAATTCAAAAGAATGATAGTTCACTCCTAGCAAATTTAAACAGTCCAAAAGATTTCTTGACAAACTTGGTCTACTTATCTACGCTGTTTTCTCCCTTTTTAATCTATTTTCGTTTGAATGCATTTGAATGCATCTTACGGCAAGTCCAGCAGAGCTCAGTTGTCCTAAGGAACACGATTTCCCATATAACCAAAAGCTGTAAGTATATGTGATCACAGCTATTTTACCCACAAAACTAAATCAATAAAAATGAATATTTTTGCCAAAGTTAAATTCATCATTTAAGTTGGTACCTTTTGCCATAACCTTTTTTCTTTTTCTTCTCCGTTTTTTTTTTTTTTTGGCTGTCCTCATTTTTTTCATCCATGCAATATGTTTCCACCGTAAATATTTCCTACTATTACAAGTTCTCTAAAACTGTAAGTAAACAGAGTATTTTTGTCGCTTTCACCAAGTGGTAAAGCGCAGTTAATGGAATGTGGCGCCCTAGGGGTGGTATGACAGGCCCGTTTTGCCCAAACAACAGTAAGCAAAGAAGGCCCTTACCCATCAATGAAGAGTCCCTATCAATGCAGCTAAAATTAAAATCTTTCATGTCTAAAACCATGACCGATACCGCGCAATGTAGTCGTAGCCTCGTTCCAATTGGTTCTTAATTTGATAGCTCTATTCACTGCTAGTAGTTTGCCACATTGTGCCGACGGTCTATTTAGCTTATGGCACAACCTTTTCCTTCTGGTCGCATCTTGAGGAAAAACTATCCAAGAGCATTATCTTGACAATCTTCCACGAGAGTAACATCCTGTTCCACTTTATATACCCACCCTCCCTCACTTTGGAGATGGGTCATTTTGTTGTTTTCTTATTAAACTGGGGTCACTCCTTGGGGTTCAGTTTAGTCAACGTAGAGACTTTTCCCAGGCTTTTCGTATTGCTCATGTCTTGCCATGCGGCTCTTGTCCTAGCCCCCATGTTAGTGGAAGCAGGGGCGGGGGGGGGGGGGGGGAAGGAGGGATAACCGAAGCTTAACTCTGGGTGCATAACCCGAGGTCGCAGGTAACCTGTAACAGGGCTGTGTGACGCGCCTATTACGCCATACTGTTGTTGGTCTACTTTGTCTAGTTGCGGTCTCAGGTTGCTTTACATTCGCCACTTATTGCTTCATTATGGTATGTGGAACAATGACATAAATTTGGGAAAACTCATCAACCTAGACGACCTAAGAGTAATGTAAAATGGCGCCATCTTTCAATCTGAATCCTCCTCAAACAACACTGGCTCACGATCACCAAGAACATCATGAACAAAAATGTCATCATCGTCATCATCGCTGTCATCATCGATCTCAACGTTTTGGGCAATAGGAACATCATCTTCATCATCTTCATCATCCAGTATTCTTTTCCTGGGAGACTTGGGTGGTAATGGAAGTTGTTCCTTTACAGTCTGTAATGACAAATTCGAAATAAATGTTTCAGAGAACTGAGAGTTCACCAGGCTATTGCCCACAACAACGTTACCATCAAGTCAGAACATTGGATTGGTCAAATAAAAATAAATAAATAAATTGGAATTTTGCAGTGGCATCTCCACAGAGTGGCTTTTCGCATACCGATCCCCGATCGAAATTGGACGATCAAGGTGGATCAAAAACGGGTGGACTAGCAGATGGCAAGGCACTTGCCGCTAGGAGGCTGATAGCCTTGGCGGCATGCTGGGTTCCAGACCTCAGTGACTCAAGCCTGACTACGCACACTGAAAATCAAAGTGGCGGCCTCGTTTTAACTTCTAAGTTGAGATAGGGGCTCCCTTGACTTTAAGTAGTAACTCGTGTAAGGCAGTGTACACTATTTCTGTTGGGGGGTTAGAGGGAACTATATGTAATGAGCAGCATCTATCCATGCTCTTTTGTTTTCCCGACACCTTAAGCTTCATAGAAGGCTTTTTTAAATTTTTGGTCCTCTTAAGTCATGGAAAACAAATTAGATGTTACTGTAAGAAGTTGGGTTTGAATTGCACTCACTTGTAATAGTAGCTGTTTATATTGTGCATCATTCATTCGGTTTGGTTTTACTGGTGGATCCACAAAGCCTCGCTCTAACACACGTTTGAGATCATCAGATGACATAATGTCAGCTGGATCAAGCAAGTTATCATTAACCAAAACCACAAGATACTCCACATAATGTTTCCTGAAAGGAGAAATAAAGTAAATCGAAATTCAGCTACTCAAGTTCTCTCGAAATGTGTGGGTAGACGGCAATTTTCCACCAACACTAACTATTAATTATTGATGAATACTTCACACTGGGCTCCCTCAGTACTTTACTCTTGTTATGCTGCCAAAAACTACGGTTGAAATTGTTCGATATGACCAAACAACTAGGGATAATCAATTCTTCGCTAACTGAAGATGACATTCACTTTCTTAAGACTTAATTCTAAGGGATACATTTTACAATATAAGGGTCAATTTATGAACATTAACAGTTACCTATCAAAGAATAATAATAGAAATGATTAATTTCCAAAACGTTTTCATTAACTCAGTCACCTGCTTACATTTTGTGACAAATTATTGTCATGTTAGATTGCTTTGACTTGTCTGTTTTCTTTGCTGTATTTTGCTTTGTTGTGCACGGACCCCCCGCCACCTTGAAACCCGATTTTCGTGAACCCCCTGCTATCTTGACTCTTGACAAGAAACTTGTTTTCCTTGATTGATCAGGGCTCGAGACTAACTTTTCAGCTTAGTAGCCAAGTGGCTAGTGAGAGGTTTGATTTCACTAGCCAAAATAAATTTTCACTAGCCACAGTTTTTGGCATAATCTCATGCTGTGTTCAATATGTCTAATTTTTAGCCGAGTTAAGTACTGTAAACATGCCCTTCTGTAATCTCAAGAGTGAAGAACTTGAATGTTGACTATTCTTTCCAACGGTTAAAGATCCTCACAGGCGGAATACAAAGTACTATGTGCCTTCAGGGCAAATTCCTAGGCGTGATGCTATTCACGCCTCTCTTTTCCGTTTCGGTCAGATCGTGACGAATAACTCGAACAGTTAACCTTATATGAGCATGTCATCGTACGGAGAAACGTTGGGAAGACAAGACTAACACTGTAAGAACGTTGTAAGGTACGGACAAACGTCAAAAAGACAGGACTGAAACAGCACTCAACTCACGTCGTACGGAAAAACGTCTACAAGAGAAGACTAGTAAATTATAAGCGTATTTAAGTGCGGAGAAACATTGAGCAGAAAAAACTAATAAGGTTCGAACTTACTAAGGTACGGAGAAACGTTGAGAAGTCATATCAAACACGTTGGTTGCAAATGCACTACAGTAGGGAGAAACGCTGCAAACGTACCAAGTTACAGAGACTAATAAAATACGCAACTGCTAACTTACGAAGAAACGTTATTAGCCAAACTGATTCCCTAGGAACGTGTGTGACGTACGAAAAAACACCGAAGAGACAAACTGGACTATTACAGTGGGACAGTAAATTAAGGAGAAACTAAAATCGCACTAATACCTACGGATAAACGTTGAGAAGATGAGACTACTACCGTATGAACATACTAACCTACAGAGAAACGCTAAGCAGTGTCGACTTATCGTACGAATGTACTAACACACTGAAAACCTTAGGAAGAGCAGAGCAATGTCATTCAAACGTGCTCGTACAAAGAACTCCGTTGGGAAGGCTAGACTAATAAATCGACGAACCTACTTATGTACGGAGAAACGTTGTGAAGACGTTACATGTATATAATTACGCTGGGAAGAGAAACTTGTACGAACGTAGCAATTAATGGAAAAAAGTCGATAACAGAAGACTAAAGAACTGTGTGAACCTACTAACGTGTAGACAGATATAATATGAACGCACTAATGGACGTATGGTGAAACGTTCTGAAGACGGCTAATTTCGTTCGAACGTAGAAACGACGGATAAAACGTTGCCAGCTGAGACAAGAATTAGTAGGGAAAAGCGTTGGAAGGACAAAACAAGTATCATACGAACATTATGCTATCCTTTTAAGGAATAAGTTTTAGTCTCTGCTCACTCAATTTGCTTTTGGGATCCAATCATCAGAACCAACATTTAGTTTGGTTTCCATCCGATGCCTTAGTGCTTTGAAGTTTTCACTAGCCAAAATGGCTAGTAAAAGCGCAAAACTTACTAGCCAAAACGGAATTTCTACTAGTCTGTGACTTGTTGGCTACCGTTAGTCTCGAGCCTTGTTGATAATTGATATTGCTCACTTATTTACTATTGGCTATCTCGAACTCCCGTTATCTGGCACATGTTTTGGTTTATTTGCATGTTCACGATAGTGGGAGTCTACTGTATTCTTTCTATTTTCTTGAAATGAATGAATGAATAAATGGATGGATGGATGGATGGATGGATGGATGGATGGATTTGAGTTTCGGATTATCTAGCTTGCGTTACTTATTGTGGACACTATTTAAAGCTATTATAATAAATTAAAGACGCTTTTGCAACGCTGTAACATTTTAAGGTCACAAGCAAATAAGCTTGCTGCTAAAAATCTGTCGCATTAATCTTGCATCCTGACACTCTAAGGAGGTACAGGGTAAATAAATAAATAAATATTGCCCTGCACAACATGGCAATAAAAACTCTTCATCACTCACCCGCAAAGCCCAGCATGTCCTGGATGAACTTCAGCTCCACACTCTGCATCCATCAAGCCATTTTCTGTCTCTTTCTGCTCATTCACCTTACAGCGTAGGGGCGCTGCAGCAGCTGCTGCTCCAGGAAGTGCCTCATCATCAGAGGCATTACCTACAGTTGTTAAAATCAGGAATTAATCCTTTAAGCCCCAATATCAACATTCATATTCTCCTCAGTTTTCTCCCATATATTTCTCATGGTCCTGGTGATCATTTCCTTTATTCTCAGGACCTGTATGTTTGATCAAGTAGTGATACTGTATGGAGAAATTAGATACTTGTCACTACTGGAGATTAAAGGGGTAAAGGGGCTCTGTCACCTATTTTTAGCTTCACTTTAGATAGCCAAAAGACATATTGCAATCAGCGGAAACCCAAAAATACTGATTCAGTTGAGTTTAAAATCACTCTTCCGGTTCTTTGGAACTATAATTGGGTTTGACTGCGGATCGCGAGAATGAAAATGGATTGCAAATTGAAAACATCAGGGTTACGTTTTTGAGTTTTTCCTTTGTTTCTTAGAAAAAAATCGTTTGTTCTCCCTCTGAGAAAATCATTCGGTCTCTTACTCTTCATTTTCTAGGAGCATTTCGAGGTATAAGAAAAAGGTCTGAACTTGAGCTTCAGCACATATTTGATTCCAATATGAGAAAATACCTGTGACCTAGCCCCCTTAACTTTTATCTTCCTGGCACTGATCAAAACCTTGAGCCATTCCTATATGGTTTGTAGTCTGCAGATGAAATCCTGCTCTCTGGCTGTTCTTTTGAAAGTTCCTGATCAGCACTTTCCTGACTGACACTATTTTGATATGCTAAACTGGCTAACTTCTGAGTGTGTGGACAACATTCTGATGTGTACAGCTGTATGCTCTACTGAGAAGTGAGGGCTTCCTTCCTTCCTGTGGTATATATTGCTTATTATGCTCGCTGTATAAAGTGATTCTAACTTTTGACTGTGTGAACGAAAACCTGCAGTGCGAGCAATGAAATGAAAGTTATCGAGTAACATTTTTTTCTTTAGCATTAAAGCGATTTTCGTTTGACCTTGAAATAATTACGTGCAAACGAAACCAAAACAACAAAGGAATAAGACAATGGCAGTTTAATTGGTTTAGTCCAAACAGACACAAACGCGCACGGCTTTTGGTTGGTTCAGCGAACATCAAACATTTTAGCTTTGATGTCACTCTGTATTCAGCAATACGATTGGACAATCAAACAATGCTTTGTCCATATTAGGGTATTCTTCAACGGGAAACGAATGAGGTCCTGTTTTGACTTTTTAACTAGTGGCAGATGAAACAAATAACGAACACTAACGGAAACCGTTTTTCAAGGTCAAACGAAAATCGCTCGTACCAAGTGATTCTATCTGTTGAGTCTATGGATGAAATCCTAAAGTGTGACAGTCAAAATGAAAGATATATTTGTCATTTAAGCACGGCTTTGGCATCTTGCTGTTGTCAAGAAGGGTGGACTTTACTCATGAGTCCAGGGATGTAATCCTTAAGTGTGACCATTTAATTGAAAGCTATTGATCAACGATTTCCTGTGTCAATAAGGTGTTTTTGTCTTATCTACTGAGGAACTGCTTGACACACCGAGCAAGGTGGTTTCAACTTCCAAGTGTGCAAAAAAATTTTCCGAGTGACACCATTTAAAGAAAGCTGTTGAGCACTACTTTCCTACGGTGCTGTTGATAATGAGGTACAAAGTGGTTCTAACTTCTGACTGTGTGGATTCTTTCAGTATGACCATTGAAATGAAACCTTCTACGCAGTAACTTTCAGAAATGCTCTTTCTTTTATTATTAAAACTTACCTTGACCCTCAGGCGGTTCAGTGTCGTATGCCACATTATTATCACGTAACAGTTTCTGAAGTTCTTCTGGACTACGATCTCGCAGGTAAAAGTAACAATCTCGAGGATGGTGTGCATGCAAACCTCTGACAGTGCAACGTTCTGATACACGGCAGTTCTGAAAAGCAAACGCTCTGTCACTTCAAACACATCCCACTTACTTATCAATAATCTTACTGTAACCAACTGATGAATTCCTAGCTAAATTAGTTAGGTAACTTAGCAGGCATCGCAACAATAAAAACAAAAAAGTTTTGATCGACAAGTTATGAAGGTCATGGTTGTGAGTAATGATGAGAGGGTTTTGAAATGGTAATAGGAGTAACTTTGAGAAGATGAGTGCCAAAGATTTAAGAGCATATATTATTGAATACAAGTGCATCAATATTGTTACGTACCTGTGCATTGGTGTTGATGAATGGGTTGTAGCAGCCACTGCAGAATTCATGCGGACACATTGCACATTTGAAGTGCATACACCCTCCCTTGGAAAGGTCATAACGAAACTTGCAGCTTGGGCACACTGGAAAAACAAAGAAGAGGAAGACGAAGAAGAAAAAGAAGAAAGAAACAAGTGTAAATACATTGCGATCTTAGTACAGCCGAGTGGTTCTATCAGTGTTTAGGGTTCTTATTAAAATAATAACCCTAAAAACAATGTGTGGTAGCTGGTTTTTCATCCCCTAGTGCCAACATGGGGGCGAAAAACCAGCTGCTACACGTTCCCTACCTTCGGACAAAAAGACTTCCACTCTCGTAAAGCACTTACAAAGTCAGCCAGCTGCACTATGCATGTATTCAGAATGGACGTAGAACGCTACGTTTTACGGTCAAAATTTTTTTTGCTCTTGTTTAATAACCAGAGATCACATGTGAGTTCAGATACCTTACCTATTCCATTCATTCTGAGGTGGGCTGCCAGCCCAGCCGCTTGGAATTCTGGATCATTGGCTTCCTTCCAGGCTGCAAACTGCTCACACGTGATGCCTTCATGTTGATCCTCCCACTGTGCAAGTGAAGAACATGAAAGTTAACACCTTCCTAAAAATTTCATGTAAATTACTTGAATGCAGGAGTATGAAGATGTAGTTTATGCCTGACCACTTTAATTTAGTTTAAGATAATTCATTTTTGTAGATAAGTAAATGGCATGTAATTAACTACTATGCTAAGTTTAAAGAGAAAAAGGACAGGTAACAAGCATAAAAATCAAATTCTTTATGAATCATACTCTACGTTACACGGTTGTTACCTGTCGTTTGCACTTGAAACATGTATATTGCTGACAATGAGGACACATCATTCTGATCTGGTTAGGCCGTTCATTAATAAACCCTGACGAGCACTAAAGCAAAAAAAGAGGTATTATTTCCATTTCAAGTAAAGAGCTATAAACATGCAATTTCTTATCAGAGATACGGTGAGAATTACTGTTACAAGAGAAGTTGCCCTGAAATTGAGAATAATAAGTTAAATTTTTAGCATCTTTTATATTCAAATTTCTTTATTTCAATCGTGTATTGTATAAGTTATAGTGCGGTATTTCCTATTTTTCCTGTTAATGTATTTTTGTTTTACTTTCAGGGAACTAGTCAACAGGGATGACCTCAGACGTTTCCTTTTATGCTATTTTGACATAGTGAACTCGTTGTTTACATGACGTACAAATTCTGCAAAAGTTCTATTAAGCCCCTCTCTCCTTTCTTTGCACATCAGATTCTGTTAGATCCCCCCTTCTTTTGTGTCCCCTCCCTCCATTTTAAGCAGAACAGAATACAGGAAAACAGGGTCTTCAATGTCGATATTTAATCTGTGAAACAGTGATACATGACCAGTTACATTTAGTCTGTAATAGTTAAAGTGGTACTACGATAAAAAAAATTCACTTTTATTTTTTCTTTGGATTTCGAAACTATGTTTACTAAACACTCCCCAAGCGAAATTTTAAGCCTTAATTTTGAAATTATGCAAAACACGAGTTTGAGAGTCTGAAAGCTCATAAGTCCCGTGCTGCATACTAAATAAGGCACTTTCACACGCGCTGCATTCTAAAGCTCTTGAGTGAATGACGTCATTGTATCCTTTCTAGTGTAATAATGACGGACTTTTAAATCGGAAAATTGCAGTTCAAATAAACAGTCTTCTTGTCAAAATTAAGGCTTAAAATTTCGCTTGGGGAGTGTTTAGTAAACAAAGTTTTGAAATCCGAAGAAAAATAAATTTAAAGTGATTTTTTGTTCGTAGTACCACTTTAATGGTAACCACTGTAATAAGATTTCCGAAAAGTTCGCTATCTTGAGTCTTCTCAAAAAGGCATGTTCTAGAACAAGACCTACACGGTAACATGCAAACCTTGAGGGTGTAAACAACTTTTGATGTATTTGTCTACGCTAACCAAGCTAATTGGCTACCTGGCGGCTACTTAGAGTCAACTAAATCAACATCAAAAACTGTTACCTTCTACTGGAACCACTGCAAACCCTAATTGAGGCCTGAAATAAAACAAGCCTCCCTAGGGGCCTGATAGAGTCTCAAACTGAAAGGCATGTTTCAGAACAGGACCTAGACTATAATGAGGGCCCTCCTTTTTTGGTCTGAAATTAAACAGATCATCCTTAGGACTTAATAGCGCTTTTAAGGCAATCAAATTTCACTTACATGTGAGCACCATCTAAAGTTGGGTTCCTTCATAAGTGTTCTATCACGAAGTTTCCTTTGAAATAAGTCATGGGTCTCTTTGTCAACCAGACCACGAATCTATGAAGGAAAGACAAAAGGATACAATGACTTACCAGGCTGTAACATTGATAGTTAAGAATGTAAAATTCTGTCTTAAAAGTGCACCTAACCCCAAAATATTTTTTACGCTAATATAAACCTTTGCACCTACTTTAAAAACATTTAGCCATTATTTGCAGTTTTTGACTTTTTTACGGGCTTCAAAACTTACGAAAAATTAAGCATCATCTGTCGCAAGACCGAGTTAGAAGGGGCATGGGTCTATTCCTGATTTGAGGTCACGAACTGCTTTGCATGCATGTTTACAAAGACTTAAGGAGATGCAAATTAAATCAGTTTGTAATGTCAAATCAGGAATAGACCCATGCCCCTCACTAGCTCGGTCGTGTAACAGATGATGGCTAGATTTCGTAACTTTTACAGCTTATAAAAAGTCAAGACTGCGGGAGCTTTCCAAAAAAGGCGCGATGCTTTTCGAACAGGTGCAAAGAGTTATTTTAACAAAAAAAATATTTTGGGTTAGGTGCACTTTAAAGAAAATCGACCCAGTTAACCATTTCATACCATTTCACCGGCATTGAATTGTAACTAAATTGTGAGAATTAACTAAGCCATCATTCCAAACCATGATGAATAGCACCTTTCACGACGTTGTCAATCGTAGTCTCAATGAACAGACTCCTGAAAAATATATCCTAGCAAAATGGATCAAAACTGACCAAACACAAACCACGATGATAACGTTTTGACCTCACTGAACTAATTAGTCTTTACTTTCTGAGAGCTCCACTGAGATAACTGACAACAATGTAAGTTGGTTTGTTCCGCCTTAAACTTCACAGCTTGCATCTTACTGAATGGCACAGTAAAAGCTCTTTACCATAATATCAAAGTTGTTAAAGTATTCTGTTGCTACTGCTTCATCATCCAGATTTTCTGGTTTTCCGCAGCACGGGCATACAAGGTGCAAGATATTTTTGTCTTTTATAGTTATGGTGATGTAGCTCGACACACAATCCCGGCAAACGCGATCTTGACAGTGAAGGAATGTGACCATCTGTGGAGAAAAATAACCATTGTTTTGTTTGGTCTTTTTTTCCTGGCAATCCTAAAATCTATGTGAATATACAGCACAATGAAGAAGGGAGGGGACTACAATGTCAAGAAATATTAGTAAGGGTATTGTAAGTTATTTTACAAAAATAATAACTTTTATTCAACATGCACTCTTCTTGAAAGCTGTTTCTATAACTAGATTTTATGTCCATAGCAAAGGTGGGTGAATCAAATATGGCTTCAAGCTAAACATAAATTTATATCCACATGGAGCGATGCTTCTACATTCAAGGTATCATTAACCTTAATAAACATAACTAAAAGTCAAAAGGTGCCCAGGGGTTAATTGATGAAAATCGATCACAGAAGTCAATTGTGATTATGGATTACTAGTCGATGAAATATCACACAAATGTCGGTCATCCATTACTCATCAATCACCTAAATTAATCGATTAATTAATATCAATTATTTAATCAATTAACTTCGATTTCCATTGATTATTGGTTTCATTGATTAATTACCCCGGGAAAGGTGGGAAATATATACATTAATGATTTAAATTTGGGTTTTCGCAAAATAATAGTATGGAAACTGTTATTTTAATCATACAACTGACAAAAAAGGGCGCCTTTATCAGTGCACTTAATTGTTAGGCTCAAACCTGGCTCATAGGTTTTGCTTCACAGCACACTGGGCACTCTTGTTGGAGATAGCGCAAAGAGCGTTGGAGATCCCCGCAGCTACAAGCAGCTTCAATTGAATCCTCCACCGAGAAATTCATGTCTATTAACTTGATGGCAGTTTCTGCCCTTCCCCAGAATGAAACATCTGTTTCAGCCAAAACTGCTCGAATACGCCGCTGGAAGATGCAAGAAAATGATTTACAAAAATGATTTACACCTACACTTATTTATTCATTTATTTTTTTTTTATTTTTTATTTTCTGCTTCTTGTTAGTTTATTGTTTTTTCTTGTACTGTAAGCACTAACACCAATAAAGCTTTTTATTGCAAAAAAAAAAATTGATTTACACCTACACTGTACTGGGATTTATAAACTTCGTAACAATATATAATTGGTTTTGAGAGGGCTTTTCAGTTGTAACACGTTCTGAAATATGCTGACATAAAACAACTTTTCAGCAGTTTTATGTCAGCATATTTATGTAGTTAAAACTATGGCTTCACCTTCACACACTCTCTCTCTCTCTGAAGTAATATGCACTTATTGACTGAGCAGGAGGGCTGGAGAGGAAATATTTGGCTAGAGGTAAAGGCGTACAGACTAAGCGCAGCGAGGTACATGCATGGCCGCGACCAAGAGCCAAATATTTTCCTGTCCGGCCTGACCTTACTCAGTCAAAAGGTATTTTATTGTTCCACCATCTTACATGCTTAACCTTCTTGGAAAATGTCCAAAAAATGCTGGTAAAAACTCACTGAATGTTAAAGAGTGTGCGTGCTGAATAAACAAATGATGTGTTGCTATGCGTGCAGGCTGGACAGCTTTTTCTGGACCGGCTCGGATCAAAACCTGTCCGGCTCTACACACATCAACTCGCCAATACATTTTCTATAGAATTGCGTCAGTGGGGCCATACAGTGGTATAATAACACTTGTTAGACTCATTAATTCTTTTACAGATATTTGTTCTAAACTCAACTAGTCAAGAGCACAATCATTCTGATAGTAAACTGTTCTTTCAGGCAGTTCAGTATAATATTTTACGGCGCGAGGTTACTAAAGGGTGAAATGAAGTATGTAAGATGAAGGATCAAAGGCTAGGAATAAGGAAACAAAGCGGTGTCATCAGGGATTGCAAGGCATGGGATCTGGATCAGCAGTGTTTTTCAAGTGCTATGTTTGTGAGATAAGGATCATAATTATGTCTTCATGGTTTTGGGATCAGGATCAGAAGTGATGAAAAAACGATATGACTCGTCTTTTATATGACCCTGTTATTTGGAGAATGGTAGGCTTACATACAGGAGGGCTGCTAACCAGAGGAGTATGGGGATGGCTTTTGGCCAGGATTTACCTTATGGACTGGTATGCTGTTTTTGCAATTTTTTTTCTGTCTCCACTGAGCTGTAAACTTAAATTGTGTACCAAATATTAAGGATATACAAAACAAGCCAGGGCTGTCACTAAGGGCTGCATCCCACAACAGCCGAATTGGCTTGATGGGACATTATGATTTACAGGTGAACACTTGCCTCATGTTAGTACAGTTTGCTCACAAAGCAACAAGTTTGTCACATTTGTGAGGATGAAAGCAACAGGTGACTCAAAACTTAATGATAGCCCTGCAAGTATAAACTCACATCTAAATTCTGGTTTTTGTCAGTCACAATTGCCTCAAAGTTGGCTTTATCTTGAGGGGTTTCAGTGTTTGTTTGTCTTGTGAAAGCCATGAACACTTCTTCCTGAGTTGCATGATCTGGAAGACAACTGTTCAGCACTCTTTGAAGTATTGGACGCATTGCCATTTTCTCAAGTGCAAGAATTGCCTTTTCTGTCTCTCCTTCTGATGAATCCAGTGCAGAAATGCAATCTGTTTTGGCATAAACACCTGCTTGTTGTAATTCTTTCACCTAAATAAATAAATAAATAAATAAATAAGGTCAAGAATTTACTGTTTGTTGACTATCCCACAATGTTTATCTGTGCATGCTAAATAAATGGATCTGTTCATAGGTTATTTTTTTGTTACACTCGAATTTAAGTGACAATAAGTAATAAGCTTGACAGAAGGATCTACTTACTGTAAAGAAAAATATGTATCAAGTAATGAAAACAATTGTTCTGATTTGATTGATAAAAATTACATTAAACAGACAGTAACTGTAAAACACGATAATCAAGCCTCTTAAGGGGTTCAGCTGTGTAGCAACAGAGAAACACCTAAAATTACCTTGTTCTTGCGGATCTCCATGCATTTGGCAGTTGCCCTTGACACTTCCCCAGTGCATTCAATCAAAGCTTCTCGCACCTCCTCAGGGCTGACATTTCCAATTTCCTGAGAGTTTTCTGGCACGGCCAGCTCTACCATAACTTTGTGAATTAAATCATACCAAGCAGTCTTCAGCCAGTGAATTGGACCATGAACATCATCAATCCCAAGTACAGATGCAATGTTCAGCTCCTCTGCTGTAAATCCCTCTTTTTCTGCTTTCTGAAGTTCAAAAGTAAAAGAGTTAAAAGTGAAGTGTTAGGTGATTAAGCATACTGCGGCTCCTCTTGGATGAAAGGAGCCCAGTATACCTATTTTTCTTTCACCAGGACCAGTTCGTACACTTGAGTGGAGAGAAACACAATGGACTCACTCACAGTATTGTCTCTTGGAACACAGTCCATACCTGCCAAGTTAGCCTGAGAAACAGCCAACGTTTTGAGAGGTTGCCACTTGAGCCCTCGCAAAACTACGTCTGAGTAATGGCTGCAGAAATTCCATACTGATGACACATGCACTACTCAGATCTTGGCGGTGCTTCTGATTGGTTGTGCTGCAAGGGAATTCTCTTTCAACCAGTCAGAAGCACTACCAAGATCTGGGTAGTGCACGTCATCAGTATGGAATTTCTGCGCTCGTTACTAAGATGTCATTTTGCGAGGGCTCAAGTAGCGACCTCGCAAAGTGTCAGCTGTTTTCTCAGGCTACCGCCAAGTCTGAATCTCCAGGTATCCCAGACAAGACTGTGATTCTCCTGGATAGACCCCTGTCTTTAGGCCAATAGATAGATACAAATTTACCCATTTTCCCACAAGCAAAAACTTCATGTTTTGGATATTACATTCTGAAGCTTCATGTAGAAACTGAAGGCAAACCAACTTCAATAAGTGAAAATCTTGGATGAGCACAAAACCAACCACAAGATAATTTAAAGGGGGGGGGGGGTGGTTTGGGGGCTTGCTAGCCTCTACCATGGCAAGGGCAGTTGGCCACAAAAGTAAAAGGCTCTGGATCTCTCCAGGTTGGGATCTCTGATTGACTCAAACACACTCAAATGTCTTGTCACAAAAACTCTGACCAGGGCAAGAACTACCATCCTCTACATCAAAAATTTGATGCAAATTGTTCTTGACCATTGTTCCTTTTCAGTAAATAAGTAATTTGTCAATAAATCATCAGATCACGCTTACCCTTAGCCACTCTACATAGCGTGACCCAGAAATGTAAATTTCCTCTTGCTGCCTTCGGACAGCTTCCTCTGCCATCCATGCTGCAAAAGGGGGTGCTGGTGGGAAGACTGGACTGGCATGTTGCTGGAGAAAAGAGTTGTTGATGGGGGGAGGAAATGACCCTTGGACAGGTATCTGAAAACAAGTTAAACAATGCATCACAAATTTCAATACATCCAAGAGAGGCAACCTTCATAAATGCATCCATAAAAGTTTCCAAAGAATCCTGCTGCTCATGTTCATCACTTCCTTTTTGATCATCATTAGACATGCTTATAAATCTTGCACCTGCCGAGCACCTGCAGGTCATAAGAGTAACACCCAGGATCCACCAGAATTGACTGGAAACCCATGCTGCCTTTTCTTTTTGTTTTATTTTTTTTTGGGGGTGCAGGGGCTCCAACCCTGCTCAAGCAAATGTCTAATGCTGTTTTCCCTCATCAGCGAACTAAAGGAAGCCATCTGGGGGAATTACAGTCAGTCTACGTCATGTGTGTCCAGTATTTCAAAGATTTGATTTATGCATTAGTTTGAATGAATAATTACACAATAAATTACATTAAATATTTCAATTTTCAACGTCAACTAGAGGAATTTCCATACCAATCCGGAATCTCACTATGCATTTTCAATTCTTCTTTGCAATTTTGAACTATTCATTGCCAGCCAAGGCATAATTTTGGAGAATCGATTCAAATCCTCTAAATACTGGGCACGCATGACATAGACTGAATGGTCTCACCTCTGGTCTCATTGGTCCTGCAGGATGTGTTGAGAGTGGAGGAGGAAAACCATGTAGATCATAAGATGGAACAGCTCCTGGAGGAGACATTACTCCTTGGCCATAACCTGCCATACCTGCCACTCCCGAAGTGTTCAGAATCCCCACCTGGCCAGGACCGCCCATTGCTGGCAAAGCACTTGTTAAAGGTGGCATTGCTGGATTTGTTTGTGATGCTCTAACTGAGCCCTCCCACATCCTTGCTTGTTGGTTAACCTGTGCAGGAAAGGCATTTCTCACAGCTGGTTCTGCTGCTGATCTTGTTGGGGTCACTGCTGGTGCTGCTTGCATGATTTTTGGATCTGGTTTTTTGGTCTGCTCAGTTTTAGTCTGTATCTGTTGGCTGTTTATTTGCGTTGCCATGTTTGTCATGTTTTGAGATGGAGCAACTCGCTGTTCAGGATTCTAAGAAAGTAATAAAATTTTTCTGTCAAAAGGTTACCTTGATATTTACAAGCAAGAAAATGTGTCTGTGGTAGCAGTTTATTAAATTAACCCCTTGGTTATCAAGTTGCATGAGCTTAGTTGACCCTGTGGCCCCAAATTAATTTACCTTCACCACTAGAAGAATAGCATGGCCACCATTTTTTTCCTGAAATATCTCAATTGCAGTTAGTTTAATGAGCAAAAATGTAAGGCAAAAGTCAGTTAAACAAGAATAATGCAGCATACCTGGTTTTCACCAGGTGTGGCTTGCTGGGAACTAGGGCCTGTTGTTGGATACCCTACATTTCTCGCAGGTGGCGGTAAATTACTGCTTGTTTTACAGCACATCTCACAGATCCTGCGTGTCCTTGGGTTGTGATAAGTGCAATGTTCACACTCCCACATATCAGGGGCTGCTGTCACTTGACCTGGCAATAACAATATTCATAAAAAAATTCGATTTTAGGGCTGAAAACTGCATGATAATAAAATTACCAGCAAACATGCCTCAAATAATAAATTGACTGCAGGCAGCAAAATTGTATGCTACCAGAGTGATTTGTTAGTAAAATGCTTTCTATTATACAGACCTGTACCAGATGAAGGAGTGACCTTTGTACTTCCTTGAGACTGCTGCATTTGGCTACTGCCTCCCCTTTGCTCTGGAGACAATGCCCAGAGGGGTGGTGCAAAATTTCTTGTTTCTAAAAATTCACTCTGTCTTGTTGGCACTGTCTGAGGTGAAGGTTCTGGCTGCGTCTTTTCAGGAAGTGGTTTGTTGCAGAACGAGCATGTCTTTGCATTTCCAGGATTTAAGCAATAACAGTTCGGACAAGACAATGCTGTGCCCTTCTCTGGACTAATAGGTCCCTCGCTGGCAGACTTTGATTCAACTGGGATTTTGGGTTGCGAAGGTTTTGATGGTTTTGGTGGCAAAGGAGGTGGACCTGTACAAAAAAGAAACAATTACTGAACAGAGTTGAGAGGGGTTCAGAAAGTCATGGACTGAGCCAGGTTCCAGTTATTAAAGCAACACTTCTCTTAAAACTTGTCTGGTAGGCACCTCACCACAGATTAATAGACAAAACCAAGTTAGCTTCAGGTTTTTATTAATTAAGGTTTAAGACATTGTTCAATTTGCCTAGTCAACATTGCTTATTTTCTGAGATTCCCAAACAGAAGTCTGCAACATCCAGCATCCCTGTCTAGTGAGTTATTTTTAAGTCCAGCTTGGTCTTGTATCTTATTTCCCATGTTAAACTCAATAACAAAAATTCTGGAAAACATGTCTGCATGTCCTAATTAGACAACTGCCCAGCATAACATAATGGCAGTTGGATGCCCAGGATATATCTAGGGGCCTTACTGTGGTCAGCAGGCCCTCAGATGGACTAACCTATTGCTGGCAAATTCCTGCAACCCGCCTATAAGCTTCACAAGCCCTGGAACCCATCACACTGACTTGGTCGGCAGAGATAGAACAAGATTGGGCAAACAAAAAGCCCACAAAATATCTCAAGGATACCAACAGTCCACACTATGCCTTTTGCATCAACTTTACAGCCAACGACCACGAATGCTTAAAGACCACATGCTCAGTATTGGTTAACTTGGTTAAATTTCATTCAACCTCATTAAAACTACATAAATTAATATATATTTTTATATTAAGTTAGAAAACCTTTTGTGAATTTCTTTTTAGCAAATTGGCTTCATGTTATGTAAAACCTACCTTATATTATATTATTATATTATATTATATTCTTATATTATATTATATTCTTATATTATTATATTATTGTAATTGACTCTCAGAACTTCCTGGTTTTGGGGTGAAAGTTCTCTCAGTTCTTGACTACAAACAGCCCAATAAGCCAAAATGTAGAACAGAGCAAATTTAGCCTAAAGGTATCTTTATTAGCACTTTGTAACAAAAGAAATCTACATCAACAAGTACAGAATAGGGCTGGGATCAGCTACCAAACTGGGTTAGAGATTAAATTTTATACATTGCATACCTTTTCCTTTAAAAACAATGCAAAAACAATCAGTTACAATCTGCTTCTTTTTCCTTAATGCTTGAATTATTCATGAGTAAACTCAGTCGTTGAATTTGACATACAGCTTGATTTTGCCATCTCTACACTCTTTAAATATGTCACAAAATTTTAATCAGCTCTTAAGGCACATTTTAATCATGTCTTTGACAAGGTTTTCATTTTCCATGAAGCTGAGTTTATGTTCACTTTCTAAAAATAATGTTCAATATGTTTTCAGATCTCCCCAGTGAAGACAAAAATGATTTCAAAAATCCAAAGTACAGCTTTACTCAACCCATTATATAATGATGCTTCCACTGAACATTCAAACACTGGCTGGGTTGATGTCCAAGCAGTGACATTTACAAAATACTAAGCATTTTTGAGTAAGTTCTACTCTGCAGGCCAAAAGTTTAATCTCTAATAAATATATGTAGTTGCCTCCTCAAAAAACACAGGAATTAGAGCTCTGGAATATCTTAAAGATTTCACAGTGGCTGAATAGATCCTTGCTGAGTCTTGTGGGATTTAACTTTCTGAATTCTCAATGATGATGATAACACTGATAATATGACTTGTACTGCTGCATTCACACCATTATAGTAATATTTTGGTCATGCATTCTGGCAAGAAAACACATTGAAAGGCCTCTTTCTGGTTTGAAAAAAGCAGTGAAGTGACACTGGACTGTGCAAAGACAGCTTAAACTTGGAGACCTAGTTTTTAGGCTACTTAGGTCCTTGGTACTGAAACATCTGTGATCCTGTTGTAGGTGGGTTGCAGGCAGTTATGCCTTGTGCTAAGTTTACTACAACTCCCCTTAGTTACTTACTTTTGATTACTGGTTTGTTATCTCTTTCATCTGTTGCTCCAAGAGTGCTCTGTTGAGCTGGGGAATTAAATTGAGGAAAGGGTGGTGGCCTTAATATTTCTCTTCTTTGACTCTGACCTTGACCTGTTGCTGCTGGAGTGTCAAGAAAGCAGGAGATGTAAATTCAAAGTCACATGTTTGGCTCATCTATAAGTACAGCCAGGAAGGGTAGTGGGTATTATAGGTATACTTTATTTGTAAAACACCCAGTAACTGAGGCCTGTTGCCTTACACCAGCTTGGTAACCCACGGCAACAGGAATTAACACAGCTGCCAGATTTTGGACTGGCACTTAAATCACTTCACAGCCAACTGGGATCCTATTGCAAGATCCTGCACAAGACGCTTTTTAAGATCGTATAGAATTTTTCAAGAACCTACAGTGTAAATAGGATCCTTTTGGATCTTAAAGAGGATCCTGTATTCTTGGATCCTATAAAATAGGACCTTATCTCCTGTTAGGAGATCTACTGAGAACCTTAATTTGTAGGATTTCTACCAGGGTATCCATTGGGGCTGGCCAATCATTTCTTTACTTTATCATAGGGCAAGTCACAATAATTAATATTAAGGCCATAATAAAGGACGGAACTCCTTTACTGCTACACTGAAGAAATAATGTACTGCAGGAGAGACTTACTTGATACCGTAGGCTGTGAGACCGCAGTATGAGTTCCAACTACAGAAGGAGGCATCATGACAGGAGCTGAAGTCACAACAGGAGGACTTGTTGGCACAGTAAATTGTGAGAGACCAGGGGACCTAGGGGAGGCTGACTGCTGAATTGGAGGGTAAGTGGGTCTGGTCTGCTGTCTCTGAGGGGCACCATATGGAGCTCTTGTAGGGATTGGGGGTGGTTGGTCTTCCTTATTAGGTTCAGGTGCTTTAGCACCCTGGGCTACACCTTGATGGGGGGAAGGGGGTGCCCTGTTTCTTCTTGGAGCAGGTACTGGTCTTGTTCTAGAACATATGGCAAACCACAACAAAAAGTTAAAATTCATTCAATGTGGTAAGCTTCTTTGTGTGAACGATGAAAGAATATTCCAGTTCAGATTGTAACCTAAATTTACGATAATCATGTTAACAACAACAACGACAAAAAAACATGTTTGAATCTAGAATTTACTGTTCGCTGGATCACCGAGTGTTGGTTTTAACATAAAGCTTGCGGTAGATTGCACATGTCATGGTGTAAGATACTGGAACCATCAACAATCCCTTTCTTCTCAAGTCTGATTTGCTTATTTCAGTGTCATAAACCATCAAAAGTTATATTGCACATGTCATGGTATGAGACATTAAAACCACCAATGATCCCTTTCATCTCAAGTCTGATTCATTTATATTATTAGTTACATAAAAAGTTTGATTGCTCATGTCAAGATTTAAGACGTCAGAACCATCAAGGATCCCTTTCACCTCAACATCAGTCTATCAAAAGCAAGATTACAGACCCCATGTATAAAACACTGCAAGAAATACACATAAAAGCCACTAAAAACTCCAAACATTTCTTTTTAGTGACAATAAAGCCAAAACGTCAATCATACCTTGACTCTTCACCGCCACGAGCTAAAGTTGCCATAGAAGAAGCAACTTTGTGAGTCTGCTGTTCTGCTCCTGAAGCAGCAGAAGCACCAGTACTAGCAGCAGTGGTGGCAGCAGCTGCAATAGCAGCAACAGCAACAGCTGCAGCAGCAGCAGCAGTGCCCATTACTGGCTGTTCTGTAGAAGGACTGGATTTGGGCATCACCAGATCAGTTGTAACATGACGCTGTCGAGAGGGATGCCTGTGGTATAAGCCATTGCATGGTGCGCAAAATGTATCCTTGCAGTCTTTGCAGAACTTTGTTGCTATTGATTCGCCACAAACACGACACTCAAAGTTAGTTTGAGCTGGTATTTGAGTGCTGCCTGACGAAAGTATGCCATCTTCAGCATCTTCATATTCTGAATCCTCTTCACTCTCAGGAGTTCTTTCAGCAGCAGGTTGTTCTTCTTGGGTTAATTCAACTGTAAGCTTACTTTCCTGTGTATTAAATTAAAGAGAATCAGTCAGTCACCATTCTAGCCACTACGTATATGTGTATGTGGATGTCAAACAGGTGACCACTTTTAATTAATTGTTGGGGTAAAGGTTTAAAAGTTCATGGTTCATTAAAAGATCCCATTTTACAGGTAACATTCAACTTTTTATAAATTCATTGACATTTTATAATACAGTTCAATCTAAAGGCAATGTAATTTGTGGCACTTAACCCTTTAACCCCAAAAGTGATCAGCATCAAATTTCACCTCATCATATCAGTGCATAATAGCACTTAAAAGTGACAAGAATTAAGGAAATGATCACCAAAGATGAATTGTCTTGATGTTTGACCACGATCTCCTAACTAGTACTCAGCAAAATGAAAGGAGACAGTAAGGAGAATTTGTATAATGATGCTGGGGCTTCAAGGGTTAAAGTCCTGAGGATATCATCCAATGTGGAATGCTTGCAGCAGCTCCTCAGATGCAGGCTCTTGGCTATCCTGACAATGTGACTGTGTATAAGTTTACAAGAGCTTAAAAATACATTTTTCCACAAATTATTTTCTCCAAATTTCACAGCTCAAGATGTGAAAATATGCACAAATTCAATACTGAAGCCCCGCTCAATGCAATTTAATAACCCAAGCCCATGGGGGTGTTCGTCTTCATCATACAAGCTTATCATTTTTTAAGGTTGGTTGTTTACCTTTCCTTCTGGTGGATTAATAGGATCCCTGCCTCCTTGTCTTCTTGCTGCTGGTCTTGGTGATGATGGTGGTCGGGAAGGCTGGTTTTCTGTGTTACTTGGAGATGTCACCGCATTACCTGAAACTGGAATCGTTGGTGCTCCTGTGGTTGTCCTTGGAGGGAAAGGCTGTGGTCTTGATGGTGGAAAGTTTACTCGCAAAAGTGCCGGAAGCTGGACTTCATCCCGAGGAAGTAGTGGGTCCAGTTCATAGAATGGATGATTATTTACGAGCAGTGCATCAATTTCATACCTTGCAAAGAAAAGATCTGGTGCCAGATTTTTCAGTCTGTTAACATCTGGCTCACGTACATTATCAGGGAATGCAACACCATCAGCAATATCCCGTGTGTATCCCATTTGGGAGAGAATGTCACGGCTACCAATCAGTCTCCCAACATGAACTTGGACAAGAGAGCTAGTAAATTTCACAGTTCTCCAGTAGGGAGGGCGACTTTCTTTTATTAGGTTAGAAGCATATTTTTCCAAGATGCCCAATCCTTGTGTAAGGTGGAGGAACCGGGATTTCTCCTGAAATTGACACGGACATAGTTAAAAGAGTGATACAAGGCCTTTTTTGTCTCTGATCTTGAGTTAACTTTGCTGGCTTCATTTGTCAGAATCAAAGAGACACTATCCCAATAATGCGCACGCATGAACATCAGCTGTTATTTTTCAAAAAAACAACAGAACTGTCACATTGACGCAACAAGATTACCCCACGGCCCGCACAGTGATCTGCTGTTTACATCCTCCATTTAAATATTTGCTCGCGTTCTACAGCTCCAAGGAAGCTACAACTTAAATTTCTTGACGAAAAGGGTCTACAGATCATACTCTGTGATGTGAAACACAAAATATAAATTACCAGAGATTTTCGGATTTAATTGCAGTGAAAGTTAGAGTTTTCTTTGGCGAAACATCATGTTGGACTTTCGCTGACAAGAGGACTTATTAGATTTATAGTTCCTATTGTATTCGGAGGGACAAATACGTCGTTTAGAGTGCAAAATAAGTTCAGCTAGCATTTTCGGAGAGCCATCAGCAACTCGGAAATTCGCGGACAGGATTCTGTTTCCTAAAATTTTCTGCAGCCTAAATATTCAGCAAAATCCGAACAGATCAATCTGTATTAGCTTACACAAATATGCCTTTAAAAACCTCTGAAACAATCTTAGAAAGCAGGAAATGATATTTCAAGTAATTTGGAAAAATTTTCTTGTTGGGTGCCCCTCATTATACACAAATGTTTAACAGAGCATGATGTGAAACACAAAATCCTGCAACAGAATTAAAAACAGAAGCCTTGCCCGGCTTGCCCTATCCCTTCAGTCGTTTCCACGTCTCGTGGATTGCTTTCTTGGTAGATATTGATATTCTGCTATGCTGGTTCCATTTCTGCTTTTTCCTTTCCCAATTTTCTGAGCTTTTACGGAAGCTGGTGGGAGAAAGAAGCCTTCGACCGGCACTATAGCGCTTCCCTCCTCTCGGTCCTCCATCCAAAGGCATTGAAAACAATGTCAAAAAATCCCGATTTCACACAAATTGCAACTTAATGGGAACTATGTATCATTAATCTTTAGTTCTGCAAAGGTTTACAGCAATGTCGAACTTAACTGAGCACGATGCAAACGGATTTTAAGGTTCGATATAACTTATCGCGTCTTTTGAATTTGCAACATCCTGTCGGAAAATCAAAGTATGGAGCATGCGCAGTAACCGGATTGTGTTCCTTTAAGCTCTGAGCGGAAAAGTTTGATGTTTATTTAACCTACTGACTCCTACAATGCTTTCACTTGTTTAGAAGACAAAGCAAAGTGTTTCTGTGCATATAATGCCCAGTACAGTAAATATAGTTTTCAAATGTTGATTCGCTTTAAAAAAAAAAATACTGTTCAACAATTAGTCTTTTGACCCAATTCCTATAACTTCTGTCATTTTGCTTGCAAGGTTGTCCAATTTTGATCAAGTGACTGAAAAGATCCACCACGCCTACAAAAATTACATCTGATTCAGTATATGCATGCATGCAATAAAATCAAATCTTTTTTATCTCTAAAAGCAAAAGTCTATTGTTTATTCAAATAAACTTTTTGGTTGGAAAAGCTCTTTGCTGATTATTCTGTCTTCATTAACCATGAATTTGTATTTATTTTACCACACATTATAAATTACATGATTACAATTACAAAAAGATACAAAAATGTAGAAAGTAATGGCGAGGAGGCCTAAAGGAAACTATAAAGCTTATGTTAATTAGGCCTCCTCAATTACAATTTTTCAAAGATGGCATAAAAATTATGGCGACGGATACAAATTATTATCAGAAGGAAATTAAAGTAACAATCAGCATTAAGGAAGTTTACAAATGCTAACAATTAAACAGTTTTTTCCCAGATTTTCGTGAAAATATACGAATATTTTAAAGCAGCGTTGGTACTAAAATTAACTTAACAGAGGGTGCGAAAATAAAAAAAAATAAAAATTACACAGTCATTCAAATACTTTCGCACGAATAGAGTTTGACTAAGTATAAGAATAAGTTTGACTGTTTAGTGCATGAGATGCTGTTCATAAGACAACTAAAACCTAATCTTCACGTGCAATCTAACTCTGTGCGAAAGTATTTGAAGGTGTAATTTTTTTTATTTTCGCACCCTCTGTTATGTTAATTTTAGCACCAACGCTGCTTTAAAATTTGGTAGTAATGAAGTCATGAAGACACCAAAACGTCGGTTTTTATCGTTTATTTTTGCTTGTTTATGTATAATAATAAATAATGAACTAAACTGCAAAAGCAAATAGAAATTTGACATAAAGGTGGTTTCCATCGAGATAGGGGATTTTAGCAGTTCTCATTCTCGTGGTTGTTTTCTGGCTAATACTCAATGCATGACCACAGTTTTTACATCAGAAAATATTCCCAAATTAAAGGAGTTAATTTGGGAAACCTACAATGTTTATTCTATTACCTACTGCACATGGTTTAATTTTTTCTGCTTCTGACAAAATTTATTTTAGTTACCCAAAAACATGCGAAACAATCAGGAGTCAGTGGATTAATGGCCCTTTTTAAAGTTTTGCTCAAGATATGTACAGTAAAACCTCACTAATCCAGTCACTAACAGGTGAAGAAATTTAAAGGGGGACGGAATTAAAGGGACTTCTAACATAAAAAAAACACTGCGTGAGATTTACATCGGCCAAAATAAATTGGCCCCTAGCTAGGCTATTAAGCAAGCTGACCATATTTATGGGGAAGTAGAAAGGCAGGTCCCCCCCCCTCCTCCCATCCCCCACAAATAATCACCCCTTATCCCTTAAGAAAACTTTTTAAAATAAGTAAGGCAAGGTTCTACCACACTGCCTTTTCCTTGCAAAACAGGAGAGGTCCTCCCAACTGTCCAACCCTCCCCCCCCCCCACAAATCCCAAACAATTACCCCTTCCCCCTTAAGAAACGTTTTAAAATAACTGCTTCTAAAAATACCATTTGGAGCAGATTTAAAAAATAATTTGCATCACAGTTATTTAAGGAAATAAGTTACACGACCTAACAGGTTTTTATACAGCCACTTACCTTAATGCAGGTACTGACTTCTTGATAATCAACATTTTGTTCCCTCCTTCTCTACATACCTTGAATGTCTTCTTTACCCACCTTTTGCATTCATGGGCAAAATACTCATTGCCAAGTGCATGCTCATTCAAATTAATGAGCACTTCTTCCTTTAAGCTGTCATGATCTTGAATGCACACACATTATTTGAGAAAGCTGGTCTTCAAGAAAGCTGAGGTGTGAGACAGCCAGTAAAATATTACTGAACGAGTGAGGACCCAAGGGAAATGGGGTTCTGTTAAAGGTAGTGACAGCTTCAGTATAGCATTCAAGATAGCAAGAGTACAATAAATAAAGAACCTTTAAGAACTGACCTTGTTTGCCTCAAACACTCTCCTTATATCAAGTTCTAGATATTTCCTCTCAATATCCATATCCATATGTAACAATGGAGCACATAATGCCAGTAATCTCTGAAGCGTGGGGTCTGATAAATTGTTGTATTCTTGTACGAAAGCTTCTCTTCTTTCTCTGAAATAAGCTTCTTCCTCATCCTCGCTGAGGCCTGTAGTTGTTTCTGCACTATCCAGAGGAACGTTTCTTCTTCTTACTGTTATATGTACTGGGGGTTCATTAGCTTGATTTGCCTGCTCTTGTGCTCCTAAAACAGAGTTTAATCAGGTGTAACTTAACTTGACAACGTTTATTACAGTTGCACTGCACTATAACCATTAACAACATTGGTTAACTAATTACTTTCCTTAGTTAACAAATAATTTATATTAAAGTAACAAACAAAGGTGAATGGTCACAAGTGTAACTGCCCACAATTACCAGCTCTTAAACCAGCTTATGCAGCATAAGACAACTACAAGTTATTACTAGTTACATCTCCTGCCATGGATTAAGGATGCAAATCCACCACAGGGATACCACCAGTAATTTCAGTTGCTGTTGAAATTCCTAACATTTTTCTGGTCACTGCCTATTTGTACACCTAACGTAACGAGAAAATAAGGCCACACGTGATGAAAAATAGCTTGCAACCTAAGATGTGTCTTAAATCAGATCAAATGTGATTGTACAAAAAATTAATGGTACAAAGAGAACGTTCTGTTTGTGCAAGTTGCATCTTAAAACAGAACAGAGCTTGGAACTGTTCTTAGCAAGAACACTCAAACCTCATGCCATTTATATCAACACATTGAAATGTGTTTCACTGGTATAGCTAAGTTTGCATCTTATTCAAGATGCAAGTTTTATAAGACAAATGCCAGCTTTCTCTCACAACAAAGTACCAGTGTACAATGAGGAGCAAAGGTTCAAAACAATGTCAGAGGAAATGACTCAAATCAAGGGAAGGTGGTTTTCATGTTAGAAGTATCAGGTTTTACCAACACCTTTATCACACACTGGCCACAAGTATCCCACAAGGCTGGCATTTAACTATTAAGCATCAAGGAGATGATACATGTAATTGGAGGTGCTAAAATGCAAATGCAAACACTTGTGTATTACTCACTTTGCATAGGTGACACAACTTCTGAGGTACTAAAACCTATATCTCTAGGTCTTGGTACAGGAGAGGGCCCTCCCTGAAACATTGGGGGCATGATGATTCCTCTACTGACGCCATCCACTGAATCACCCCATACTATATCTGGGGCATCTGGGCCAGAGGGTGGAGCATTTTGAAGAGACTCAACTACTCTGCCAGAGAAATTATTTCCCTGGATTATTCGTGAATTTGTTTCATTTTCTGAAAAGGGGATTCCTTGTCGTGGATAGCCATCATGTGCCATGGCTGATTTTCCAAAAAAAGGTTCCAACAAACCAAGGTCTGGTTGTCTCTGTTGCTTGGTAAACTGTGTTGTTTACATGTCTTCTACAAATTCATTTGAACGCAGGTCTCTGTCACCTAAAAATTATAATCAGTAATTAAAACAATGAAATTACACACCTAATTAAAAAACTTTGTGGCATAAGATGTACAAAACATAAACAAAGCAAAACAAAGGAGTTCCATGAAGGTGATGATCATCATGATGATGTACTTAAATTATTATTATTATTATTATTATTATTATTATTATTATTATTATAGTGATCGCAATAATTATTAGTAATGACAATGATAATGACATTAAACAGAATGAAAAGTGGGACAATTAACAGGATCTGCAAGAAAAAGAAGACAACTACGGGAGAAGCGGGGGAGGTATAAGTTATTCCATCCTTATTGAACAAAAAGTTGCCAAAGCTAGCTTTACACAACCTTTCGGAGCTCTCACACACCTTTATCAAGTGATGATAAGATGTCAATTGTCACATGGCCTAAGATCACCAATTGAGAAAGTCTTGTGACAAAATGTCTCAGCACAAGGCAGAAGTTCAAAACAACAGTCTCAATTGAGAGCCAGGACCTGACACCGAATCCAATAGCCTCTCTTAATCTTCTTCTAAAGTTTGTCTTTGATTCTTTTAGACAACTTACAGTATGGATTCAATAGAATCAGGCAAAAAAAATGTCACTCATTATTATTATTATTAAAATGAAGTTCCTTACCACACGTTAAAACTCTTAGTGTGCTTACAATATAAGGGGATGGTCAGAATTATTACAAAAAGATTAGAAATGCCATGAGATGGCAAGGGCAAAGTTTATTGCTCAGTTCTGATTACTGACATTCAAGATACATTTCTTCCAGAAAAATAAAAAAAAGGAAACTTAAAGTTTGTTTACAAAACCATAAACCAGAACGGCTGTTTAATACGTAACTGCGTCCGAAATGCGCTTACCAATTTTCCTGTCTGTTAAAAAACAATTAGTGCAATGCATGGTTGATTTCTTTTGTTTGCTGAAATAACATACAAAGATATGTGCATACTTTGTTACCAGTACTTTTACCTGAAGGGGTTTTCAAAGACAATGACTGTACTAACTAATAAACCACCCTAATAATAACTAAGCATTAACTATACAGTTCCCTACATAAAAAAATTATTAAAAATTTATCCTTCAGGAGTGAAAATAATTTTTTTTACTCCTTAAGGATAATATGGATAATATGGATCAACGTTTACAAAATGAAACAAACCTTAAGTGAAAATTTGGAAATTTTGCACATTTTTTTAAATTTTTGTACATCATCATCACTTGTGCCTCCCTCCCACCAGGCCCTTCAATTTTGCTTTTGTGAAAAAGATTGTTCAGTGCAAGATAAATTGATTAAAGAAAGGGTTATGTAAATTAATACTAATCTGTACAGGGGATTCATTAAGGGCTGGGCACTAGGCAAATTGACTGACTGAAAACATAATTTTGCCTGGCTGTTCTGAGCATTTTGAGGAAATTTTTACCACACCATCAGTACAGGGTCTAGTAATACCCGTTTTTTTTTTTCCTGTTCTTCTTTTTTGTGGTCACTTGTCCTAGACTCCTGGTTTTCGCTCAGCCTAACAGATATAAGTTGCAAACTTTCGCTACACTGCTTGAGCTCGTGTCTTGAGTGACCATAATATATTTTGCACCCTGAGGAGAGGAAGAACAATGGTGGGGTATAATGCTCCTGGGGCTTTTCTTGTTCCTTATTAAGTATGTCAAATCCAAAAATTTTTGCCTGTCTGTGAAAATCAATAAATCCCTGTCTATAAGCTTAAACCAGTTGAAAAAAAATTCCACCGACTATTTAAGTTATGTATTAATTATGCTAACCTTTCTGCTTACGTGGACAAAATAATACATGAGGTAGTCACAGAATTATTTTTCACAGTCCAGACTAAAATTAGTGATCACACATAGTTATGATATGCAATTGATTACAGGTTGAACCAAATGTTAGTCCAGTAACAACCCGAGTTTGATTTAAGAACACACTAAGGCCTGTTTCAAAGGCTGTGCTACTGCTGTGCTAAGGTGGCTTGACTGTAGCACGACTTGGTTTCAGACATCAAATTTAATTCAGTCAAATGAAATAGCCGTTGCCAACCACAAAACACTGACCCGTGGTTGTAGGAATAAATCCAAAATGGCAGTTTAGCCAACTTTTAATAAGGATTCTAAAGCATTTATAATAATATTTATGAATTGAGTTCGGCACGGCAGTAGCTTTGCCGTGCTACATGGCAGTAGCACAACTTGGTTTCAACTGTTGTGCTTAAGTTGAATTCAATTCAATCGATTGAGGTTGGCATGGTAGTAGCACAACATTTGAAACGGGCCTAAATTTACTAGTTAAAAATTATCTATCACACGTACTTATGACACTCACATGATTATGGATAGAATCTTCTGGTAAAAAATGTGAATAGCAACCCTTGCAGTTTTATTAGATCATAAATGGAAATTGCAAACAGGAGAATACAAGGAGTAATGAAAGCTCCCTCCTACCATGTCAGTGTAATTTAATCCTCATGATGATCTCCCAATCTGAAAGTTTTGTTTCACTAGAGTAAGTACAGTATTTTGGTGGGAGCAGGAAAATGAAAGGTAAAACAGAAAAATCTCCCACTATAGACACCTCACTCCATTATGGCCACCAAACTGTAGTCCCGAGGAAGTATGTCAAGACGACTGTTGACAACAAATAGCAAGTTCAATAATTAAATGCATTTACATATCCACTTTTGCGTGAAGGTAATCTTCAGACGAGTGATGTGGACTGTAATGTTACTGAAAAATTGAAAATGCAGTGAAAGAACAAGTCTGACATGAAAAATAATATGCCACAATATGAAACAGTCAATCATTCAATCACTCTTAGCCTGAGAAAACAGCCGACGTTTCGCGAGGTCGCTTCTTGAGCCCTCGCAAAACGACGTCTGAGTAACAAACACAGAAATTCCATACTGATGACGCATCACTACCCAGATCTAGGTAGTGCTTCTGATTGGTTGAAATGCGCGGGAACTTCATTTCAACCAATCAGAAGAACTACCAAGATCTGGGTAGTGACGCGTCATCAGTATGGAATTTCTGCGCTCGTTACTCAGATGTCGTTTTGCGAGGGCTCAAGTGGCGACCTCGCGAAACGTCAGCTGTTTTCTCAGGCTAAATCACTCTGAACTTTGTCAGTGTCTCCATCTTCTAGAGCGCACGAGTGTCTCACTACTCGGGGTTGTCCCTATACTCAGGGGACACGAATAGTTGCATAGAGATGATTCAACTCTTCTTCCTGTGACCACTGCAACAACTTGCTTTGCAATCACTTGGCACATTGCATGAAATGATGGTGTACTTTAGTGCCACGGTTTAATTGATTTGTCATCGTGAGGTACGGTATTGCCCTAACAATGTACCATCCAGTTAAGTTGTGCGGAAGTTCTTCCAAGCTGCTTTTGATATCCCAGAAATATCTAAGCTAATCTAGTCGAACACGGGAATCGTTCATCATGTCGACATTTCGGCCAATAGTTAATCAGCCAAAAATAACGTTGAGTAATTGCATCGGATCTGCTTACGTTTGCAATTCTAAGAACTTATATGGAGAGATTTACTGTGATAGTAAGACTTTGATATAAAGGATATCGGAGCACGCAGTGGCTAAATGTACGTGCGAAGAACGTTTATTTAGGTATTTTGGATTAAAAAGCTTTCTGGGAAGTAGAGAGCAGTGAATCAAATGGCATGGTTTCACACTATTAAACTACTTCCACTTTCATACAGCCGCACTAGTTGCATTCCAATAACAAGGCTTGTTGTTGAAATGCAATGAGTACGGCCTGTGAACCGGCCAAAGTGAAATACGGTGTAGCCCATATCTGTCTAAAGAGGTCTCTCGTCATCTCACATTAAACATTAACGTCTTCCTAGAAAAAGCAACTAACCTGAAAGCTCGACTTGTATTCATATAAGCTACCTTTCCTCCTTTCTGAGTGCTTTCTTGCTAGTATGCTGACAAAGTCATGCTACCCACTTAAGCTTCCTGATTCCGGGAAATTTCCCTCGTTTGTTTTCTCGGTAAAAGTCCCTTTTGCGCACTGACAGAAAACGGGCGCTCAAACATGAACAACCAATCAAAATTCACGTTCCACCAACGGAAGCTGAGTCACATGTTCCTGACAAAAAAGGGAAAATTATCATTAGTGATAGCACATGTCCTTCAACAGGTTCGCTCCTAGAAAATACTTTAAACACCGGTCAGTATAAAACATGGACTGCAGACTGCGGACTGCAGACCGGACTGGGAATAAAACGAGGATTGGGTATAAAACACGGACTGAATATTAAATGCGGACTGAGTTTAAAAATTGCTGTAATGCCCAATAAATATCAGAAAATGCTACTTTTTCAGTTTTCTCCAGCGCTTTTGAGTAGGGTGTCTTTTATGCACGGTCAATTCTACCTGTTACCATCCCCCCCGGGGCACACCCCCGGGGATTTGCAATTTTGTTCACACTTGGCGGTCTATTCCCCACCCCCGGGCACGCAAAAAGAGACAATTCCCCACCCCCGGGACTCCTCATCGACCACAAATACGTTGTTTTGTATAGAAAACATAGATCCGTACAATAGCAAAACCAAACGTTTTGACAAGAACTCAAATGCTTTTCTAGAGTTTCTTGAACGAAAGACACTACATGTATAATATAATAAAAAAATGAACACTACATTTGAAAAAGAAAACTGCAGAAAAATCTAACCGCACTGGCATACGGCTAGCGAGTAAACTGAAATGGTCTTCGCCACGTGATTTATTCTAAATATGGCACATACGCACAAGCCGAGGCCCGTGAACAAATTGATGGCAGCATTTTAAAAGGAGTTTTTCTTAGCTTGTTTCATAAGAATGGACACTGGACTGAGACCTCTGTTTAATATAAAGCCGTGCATCCGTTTTCATACAGAGTCGATTTAAGTCGTCTTATACATAAATACGCTGAAGAAATATTTCTTTGTTTGTGAAGAACGCCATCCATTCGAGTACGCATCAAACGCACATTCGTTTAACAATTTATAATAAAAGTTCCTTCAAATAGAAATTTTAATTTTGAGAGATTATTCTTCTCTAACCAGTCTGCTACAAATTTTAGAGATTCTCCCTGGAAATCGGCAGTCTTCTTCACGCGGTTCGGCGTCAACCGACAAATGACGTACTTCACAAGAACAACAAGAAGTTATTTTCGATTTGCCCCGCCCCCGTCCCCCCGGGACAAGACCGCTTCAAACAATTCTCCACCCCCGGGACTGAGGGCTGGACTTGTCCCCGGGGTTGCCCGGGGGGCCGGGGGGGATGGTAACAGGTAAAATTGAACCATGCATTATTTACACAGGAGCCATAATCGGGGACGGAGACCGTAACTAAATACCATTTTCAGTAGTGGCGTTGGCCCCATCGAAAAAGACAAATGTGCTATTTTTAGAAAAAATAGCGCCATCGCGCGTGACACACGCATGTGTATGTTGCGAGGACTCCGCGCAAAGAAAAACACACAAAATGGCGTCGGAAATTACCTTCGTTGGAGATGAAGAAATTCAGTTTCTGTCATCAGTGTCACTCCCAAATTTGAGGCAAGCTCTTGGGGAGAACTTTCTGGATAGTGACTCTGAATATGAGGATTGTAGAAGTGATTCCGATGATGGCAGTGGGAATATTTTAGACAAATCCTGTTGCAAGATGCGTCCGACATGTCGTACGAGGATTTTCCCGTTAGACGGATGAAACGTTTCGCGGGCAAAAAAGGCGTCGAACTACGAAAAAACAGTTGAAGGCTAATAAGGCAGGAAAAGGGAAAACACATCCCTAAAATATATTTCCTCTGAGGACGTAAGAGATTGAAGGGCAGCCCCAAAGACTGTTAAATGAATGTCCAAGCGCGGTGTGAAGAAAAGTTACGCACTGATCAATCATTTTCACTTTTTCCACTGCTAAAGAAAATAGTAACATCAATTTAAATTACCGAATCAGGAAAGAAAACGTTTGCCGAGATTTCTCGGCTTATGTTTTCTGAAATAATGCCCGCCTTTACCGAAGTGGCCGAAATGAAGACAAAAATAGCAAAAAGCGCGCTTTTTTTAAGCTTATTTGCAATCCAATGCTCTTGCGGTGCGTTATCATGCAATCGTCGACAAAATAGAGAACTGGAAAAACACCAGTAAAAAAAATCTACTTCCGTAGACGAGAAGGAGAAAGTTGAAGTGAAACTTCATGCTGCTCTAGTACTGAATACTACCTACTGGGCAATTTACGAACCTAGAAGGTTACTTAGCGCAGTGTACGTGGCAAGGGCTTCAACGACAGAGTGAGCTTTTTTTTTCTCTCCGCCAGCAACCCGGCAAGAACCGGCCGGGCGAGAAAAATCACTTTGTATCGAAGTTTAATTAAGGAGAAATTACAAGTTAACGTCACTGAGACACAAATCTAAGTTGTTTCAGAGTGCTTGATTTCTTAGGACGAAAAGAAACTGTAGAAATGGAAATTTAAAAAGCATTTAGCGCTGTGTTTACAATTTCCTTCTTCGCCAAGTCAATCACCCTTTATCCTCTCTTGCTCGTTCTTAATATTTCACAAGCAGTAGGTTTTATACGGAAGGCTTTGACTCCGAAATATCGAGACAAGACATAAAATAAAACACAGCAAAATGTGAGAGAAGCATTTAATAAAAATTGTCACACTTTTATGGCGGGTCAGTACAAAAATCATGCAGTAGTCGCAGTAGTCTGAACAACAAGCATTGAACAAATTCAGTACCAGAAAGGGCGAAATTTTTTGGCCATAACACGCAAAATTGACACTGGTTTACCTGTACTCGTTGCCGTAGCTCTGTCTGTGTTCCAGCAGCTCCCTGAAATGTTCAGATACAAATTGGATGCCATGTAAAATACGTTGACATCGTTTTCACAGTTGTTTGAGTGTTGCTTCGTTGCTTTTACTATTCCGTCCGCGGTCTCTAAACTGAGAACATCTGCTTTTTATGGTTTGAGTTTAAAAAAGTAAGATGGTGAATTCTTACGTTCCTCACCTCCGTAGTCTTGTTTCAGTGAGCTGCATAGAAATTATCGTTCAAGTTAAAATATTAATTATGTCTTCAGTTGGATCAAACAAATTAAGCTTAAATGATGCCTCGATCCGTTGTCAGCGTTGTGCGAAAGGAGCGATTACAAACTCGTTCATTTGAACTCAACGGTGAGATCGTACAGCTTCAATCCGCTTTGAACGATGATAAAAACAGTTTTTCAGGAAATATCAAACACGTACCACATTTTAAAGCCCAAAATTGAAAGATTTTTCCCAAACCCTTTGTGCTTTTGCGCTCACTTCAGAGCAGTTTCATTGATTCATTCAGCTCCGCAATAAAACGCTGCAACACCTCGGAAGGTTTTGGCGCCTTTTTCGGTCAGTCATGTGATCGCGATCGATTCTTGCTCCCTTTTATCTCTCTCTTTTTTTCTCTTTCTTGATGTTATAGCAATTAGTAATTGCGTTTTTAATAATAAAAACAATTATTCGACTCGGACTCGTCTTGTTGGTTATCTATACGACAGCCAGCGCGCCCTCGTTGTACGCAAATTTGCGTGTACCCACGCGCGTTTGTGACGTTGAGGGTGGCGCAATTTTCTCTAAAAATAGCACATTTGTCTTTTTCGATGGGGCCGCGTGGACCCTGCGCTTACGGTCTCCGTCCCCGATTATGGCTCCTGATTTACAGTATTTCGTTCAATAATTTAAAATATGGCTTCGAAAATTCGGAAAATTACTTCCAAATCAGACAACAACAAGGAACTTCGAATTTAAAGGAGGGAGATTAGGTTTAAACACAGTTTTTGTACAGAGAGGTTGAGAGTGGGATTGTCACACGGCTTAGGTAAGATAAATTACACATTTAAGCTTGGGAGTTCTGGAGTTGCACGTTGAAATCAGCTAGAGTACTTTTGAAGCCGACAGTGACTTACTTACCTGATGTCACGCAACAGGGAAACATTTGTGGAAACCCGACGAGTGGTCAAAAATTAAATTTGTCAACTTCGACTTACCTCATCCCTTTTCAAGAAGAACAAAAATCTGCTAAACAAAGCCGTAGAATTATTAAGTCTGCTGAAGACAGTTTGTCCCCGGCCGTTTAAGCGGTTTCCGAGTCGAACACTATTAAAACAAATGGACCCGCGGACTAGTCGGACTGAGTGTAAAATGCCGACTGAATTTAGATCAACAAGTGCAAAATTGGCTCTTGGAGTATGAAATTAATGGAATCAAGAAACTAAATGTTTATGCGCAGACAAATTTTTATTCCCTCTAAAGAGCCGATCCAGATGAAGCTTTGAGTTCTTTCCCGACTGGTTTCTTATCCATTTTGTACTTTTGGTCATGATTAACCTGCAGTCACGAAATAAAAAGTATATACATTTAAACGACGTTCTTAATTTTGAAATTCAGATTAAACAGGAAAACCAAAGACGTGGCTCGAAAGTCATTTCCAAAGTAGAAGTGCTAAATATTAGCGATTTTTATTGCACAGTTGAAATTATGTACGCACTTTGAATTTGCAATGTTTACGTTTGTTAGCGTTCCACTCACACCTGCTTAAAAAGCTTAAACGGCCGGGAAAGCAAGATTTGGTCTTCGACAACTCAAAAGCGTTGGAGAAAACTGAAAAAGTAGCATTTTCTGATATTTATTGGTCAGTACAGCAATTTTTAAACTCAGTCCGCATTTTATGTCCAGTCCGTGTGTTACACCCAGTCCGCGTTTTATACCCACTCCGGTCAGCAGTCCGCAGTCCGCAGTCCGCGCTTTATATGACCGCTTTAAAAACTAGTGGACATTTTTCCCTAAGAAGAATAACCTGTTCCTGGAAAAATCTACAAAAGTTAAGTTGCCCAGGTAGAAGTAACAGACTTCTTTGACTAGGGGAAAGATCTCATGGATATACCCACCACGATTCCCCAAACTAGCTAAGGAACAATATTAAAATTGAAACAAACGTTAAGTCCATTCATTGGCCACCATGCGCCTATCGTAGGCCTCATTTGCCTTCAGAGTAATTCATGTGACTCCCGGGGGGGTACTCCCTTATATACGCTATATAGGTATGTGCCGCCCGATATGGTAGGGTTTTTGAGGTGCTCAGTCCTTAAATAGGGTATCCTTTTTGGTATGTTATGGTATTGTGATCCTTAGATGTTCGTTAGAAAGGGTCACTAAATTGCAGTATCCACCTCAACGCGCAAAACGAAAAAGATAGGGTCTGTTAAAACTGTGCTACACGCCCGAATACACGTTATAAAGTATAACAAAGCGATTTTAAAAGGACATTTATAGCTTGTGTTGCTGTACGTGTGCTCCTCACTTCCACGCAGCCGTCAATTATGAGAAATCGTGTTTCCCTTAAATAGGGTGCCATTTCTTGGTTTGGGGCTTTTAAAAGGGTATCAATTCTCGATTTTCTACCCTTAAATAGGGTCAGGGTTTGAGAACCTTGGCCCCCCCCCGGAATGTGACTTAACCCGACTTGATCTACTTTCATGGCCCATAATCCTTCATATACATTTATTTCCCTTCATTTGCATTCATCTTCCGTCATTTCCCTTCGTCTGTCTTCATCCACTATCACCTGCCTTCATTTGTTCTCATCTGCCCTCATTTTCGTTCATGTGCCATCATGTGCCATCATCTGCCTTCATCTTCCTTCATTTCCCTTCATCTTTTCCCTTCTACCATCATCTGCCTTCACCTGTTCTCATCTCCCTCCATCGACCCTCATCTGTCTTCATCTTCTTCCATTTCCCTTCAACTGCTTCCATCTGCTTTTATTTCCCTTCATCTACCTTCATTTTCCCTCATCTAGCTTCATTTCCCTTCAACTGCTTTCATCTTCCTACATTTGCCTTCATCTTCCTTCATCTGTCTTCATTTTATCCATCTGCCCTCACTTGTCTTCATCTGCTTTCACCTTCGTTCATTTCCCTTCATTTCTCTTCAGCTGCCCTCCTTCGCCTTCATCTGCTTTCATCTGCAATCATCTTCCATCATCTTCCTTCATTTCCCTTCATCTTTCCCCTACCCCCATCTGTCTTCACCTACTCTCATCTGCCTTCATCTACCCGCATCTGCCTTCATATGCCCTCATTCCTTCATCTGCTTTCATTTCCGTTCATTTCCATTCATTTCTCTTCATCTGCCCTCATTTTCGTTCATCTGCTTCCATCTACCCTCATCTGCCTTCACCTACTCTCATCTCCCTCCATCGACCCTCATCTGTCTTCATCTGCCCTCATTTTCCCTCATCTGGCTTCATCTGCCTTCACCTTCACTCATCTGCCTACATTTGCCTTCATCTCCCTTCATCTACCTTCATCTTCTCTCATCTGCCTTCACCTACTCTCATCTGCCTTCAACTGCCCTCATTTCCTTCATCTGCTTTCATCTTCCTTCATTTTCCTTCATTTCTCTTCATCTGCCGTCATTTGCCTTCATCTGCTTTCATCTGTCATCATCTGCCTTTATCTTCCTTCATTTCCCTTTATCTTGTCCTCCATCTACCCTCATCTGCCTTCACCTGCTCTCATCTGCCTTCATCTACCCTCATCTGCCTTCAACTGCCCTCTTTCGCCTTCATTTGCATCAACTGTCCTCCATTTACAATCATCTCCCTTCATATGCTTTCATTTTCCTTCACCTGCCCTCACTTGCCTTCACCTTCCTCCATCTGCAATCATCTACCTTCATTTGAATTCATCTGCTTTCATTTCCCTTCATCATCCCTCATTTGCCTTTATCTGCTTTCATCTCTTCATCTGTATTCATCTGCCTCAACTGGACTTAATTTGCCTTCACATGCCTTCATCTGAATTCATCTGCCTTTATCTACCCTCATCTGCCTTTACCTGTTTTCATCTGCCTTTATATGGCTTCATCTGCCGTAATTTGCCTTCGAATGCCTTGATCTGAATTCATCTGCCTTCATGTAACCTCATTTGCTTTCGTCTGCCTTCATCCACTTTCATCTTCCTTCATTTGCCTTCATTTCGCTTCATCTACCATCATTGTACGACATCTCCTTCCATCTGCCTTCATTTGCCTTCATATGCCTCCATTTGCATTCATCTGATGTCATCTCCATTCAGCTGCTTTCATTTCCTTCATTTCCCTCCATCTACTTTCCTTTGCCTTCATCTACCTTCATTTCCCTTCATCCGCCTTCATCTAACTTCAATACATATATCTTATTAGATGTTTCGGTGTGAAGTATCGCCGTATATTTTTACGAGTTGCGCTGTATTTTGACGAGCACGCAGGGCGAGTGAAAATGCAAACAACGAGTAAAAATATACGGCGATACTTCACACCGAAACATCTAATAAGAGATTCTGATTATCCAACTCAAACGTTTTCCACCTCTTTCAGTAACTTGAAAGAAAACTACAAGTGTAACAGGATGAGCGAGCGCACGGTACTGTACAATATCTAACTGTACAATAATCAATTGTACAATATCGTGGGATATTTGTACTCGTTTCGCACGCTTTTTGTACAATAACTAATACAGCTGGATAATAACTTCATCTTCCTTCAACTGGCTTTATTTGCCTTCATCTCCGTTTATCGATCTGCCTTCATATGCTTTCATTTGCCTTCATCTGTCTTCATTTGTCTTCATTTGCCTTCATCTGAGTTTTGAAAACGATGCTCCTTGGTTGTGTCTGAACTGGTGTGCAGTGCCTGTTTTTTTGTTGTTCAGTAATTATCTCCAAAGTGCGCGATATAAAAATTGAGTATGACGAGTCCTTTTTCCTTTTCTATTCTCTTCCTTTCCTTCTCCTTTCTCTTTCGTGTGGTTTTGAGGGCTGATTGCATGAAGTCATAATAGCTTGTTTCAGCGCGTCGGCCAGATGTTGCAAAAATTCTGCTGTATATTTAACAATTAGATCATGAGCTCGAGATTTCTATCGCGTGATAGTTGATGAGGCCGAAAGCCGAATCAACTATCACGCATAGAAATCGAGAGCGAATAATCCAATTGTTTTAGTATAAATCTACTAGACGTTCAAAACTTAACAGCAGACACTACATGTTTTTATTGAAAAATAATATAAATAGGTCACACCGCGAGCGGAAAACACTCTACTCACTATCTACAACAGAATAGATAGTGAGTAGCGTAGCCAATCAGAGAACAGCACTAGTGATAGAACGCTAGTAGATTTATACTAATGCAAGTTAGAGCATGTTGCCAGATGGTGAAAAAAGGCAGAGTTTCGGTCGAAGCACAAATTTGCAGTGCTGGCTAAAGAATGCCTACTTTCTTTAGCTACACACCTATTGGGAAAAAGTCCGTACCAGGTTGTTGCGAAAACTAAGACCCCGAAAATTAAGACTCTAAGAAGCGAAAACTAAGACCCGAAAACTAAGACCCCCTTATTTTCTTTGTTTTTGCCAAGAAAACTAAGACCCCTTCATTTTTATTGTTTTTGCCAGGGTCTTAGTTTTCGCAAAACCCCCTCATTTTCTTTGTTTTTGCCAGGGTCTTAGTTTTTGCAAAAACCTACACGAAGACCCGAAAACTAAGACCCCTCATTTTCTTTGTTTTTGCCAGGGTCTTAGTTTTCGCAACAAGGCAGACTAAGACCCGAAAACTAATACCCCCTTATTTTCTTTGTTTTTGCCATGGTCTTATTTTTCGCAAAAACGTAGACTAAGACACCCTTCTTTTCTTTGTTTTTGCCATGGTCTTAGTTTTCGCAAAAACCTAGACGAAAATTTGAAAACTAGACTAAGACACCCTTATTTCTTTGTTTGTTTGTTTGTTTGTTTTTTTTACCAGAATCGTAAGTTTTACGGCCGTGTTATGTAATGTTTCGTTGATAAAATATCCTGTTCCTTTTTGAACTTTTTGTTATTGTTGTTGGTGTTTCAGTTTCATCCTTCAAGGGAAAGAAAAATTCTCAACACCACAACAGCGTCAAAAGCGAAAAAAGCACGGTTGTTGTTATTGTTATTGTTATTTGTAATCCTTGATTTTTGATTGCTGCAAGAATCACTGGTAGGTTATCTCAATTACCAGACGTAATCGGAGGAAAGAGAGGAGCCATCCTCGGCTGCAAAAATAACTGGACTTAGACTTAGCTGAATTGAATTCCTCTCATGTGAAGTAAGGCGTCTTACCTGGGCCTTAAGAGCGAATGCCAGTAAAAACGAACATAAGCATGGATGAAAAAATTAAAGAAATCGAATTTTCAACTGTTACCGCTAATCAAAATTTTGCTCGTTTTTTACTGACATTCGCTCTTAACGTGTTATGATAAAATATCATCATCATCATCATCCGGGCAACGTGGTATCAAGATACCAATAGTGCAAGTATGTTGAAATAAAACAGTTCAATATGTTGAGTGAAGACGTTGTACCATTGTGGTGGATTTTCCGTTTTTCAATTTGCAATTACTTTAATTGCAAATTCACTGAGATGATCATTTCTTTACTTTAGAAAATAAAACTATAGTAAGATATATCCAATACTAAGGAACGGAGCCCTTAGTCCTTGTGTTTTTTGACAAATATCGTCAAAAATGCTGTTAAAAGAAAAGAAAGTAAGGGGGTCTTAGTTTTCGGTTCTAAGTTTTCGCATAAAAAAAAAGAAAAGAAAAAACTGGTAGAAAAGAAAATAACCTGGCGAAAACAAAGAAAATAAGGGCGTATTAGTTTTCCGGTCTTAGGGTCTTAGTTTTCGGGTCTTAGGGTCTTAGGGTCTTAATTTTCGGGGGTCTTAGTTTTCGCAACAACCGTCCGTACCATCCTCAAACAAAGAAGGGGGTTAGAAAACTGACGCTTTACATGTACCTCTGCAAATATTATCTATTGCATAACATGCAATTTATACAATAAAGATATACATTGGTGAAACAGGGAGGACTAGGTGACCGTATCTGCAAACAACTACTAGGCGTTGAAAGAAATGATAAGGACTCATCCAAACCAGTCGCCCGACATTTCAATCTCCCTAATCAATCATTCTTGCCAACACATGACGATCTGTGGCCTTTCCCTACACCGGGGTAACACTTAAAGGAGAACTGAAGTCCAAAAATCATGTTTGTTTTTATTATTTTATTTGGAAGCTTTGGACATATAAAATCAAGTTCTGGCAATTATTTTCACTTGCGACTTGCCATTTTCGAAAAAATTGGGTTTGAAATTGGGATTTTCCCGCTTTTTGGGCTTTGTCATTGTGGGCTTGCTACAGGTGTCAGCGGTATGTTGTGACGTAAGTGATGGGGAAAGATACTCCGTTTGTCCAAAGAGCAGGGGCACCCAACGGTTCCTTTCGGGGAATATCTGTTCGGAAGGTCTAAACTCGCATGAGATTTTCGGATTTAATTGCGGTGAAAGCTAGACATTTCTTTAGCGAAACATCACGTCGGACTTTCATAACAAGAGAACTTATCAGTTCCTATTATTTTCGAAGGGACAAATATGTCGTTTAGAGTGCAAAATAAGGTCAGCTAGAATTTTCGGCGAGCCATCAGCAGCTCGGAAATTCGAATGATGGGATTCTGTTTCCTAAAAATTTCTGCGGCCTAAATTTTCAGCTAAGTACGCCGAACAGATCAATCTGTATTAGCCTACACAAATATGCCTTTAAAAAGCTCTGAACCAATCTAAAAAAGTAGAAAATGATATTTCAAGTGTTTTGCTAAATTTTTCTCGTTGGGTGCCCCTGAAAGAGTGCTGCTAGCTGCTTCAAATCCAAGGCTTTGTTATTTCACAAATATTGCTTCCCATCATGAACTGTGTACACCCTTTCCAGTTTGGAATAGTATATTTTCCTTGTAAATAACTAATTGGCTCGGAAGAAGGAGTCTGTGACCCAAATCTTGAGAGAATCGGGAACGCTGAATTAGCAACGATTTGCGCTCAATTGCGAAGACCACGTAGGCGAGGATAATTCAAGCTGTGGAGGGCCGACAATTAATTTATCAAGAAGTTGAGGAGCTCAATTAAAAGTGTGATCAATCAGGTTTGTTTCCATTCGTGTGGTATTTCTACTTTTTTGTTAGTGAGTGAGTTGAATTTAGAATCGATCGATCCCGCGCTCCAAGCCATACGCCCGGTTATCAGTTGTGAGTAAGCCGGGGCACATGTTCACGTTTGCATGCGAATTTCTTCTCCTTCATGCAGCAGTATAACTAACACTGAGCATGCTAAGTTAAGAATTCTTCTGAACCGTTCCTGTGCAGCAAATAAATGATCTATCCCAACAGATCCGGCATTGTTTTGACACCAAGGTCATACAACAGCCGCTTACTGCGTATTGCATTTCACGTTCTGTAATTTTTTCCTGTTATTGCGATATTTTTGCCTGGCTTCCAGCTTTTCTACAATATAGCATTTAGAACATCGTGCCGGGTAGATTAAACTGTTGAATAACTCCAGCGTTGATTGTGAAGATATTTTGAAACGAACTCAGTTACGGAGAAAAGTGGTATGACAAAACAGTACAAAAACCGATAAATGATTTTATTAAAAACTGGACTAGGTATATTGGATTTCTAGCATTTTGATTGGCTCAACGGAGCTAGGCTATCAGCTCACATACCTGCTGCGACCAAATATGGTCAATGAACACTCAACAACAAAGTGAGCTGAAAGTTTTTTCCTCGCGAGCGACCCGGCGATAAAAATGGACGAGAAAAATCACTTGGCAGCGAATTTAAATCAAGCAGAAATTCCAACAGCGTCGTCTAACACAAGTCAAAATTGTTTGAAGAAACTGTTCAGAAATAGAAAATTAAGCATTAAGCGTTGTGTTTACAATTAAGCTTAAGTCTTATAATTTCTTTCATCGATCGTCACGTCGATCATTGAAATTGAACAAACGGTAAGTTTTATCAGAAAGGATTTCCACTTCAAAATATCAAGGCGAGACATAAAATAAAACACAGTGAAATGGGGCAGGAGCATTCATGGCGAGTCGGTGCGAAAATCATGAAGTAGTCTAAACAAGTACTAAAAAAATACAGCTGCAAACTACCAAGAAGGAAGGGCTAGATTGTTTTTCGGCTTTAACACGCAAATACACTTGTTGTAGCTCTGTGTTCCAACAGGTCCAAATGCTCAGATAGAAATCGGATGCCATGTAAACGGAGTTGAATCGCTTTCCAGTTGTTTGAATGTTGTTTTTACCATTCCGTCCGCAACCTCTAAACCGAGAACAACTGCATTTTGCGCTTTGCGTTTAACCACAGGCAGCCCAAGCTCACGCCTCGAGAAAGCGAGGAATTTATAAATTATTTATAGTTCTCGAGTCGCGAGCCGGGACGTGACCTTCGAGAGAGACCAGTATTGGGTTGCAAGCGGCCGTTAACAATTTGAGACTTTGTATGGGGAATAAAATATCGTCGATTTCGAACGTGAAATAAAACTCAATTTCAGCACTTTTTTAGTGAAATGAAAAAAACTAACTTACCTCTTGCGTCTTTGTGTATTTTTTGGGCTTAATGTACCGGTCAAATTGAAGGTTCAACATCCCCCCCCCGGGCAACCCCGGGGCATTTGAACTTTTGGAATTTGTGTTGGTCAAATTCCCCTCCCCCGGGCCAAAAAGGCGTTCAAATGTACCACTATAGGTCCATTTTAGGTGATCAAATGCCCCCACCCCCGGGAGATCTTTGATGCAAGACCATATTTTTCAACCGTTGTAGCAGTTTTTTGGGCCTTGGAGTGTATCTTTTGAAGTCAAAATTTCGCATAGAAGGTAAACTTCGATTTCCTTGATACTACACCACCTCTTCAACATATGATCAAAGTTTATTTTCTCACTGGTTTCCTAGCAACAGCTGTCACCATAGCAACGGTAATGGACAACCCCTCATTTTAAAAAATGTCGAATATCTCGAAAACTAGTCAGACACTTTATGACGAAACTTGAACTGTTTGAACTACTCAACCTACACAACTTGTATGCGAAATTAGGGAAAAATCTGTAAGAGCGTTTTCGAGTAAATCATGATTCCTTTTTTACGGGCTGATTTTGGTCATTCCTGCAATTTTCTCCAATATTTCAAGAAAGATAAAACTTAACACTTTCTCTTTTCAGTTGAAGGATCTTTTATGATATCAAAACATCCTTAATGTACATTGAGCTTCCTAGGTGGCTGCGATTTTAAGATATTTATATTTAAAAACTGCTAAAATGCAGCACAAATCAGCCAAAAAGTTCGTAATTTGCATAAATAGAAATATTTCTAAATTGCCCTTACAGTTTTCTCTCTTAAACTGATTGCCGGTAGAATAATAATTCTTTTTGATGTTCCAGTGAGTTTTAGGCTGAATAAACATTTCTGTTATTAGATAAGAATGCTGAATCTCGGTCAAGTTTCAGTCGTTATTAACTTTCAACGAGCAACAGTTTTATTTTGTTTTTCCTGGTCTATTTTACGGTTATTCACGTGCAATGAATATTTATACACGCTGCGCTTGTGTCCTCTCGTGCATTTATAATTCCTTCTCATAATAAGAAAAAATTTTCGTCTTCTGAGCTTCTTCCTGGAGACTCTTTTCCATTATTCTTTAAATACTGACTGACGTTTTAGCATTTTTAATTACGGATTTAATTACACTGGAGCCGAAAAATGAAGAGAAACAAGCTCAGAAGACGAATATATATATATATTTTTTATTATGAGAAGGAATTATAAGCGCACGAGAGGACACAAGCGCAGCGTGTATAAATATTCATTGCACGTGAATAACCGTGAAATAGACCAGGAAAAACAAAATAAAACTGTTGCTCGTTGAAAGTTAATAACGACTGAAACTTGACCGAGATGCAGCCTTCTTATCTAACAACAGAAATGTTTATTCAGCCTAAAACTCACTGGAACATCAAAAAGAATTATTATTCTAACGGCAATCAGTTTAAGAGAAAAATCTGTAAGGGCAGTTTAGAAATATTTCTATTTATGTAAATTACGAACTTTTTGGCTGATTTGTGCTACATTTTAGCAGTTTTTAAATATAAATTTCTTAAAATCGCAGCCATCTAGGAAGCTCAATGTACATTAAGAATGTTTTGATATCATAAAAGATCCTTCAACTGAAAAGAGAAAGTGTTAAGTTTTATCTTTCTTGAAATATTGGAGAAAATTGCAGGAATGACCAAAATCAGCCCGTAAAAGATGAATCATGATTTACATGAAAACGCTCTTACAGATTTTTCCCTAATTTCGCATTGAAGTTGTGTAGGTTAAGTAGTTCAAATAGTTCAAGTTTCGTCACAAAGTGTCTGACTAGTTTTCGAGATATTCGACATTTTTTAAAATGAGGGGTTGTCCATTACCGTTGCTATGGTGACAGCTGTTGCTAGGAAACCAGTGAGAAAATAAACTTTGATCATATGTTGAAAAGGTGGTATAGTATCAAGGAAATCGAAGTTTACCTTCTATGCGAAATTTTGACTTTAAAAGATACACTCCAAGGCCCAAAAAACTGTTGCGAGCCTCCTTAACCTCAAGCCCGAAAATAACTGAATAATACGACTGGTTTCTTGTTCAGCAGACAGTTCCGCGTACATAAGATGGTTTTTATTCCATGTATTAAAGCACTATAAAGAAAACCAACCTCAAACTCTTAAACAGTTGACAAACTTTGATCACAAAAACCTAGATGGTATATACATGATGGCAAACGTCATAATTTCAATATAGCAAACACAAACTTTTGGTCTATTTCAATAGATCGATATAGATCAATATAAGTTAGATCAGCACCAAGGCCGTTATTCCATTTTGTACTTATTCTTCTCTGGCCTCAAGATCGATTAACACTTCGTAATAAATACGGGGCAAAGCTTTTGCAGCCCTCTCTTTTGCAGCCAGTCGCAAACAAAGGCGCAATTTTGTCCTCTAAAATCCTCCAATGTAAGACGCTCTGTAAACTCCGCCATGTTTTCGTCACGTACAAGCGCTGAGACAGGTAACATGACACCGAGGCAATTTGTTCAAATTCCCCACCCTTCCCATGCGGTTTTCAAATTCCCCACCCCCGCGAAGACTTTAACTGTCAAATTCCCTACTCCCCGGGCACAGCAAAGAGTCAAATTCCCGGGGTATGTCCGGGGGGGGGATGTTGAGGCTTCAATTTGACCGGTACATAATATTTCATCGTTTTGGACTTTCTTTGTCATGACTGTTACTGGTGAATTCTAATGTTCCTCGCTACAGTAATCTTGCTTCTGAGCTGCATAGAAATTACCTCTTCAAGTTCAACTGTTCAAATTTGTTCTGTCTTCAGTTCGATCAAACACGCACATGATGGCTCCGTTGTGCGAACAGCCGGATTACAAACTTCAGTTTCAACTCCAGAAGCTATATGGTGAAATTGTACAGCTTCAATCCGCTTTGAACGATGATTACAACAATGTTGAGGAAAAATCAAACATGTACCATATTTCAGAGCCAATAATTAGAAGATTTTTTCCTAAATGTGTGCTATTTTGTTCACTTTCGAGCAGTTTTCATTGATTCATTCAGCTTTGCAATGAAACGCTGCAACACTTCGCAAGGTTTTGGCGCCTTTTTCGTTCAGTCATGTGATCGATTCTTGTTCCGTTTAAATTTCTTTTCTCATTTTTCCCTTTCTTTCTTGATTTTTTTTTTTTATAGTGGTTAAGTTTTTAATAAAACAATTATTCTACTCGGGCTTTCTGGATATCAAATGATTATAACCAACTCGGCGCTACGCGCCTCGTTGGTTATCTATCATTCGATATCCAGCGCTCCCTCGTAGAATAATTGTTAAATAGTAGTCTGTGAGTGCGCCGAAAGCAAGGTACATGTTGTAGCTGTATTTTTATGAATCTGTTATATAGCCTATCAGTTCAATTACCTGATGCAAGAAAGCAAAATTCTGCCGCTTTCAGTTGAAAAATTTCGAAGGTAATTCACAGTGTAATGAAAACATGACATGTCAACACAAAGGGATAGGGGTAATATTATTTGAAGCTGCATGGGCTTTATGGATTACGGCAGGTATTTGATGACCGATGAGCGGAGTGCTAAATGTTAATGTTCGAACCGAAATCCACTATTAAAGTACAGATAAAATAGCAAGGTTTAGGATAAATGAGTACAAGATTATGCATGTTTATACAGTAGAGTAGGCTACAGAGACTTGTAACACAAAAATATACTGATGCGTTCCAGTATCTGTGATTGTTTATAAATGAACTGGCTACAGTCGTCAAGTTTCTAGTGAACTCCAGTGCCGTTCACAAGGCTAGCGGTAAATTCAGGCAAATCATTTAATTTGACATAACTTACTTTAACCTAGTATTTTTTAATCGGAAAGAGAAGCAAACTCCAAATAAACAGAGTTGATATTTTCGGAAAATTTGCGCCGGTGTTGTTATTGGAGGGAGTCAATGGGGTATACCTCTAGTCACTAAACAGTTACAAAAATCCCTTTTAGTCAGTAAACAGTAAAAAAAAATTCCTTTTAGTCAGTAAACAGCAAACGGGGAAAAAAGTCGGTTAATAATTAACGTTTACTAACTTTTTTCTCACAATGTAGTCAACAGCGATGTTGATCACAGCCTTTCATCTTCTTAGTGGTAGGAAAAAAATCCTAGATTCGATAAAACGGTCTTAAATAAAAAAAAATAAAAATAAAAAACAGCATGGAAAATACTTCACTGACGAACGGGTGAGTTTCTGACGAGTGAACAAAAATCACATGCGCACATTTTTCTATGGCTTAAACTCTATTGTTGAAGACAGCAGCAAGCAGAATCGACAGAATCAAACAGGAGTCACCATCAAGTGGTCTCAAGTGCCAACCGTAAGACTTAAAGGGGCTACGACACCATTTCTAGTGTCACTTTAAAAAGCCAAAGGACATATTTATATCAGTGGGAACGTAAACAAATTGGTTCAGCTTTGTTTAAATTTTTTCTACTAGTGCTCTAAGAGTAAACATAAGTGTCCAGAATCCTTCAGCAGCATAAGACCTGGCTGGAAATGGATTGCAACTTGAAAAAAATTAGGCTAATGTTTTCAAGTTTATCGTCGTGTCTTGGTGAACTCAAAAAACCTCTGATTATGATATATTCTTTCTTCGCAAATTCACTTGATATCTTTCTTTTAGTGTTCTACAAGCCGATGTTGTGTCTGAGAAAGGCAGTAAGTTTTAATGTAGGGCAGTTCTGACCCAAAAACGTCGAAATCTCCATAACATAGCCCCTTTGAGGTCCTTTAATTGACACCAAGAAAGCCCTCCACGTGCAGCCTGAAGTTATTGAAGCTCTCAATTAAATAATATTCTTGAGCGAAAACGCTCGATAACTTCGGCATTACACAGCACAAATGGATGCCATGCCGCGTTTGCCAAGGTCGAAAGTCAGGAGAGACCCTGAAACGATTACATAAAGCCGCAGATACAGCGCGGGTTGTCACGAAAATCAGTCACGCAGCAGACTAAAAACGACAACAATGGTCGGAAGGTCTCAGCAGGGTCGAAAATCGACTCAAAAATGATTTAAACGAAGTAATGGCAAACTCAATTTTTTTATTTGCACAGAAAAAACGTTAAAAATTTGTCTTTTATGTACCGCATAAGCTAAGAAAACGACTTCCTTTTATACGATAGTCAGCTCGTATTTTGTTATTTATACGGTTACGATAACAAAAGCCATTGTTATACGCTAGTCAGTTATGCGCCAATCAATTCGAAAGTTCAACATCCCCCCCCCGGGCAACCCCCCGGGCATTTGAACTTTTCAAGATTGGCTTGTTCAAATTCCCTCCCCTTGGGGCAAAAAAGCCGTTCAAATGCCGCACCAATTAGTCCTGAACTACCTCTCCTCAAAGACAAATTTCGTCTTCAATCAAACACTTTAATGCCTTTCAGAGAGAGATATGCTGAATGACACCTTCAAACTTCTTGTAAAAACCCTTTTGAAAGAGTCATTCACTAACAAAGGCGAAATTCTATCTTGTAAATCCGTCAAACCTGCAAAAACCGAAAAAACTTACGGGCGTATTACGTCAGAACAAGAGATAAATCCGGTTCAAATTCCCCACCCCTCCAAGGCAACGTTCAAATTCCCCCCTCCCCGGGCACGATGCACAGTCAAATGCCCGGGGTTTGCCCGGGGGGGATGTTAAAGTTTCGAATTGATCGGCACATTAACCCCATTGACACCCTCTTATTGAAGACGCGCCATCGATCCGCGGTGAAAATGTAACTTACGCGTTCAAGGACAAGTGGAAATATTCCAGTAGAGATAGCAGAAGAGAAGAACGTTCCAAAAGGGTATTTCTCCGGCGTTTCGGTCGCATCTGTACTAACATACGCTCAAAGTACAAGTTCTACATGGGTCAAATCAGTACTTCTCTTTGTGAAGTCTTGCATTCGTTCCTCATCACTTACGTCATAGGCTACCAAAAATGACCGCTGACACACCCATTCTGCGCCGCAATGCTGGTGGCCCAAACTCGCAGAAAAACTATTTTTTGAGACCGAAAGTAAGGTAGTAGACAAAAAAATTTTCAAACATTAACATTTATGGCCTAAGCTTTAAGAAAAAAATTACTTGATTTTTGACTTCAGTTCTCCATTTTTCAAATGGACACACTTAATCGCCGTGGTATCAACGAACACTTTTCATTCAACTAATCGATTCTTGTTTCTCACGCTCAGTATTTCAACATGTTCAAACTCCGGACTAAACCTCAGATTTATTTGGGTGCAAGCTCCATTGAGTAAAAATTATCTTATTGGGTAGATGAAGGCAGACGAAATTGAAGACAGGTGAAGACAGATGAAAGCATACGAAGGCAAATGAAGACAGACAAATGCAAATAAAAGCATATACGAAGGCGGATAAAAGGGAATGAAGGACATCAAAGGCAGATGAAGGCCACTGAAACTGGAGATGAAGTTGAAGGCAGGTGAAGCTGAATAAAAGGCAAACAAATGCAGACGAAGGCGACTAAAGGTAAATGAGAGCAGCTGAAGGCAGAAGAAGGCAGGTGAAGGCAAATGAGGGCAGATGAAGGCAAATGAAAGCAGTTGAATGCAGATGGAGCCATATGAAGGCAAATGAGGGCAGATGAAGAGAGATGAAGACAGATGAAAGCAGCTGAAGGCAGATGAAGGCAAATTACGGCAGATGAAAAGAAATGAAGGGAAAGGAAGGCAGTTAAAAGCAGATGAAGGCAGATGGGTGGAAATGAAGGAAGCGAAGGCAGATGAAAGCAGATGGAGGAAGTGAGGGCAGATGAAGGAAAATCAAGGCAGGTAAAGGGAGATGAAGGCAAATGAGGGCAGATGAATGAAGGTGAAGGCAAACGAGGGCTGATGAAGGGAAATGAAGGCAGGTAAAGGGAGATGAAGGCAAAAGGAGGCGGGTGAAGGGAAATGAAGGCAGATGAATGAAGGTGAAGGCAAATGAGGGCTGATGAAGGGAAATGAAGGCAGGTGAAAGCAGATGAAGGAAAACGAGGGCAGATGAAGGAAAATCAAGGCAACTGAGGGCATATGAATCGGGAAATGAGGGGAGATGAAAGCAGATGAAGGAAAATGAGGGCCAATGGAGGAATGTGAAAGCAGATGAAAGCAGGTGAAGGGAAATGAAGAGAGATGAAGGCAAATGAAGGCAGATGAAAGCAGATTAAGGCAAATGAGGGCAGAGGGCAGATGAAGGAAAATGAAGACAGATAAAGGGAGTTGAAGGTAAATGGAGGCAGCTGAATGCAGGTGAAGGCAGATGAAGCTAGATGAGGGCAGAGAAGGGAAATGAAGGCAGTTGAAAGCAGTTGAAGGAAAATGAGGTTACATGAAGCAAAGGGAAGCAGATGGAGGAAAGTGAGGGCAGATGAAGGAAAATGAAGACAGATGAAGGGAGATAAAGGCAAATGGAAAGAGTTGAATGCAGGTGAAGGCGGATGAAGCTAGATGAAGGCAGATGAAAGCAGATGAAGGCAAATGAGGGCAGATGAAGAGAGAAATGAAGGGAAAAGAACGGAGAGGAAAGCAGGTGAAGGCAGATGAAGGCAAATGAAAGCAGACGAAAGCAGAGAAAGGGAAGTGAGGAAGATGAAGGGAAATGAAGACAGATGAAGAAAGATGAAGGCAAATGTAGGCAGATGAATGCAGGTGAAGGCAGATGTAGCTAGATGAGGGAAAATGAGGGCAGATGAAGGGAAATGAAGGCAGATGAAAGCAGTTGAAGGGAAACGAGGGCAGATGACAGTGAGGCTCAATGAAGGGAGATGAGAGCAGGTGAAGGCAGATGAGGGTAGATGGGGGAAGATGAAGGGAAATGAAGGAAGATGAAGGCAGATGATGGAAGATGGAAGCAGATGAACGCAGATGAGGGTAGATGAAGAGAAATGAAGGGAAATGAACGGAGATGAAAGCAGATGAAGGGAAATGAGGGCAGATGAGGGTAGATGAAGGCAGATGAGAGCAAGTTAAGGCAGATGAGGGTAAATGGAGGAAGATGAAGGGACATGAAGGCAGATGAAGGAAGATGATTAAGATGAAAGCAGATGAAGGCAAAGGAGGGCAGCTGAAGAGAAATGGAGGGAAATGAATGGACAGGATAGCAGATGAAGGCAAATGAGAGTAGGTGAAGGAAAATGAAAGCAGATGGAGACAAGTGAGGGCAGATGAAGGAAAATGAAGACAGATGAAGGAAGATGAAGGCAAATGTAGGAAGATGAAAGCAGTTGAAGGGAAATGAAGCTAGATGAGAGAAAATGAAGGCAGATGAAGGCAAATAAAGGCAGATGAAAAGCGGTTGAAGGGAAATGAAAGAAGATGAAGACAGATGAGGGTCGATGGAGGCAGATGAGAACAGGTGAAGGCAGATGAGGGTAGATTGTAAGTGAAGGAAATGAAGAAGATGAAGGAGATGATGGCAGATGATGGCAGATAAACGAAAATGAGGGCAGATGAGAACAAGTGAAGGCAGGTGATAGTGGATAAAGACAGATGAAGGGAAATGACGGAAGATGAATCCAAATGAAGGGAAATAAATGTATATGAAGGATTATGAAAGTAGATGAAGGTAGTTACTAAAAGAAGGAATGGCCTACGATGGCCTACAGTGAGCTACAATGATCTCAGGGTCTGGAAGGGGGGTCCTGATCCCGCATTCCCGCTCCTTTTTCACGAGAATCCCGCATCCCGCACTTTTCCATTTCTTTTTTCCCAAAAATACATTAAAAAAGACTAATTTCTGCAAAAGATAATAAATTTAAGATGAAGATTGGCCCTTTCAATCGATATTTTACGCTAGCCTGGTTGATTCGCTTTTGCTGCTAGAAGGTTTTCTGGGTCGTGATGATTTCCCGAATTCCCGACAGACAGGCAACAAAATCCCGCATCCCGTGCCCAAATTTTGGTGAATCCCGCTTCCGTGGTAACAGTCAAATCCCGAATCCCGTGAAGATATTTTTCGTTTTCCCGAATCCCGCACCGTATTTTGGCCAAATCCCGGATCCCGAGAATACCCTTCCAGACCCTGTGATCTACAATGAGCTACAATGACCTACAATGATCTGCAATGGGCTACAATGAGCTACAACGACAACCACAATGAGCCACAATGGGCTACAATGGGTTTCAATGAGCTAAAATGAGCTTCCACGAATCCACGACCTACAATGAGCTACAATGACCTACAAAAAGGTACAATGACCTAAAATTAACTAGAGGGGGTTAATAATATCAGCATCCTTACCTTTTTATACCATAGAGAGGTCGGTCCCGCGAGAGGGGGAATAATTAGCGACCACCCGATCACTTCAGAAAATAGTAAATAAAGGCCGTTCTTGCATATTTCATATTTTACGTTATCTTTTAACCGGAAGTGGCCTCGATTGTTTGTCGAAGACCTGTCACGGGCGTAACTTATAAGGGGTAAGGTGCTGTTATTGTTAGGAACACTTTCCGAGAATACCAAACATTATCCAAGGTGTCCAAGAATTACCCAGCATGTTCTACGATTTTTGCAGATTTTCTAGGATTCCAGCTTTCGTGGCAGGTGAGAAGCGTTGCGTGACAATCTATGCAGCTACATTTAAATGCAGTACTCTTCATGCCATTAAGCGTTTTAGAAGTCTTAAATAACTATACAACATTTCAAAGCTAATAAAATAAAGAATAAAAAATCCTTCCAAGATATGAAGAAGGAATCGTGGGGCTTTTCGTAGATTGCCGATGTTAGCCGATGAGTCCCAAAGATTACAAGTCGTAGACATTCTGCAATTTGTGTTTCGAACACAACAAACGCATTTACAGCTACTGATGGTCACTGAAAATAGAGACGGTTTCGCAGTTCCCACGAAAATGAAATGAAGGCGGAACTTTCCACTTTAAGCTGCAATTTAAGGCCGTTGCTCTTAAAAACTTAAAAACTTGTGCGTATTCGCACCAAAATATTCGCTAATTCGCACTCTAAAATTTCGCTAATTCGCACTCTCCCTTTTGAGATTCTACTTAACGTATATAATTCACCCAGTGGTACAGCCACACTTTGATTACTGTAATGTAGTATGGGGAAACTGTTCTAAGAACCTATCTTCTAAATTGCAAAAATTGCAGAATCGCGCCGCTCGCGTTCTGACTTTCTCTAATTATGACTGCAGTACCAGTGAATTATTTCAAAATTTAAAGTGGTCGAAACTTGTCCATCAGCGCGCAGTTAGTAAAGCAATAATGATGCATAGCATTGTAAATAACACTGCTCCAGAATATCTGACTTCCCGTTTTGTTCGTCGCTGTGATTTAACTAGTTATAACCTTAGAGAGAATGAATACAAGCTTGCTGTTCCGCAACCCCGTACTGAATTTTACAAAAGGTGTCTTTCTTACAGCGGTAGTGTGTTATGGAACGGCTTGCCTCTGGAGGTGCGGCAATTGACATCCCCTAGTATATTTAGGGAAAATTAAGAGACATACATTTCGATTGACAAATAATTTAATTAGCGATATTCTGTTTTTACACACGGCCTCCTTGAAAAGCAGGTGTTTTCTTTTCATCTTTATTATTTTAGTTTCTTTTATATGTTTTTAGATTAGTTAGGAAGTTAGTTTTTTCTATACCTCAATGTAAATGTATACCTGAAGGAAATACCGTGTTTAAATAAAGTTACCTTACCTTACCTTACCTTACCTATTTTGCTATGCTTTTTGTAGCTCATTGTAGGTCGTTGAAGCTCATTGTAGGTCATTGTGGTAGCTCATTGTAGTTCATTGTAGGTCACTGTAGCTCATTGTAGGCCATTGTAGCTCATTGTAGGTCATTGTGGTGGCCCATTATAGCTCATTGTAGATCATTGTAGGTCTTTGTAGCTCATTGTAGACCATTGTAGCTCATTGTTGGTCATTGTAGGTCATTCCTTCTTTTAGTAACTAGAGCAAGTCGAGTTAAGTAACATGAATTACTCTGAAGGCAAATGAGGCCTACGATAGGCGCATGGTGGCCAATGAATGGACTAACGTTTGTTTTAATTGCAATATTGTTCCTTATGAGATCTCTGCCGAGGCTAGGATATGAGGTTGAGACAGGTTGTACCCAGTCTTCCGCTTTTAGGCTTCGTTCTAAAACGTTTAGTTGATTCTTGCTTTCGACCCGTCGTCGATGAAAGTCGCCGTTTTTTCTTCCGCACTAATTCACTTTTTGTTCGGTCTTGTATCTTGCTTGCTCTTTAATTTCACTTACAGATGGCTAAGTGCCTCGGAGCATGATAAAAACACGCTCAGCGCAATAGAGTGCAAGACAAATGCCTTGGAATTTTTGAGGGAAGGTTCAAGCCTGTGGTGTACTGGTCATAACAAATCAACCCGAATATGCAAGTTTCGTTATTTATGCTACCATCCAGTTCAAGATGAGTACTTGTTTTTTCATGGCCCTGACACAGTCATTGATGGCGTCCCTGCCAACCGCTTCGACCCGGCATTGCTTGACATGTCTTCCGTTGAAGATCACAACACTCAGTACTTCAGCTATGTTGACTATCCTGTCCATGCTTTGGAAAGCTTCCCCAATATCACGATGTTTGACGATTTTAACTTGATATTTCACAGGTTCAATCCTGAAAATATCATGCACGTTGTTCACGATGATCTCTTACCCCTGTACCACACCATGAGACAATTTTCACAAAAGAGTACACTCGCTGTTGATTTGGAATTTAGATTGGTTATGATGGAGGGTTGGAACGAGGGATCTTATTTTGATTTATACAAGCTGTTTACAGACAAAATGTTGATCCTAAAAAATTATCTTCAAAAGGAAAATCACCTGACTTGCTTTCGACATGGCATTATAGGAATATCAAAGTACACAACATGGTATCAGTATGGCTTCAAAGAACCACAAGGGGCATTACCTCTCGTTTCTTTAACTGGAGGATATGTCCGACACTTCACAAGCTTGATCAAAAGGAGGCTTGGGCTAGACAACTTGTTGTCCAGTGCCTCAGGTTCTTCCTATGTGGTGTTGTGTTCGAGGGGACATAATCGTTTGATAATCAATGAACTAGACTTGTCATTGTCAATTGCCAGACAGCTTAACAAACGTGTCATTCGCATCAGTATGGCTACACACTCCTTCAAGGAGCAGGTCCAGCTCATCAGTAAAGCCAGTGCAATGATTGGAATGCATGGCTCAATGCTGATCATGGCAATGTTTCTTCCACCTGGTGCAATTCTTATTGAACTTTTCCCATTTGGCATCAACCCAGATAACTACACCCCTTATCGCACCATGGTGAAACTACCTGGTATGAATATTATCTATGCTTCCTGGAGAAATCAGATTGAAGAGAACACTGTTACTTATCCTCATGAGGCACCAGAAGCTGGAGGAATTGACCATCTTAGCAAGGAGGAACAAGAGGACATTATAAATGCAAAGGAGGTCCCACGCCATGTATGTTGCAGCAACCCTTACTGGCTTTACAGAATTTATCAAGACACTGTTGTTGACATTGAGTCACTTTTTAAAGTCATTGAATCTGTAGAAAATAAGCAAAAAATGCTTTCTGTGAATTTAGAATCTACTCCTAACCGTAAACTTTACCCAAGCAAGGTTATCAGCGTAACATGCAAGGCTCCAACCGAGGAGGCTCAGCCAGCGTTGTGGTTGTCATGGAAACCACCAATAAATTTACCCTTTTTCAACACTAAGGAAGTTAAATATGAAGTATGGATTCAGGAAATTGGAAGGGAGGACTATGTGGCATTTATACTGGATATAACAGAGTACTTGTTTAAAGATCATCTAAAAAGGAACACACAGTTTTACGTGTGGGTCAGATGTATTGTTAACAACATCCAAGGTCCTTTTGGAGAGGTCACAGAATGTATGACACAATAATTATTTTGACAAAAGGTTTGAGGGTCAAAATGTGATAACTGAAACAACTGAATTGTTTTCTGTAGGGCAGCTGTATGGTAATTAGCTGCACTAGCAAAAAGGTGAAGGCCTAGTACGTTATTTGTGCAGACTCTGGATGCAGGTATCTTGAGTTTAAGTGTGACAGTAGCTTTTATTGTCATCACAGTATCCCCAAGAAGTAATAAATTAGAATCCAATCTATGGTAATCGAATAAGCAGGTCTCCTAACTGTTTCATTCTCATCTGTGAAGAGAGCCCATAAAAATTCTAAGCTTTGCAGGTGGCTAGGTATATACATCTTTGCATGGGCCATACCACTTGATGTCCAAAGTGGGGGACACGGGCTTATTAGAGAGGAGGGGCTTATTTAAAATTTTGACTTTGAGGAAGAAGATTAATAGAGAGGGGGAGCATACTAGAGCTTTTACGGTATACACCTTGGTGGAGGGAGACAATGTGGAGCTAAGTTTCTAGTCTAAAGAAACAACATGGTGACAAGTACCAGGCCTTGAAACCACCAACCATAAGATCTGAAGTCCAATATGCTAACCAAGATTACTGTGCCCCCAATCAGATAGATATGGGAAACAGAAGAATTAAAGACTGAGTGCCTTCCCTAGCCACTTTGCATTCTCTTTTTGACTCCTTACCACTATCTAAGACAGGGAACAGTCACCTCAAACCTAAAAGCTCTGTCAAGTGAGTGAAGTTGTTTCTGGAAGCTAGGTCTGATGCATGCCAAAATTTTCATTTTGTGAAGCAATAACCATATTAGTTTCAAATGAGCTATAAATTAATGCAACACATCTTTCCCCAAATTGCTTCAATGTTGAGCAATCATTAAATAGGGCCCTGAGTGGGTCCATGTGTTCTACTAATAGAGCCGTATCCACAGCTTTTTGTAGGTTAGATACCATATGCGTATAACTGCAGAAATTATTAGTTTTATGTCCCGTATCTTTTGCTTCTCAACATATCCGTTTCTTGCGTTTTTGATGTTTTCGAGATGGGAAAGGGATGAAGAAAAGGTTTATGATATTCCTCTGGGGGACTTGAATCAGCACCCTCTGACTTCACAGTTGCCCCTGATCCCCACACTGAAGGTAGTTGCAAAGGAGGTGCAAATTTTGTTATGAACCACTTTGCACATGATATCGTCACTTCAACAAAGCGGCTGATCATGATTGATCAGAGCTCAATCAAGGTGAAACAGGACATTTTTCGTGAGAAAACTTACTCAGACCAGAGCAAAAAGCATGGTTGTAGGCGCAAAAAAGTAAAGCCACTTGCTCTGCTTGGTTTGGAATCAGGATTGCCGCCGAATGCTGTGACTCACTTGAGTGACTCAAGGGACATAAAATTGGATGCTGAGCGAGTTCACTGAAGTCAATCAGCCGTCGGTTCTGTATGTAGTTTCAATTATGTCAATTCTTCGCATTGATTGGTTGTGATTTTTCTTTGGTACATTACTTTACATTAAAAGTGATGGTTCACAGCTTTTTGGTTACAGAGTGTTTCTTCTTGACAGCAGAATACAACAAATCAAAATTTCATTTTTTATTTAAGCACACTTTTAACGATTAACTTATTGAGGTCAATGCACAAACATAGACAACAGAGTTAAATTTAAAAACAAGAAGATCTGTGTATATCTTGAGTGTACAACAGAACCTGGACTAGAATTTGTTATGTAAAATGGTAAAATTTAATGTAAAAAAACTATTGTTTTGTAATTTGTATCTTTTTTTTTCTGCAAGATAAAAAAATATCTAAAAACTAATTTGACAGTCACAAACTTCCTCAAATTACATCTTTTCTAGGCTTCTTTGATATCCGATTCCAGTTCGAAAAGAGTGGCATACCAGTAACCTTAAACCCTTACATACAAACAATCACTGGCATACTACAAACTTTAAACCACAACTAACTGTATACTGCCCTGTGAGCAGAAGTCTCCTATTTCGTTTGGTTTCCACATGAAGTGAAGCAAATAGGAGAGGTCTGCAGACAGGCTAGCTGTATGCAGGCTGCTTCACAATTAAAGCAGTCTGTACCCTGAGGATGCTAAAACAAGCCCTTACTAGTCTCAATCAAGGATTCTGTGCTGTTTATTGTGACTTGTACCTCAAGAAAAGCATTGTCACTGGTAGAATAGCCTAGGAGCAGTGTCCCCTTTGATTGAAGGGGAACACACTTGCTCAGTTCTGGAAGAATTTGTCCCCCACGTGGCTTCCTTCACTGTCTCCACTAATCTCCCTAACCAGTTATCTTCATTTCAAGATGAAGCAAAAAACGTTTGGTACTTATAGGGTGTCATGCACCTGTTTCAGCTGGAAAGTGTACTGATGGCTTCATGATTGACAGCACTATGATCAGTGCAAAGTTAATGAATGTTGCGATTGATGCAGCTTGTTTCATGGTGAGCGGGAAGCCATATGTCTTGGTACGTAACTGGAATGTTTCCACCAGCTTGAAAAACCTCTGCCATTCCTCTTGGTCACCCTGAAGGTGGCCAATGGACCATAAGTAATTGAGATGCCGGGACACATGCGACAATGCTTTGGTGATGCCTGCCGCACTCCATAGGAGGCGCATTGACAGCAGAAGCCATATGCATGTCCTTACAAAAGTCCACCAATGAGAAGACTTGAAATTCTTAACGAGACTAACGATGGCACCCACATGTGTAACAAGATTAGCTACCGAGAAAAATGCAAGTAATACAATTAATGGCTGGAACAGGCCAGCAAGGACTTCAATGCTTCCCACGACATTGGATAAATACTTGCAGGCGTCTGCAGGTTTAACTTGAGGTTGTCCTGGCACACCTATTCTTCCCACTGCTGGCCCTGAGACATCAAGTGAGGCAGAAAAATGGAATTCGTGTGGATCCCAGTATTCGCCTTCATCGACACTGTTTTGATCCGGATTAGATGGATTGGGATTCACCTGCATCCCACTTAATACTGGGGCATCTTTCTCATAAACCAGAACAATGTCTTTTCCAGTTTGAAACAAATCCATGAAAAGAAAACCAGTTACAGCATTTAAAACTCTTTTAAGAGGACTCAGGCTTTCTAAGACTGGGTTTCGCTCTTCAGAGGGTCTGTACAACAGAAAAGGACTATCCCCAAACATGCACATGAAACTGATCACATCTCGAACGGTTAATCGGCTAATCAGGATAAAAGAGTAAGATACGAAGCCTGTAATGTACATTGCCATCACCCAAAAGAAACAGTAGAACACGAGCCATAAACCGGGGTCGATTTCAAGTACCTCATGACTCTCTGTTAAAGAACCTGCAAACGTATCGCTTTTGAAAACCGTGTGAAAAATCACGTACGCAGTCCACTGATAAATTTCCAAGATGAATGGGTAGAGACAATTCTTATAGGCAGCTTTTCTCAGCCAAGAGGCCCGCTGTGACTCATGCCAAGGGATGTCATGATCAGACTCCACAAAACCTGCCACCAAAGACTTCCTAGAAAGTTTTCTTTTTAGCAGCTTGTTAAATGCAGATGACGTGTAGACGCGACAGCCGGACACCAAGGCGATTAGGGGAACAATGTAAAGCGAAAATTGAATCCACGTGTCTATTGTGGTTCGAACGAAGACGCCGATAATTGCAACAAATGTCATCCCCCCGAGCAGAAATGTGAAAATGACTCCACCGAGCCAGGAGTGTGCCTTTGAATAAAGCCTTTCTCCAGGACCGAACAGAATGGAAATTGAAACCAAAGACGATAGAGCTCGAGAGTACGAATTCTTTTCCACGATCGAGGCACTAGAAAGAGCCATGATGTCTGCCAGGATGCTATCTACTCCATGATCCCGACACTCAACAGCTTTTCTTGCAAGCGTCATTACCTTAGTAACCCTCCCAGGAGTCACGTGACCAATTAATTGATAAGACAATTGTGCTGACATGATCACTGCAACTGTTGTTTTTCATAGCAAAAACATGATCAAGTAAACACTTGTATTTTTTAAAAGATAGCATCCGGATTCGAAAGATATTCCTTTTATATTTGCGCCTTGTCACAACTTTCCCATTCAAGTGTCCTTCTCTTCTCAATTCCTTTTCAATTTCTTCACATGCACATATGCACTTGCGGTTTTTCGTTTGAATGTGAAAGTATTGCTCACCGTTGAAGTTAATTGCTTGTTTTTTAGGCGTTTGTAAAAATGCCTTTGATGACATATCGCCTGAATTTTAATATTTTAGCAGACGGTGCCCCACTAAACAAATGGCAAACGACAATGGAAAATTAGCTCCTATTGTTCAAAAAAGAAAACCACAAATACGACATAAAGACCGCAAGATATTCTCTGGATAATAAATATTTAAAACTTTCGATCGTAAAACCATAAACAAAGCATAATGACGTTCCTAACTTCATTAGCCGATTACGGAATGAACTAGCCATGCACAACGGAATTTGAAATTGCCTTCAGTCAGCATTTTCTTTTACAAGAGTGTTTTACCATTCAGCTGTTTTTGTTTTCGTTCAACCTTATGACTTTTCCTCATTCTGGACTCGACTTATAATTTTTATTCTCCATACATCATCATATGTTGTCTTTTATTTCCTAAAAAAGAATCGGCACGATTGATCTGTTTTGCCGATATTTCAACCCTCGATTGGCTTGGCTGAACATACAGTATTTCAGATCATCACAAGACCGACATTTTGTAAGCATTGCCATTAAAAATTTTGTGTTTTAACCTGTTAAACTGGATCAAAGTTAAAACGAGTTTACCAGCCAATCCAGATTGAATGATCAAATATTCCATTTCGTGAAAGCGGTATCGTGTCGTGACGGCGCGTGCCAACGAAGGTACTTAGCAAAACCCCCTCGGGAATTTAAAAGACGCTATTCACATCTGGCGCGGGAACCGAGCATTTCCATGGAGAAAGTGCATTCTGATGGAAATTCAAACTGCCAATTTGCAGCTGTGACTAAAATGGTCCTAGAATATCTGTTACAAAAATCCAGAAGACGTCCAAGGAGGAAATTTCGCATCAAATACATCAACACAGCTGAAGCCGTTCGGCGCTTTAAAAAGGGCGGGAAATGACTGCCAAATAAGGCAAGAAGTTATTACAATCCATATTGTTATTGACAGCTGACGCGCTGTCGTCATGCGAACATCATTCGTCGCCTTGCTTTATTTGGCGCTCGTCACATTTTCCCGCCATTTCGGGTTTCTGCTGCGTTTCAGTTGGGGTCTTTGGAAAGAAAATCCAAAATGGCGAGTTCTAGCGACGATGAAGAGACGAATAGCTCTGAGCGATTCGAAAATCTTTGCCGTGATCTTAACATGGATGAAGAGACTAGTCAAGAAGCATGGTCTTCGTATCAGAAGATAAGCACGAACTACACTTTAGAGGCAAGCTTACCTTTTGTGTGTGAATGTTTGCGTTCGTTACATGTTTGCTTCGAATCGCAGTTTCATAGAACGGTACACCTCTGCGGCTTTCACCGGTGCCTTGCTGCGATCAGATGGTTCTGACAAACACATATTTAGTAATGGAACAATTTCTCTTTCAGGGGGACAGTCTACATTGGCTGGCATGTGCTTTGTATGTTGCTTGCCGCAAAAGCGTTGTTCCAACCGTTGATAGTTCGGGAACGGTCGAGGGAAATTGCGTCTCGCTAACCCGATTGCTGAGAGCAGCCAAATTAAGGTGAAATTTCTTACTTATTTTTGATAGCCTGAACCATTTCAGTTTCTTTACTTAGGTAATGTTTTCAATTTTGCTTTTATCTGTAGTCTGATTCAGTTCTTTAGCAAGATGAAGAAGTGGCTGGACATGTCGACCGTGTCCGGCGACTTTCGAAAGAAAATCGAGTTATTGGAAAGGAACTTCCACGTTTCCACAGTCATTTTCAAGAAGTACGAGCCTATTTTTATGGAAATCTTTAAGGATCCCCGAGAGGAAAACACAAAGACTCAGAGAGGCCGAAAATCAAGGTAAATACACAAATTTCTTGCGCGGTCTTTGTAAACAATAACGTGACGATCATGGCTTATCGAATGTAAACCTGTTCCGGTAGGAAGCAATTGACCAGAAAATCTACAACGTTGTTCGTTTCATGTAATTTTTTATTCCATGCTATTTTTTCGCCGAATAACCGGCTTTATTAGAAGTTCTCAGATGTAAACATGTGATATTCAAATTAGTAACTCGTGGCTTATTCACTCGTCATTTGAAATTCTTTTATCCTCCGCAGAAAACAGCCTTGCTCCGTCGGCGACGTCTTCGCGTTCTGTTGGACTTTGTATATTCAAGCAAAAGGTAAGAGTCCTGTAGAATTCGTGTTCCCTCTTTGTGAATAAAATTTGATTGAGTAATTTTAAGCTGGAGTAATTCGAACCCCTCTTGCTGCTGTTTTACTCAGTAGCAAGTGCAAAGAGGTTCAAATGTTACATGCTTTGTTCCTCTCGCGTTGGCGCGAAATTTCCTTCGAATCATATGTGAGACTCCTCTCCCGTTTCCTTCTCGTTCCCGTGCAATCGTGCCTTATTTATCAGGGGTAATTTTCTAACTACAGGAAATATAATTTCCCGTTGTTATAAATGTCCTTAGTCGTGAATTGGATTTTTTCACAAAACGCGTCAAACCGCGAGTAGCAAGTAAGGCGAGAAAGTTTTTTACAAACAATTGTAAGCTTAAATTCTGGGAAACAAAAGATTATTATTCGTGCAGTAATTTCACTTTTGAAGGGCACTAAATTACTTAATTCAGCAGTAGCGCGCTTTTAAAGTTTTGAGCTTTAATTTTGGGGGTGGTGTCCACATCTTGTGAAATTTGAACTTTTTACAGTGTAATCAATATTTGTTACGACTGCGGTCAAGTCATGTGCCTTCCATTTTGCTTTTCCATTTTTGTTGCTGAAAAAACTAGTGCTGAACAAAGAAATAGCCACTATAGTAAAAGATGGCTTGCTGTAAAGGTGAAAACTTCAGAATTTTTGATAAGCTCTGTTGTCTTTTAACCCGTGATAAATACTTATTTGACACAAATCTTGCAATATTTTGATTATCTGGAGTGACACCGGTATTAATATAAGCCTCAATCAGAAATAGCAAGCAAACAAAAAGGGCAGCAGAGCTGATCTGCTTCCATTATGCCTCCTGCCAAGAAATTTTTGCTTGAGGCAGTTTCCTGACATAATTGCTCATAAACATAGAATAGTCAATGGAAAACTTTCCTGATAATTTGCACTAAAGTGCAGAAGTTTAAAAGTGGAACCTTGCTCTATTTGGTTGGCTGCACACAATTATTCACTGATTACTCAGGAGCCCTGATTGGGTACATGTCTATCACCCCACAACACTAAAACTAATCTTGAGTGACAACACTTGTGGTGGTATAGAAAGGCTGTAGAGAAATCTTTTACTGTTCTTTTGTTCATAGTTACTCATGCTTGGACTAGTGAACCTTCAGTGACATAGTAGGGATTTCAAATTTTCAAATTGAAGCTTTCCTAAAGTTCATAGGCCAAAGGCGGGAAACATGTTTTGGCAGGTTTCCATGGATCAGCTGTTTTTACAGAGCCATTGTATTCTAAGCGTCTACGTAGCTCATCAGTTGATCAACCACAACCAGTGTAGGGGAAAATTTATGCAAAGATGGTTTAAATATTAGGCTGCATTCTTGGACAGGTCTAGACTTGCATAGCTTCCTGCATGATGAAATATGGTCACCCCATGTTAAAATCTGCTAAGCTGAGCTAGTTACTGGATTGTTTCTGTCTGAGCTGTTATTATTTTTGACATAATTCTGTTGCTTGAGCACCTGACCTACATAGAATTGGTAAATATCCTTGCATCATCATCTTTTATTTTAAATCAATAGTATTCTTATTGACTAGTAATTTTGGGTCTACTGCAAGTGAAATTGAGTAGTTTCTTTTTAGAGGAACCCCTCTTTTAAATTAATTTTCTTTTGTTATTTTTTATAAAAGATTTGACTGATTTGTATTTACACCAGACATCACTGCATGAGGTTTATTTATTTTCAAGTAATGATAAAGTCACAAAATTGGCCCTAGTGATGTTATCCTTCAAAAATTCCATACCTATATTGTGAAGATAATAAAAAATTTTTCCTGATAATATATGTTGCAACAGAAATAGAGAGAATTATTCAGGTGTTAGAAGCCAGTGACAGATTTTTTTCTCTCTTTTCAAAAGACAAATACACAGCTTGAAATGCCTTTTGTTATCATAGCAAATAATGCTTCAATTTGTCTGCTTTCTGTCAGCATGTAACAGGAAATTTTGTAGTTTGTCTTGCTCATTTAGATTTCTTTTATTGACAGAAGTCAATTTTAGTCTTTTAATCTGACAGGCTATTATGCTGTTTTTCTAAATACAACAGCAAAAGCAACAGGTTACAAGTTCCAAAATTTTGATTTGCATTGATCAATTAACCTAGCACTTGCTGGTGAAGTTGTACCTTTACATAAACCACATGTAATGGACAAGTTGACAGGCTGAAAGATTGCAAAATCAAAATTCTGGCCTCGCTTATCAGATGCAAAAATAAACATGTTGAGAACATAACTGTCAAAAATGAGAACTTGGATCAGTGATCTGCACTTGTACATGTACAAGGAAGCAGTGTGTTATTAAGAGCAATGTATCAGAAGAACGAGTATAGAGGGGAGATGAGGTTAAAGGACAAATCCCTTCAACTGGGGATGTGGATGCTTTCTTTAACCATACAGTGGTTGATCTTACATTTAAGCAATTTTTTTAGGTTTTCTACTGGGTTAATTTCCAGTAATTTGTGATAGCCAAAGAAGCGAAAATTTCTGCTTGGCATTCACACAAGGCAAGAGGGTTGTAAGAGGGCAAATGTGAAAGTTTTGATGTTGTGTTATTACAAAACAGATGTTATTCAGAACATGCAATCGCAAATCTGACAACGTTACCTCTGTGAGGTGATTCCTTCTTCCTTGGGAATTTGGACACAGGAACACATACAGTTTTGTCATTTACTAGTTTTTTGTTATTTTAACTTCAGCATTAAATTAAAAAAAAATTCAAAAAGGTGTGAACACACATGAAACAAAACAGCTGGCTCCCACTTTCAACTTGTTGAAATCAACCCGCTCTTTTATCCTTGCTCTTGCTTCATTGTGATTGTTATGAAAAATATGTGGAATTCTATTTAGTGAGGTCCTATTGTTGAGATTATTTATATCTGGACACCCGACAATACACCTATCAGGCATTATACGTCAAAGTCAGCACAGGGACGCAAGTATAAACATATGAAGACTTCTTTGCAGGACCCCCCCCCCCTCCTGAAATGATGTCACAGCTTGGGTAGGACCAACTGCTCTTGCGTTTTTGCTAGGACAACCTTGAGGGGCGTGGCTCAAGGGGAACTCAATAATGGTGCTAATATCCAACACTCTTGATCAACAGGCCATTTTCCAGCAATCAGTGATGACTTGGTGAACTCATACCATTTGCTGTTGTGTTGCTTGGATTTGCTGTATTCAAATGCATTGTATACAAAGAATCGCCAGGGTTTGCTGAATCCAAACTTCGAAGGTAACTTCTAAATCATGCAAGCAGGAGTGTTTCCTCTTACAGTTCTATCAACATGTGACTTTGATCTCAAATTTTCATAATCTTAATTTCCTTTGGGCAGGTCTACCTCCAGATTTTGGTAACAGAGATTTCAGACCTCCAGCTGATGTGCCTTGTGTTGTTGAACGGCTTTGTTACAAGCATCAAGGTGTTGTATGCCTTCTTGTGTTGCTTTTTGTAAATCTACCATCATGGTCAAAAGTTCTTGAGGCACTTTGCAAAACCACAAGCAAAAATACACATTTGTAATATAGCCATGTATTAGCACTCACAGAACTAAGGGGCTGTTCACATGATACTAGAATGAGTTTCCTTCCAGAATGAAGTTCGTACTGCATTCACATGACAAAATGGACCGACTCAGCCATCTTGAAAATGACCGTTTTGTCCACCATCTTGAAAACAATATGCATGCGCCATGCGCCCCAGACTACACTGTTTGCGTTTTCATCTTGGAACGGAGTTCGTTTTCAGTTTACATTATACCAGAATGAAATGTCATACCAGAATGAGAATTTCATTCGGATTGAAAACCGGAATGCACTCATTCCTGAATGACTTGTGTGGGACCTAACTTTTGTCTCGGTATCATGTAAACAGATACAGAGAAATATTTTGGGATGGAATGAACTCGTTCTGGAATGAAAGTGATTCCGGTATCGTGTGAACGGCCCCTTGATACCAGAATGAGCTTCATTCCGGAATGAGTTTCGTTCCAGAATGAAGTTAGTACTGCATTCACATGACAAAATTGACCGGCTCAGCTATCTTGAAAACGACCGTTTTGTCCTCCATTTTGAAAACGATACACATGCGCCACTCGCCCCAGACTACACGGTTTGCGTTTTCATCTCGGAACGGAGTTCGTTTTCAGTTTACATGATACCAGAACGAAATATCATACCAGAACGAGAGTTTCATTTGGATTGTCATTCCGGTATCATGTAAATGGCCCCTAAGTTGGTCTTATTATTATGGACAATCTTAACAGCAATAAATTGGAATGATTCAGGTTGTAAACAATGTTTCACATCAACACTGCCTGGGGAGGGGAGGGGAGGGGGATAGTCTATGAATTGAAATGTAAGGTTGTTTGTTTGTAAGTGACCCAGACTTTAGGGCATGGTTGTAGAATTTAATATGTGTCAGCCAAGTCTATTAAATAACAGCAATGTGTCAGTGAAATGACACTGGAAGTCACTCAAAGAGAAAAACTGAAGAGAGTTTAGAAGAATTTAGTGTTTGGCATGGCTTTGTGGAGAATGATATGTAATGTATTGGTGTCTCTTTCAACAGGAATAGTGTTGGAAGCTAAAGGAATCAAAGAACATCATTGGAAGCCATTCATAAAGCAACTATTTGAAAAGAAGGTATGTTAATTAACGTTTTTAGTAGCCTCAATCAGTAAATTATTGATCAACCAATGGTGATGGTGATGATGATGATGATGATGATGATACTAAGGGTAGCAATAAGCTGTGAGGCATTTTTTTTTCTCTTTTACTTCACTTATTGTGCAGCTGTAACACTTACTTGTGGCACCCCATACAGGTCTACTGAGTTATGGCTTGAACTGTGAACACTGTGTTAGTTTTTTATCTGATTGCTTGGTGTAAATACCAGTCACAATAATATTTGAGCATTCCCATCATTACCCTGTACCCCAAGAGCATGCTTTCTAGTAACAAAAAAATATATATATGCTTCCTTATTACCCTCCCCTCAATGCTAGTGGGCCTTCACAAACAAATAACATTCCAGGTTAAAATGCGATTTGGCAGGAGGCAAACCAGATGGCTATCTACAAGCATGGTGGAGGAGTTGTACCCGGGACCTGCCATGAAACAACTTTGCTAGTGATCAGAGCAGGACTTGAACGCTGGACCTCCAGATTTCAGGTCTAGCACCATTACCACTCAGCCGTGATACCTCCGTTACCCAGACTAGCTCATCTGAGCTTGGTTGACTTTTTTATCACAAGCAATGGTGTCAACTTAGCTTTAAATTGTAAACCTCTCCATACAGACTCTCTTATCATCATCATCGTCATCGTCGTCATCATCATCATCATCATCATCATCAACATCATCATTACAGACAGTTCACTTGGTCCAAAAAAGAACAAAACTTTTAGTCTGTTATACAGACACCTAAAGACATTTACACCTGTCCCTTTAGTATTCAAATTAAACAAGTTCAACTGTATGCAGTTCAAAATAATCTCTGTAAATGTTTTGAACCCAGGAGTCACATTATAAGTCAGTGAAGTATGATCTTCCAGGTGATTGTAGTCCTTAGAAAGACTGTTTGTGATGACATGGACTGATGTTTCAACAACCCGATCAGAAGTCAGGACTCTGTTGATGACTTCTGCTTAGGTTGTCAACAGTCTTTCTTAGGACTCCACTCACCCGGCAATCATTCTTCACTTACTTATCAAAATATTAATTAATACTGTATTCTGTTCACTATTCATGTTACAAACAGACATTAAAGGGAAACGAAGAGAACTTGACAGGCATTCTTGATCCAGGAAATTTTGAGCAAAACTGGTAAGAATCTCATACATGATACTAGTTTTACATGTGAGAACAGAAAGACATTTCTAGGAAGTTTCCTGTTGATTTTATGTGTCAGTCCTGAAGTCTCCTTACATTTTCCTTGCTTGTAATTTGTAATGTCAAGTAGTCAGGTTTTCAGTTTTTCATTCAAAAAAATGTATACAGCTTTCATCATTGAACATTAATTATCTGTGGATATGACTGTTTGACATCTTTATTGTCAGACATGGCAATTGTAAGTAAGTTGTGGATTTGTATTTACTCATTAAGTTTATGTCATAGGCTAATTGTCATAAGTATGTCATAACAGACAAAATTTTACTGTCTAAGTTGGCCCAAAATCACCCCCAAAGCACTTCCCATTGGGGTAATGAGGGTGCAGATATCTGTGTAGCTTATTTAGGAGAGCATCCCTCTTCCTCTTTCCCCTCCCCCCAATAATTCATACCTCTGTACTTATCCCCCATCCCTCCCTGCTTAATTAGGACGTATGTTATTGTAACAGAAGTTTATAGATCTCTCCTGTAGTCTGCAGTGCACATTTGAAACTCTGGCATTTTTCAATTACTTTTAAATACTTTTTTGTCATCAGCAAATCTGTCAATAAAGAATATGAAGAGTATGTATTATCTGTTGGAGATTTTGATGAAAGAATCTTCTTAGATGACGAAGCCCACATTGAAATAGGGACTCCAGCCAAGAATTACAGTTTTACAGAAGTGGATGAACAACAGAGGTAAGTGCAAAAATTGGCAGAAACCAATTATATTATTCCTTTCTGTGAGGGAAATTTTGTATGATTCTGAAACATTCACTTGGCAGCTGTATAAACCTGTCAAAGACAAAGAGACGGCAAGATTAGTGTCTCAAAATGAGTTTATTGTCATGGTGTTTCTACAGGTAGTTGCACATACTAATAACTAAATAATACTTTGTTGTCAACTCACCAAGTAATATATTAACTTGTATGCTGTATTTTCTTTAGAATGGGACTAAGAAGAAATTTACAGGAACATTTCATAAGGGTAAGTGTCAATTGAGACTTTTTGTATTTTATAAGAAGATCGGTTACATAAAAGCAAGACTGCTGCCTAACATGAGCCCAGTACCCAGGTTGCCCAGTGACCTGGCATTAGTGCCACAGGATGTCCAATAGCCTGGCATGGGTGCCTAAGTTTCACCTGGGTGCCCAACTTTTCAAACATTAGGGTCCTAAATTTGGAGATTTTGAGCTTCTTAAAATTTTCAAATGCAATAGCCTTGTAAAAGACTCCTTCATTTAACAAGTGTTTACGTTGATCCCTGCATCAGTTGGTGCAATTGTTAGGGCAACTCCCCAGAAATGTTGCTGTGGGTGAGCTACAAAGTCATGAACCCACTTCTGAGAAGTATGTTAATTTTCACACCCTTCCTTAGACCAGACCCCATTGATTTGAAAGCCAATGTCTCTGGCTGAAATATTAGGTAACAACTAGGCCCACTTGGAAGCTGTTTTGGTTACAATGTGTTGTTCCAAAATACCATGAAATGTCTTTTAGTTTGACCCCCTCCCACCCCCCCCCCCCCATCACCATCTTCTGGAAATTCCAGTTACAACTTTAAAAAATTCTGGTGTTCACCTTCCTTGGGTTGGGTATGAATACACCATACACCTGCTGTCATTTCAAGAATTTCAATAAACTTCTCCTGACTTATAAGTCAGCTTTCTAATTTCTGTTTTCAGACTAGAAGTCTTGCACCTTCAACACCATTGACTGGCAGAAGATATCTCAAGGAAAAAGATCCAAAGTAAGACCATAGTTGTTTGTTTTGAAAAGTGGGCCAAAAAAATATTGTGTGGGAATCCAGTGTCAGAATTTTTGTAAAAATTGATTTCTGTCCTGTACAGAATTGTTCTAAATCATGGGAAAATTTTCAGCTTTTGTGGACTGATAAGTCGTTTTTTCCTTTTAGGATAACCCCCGTATCCACAGCCACACAGTCAGTGAGTAGACTACAAGCCCTCCTGTCAGGATTGAAAGCAGGACCCAGCGATCGCCTCATTAAGATATTTTCGTAAGTCTATGAATTATCCAGTATCGACTGTTTATTTGGTTGGAAGCATTTTCATGTGGTGACGTACATTTATGGATTGTTGCAGCGAGTGCAGTAGAAATGCTCAGGAAGCAATTGAGAGACGAGTTGAAACTCTTGGAGAAACTTTCCTCCGGGAGTATGTACAGGTAAATAGCAATCAAATTATTTAAACCCAGACATCCTTTCAAATATTGGTTGAAAATTCTTCCCTGGTATTGACATGCAAAATCTACTTTCTGGTGTGCATAACCTGATAGATTCATCCCTTCTGTACTTATAGCATAAATAGTTTACAGAGCTGTTAATCTAACCCTTTAAGCCCCAATATTGACAAGCATCTTATTTCTCCATACTATATCACTCCTTGATCAAAAGTACAGGTCATGATGTTAGGAAATGGTCACCAAAGATAAGTGGTGTTTATTTCTCCCCACCCTCAAAAGATATATGGAGAACAGTGAGGTCAAAATGATGTTGATATTGTGGCTTAGAGGGCTAATCCACCTTTCTTTCACTGCAGCCATCGCCTGATAGACCCAAGTCTCCCTGCTCAACAAGAGAGTTTGCCTCAAAGAGACTGAAACTTGCAGAAGTTCTGTATTACAAGGTATGATTACTCTAAGAATTGAAGCAAAGTATAAACTCTTCACTACCCTTACATTAATGTGTTTTTTTACCCCGCCATCAGGACGGGGTCAAGTAATGCCCTTTTTTCGTGTTTTTTTGGTTTATTTTTTACCTCATGGTCACTTGCCCCAGACTCCTCGTTTTTGCTTGGCCAAACAAATATTTGTCCCAAACTTCCGCTGCACTACTTGGGCTCATATCTTGAGTGACTGTAATATATTTTGCACCCTGGGGGGAGGGAAAACAACGACAGGGTCTAATGCCCCTGGGGCTTTTCTAGTTGTTTCTTTAAAGTGAAGGAAATCTCTTAGTAATTGTCTTGTCTTTGTTATATTAACAGGTGCTGGAAAGTATTACTTTGTTAGAGCAGAGAAGACTGCAAGGTCATCTTGATTTGACAGTAAGTTGATCAGCCGTTGTCTCAGATTCAATGGTGTATCTGACATGGTTAAGGTACCTTTAACTGAAACCCATTTGTGACATCGAAGTTGAGGTTAAATTTTTTAACCCTTAAGCCCCAACTTTGATAAGCTTTATGTCTCCTTACAATATGTTTACTTGATCAAACATGTGGTCAGGAGAATAAACTAAGGAAATGATTACCAAAGGTGAAATATCATGATGTTCAGGCAAATTCTTTCAGGTAGTACCATAGGACGTATATGGAGAACATTGAGGAGAATATGCATGCTGGTATTGGGGCTTGAAGGGGTAATAATGATCTTTATTACTTCCTTTTGCAGAGTTTGTTGGAACAAGAGTCTTTTCACTGTTCTCTGATGGCCTGCTGTCTGGAAATTGTTATTTTCTCTTACAACTCTCAAAGGTAGTTTTTTCTTATTAATTTGTGACTTGACTTATTGATCTACTTGTAATTAATCAATGTTGGGTTTTCTTGTTTTATCAGGACCTTTCCATGGATAATTGACATCTTTGACATCAGTCCATACCACTTTCTCAAAGTCATTGAAGTTTTCATCAAAGCTGAGGATGGACTGTCAAGAGATGTTGTCAAACATCTTAATCATGTACGTAAATCCTAAGCTAACCATTTAAGGTTACTCCAAACCTTAGTGGTTGTCTATTTAAAAAAAATTGTCTTTGTTCACCATTGCCAAAATGACCTGACTTTTTTGGGAGAATTTTTTCGACAAAATTAGCCCGTGTATGTCCAAAGCCAGTATTAGCCATTGAGAAGGAAAGTAGTCATACTCCACTGTAAATTCTTGGAGGGTGGGGTGGGGGAGTGCTGTGAAAAGAGACAAGGAGGGTCATTAGACTTTTTGAAAGGACCCCCTTAAAGGTACCAGACTCTTGTTTTGCAGGCGTGGCTTGAATTCATTTTGTACCCCTAATGGGTATCATGACAACTCATGGCAACACTCAAGACTGGTCATTTATGATCCACACACCCTAAAGGGAACTAAACCTGGAATTTTATGCAAAGCACTGTCATTTTATTAACCCTTTAATCCCCAACAGTGATCAGCATCAAATTTCTCCTCATCATGTCAGTGCATCATAACAGATAAAGGTCATGAGAATTGAGGAAATGATCACCAAAGATTAATAGTTTTGGTGTCTTAACAAGTTCTCCGAATTAGTACTCAAGAACATGTATGGAGACCAGTAAGGAGAATTTGAATGATGATGCCAGGGCTTGAAGGGTTAAATTCCTATCCCTCACCGTCGCTTTCTTCCCCTGATATCTCAATGTGGGGTGTGCCTTCGATCTTGAATATGGGCTTATGGCTGGTGTGTGAAGATTGCCAGCAGTGAAAATGGCAATCAACATAGAGACCCAGGCTGGTTATACCTGGTACCTGGTGTATCCACTATGTACAGCTAAAAACAATTCTTTTTTTCATCCTTTACACCAGATTGAGGAACAGATTCTTGAGTGCCTTGCCTGGAGCCATGATTCTCCTCTGTGGTCATCAATTCAACAGGCTGGTTCAGTTCCATCATGTGAAGAGGTATCCATACCGTTTCAATTAGAAGCAGCTCACAGCACACAGAACCTCCTGGCCTCGCCAATCATCCACCCTCGTGTCCAGAGAATCTGCGGTGAGGAGGGTGCTGCCAGACGAGGTGAGAGGATGGTTTTAGATTTCAGACTTTTCACTTCCAAGAATGGCAAAATTAAAATAATGCAGATTTAACTCACGTGCTTGCACAGTTGAAAAAAGCGAAAATTGAATAGCAGCGGTAGGTCCACCCCACCCCCCCCCCCCCCTCCTGCCATCTCAGTTTAAGGTGGGGCACTTTCTTCAGCATGACCATTCTAGGGTCATGTGATTGATAACATAGCACACACGACCGATGAAGACATTGTGGTAAGGTGAAAATATTTGGTAATCATAGAAACTCTTTGCTCTGAGTCCATAGGACTTCGTAATGGTAACGGTTCCAGAGCAGGGAATTAACTGTTTCAGTATGATCCTAATTGCCTTGTAAAAGTAGGACAGTCAATATTTGAACACTGAACAGTATTTCATCCCATGTATTGTTTTGTTTTTCAGTCCTTCAGTTGCAAAGCTCTCCAACAGCACATGAAGTATTTAGTTCACCAATCACTCCCAGCAGTGGTGCCAGGCGTAATTTGTTGGTCAACTTTGGCAGCTCTTCCCCTGCTCAGAATCCTCAACCCATAACTCTGTCCCCAACAACAAGACAAACTACAGCAAGGAATGCTCCCACATGTAAGTCATCATTAGTGGTAGATGCAAAACAGAAAAGTATTTTTGATGGGCCAATTTGTTGTTGTGGTTGAAAGCCTGGTACCATAGCCTGGTACCATAGCCTGGTGGTTAGGGCACTGGAATATGCTGTCAACTCCTGTCATTAAGGACACCTTTGGGTCCATGTTTTGGTTCTGCAGTGGTGAAAGTCTGTAATAGCAGATTGCAGACTTGTTGTAATTATTCTTCTTTGTCGGGACTTTAGGTTCTTTCTCTAATAATGGGGCGTCCTTATAAACAAGTTGTCTGCAAGTTTTCTGTTCAGCTGTATATCTGAGATTCAAGAAGGCTACTACTAGGAAAATGGAATAGTAAATCTGAGAAAGCAAGACCCTGAAGCTAAAACTAAACCTGCTTTGGTGGTTACCTTACCTTTAGAGACAAAAGTAAAACCAAATGTTTTTATCTGATGTTTCAGTGATAATTACGCCAGCACCTGCCAGTGGTGGCTATATTGTGAATGGAGTCACTCAAGCTGTGGTATTGCCAAGCACTTCAAACACAGTGCAAGTGACATCGCCACAGGCTGGCAGTGTTTTGGCTCCTAGTGTGGCAACAGCATCACCAACCTCGAGTCCAGTGAGGCCATCATCAGTACCGACCACACCCAAACTTAAGAGTGCAACTCCAAGCAAACCAAGGAAGACTGGTTCTTTGGCACTGTTCTTCAGGAAGGTAAAATCCTAGATGCAATTTAGCGTGGTTCTAACTGTTGTGTATTTCGTTTCCCTTAAATAAAGGCTGTTAGACATTACTTTCTTGCAGTGCCATTTGTAATGCTGTTAAAGGTGGTTCTTTCTCTGCAGTCTGAAATCTTGGAAGTGCAGTTATTTATAAATAAAGGCTGAGTAGTTGTTTCTTTCCTTTTGTGCTGTTAATTTTTTCAGTTGCAATTTTATCATAGATGTGTTTAAATGTTCAAAAGGAAGCTGAATGGCAGCATGTTAATTTCCCTTGCAATCCTTTGATGCTAACAGGGAGACAGGGCTCGAGACTAACTTTTCAGCCCAGTAGCCTAGTGGCTAGTGAGAGGTTTGATTTCACTAGCCAAAATAAATTTTCACTGGCCAGACTCACGCTGTGTTCAATATGTCTAATGTTTAGCCGAGTTAATTACTGTAAAGAACGTCGAACGGACAAAACTATTACGGTGGGACAATAGATTACGGAGAAACGTACTAAGATGAGACAACTAACATCGCACTAACGTACGGATAGACATTGAGAAGACACGACTAATACCATATGAACATACCAAAGTACAGAGAAACGTTAAGAAGTGTAGACTTACTGCATGCTGAATGTACTAACACTGAAAAACTTGGGAAGACAAGAACAATGTCGTGAACGTGTTAACGTACGGAGAAATGTTGAGAAGGCAAGACTAATAAATTGACGAACATACTAACGGAGAAACGTTGTTAAGACAAGACTAATATCTTCCGAACGACCTTACATAGAGAGTAACGCTGGGAAGAGAAACTAATATTGTACGAACGTAGTAATGAATGGAAAAAAGTCGATAAGAGAAGACTAAAGAATTGTGTGAACATACTAACGTACGAAACTAGACTAATATCAAATGAACGCATTAAACAGACATTTCAAGGAAACGTTTGGTGAAACATTAGAACTGAAGACAGCTAATTTCGTTCAAACGTACTAATGACAGAGAAACGTTGCCAACTGAGTGAAAGATTAGTAGGAAAAAAAAGGCTGAGAGGACAAAACAAGTATCATACAAACATTTTGATATCCTTTTACGGAATAACTTTTAGTTTCTGTTCACTCAATTTGCTTTTGGGATCCAATTATCAGTAGTGGTTTGCATCCGGTGCTTTAGTGCTTTGAAATTTTCACTAGCCAAAATGGCTAGTAAAAGCGCAAAACCTACTAGCCAAAAAGGAATTTTTACTAGTCTGTGACTAGTTGGCTACTGTTAGTCTTGAGCCCTGGGAGAATTTCACATTTTCACACCAGCCCCCTATATACCCAATCTTGTAACAACTGGAACTTGAGAAGAAATAAAATTCTTATCACAGACAGAATGTTAGATCTACTGTTAGTGTGTTTCCTAATCAGACTTGTTATTTGCAGCTTTACCATCTTGCCAGTGTTCGGCTCAGAGATCTCTGCACAAAACTGGATGTCCATGAGGATCTTCGTGTAAAGTAAGCCTTTATTACAGTCATTATGCTGCACTCCATATATTATTTTCTCATTGTACAAGTTAGTCTCCCTAAAAAAAATCTTGTATGTTCCCAAAACATACCAAGGGTCAGAAAGAACCAGGTACTTCCAAATGTCGAGGGTTTCAAATTCAAAGTTAGGACCAGATATCAAGTAGAAAGATATATCTCCACCAAGAGCAATAAATAAGAAATGTTTTATAAAAAATGGTCAAAAGATCAATTTCCTCTTTAATTTTGTTATGATTCTGTTGCATATAATTGAAAATTGTAATTATTTTAGGTTAAAACGCAGAGTGTAAACTAAATTTTAGGTATCTGTGTATTTTAGTTAGTTATCACAATTACATGTAATTAATTACCAATTCTTTATTTTGACAAAATATCATCTTTCTTAAAGACTTGCCACTTTCAGTAATTGAGCAGCTGTTTTTGGCCACTCTGTATTTTATCTTTCACCTTTATATGTAATAAGCTTTATTGTTATTTGTAAATGTTATTTGTAACTTTGGAATGTGTTGGTAATTGAAATAAACGTTATGGAAAAAAAGGGATCAAAAATTGAGCCCTATTAGAATTTCTTTTTATTAATTTTTTTAAAAAAAGGTCAGATATAAAAGAGCTTAGATGTTATTAGAAAATATTAGTCATGATCCATTTGACTTGCAGGATGTGGACTTGTTTTGAACACACACTGATGCACATGACAGAGCTAATGAAAGATAGACACATTGATCAGATACTGATGTGCTCCATTTACGTCATGGGAAAGGTACATTCTAGTTTCGACAGGAATTGCAACTTAATTGTTCAAAACCTTTATCTCACAAGTTAAAAGGTTGACTACATATGTAAAGCTTTAAAAAAATCTATTATCAGTCAATCAACACAACCCATCTCCTTGATCTTCTTATAGAACAGAAATGATACTTAATGGTATATGAAAAAATTAAAGCTGTTAACTAGGTTGATACATTTCATTTATTATTTCTTGTGTATTTTTTTTCAGGTTACAAATGCAGACTTGTCATTCCAGAACATTATGAAGTGTTACCGCACTCAACCTCAAGCAGTCAGCCATGTAAGCCTCTTCTGTTGCCATAACACCAAGACCCAGTTGTAGTTGTCCCTTATACGTAACTTTTATTTTTCCTTTAAATCTCAAAGGTTTACAGAAGTGTGCTTCTCAGAGGAAGAAGACGGGCTCCCATTGGAAGCAGTGGTAGTGATGGTGGAGCTAAAGGTAAGATTAAAAAAATGTCTGTTTGCTGCTAGACTTTTTCTGTTGTTTTGCTGGTCAGTGGAGGCTTCTCTCTCTTGTTACTTTAACTTTGTAAATTTTCTGACCTTTAATTTTTTATTTGACAAACGTCTAAATAGCAGCATATGATGACATAAAGTGAACAAACACCCATCCAAATTTTACTTTAGCCCCGCAAGTGATAACTATTCTGAACTTGATGAAGGCGTCATAAATGTGTATTTTAAATGTCAATAATCAAAGATAAAGGTGAAATTGCACACCAGCCAAGGAGGCCCACATGGCTGGAGCTTATCCTGGTTTCTGTAGCATGAAGCAACTGAGAGTATTGAGTAATTAAATAAAACAATTTATCCACTCCTGCCTGTGTCTCTAGGTGTCAAAAGCGAGCCTGGAAGTAGTGGGCCTGCCAGCCCAGTTCAGGGCGCTAGCAGTGCAAGGGCTAGTCCAGTGAGAAGCGCAAGCGCAGTGCCTTCTACACCCCCTCCATCCAGTGCTCATACCTCAGGATCCAGCAGTACCGAAAACAGTCCAAACATTGATGGAGAACGAGGAGATCTTATAGAGTTCTACAACAAGGTATAATTATAACAAAAAAATGTTTGACAGAAAACCCTTTAAGTCCTAACACTGACGAAAATGAAATTTCTCTTTACGTTATCACCACCTGTTCAAACATTCAAGTGATGAGAATAAAAGAAGTGATCGCCAAGGACAACTGAAGATGTCTTGGTATTTAGACAAATTCTCCTTACTAGTTCCATAAGAAATGAATGGAGAACAGTAAGAGGAATATGTATTTTTTAACATGGCTTAAAGGGTTAACAACTGGACAAAACTGTACACAGTTAACTTACCACAAGCTGAAAATTGCATCTTTCTTTTCATCACCACATTCGATGCTTTTATCACCACTGATCCTTGCAGCATACAGGATGTACAAACTGACCTTAAGGCCTTGTTTACCATACAGTAGTTGTCTGAATGCTTAGTGATTAGAACATCAGGCCTGTGCATGGAAGTTGTAGGCTCCACTGTTGCTGGGGACTCAAGTACAATTTTATTCTTTAGCCACCCAATGCTTGTGCGGAACGAACACAGTTTAGCAAAATATCTAATTATGACAATAATTTCTACATAGGTGTTCATCAAAAGGGTGAAGAACTTTGCTCTCAAGTTCTCTCCTGGCGACAGAGCAGTAAGTTTGATTAAGATTGTTAAATTAACAAACAAGCAAAATTGCATAATTTTGAGTTTCTCCTGCCCTCCATGTTTATAGACAGGTTCAGATTTGAAATTAAATTTACTTTATTAACCAGACAATTATTTTGTAAAATGGGGTTGAACCCTTTAAGCCCCAAGAGTGACAAGCATCTAATTTCTCCTTACAGTATCACTAGTTGATCAAATGTACAGGTCATGAGAATAAAGGAAATGATCCCCAGACATGAAATGTGTTGATGTTTAATCAAATTCCCTCAACTTGTAACATAAAAATATATGGAGAACAGTGAGAAGAATATGCATGCGGGTACTGGGGCTGAAAGGGTTATAAGCTTGACACCGGTTGCTGCTAGCACTGCTGTAGTAGTTGTGGTTTGTCTCCATGATGGTAAAAAGACGAGTACGGTAAAATCAATTTTGTTTAGGGTTAATTTTTGTTAGGTTTTTGAAAAACAGTTATTGCCAGTGTGTGTGTTGTGATTAATTTTGTACTTTCATCATTTTTTCTTTAGTTGGATTCCCCTCCACTTTCTCCTCTGCCAGTGATGAAAAATCAGGCTCATTCCCCACGACGCAAAGTGTCTACACGACATTCTGTGTATATTTCTCCTCACAAGAATGGTATGTGACAGTGACTTGTATCGGCGGAATATAATAGCCCTTGTGTCCTTATATTAGATGCGTGGTTCAATTAACAGTAATCCTTCTAACTCTGACTTGTGTTTTGTTTCCATTCACTTCAAGGAGTTTCAATGACACCAACAACAAGGCTGTTGTACTGCTTCAAAGAAAGCCCGGCTGAGGTAAAAAATTTATAACTGCTTTATGAGGTAACTAAGATAATATGCGTAGTCTGATTGGCTGAGAGGTGTGTTTGCATGAGAGGATGTAAACAAAGTGACGTCATGATCTTTGAGAGGGCTAAAGTAATTTTATAAAAGAGGAAAACTTTTTCCTGTGTTTGCATAACCTGATATAAACAGTTAAGGGGTTGGGAGAATTCTCGAAAGTCATGCAAACCTGAGACTTTGTCTGTATCGAATTCTCCCAACCCCTCTCGTGTTTATATCAGGCTATGCAAACATGGAAAAAGTTTTCTGTTGCTTAAATTTTAAGTAAAAAGTTATGATCAAACAATTTTTGACAGAGGTAACCACTAACAGTGGCTTGTTGTCCCTTATATAGTCTTGTGGTTTTCACAACCTTATTTTGCTTATTTGTGCTGAAATTGACTCATCCAACTGCCTTTTACTCTGATTTAATTAACCTTATGGTGATTTCCTAGCCTGTTTTTAAGTTCTCTAGCCGTTTTTTAGAGAAGAGAACCCAAGGGAAGACACGCTCAAAAGTAGTTTTCCTCAATTGCTGAAGTGGCTGACTTGCTTATTTTTCACTCACAGAAACTTCGAGATATCAACCAAATGTTGAAGCAGGGTGCAGGAGAAATGAGCCGTAAGCGAGCCCTCCTGCAGGACGACAAGAGTGGTCAGCCACCAACCAAACGAACACCGTCAGAGGAGGTTCTTCAGCGTAAGCTAACAAGCATGATTGAAGAACGGCAAGCTTCAGCCTCAAGATAATACCGTAATGAAAAATTTGATTTTAATTAACTGTCGTCCATCCTAAAAAGAATCAAGTGATGAAGTAGTTCAGGGCCAATCTGTTGCCCTTAATTAGACTTAAAGTCACCATCTAGATTCTTAAACAATGGAGGCAGTTTTTATAAGAAGAGAAATAGCTTAGAAATCTATTGCTGTATGGGATTAAGATTTGGAAAGGACTCAGCTGACCAGGAAAAAAACCTCGGATTCTCAAGGCTGGACACTTGTTTCATTGCTATAAACAATGAAGCTTCAGCTTTACCCGGCTCTGGTGGACACTCGGAGCAAATTACCATTTGCATCTAATTTTGTTTGCAGTGTTGCTGCATATGTTCAGGCCTTCAGATACTTTCAGAAAATACACAGGAGACTTAACCAGGGAATGGTGGAGCCTAATTTCAAGTTGGCAGGGGGATGTGGGTGGCTTCAAAACCCCCACCCCAACTCCCAGCCCAGAGGCTGTACCATACCTGTAACAATAAGTCGTAAACTGTTGTATGTGGATATGGATCACATATCAAATATGATCCATTACAAAATAACTTTTTTAGTGTTTTATTAGGTTGAATTAATGTGCTCTTAAATATATTAATAATTGTTAAACATTAACATTGGTTCCTCAAACAGGAACTACTCAGTTTTAAATATCAACAAAATATAATATTAAGCGGCAAATTTTTTAAAATTTATTTCCTTGTTTTTTGGATTGGTCAGAATAATTTATATGCACGCTCATGCAAGGTTATTTGTGGTTATACTTACATAGTTCAGCATAAATGTACTGGTACTTGATAGTGTACTACCATTTAGTTTGTTATCGTTATTATTCTTTCATTTTCCTTCCGTTCTTGGTCATGTTTTTGTTTTACCTTGTCACAGATAACAATTTTTACAGTTTTCCTGTAATTTTCTCACTGGTCATGGAGTTCAGCTTTGAGGTTGCCAGTTGTTTTTGACACTTTCCAGAGATTTTATAAAATTACATTTTGAAAGCAATCTTCTTTGAAGTTTATCTGAACTAATATTAATTTTGTCAAATCCAAGAAGGAACATGAAAGTCTACTTCAAACTTTACAATTCCTTGATAAGGCATTATTCTTGCATGACATTTGGTGATGTAGTGTTGGTATTCCTGTTTAGTTTTCAGCTACAGTAAACAAGAAATATTAGTGGTAGATTACGGTGAAAACTGGAAAACCGCACAAGAACAGAGTTATTTCTGGATTTAATGATCAGATATCAGATAAAACAGCGAGAACAAACCTACAGCAGTTACATTAATACAAACACATCTCAGGTGTTCGCCCATTTATCTTCTGCTCAGGCCTTGTTTAGACCTTGTTATTTTTCAATTTCTTGAAGACAGACCATCTTTTCCTGTACACTAAAACCTTTTGGTTGCAACACAGCAAATGACATTGATCCCAGGCTCATCACTGGGGATTTCATATCCTTAGATTTTTGCAATTGAGTACTCTTGCAGTATGAGTGGCGGGCGCTCTGTGAGCCAACATAACTGTAGAAATAATTCTCAACTTTTCTTTTCTGTTTTCACCATAAGTATTAATTTAACCTAACTTGTATGGAAAGAAGTATTTATATTTTAGCAGACTTCAGCTGCGCAGACCGTTTCCGTTTTAGGGAATTTACTTTTACTCCTTAATACTAGAAGGGCTTTTTGTTTTAGCTTAGAAATTTCCTTGTTCAAAGGACATGTGGAAATGACCTTTGTTCCTAAGAAATCAGTTGGTGTTGATTGTTATAAATGAAATACATGTTAAAGGGAAGGCTAGGCATGCAAAACTAAAAGCTATTGTTTACTGTGAAAGAAAAAAAATAAATGTTTAGGGTTTCTGCAAATAATTTGTCGTTCAAAAGTTACTCACAAGAAACCAGTAATGGTTGGATGTTGCAAAACAGTCCTTAGCAACTAACAGGATTTTGAATGACTAACAAGTGGATGACGTAATGAAGCAACGAAGTTTTTTGAAATAACATTGTATCTGTTGTTTTGGCATAGATTTCACAAAAGAAATAAGGGATTATTCATTTTTAAGCAAAACTTAGCTTTCACCTTCTTATTGCAAAACTATAGTTTTTCTTTTTCAAAGTTTTCAGTTGTTATAAAAAGTTCCCTGGCTGGCATTTTTGTAACCCTAGCCTTAAAAACATGCTGATTTATTGATTGATTTATAACAGTAGTCTGTGACAAAGAGCTTGTGCATTAATGGCTACATTTATCCTGACGTATTACAAACTAGTTTTTTCTTTGCACTTGCATCACGCAGTGGCCACTGTATGTGATTCCATGGGTAGATTTAGGAGCCATGGGGCAAAATTTAGACGTCTCTGGGGTCCTCTACGCCTAGAATGGTTTCAACCCTCCATCCCTTTGATGTTATATCAAGAGGTTTTCCAAGCACAGAGTTGTATCTTCAGTTTGGGTTTTAAGGTTGCTTTCTGGTCTTATTTTCAAACTAGAATGGGGGTTTTGGGATGTGCCTTGGACAGGTACCTTGGTTAATCGGCCACTAAGCATTAAACTTTCCTATGTTTACCTGCTGAAAAGTGCTTGAGTGAATTTGCTTAACCTGTGAATTCAAATAAATTCTCGAGTAGTACATCTCATTGGCTTCAAAAAATCTTTTGTTCATTTGTCTTTGTTTGCCTTTCTGTTTCGATATGATACGTCTTTATATGGGTTAAGTAAAATTACTTCTAAACTTAATGTCAAGGCATCTCTTTGGCAGTAATGTTCAGAATAGAAGGTGTTCAAGACTAATAAAAACATGCAAGTCAGTGTAAAGAGCTTTTCTAGAGAGACAAATCTTTTCTAGAGAAACAGTCATTTTCAATATTGTAACATATTAGTTTGAGAATAGTTGAACTTGGTATGCACTTGCTGTTTTAATGAAGTACGCTTTTGTCCAGCTAATTTAATGCTAGTTGTGATACAGTGGTGACACGATACATAACTCATTTTAAGAGCCAAGCTCATCCCAGGTGTTGGAAAACTAAAAACTAATTTTGACTGCTTGATTGTAATATAAGTAAAAAAAAATAAAACTGGAATGTTTTAAATGACTGGTTTAATGTTGTGTGAAGGGCCCCTAGTGTAGTGGTAATTGCATTGGACTTAAGATCAGAAGATGAGTTGAAACACACCAGGCAACAGGTTGCAGGGGCAAGTTATGGCAACAATTCCCTTCATGCCAAATGTCTGTTTTAATGAAAAATCTTTGTTTCTGTGACAGAATTTTGTCCTCATGACAGGCCACCTAAACGTGCATGTGTTAAATTGCACCAACAAAATGACACGTCTATTGGCACCTCATGTGCACTGCTCATTCAACCTAGCTGTTCCTGCAACAAATTAAAAATGTTTACGTTTTAGTCTGGAAAAAGGTATGAAATATTGTCCAAGCCACTAAGTGACCAAAATCTATGGCAATTTTGAGCCGCTTTTTAGGTTTTCCAATCGTTTTAGGTGCAGATCGCAGTTCATTTTTGTCCCTTTCTTGACAGTTAAGAGTCTGGAAAAACGAAAAATGGTTGGCAAAAGTACTGAATTTTGAATTAAAAATTCCGAATGAACCCTGTTTCCAGGTACCTCACCATAATCTAAGATTTCCTGCTTAAAATCCCTTCTTGTGTACTAAGCAAGTATCTTGTTTCAGTGACACGTTTCCTAAGCAGCACACATAAGACCTCTTCCTGTGAACTGCTATCTTACCGCAAAGACTTGTCCATGTGACCTGTCGCCTAGTGTGTTCTGACCACTGAAGAATCCTCACAAAGTGCTGGGGAAACCTTGCGATGGACTAGTACCCCATCGAGAGGGGGAGGGGGGAGGGAGTAATGTTTCTTGTAACGGCCTTGATGAGCCACACTGCTTGTTCAATCCAGGGATTGGATTATGATGTAATCCTTGCATAAAAATAAAGTTTAAGACTTTCAAAACATATATAAACTAAAAACACCAAATGAAAGTACTGCTCAGCAGCTTTTATTTCAATGGTCACACTTAAAGATTTCGTCCACAATCACCATACAATACTGCAGAAAAGTTCTGGTCAATAGCTTTCATTGAAAGCCATTATTTGAATGGTCACAATTGCGATTTCATCCACAGACTTGAAAGGTAGAACCACCTTGTACCACTATAATAAGCATCACAGGTGCTGTCAGTGCCAAACCACAGACAGTTGGAATGCATTTCCCTAAGCAAAGTTAGACTTGAATTTCTCCAGGAGTGCACACCCTTTTTACAAAAAATGTAAGGATACTTTGACTTGTTATTAATTAATACAATAATACAAAAAGCTAATACAGTGTATGATGATAACAATAATGATTGAACTTGTAGTTAAAACATTTATTATTTAAATTTTGGGTAGTTTCTGTTTTGCTACAATAATAAATTATTCATTTAAAAAGATTTGAAGTAAAAATATGCAATAAAAAATTGATTATAAAAAATTAATAATTATAAAATTTGATTGAGACTTATTTATAAGTCTACAGTTATCTCATTAAAGGAAATTTTTGCAACAACTTAATTTCAATCAGCAATACACTGTCATACTATTTTTAGAAGCTATCTTTGTTGACTTCAATGATAAAGCAGTTTCAACTATCAGTGTTTTCTCAACATGACAATGTTTTAATCAATACATCATTGGTCGGTAGTTTCCATGCAGCATTTTTGCAATCATCAGAGTGTCACCAACTGGTTTGTCAGGAAACAAACTAGTGTTGTGTGTCCACTGAGTTTCTTGGTCAAAGAGAGCAGAATCAAAGAGCTGTCGGTTAAATGGTGTTCCATGTGAAATTGCACTCATAAGCAAGGACACAAACAGTTGCCAGCGCGGCTTGTAGTAACTCTTGACGAGTCCACCCCACATCTTGTTGGCATAGTCATCAATATTTGCATTAGGGCCCCACAAAGTAATTTGGATACGAGCATTATACTCATACAGCTTTCTCTCCTGGGCGTTTGTTGCGAGTGCCTTTGCACTGTTGAGCCAGTGTCCCAGAAGGAAATATTGGTTTGACGACAGAATGGCATCCATGTCATCAAATATTTCGTATAGCTGTAATGCAGCTGCCATAACTTTTGATGTGGATTTCTGATGATAGCCAGCCACCATGTTGTTATAGGGGATGATGGCCAACAGCTGAAGGGACTGTCTGGTTACATCCACCAGATCATACCTTTAAACAAAAAACAACATTCAGCTAATTGATACCTTTAATACACAGTACCAAATGAAAAAACTAGTAAACTAATGTTATTAATAGTCACACTGAGGTTTCTATTCACAGAATCAACACTTACGTGTCACGTAATATGTGAATTAGGGTTTGAAAAGCAGAATTGAGATTGAAAATTTGAGCCTAACCATTTTCTTGCCCTAAACCCTAAGGGGGAGGGGGTAAGGATAGAAAAATGGCTTACACCTAAAACAGTGGTCAAAGGAAATTGTCAAATTATTTAATATCAGATTCTACAATCAGTGTCAGAAGCTAATTAAAAACCTTCTTCCCTCATTTCCTAAGTTCAGTTTTTGACAGTGCAGCAAATTCTCCCCTGTCCATAACATAATACATGGTAGGAGAGGGATTGAGAGACAGTTTCAACTATAGACATCCTTGTTGCTTATTTTACTCTGCACAATCACTGTGATTGTTTTGATGCTTACGAACAAATGCGTGGATGACAGGAGTGGGAAGCAGACAGTGTTAAGTGCAGATGGTTGCAAAAATGGACCCCACGAATCAGTTTTAAGATACAAGTAAATGTTAAGAAGGAAAGATGAACATTTATTCATTTGTCTGACAATGAAATCGCTTTGAGTTGTTGATCAGGACGTTTTGACTGCAACACTGCTAGTCTTCATCAGGCGATGATCGTGAGGTCGATTGTTTACACGTCACTATTTGTAGCATGTTGGTTCGCTGCTATTGGTGCATTTCGATCCTCGTTATTAATAGTCGGAATAATAATGAGGATCGAAATGCACCAATAGCAGTGAACCAACATGCTACAAATAGTGACTCATAAACAATCGACCCCATCGCCTGATGAAGACTAGCAGTATTGCAGTCAAAACGTCGCGATCAACAACTCAAAGCGATTCCATCGTCAGACAAACAAATAAAGTAACGTTCATCTTTCCTATCAGATGAACAATAAACAGATCTTTAATGACAAGTAAATGCTTATTTTTGTTATATTTTAGTATACATATGTTTTTTCTGTACCTGAATGGTTCCACAGAACCAACACTGTCTGCAGCCTTAACCAGTGCATCCCATGCTTGCCAAACATCCTCAGGCTTGTACCACTCAGTAAACTTTAAAGTCAGTGATGGTTTATTCACAATGACTGAATGAGTGTGACTGCGCCCAAAAGTAGCATTGTAGACACTTCTGCCTAACAACTTCCAGGCTTGCACCGCATACTCATTCATACCGCCATATCTCCTATGCGAGTAAGCCTCTAACCAGGACATGACATCAACTGCTTCGGACCTCCAACCCATCTCATTCATCAGCAAATAGATCACATCATTTTGTTCAATTCCTTCTGGAGTTATGCCAGTACCCACCATTGTAGAGCCTGGATGTTTGGCAGCATTGATGGGCCCTAAAAAAGCAGCAATGTGGAAATGGTTGCTGTAAACGTTTGATAATACACCCTTCAAGCCCCAACAGTGACCAGTATCCAACTTCTCCTAAACATAGTCTTACCAATACATGGTCAAACATACAGGTCAAAAGAATGAAAGAAGAGATCACAGTGTCTTGATGTTTAAAAAAAAACTCTCCCGACTAGTACCATGATAAACATATAAAGCCAGAGAGAAGAATATAACTGTTCCTAAACTGGAATTTCTGGAGGGGTGGGTGGTAAGGATGTTTACTGGAACAACACATTTTAACCTTGGTTTCAGACAATGCAAACTAATTTATCAAAGATGTACAAACATGTACAATTTGAAGAAATGTGTGTCACACCTGTAGCAACCCGCATGAGCTCTCCATATAAACCAATATTCCCTCCAAAGTTGTGAAGCATACACCAAATGAATGGCTGTCCATAAAACGAATCTGTTCGCTGCCAAACTGGGCTTGATTCTGCATACAAATCTAACACAATCATCTTGCCTTGAGGCACCCCTACAAAAAAAACATCAAAAATGGTCATTTTAAAAAGAAATTTTAAATAATCTTTAAATGAGAAATTCTTTTGTCAGTCTGCTTCTGTCAGTGAACCACAAATGGTACCTGTACCATCCTAGTATCACAATATCTCAGAGCCAAGGGTTACTGAAAATAAAATGGAGGACAGTCTTGTGTCAGCATTCTGATGAGAAATCCCCTCAATTCAACCAACGTCTGTGGCCGGGAAAACTCTACTACAAAAGTATTTTATCTGAAGTTAATATTACAAGTTTCTGATTGCTATATAGTCCACAAATAATTTCTGTAAATTACCCATGGCCAGCTAAATAGAGATGTGGTTGTCATTGTATGGAATTCCAGCAATGTGGGAACACTAGCTAGGCTGTAGGTCAGAAAATAAAGATTTCCTTTCAGCATCCTTGCCCTCTGTTCCCTCCCCCATTGAATTCAACTTGTTGGCAAGAGTCGTTCTTGCCAGTATATGAAATTGAATGACAAAAAAGCAACTTGGAGGACTCTATGAATTCATGTCTCTACTGAACAAAGAAATCAATATAATGGTCATTTTCACCAAAGTCATCTATTGTAAGTGGGGCCAAATCATGGAAAACAATATTATTGACTGAGCTAACTTGGTATTAAATGTTCATGTTTTGTCATCAAACATTTGAAGATTGACAGCTGGCCATTAGGTGATGTCTGCTACTGAAAGTAAGATGTTTTTTTTTAAAGTTAACTTAAGGTGAAATGGCACTTAACCATAAGATTGTTCATTTAAATCTTTTTAGACAAGTATAAATAAGTCAGTGAAGTATGATCATCTGGGTGAGTGCAGTCCTGAGAAGGACTGTTTGTGATGACATTGACTGACATCAGACACTGAACCTGAGCAGAAGTCATCATGCATCACAGTCAAGTGACTTCAGCTCAGGTTGTCGAAACATCAGTCAATGCTTTTTCATGACATGGCCACGCTTTGCTGAACATGACAGTACAGTGCCCTTTCACAAGTACCTTGTAGTAATGCTTTGATTTGTGGTGGTTGCCAAAAATGTGTATCCTGAAACAGCCATCCCTGCATGAGCCAAATGGCATCTGGGTCTCCAGCTAACATTGCCTGATACACAGCTTTACTGGCACTAGACAGATAGGAAGGTTCACTCGATCGAGGAGTCATCTCGTTGAAGGTATCAGTGTTGTAGATATGATTTGTACCAAATTCAGAGATAAGCTCTTCCATGAAAGCTTGACCAATTTGCTAGTACAAAAAGATTCAGTTATTTTATAAGTGAAGTAGATTGACCACTACAAAGTACCATAGATTGTATTAAAAATTATTACCATGTGAGGTTTATTTCATTCACTTCATACTTTTGGTTTGATCATCTGTTCCTTTGTATCTTTATTCATTCATTTGCTCGCTGGCAATACATGTACTTGTTGGCTCATTTGTTTATTCATTCATTCACTTCCATTGTTTTATCACAATTCACTCCCACCGCATGTATATATGAATATAAAGTCAGTATAATCAATATAGGACAATCTTTGCTGACATCATTGTTTTGCATCGTCAAAGTTGAATTCCACCTAATAAACTAATTATTTATACTTCACAACTAGAAAGGATATACAAAATTTAAGCTTAATGAACATGTCAAGTTTGAAATAGGATGAAAACTGGGTTAAAGCAATGCAAAATGTGGTTGTAACATTTACAGACATTTGCCTCCTTCAATTTATCACATTTCCCTCTCATATTTGCTACGTTTACTAATGTGGCAGTCTCTTTTGATTGGTTGTACTTTTTCATTTGCCAAGCTTAATTAAATTGTCAATAATTTCGGATAACATAGTTAAACTGAGATCAAAGAATGCTGATGTAAACAAAGATCCTCATATACCAAAACTTCCAGTTGTTACAGCTTTCTCTCCTCACAACATCTCAGTGCCATCCTATTTCACTGTCTAGAAATACATGCAGGTGCCATGCTTGATCACAAGAGACTTTGGCACAAGAACAAATTATTGTACTGTTCAGTTGTCCTTAGGGGGAAGGGTAGCTCTGTCACTTTTTCTCATGAACCAGCATATATACCTGCATAAGGTTTTGTAGTTCAGTGGGTAGAGCACAGCATTAGCAATGCAGAGATCATAGGTTCAAAACCATCACAGATCATTTCATCAATTTCAAATCTCATGCTGGAACAAACCTTAAAAAGAGGGTCAGCTGGATCCAACAGTAGTGTGCAACAGTATGTGCTGTTGAATTTGCCCCAGTCACCTAGCCTTGTCACATCAGCCTTTGGATAGACTCTCAATAAACCATCTGGAACATGACCAGCAAAAGCTGGCAACACAGGGGTCATTCCAAAAGCTCGCATTCGCTCCAAGATTTGATGCTGCAAAGCCAACTGATTTGCGTGCCAGGATGATGACAGGGGACCTCCCCAACCTCTTATATTACCCATTCTTGACCTGTAAAAAGGCTTAAAATGAGTGCTGACTGTAACCAAGTAGAGTGGTTTATCATATGTTTCTGAAGTGCAGAAGCTAGGGGACAGGAAGTGTGGAGGAGATAGGGTGCATGGAGGAGACCTGAGGAGAATGGGAGGGACAGGGCAGCATGAAGGAGACAGGGGAGCATGGAGGGGATAGGAGGCATGGATAGGAACAGGGAAGCATGAAGAATGAGAGAGGAGCATGGAGGGAGACAGAGAAGCATGCAGGGGAAAGGAAGGCCTGGAAAACAAGTAAACATGAAAGAGGACAAGGGAGTGTAGAAGGGGAATGGGAAGTTGGAGAGGGGCAGAAGAACGTGGAGGGCCAATGGAACAAAGAGAAAGACAAGGAAGTGCAAAGAGAGGTAAGGAAATTTTAAAGGGGGCAGGGGAATGTGAAGGGGGACAAGGACATGAGGAGGGGAAAGGGAAACATGGAGGGGGAGGGGAGCATGAAGGGGAGCAGTGGATGGGAATGGGAAGAAAAGGAGGAGACAACTGGGAGAAAAACGGGGTAGAATCTGGGAGATAAACAACATTATTTTTGTGAGACTAATGAAGAAAGGAGCAGGATCTACAAAGAATGGGGTCACAAATGAGGAGTAAAAAGTACAAGGCAGCCAGATGTTCTGACCCATAATAGGACTTAAAAGAACCTACATACCAGGCAAGAAATGCTGGTCCTCCAAAGTGACGATCAAGTTCCTGCTGAGTGACATTCATCTTCATGTAAACTCTTTGCCAGATAGCCTCCTGTCCATTGAAAGCCAGTGGAAGATTGATGCCATTCATGGCCATCCAGTCAATTTCACGCTCCCAGCGAGTCCAGTTCCACCATGCAAAAGAGTAACTTACCATACATACATTCTGGTAATAGCGGAACCTGGGGTTATAGAAAAGAAAATAACAAGGATAAATGAAAAATAACATTTATTTGGCGCAAAAATCTGCACAGATTGATTTGTCCATGGACACCACCTGTTCCAAGAAGCAAACAATTTTCCAAGTTCGAAGCTCCAGGAAAACAGCCAGCTTTGACTGTAAGTTTTTTTTCATTGGGATGTGAGATGTCTCCTTATGGGAGAGATCCAAAAATAGACATTTAAATGGTAGTTAGCAGCATACGTGACACTCATATTTTGTGCCCCGTTTTGAATTATACTCTGAACAACATAAGCTTACTAAATACACTGTCCTTTTGCACCCCTTCTCCCAGCCCCAGAGATATGAGATGCCATCTTATAGACATCTGAATGAAAATTATTAGTGGATACCCGACACTTAAGCTCCTCCACCACCTTCTGCAAGATGTGAGATGTTCCCAAGTGGGGGTGTCCCAGAGTAGACATCTGCATGATTTCGTGGTGTGATACGAGGCAGCATAAACAAAACTTTTTTTTTTGCTTATCCCCTCCTCTGCCCCCTGAATGGGAGATGTGTCCTTATTATGAGGAGTAGACATCTGTCATTGAATGTTTTTCACCTCATACCTATTTGGACTGGTTATTCTCACAGGCGTTTTCACAACAGGGAAAGGATCGGGCATCCTCACTTGATCCCCACTCCATGACACGTGACCAAAGCAACGATACTTGAGGAAATGCGAAAAACCCAGGGCAGCCGCTACTCCACTGGTCCCGGTAATAACCAGCTTTCCATCTCCAGCATTGGTAACGTATTCGAAAGTATCCAGATCTTGTTGAGATCCAAAGCTGGCGTTCACCACTATGGTAAATTTAGAGGCGTATGTTGGACCGATCAGCCTTGTAATCAAATCTTTCACGGCCTGCTGTTGCACGGTTGTTGGTGTTTTCGTCTTGATATGAGCGAAATGTTTCAGTCTAGAGCTTCTCACGTTTAATCCACCAGAAAACTGGATCAAAATTGAACCAGTTACGAGTAAAAAGACTATTTTTTCGCACCACATATTGGCTAGAAGCTGTTGGCTGCTGTCACGGTGGCGAACGCAGACGTATTTCCGGCTGACGGCCTCGATCTCGCGGAGCTGTCACGCGATCGGCTTGGCTGCTAAGTTTACTGCGTGGTTTCCAAGCCTTTGGTTCGGAAGAGGGAAATGTAGAAAATTTGATAAAGGATGTCTTCGCGTGTTTTGAGAAAGTTACAGGCTGATAAAGAACTGAACATCTCGCATGATGACGAAGCAGATGAAGATGAATTTAATTTTACGCCAGTTAAATCGAAAAAGAAGCCGAAAGGCGCCGCAAACCCGTTTGATCTGGTAAGTACACTTTAAGTGTTCAACCGGCCTTGCATATTTGTGAAACTGAAGCTTACGTGTAATGTGTAAAAAGAATTTTAAAAGATTTTTGGACGTCTATTGTGATTTACTGAACAAAAATATGTTATTTGATCAACAAAATATAAAATTTCTTCACAGCCTGATATATTATTTATGCATACATTTTACTGCATCACTGACTCATTTTCATTCGTGATTGCTCTTTGTTTATGAGAAAAAGAATGAAAGTTGTTTAGTGCATCATAACTGTAGGGGACCGTCCGGAAATTCTACTAAAAGACAGGGTTTGAATTCAGTATAAATATTGATACAAAAAATAAGTAAATAAACCGGTAAAATAAATGAATGTTAAATATTAAATAAATGAATAAGAAACCCAGTTGAAAATCATTTTATGGAATCCCACTTAATATGGACACCATGCTGTAAGGGACAGTTATCTTGGTTCCAACCCATATATTTTCTCAAAAATACTATTAACCTGCTTGTACACAGACATCTCATTTATTTGGACACTTAGGAGGGTTTGACTTTAAATTGGGCTTTCATTGTTCTGGAGATAAATGGGGGGGGGGGGGGGGGGGGCTGGAGGATGGTACACAGATCAGTACTGTTAAGGTGATTCCCTTCAATTGCATTACGCATCCTTTCTGCGCATTATTTCTTGCGTGATTAGCGCGTGCACAAGTGCGCGCACCTTCGGAACTTTACAGGTTTTTTATGAAATCTGAGCTGTTCAGAGAATTAAATGGTCGTTTTCTGCTAAACGAGCTCGGTGACCCCCATTTTTTAATACATAAATTCAAATAGCATACAGTCTAGTACAATATATCGCGATTTTGAGAAAAGTTAAAAATTCTGCTTTGAGATGTTTTTATTTAAATGCAAAAAGAACACGTCTTCAGGTGCAGCTGGGTATGTACGCTCGCTGCAATTTTTTAAATTTATTTCACAATCTTGATTAGTTGAACAGGAATCATACAATACAAGATAATTGTCTGTTTTGTTGAACTGCTGCAATATTTCAATACAAGCAATGACTTTTCAAAGCAATTATAGTTCTCATTTCTGATTACTAGGGTTTCTCAGGAAAACCTTGCGGATCGTATAGTTGCCATTAATGGCTATCCATTTTGTGAAAAAAACAAGCACAGTGACCCCTATTTTTTATTGCATTTTTGAAAGGTTCTAAACATAATTACCAACTGGACCAAGGTTTGGAAAATTTTAAATATTCCTTCTATTTCGATGGAATCACCTTAAATAGTTATAAGTGAGATTGACCCACCAGAGTCACACTGGTAGATATTTAACAATAATTCAGGAGGTGAATAGTAATGGCTATTTGCTGAGCCGTAAAGCGGCGAGAGAAATATCAACTGCTCTTCACCGATACTGAGGTGAATAATAAATTGTTTTAGTATATACCAAACCAGTGGATAGCCAGCAGCATACAGTTCCTTTTTTCTGAGAAATGAGGGGGAAAATGAGGGGGAAAATGAATAGCAGATGCTACCCTGAGTTTGAGAAGCCAATCAGAGTGCACGAAAAACACTATCCACTGGTTTGGTATACACTAAATGGTATTACACATCTGCCACATTTGAGGCAGACTCAGGTTGGCAAGCAAAAATTGTTTGTAGTGAACTGTGATTTTTCTGATTTAGTGTAACTTTATTTTAAAAATTGCCAATTTAGTAGATATAGTATGGTGTTTTTTAGGAGGCTGGTTGGCCTTTAACCAGGTTTGGGGGAGGGAGTTGAGGGAACTTACAACCAGGATTTTAAAATAGTTTTTGTAGGAGATACATCCAGTGGATAAGCCCCTTGGGCTGCTAAATCCAAAAGTGATGATTTGTTGTTAATTTTGGAACTTTACAGTAATATTTTTAAACACTCCTTATGAGGGCATGAGAGTTTGTGAGAGCACATGGGGCTTGACATTTAAACTGCAGCAAGAATTTGAACTCTAGTTCTGTTGACTGTCATGAATATTTGAGTAGAATTAATCGCTATAATTTGAGAGCATGAAAGTGTTGACTCGAGTGTATGAGAATAGGTAAGGTAGGTTAAAGTTGCACTCGAGCCGAGGTGGCCCACATGGTCAGAACTTATCCCGGTCTCTGTAGCATGAAGCAACTGAGAGTATTGCTACTCCCCCTTGGATGGGATGCTAGTTCATCATAGGGCTACCCCCAGTGCTCAGTATGCTGCTGGTACCCATTTAATTTACACCTGGGTGGAGAGAGACAATGTGGGGTAAAGTTTCTTGTCGAAGGAAACAACACGATGGCAGGGACTGGGCCTCAGACCCCCAACCTTCAGATCTGAAGTCCAACGCGCTAACCTCTACACCACCGTGCACGTGCCCCCACATGAGAATAGGAGTCAAACAAAAATGAGAGTTTGAACTCTCCAGAACTCTTGTTCTTTGGTTGCTTTGTAGAAGATTTGAGTAGTTGTTGTACAGGTTTATGGTTAAATCATTTGTATGAAAACTCAACTTTCAAATTATTCTTGTAGTTAAATATCGACTATGAGAAATCAGCTGAAGATTCTGAAGAGGATCCAGAGGTTGAAAATGCAAGTGAAGTTGCTGAACAAAATGTAAAGGGGGAGAAACCAACTTCAACAGAACTGGTTGAAAAGCACACTTCTAAAAAGAACAAAAAGAAGAAGAAAAAGAAAGGAAAGTCAGATGCTGAAAATAGGAAACTTATTTATGTGAGTAGTACACTGAGAATACTTTAAATTAAGAAGTGAAAAATTCATTCTTCTTTTAATCTATTTTGATTATAGTCCTGAGAAGTATGCATCTCACCATACAAAGGTCTAATTTGCATGACTTTTTCATGTTCTTGAGTTCAAAGCTAAAAATTTTAAAGTTTTGTAGACAGGGTGACCAAAGAGTGTATTGTAGTTCCACATGATCATAACCATTCAAAGTGACTCTCATTATGTATCATTTACCCATTTGGGGAGTATATATGGTCTTCGACAAGAACAATCAAACAAATAAACAGTGAAAAGAAGATGGAAAAAGAAAAGAAGAAAAACGGGAAAATGTTGATTATAGTCCTGAGAAGTATGCATCTCACCATACAAAGGTCTAATTTGCATGACTTTTTCATGTTCTTGAGTTCAAAGCTAACAATTTTAAAGTTTTGTAGACAGGGTGACCAAAGAGTGTATTGTAGTTCCACATGATCATAACCATTCAAAGTGACTCTCGTTATGTATCATTTACCCATTTGGGGAGTATATTATGGTCTTCGACAAGAACAATCAAACAAATAAACAGTGAAACGAAGATGGAAAAAGAAAAGAAGAAAAACGGGAAAATGTTGAAAATTCTGTGGTTTTAATCAGTGGCTGCTCCAACTGCTAGCCAAAGGATGTATTTATTATAATGATTGTAAACTAAGATGTAAAACTGGTGACTGGGGTGCAGCGATGTTCATATAATTGGATGCATCACCGTGGAAACGAGCTTGCATGGCAGGAACTTTGCTGCTATGTTGAATATAACCTGTTGTAAGATTTGACATTGTTGCTCTTGTTTCTGAACAAAGGGAAAAGATAAGATTGATGGTGCCAAGAATAAAGAAGCAAAAAACTTGCAAGGAAGTGAAAAACAAGTGAAAATGCCTGGTAGGAAATTAGAATTAAATATGTCAGGTTGGGTTATCACCTGGTTTGCTTGATCTCTGGTACAAATTCTGCCCAAGATCCTAATAGGATCCTAACAGGATCTTGTAGGATCTTAACCAGGATCCTGATAAGATCCTACATAGTGTAGGATCCTATAAGATCTTGTTTAGTATCCTATGGGATCCTGTAGGATCCTGTTTAAGATCCTATAGGATCCTACAGGATCCTAAGCAAGATCCTTCAGGATCCTGTTTTGTCCTAAAATCCTGATCCTGATCCTGAGTAGGATCCTATAAAACATGGTGCCATTTATAGGATCCTGGGTAGGATCCTGTGTGAAACAATTTACAGGATCCTGTAGGATCCTATAGGGTCCTAGAAAATCCTGTAGGATCCTGTATAGGATTTCTACCAGGGATATGATAATCTGTAATTTTTCCAAATGCAATTAAGGCAGAAACTCTAAAAATGTGGGAAACCCATGCTTGTTTTTGACTGTGTAGCAACATGGAAATTATTTCATTTTCTTATTTTCTGTAGCACTTTCACAGGAAAATGTGTGGTCAAGCATGGTCTCTGCTCTCTTGTTAAATATTTCTCTAGACAGCAAACTTGCTCCATAATTTTTGCTTCTCGTTACCTAGGTGTCTGAAATGGGTGCTGGCAAAGCATTATTAATAGGGGAATTCCAATTATTGTTGTGTTGTGTTGTTGTATTGTGTTGTTGTGTTGTGTTGTGTTGTGTTGTGTTGTGTTGTGTTGTGTTGTGTTGTTGTGTTGTTGTGTTGTGTTGTACTGCCAATGACAGAAACCACCCTAAGCTCTTTTTCTACTTCTCAAATCAGGTCCAGTAGCAACCTCAGGACAGAGCACCTCCAAAGCTCTGGACACTAAAGCTTTGCTTGGTGTAGAACACAGGTAAGATTCCTTCTTCACATACAGGTGTTACGTGTAAAATTGTGCTTGGTTGCTGTTTACAGTGCTAATATACCCTGGACCATGAAGGCTGTCAAAACCAACTGTAAGGACATTGTGGAAAAGAAATAAAGAATTTCAATTGTTTGAGTCAACTTGTTTAGGCTCAACAAAGTTACATTGGATGTGTCCACCCCTTCTTTCACTTTTATCATTCCATTTTGGAATTGTGGCATCCACAATGTTGCATACACCACTGTTGCTCATTACGTATATCCGCAACTTTAGTGCTGTAGTCTAAAGGCATTTTGTAATTTCTGATTTCTTGGCATTATTTACATTAACCAGAAACCTGAATGCAGAAAACGAAATGAAGAAAAGATTTGGATCTCATGTGGTCAGAGCAGAAAACAGGTAAGTTGTGTATAAAATTGTCATACCATGGATTTGTGATGACCTGTTTCCTTGGACTTTCTGGCAGTCATTTACGTTATTTGATTTTCATATTTGCATTTTATATTTACATTATTCAATTGTTGTTGACCCAGTAAGAAACAACAGACTTTTGTTTTTTTGACAACCCATGTCTCAATATTTTGTTGCTCTTTTAGGCCCAGATTTTCTCTAGGCCTGTATTCTGAGCTAGTAGAGTTTTAGACATAAGTCTGAGTCAGAAATGTCTCAAATAATTTCCTTGTAGTGGACAAGATTTCCTTTGCAAGGGTTTTCTTGTTTTAATGAATTTGTTGTACATTTGTAGATGTCATTCTTGTTGTTATTTTCACCAGATGGTTTACGATGTCTTGAAAAACTAGAAGTTATTACCCTTTTATCCATCTTCTTTCAGGCAAAGAAGAGCACATCAGAGGGTGTATCAGCCCTCATCAAGGTGCAGTAACAACAATAATAATAACAATAATAATAATAATAATAATTTATAATAATAATAATAATAATAATAATAATGATAATAATAATAATTATAATAACTTAGTTGACCACTCCCCGTGAGGGGCTTTTCAGGGACAATGAAAGAAATAATCCATTGGCAAATAAACATAATAGCTTTAAGACCCCAACTGGTGGGAGGCAAGCCAGCTGGCTATTTACAAGCGTGACTGAGGAGTTGAACTTGGGTATTCCAAATCCACTTATTGCCCATGGCACTTTACAATTTAAATTATTAAAAAGAAGTAATCACTACATCCATAGACACTGTACTTGTCTAGTTGCTTAATTTTATGTTATAATATAAGCTGGAACAAAAGCCCCCAGTGAGACTCGTCATCCTCTTGTATTGCCTGTAAGTAAACCAGAAATCCAGTGAAACTCAACAAGTTAATATCACCTTTGATTCCTGACCTTCTGCAGGGACCGCGCAAGGGGTGGGCTGAGGGGGCTTTATCCCCTCCACTTTTTGGTGCCATTGAAAAAGTAAATTAAAAAGTTGGAAAATTCATTAGTTTCAGGGTTAATCAGTTCTCATTTTTCCAAGTTAGATCTAATTTTCATATGGATCAAAAAGGAATGGAATACACTCCAAGTGTTCAAATCACCTAGCTGCCAGTTGGCGTGATTTAATAGTTGCAACTCGTATGCCCTCTAGGGACCCTTGAAGAGTTTGAACCTCCTCAGATTTTCATTCACTTGAATTGATGAAAGTTGAAATTCTTGCTATCATTTGGCCTCTTCATCTACACTGACTCTTTTCTGCTCTTAAAGAAATTGAATTTTTGTTGATCTTGTTCTTGTCTGGCCCGGGCATTACAGTTGTTACTTCTCCAAGTTTTTCCATACATGTAAACCTTGCATCTAGGATAGTTGCCAAAATATCTCTTTTGCTCAATTCTAACGATGACAAATAAGGGGTTCAACAGTCAGGACATACCGACACATTGACTTTGGTGAAATATATATATTTCATGATACTAAGCTCAGTAATCTCAGTTTGCCTTACTCTATAATGATAAAAATTAATATTGTACAGGTTTGCTTGTACAAGTTTTAAGAATGTTTTTGGGTTTGAGATCTTAAGTGTGAATACGAAGAGGCTCATACCTGGCCAAATTCTCTTAACATGTGAATAGAGATTAAAGAACATGTCAGTGTGCATTATCTTGGGACTGTATAAACTGACAAAGTTCTTTTTGTACATTTGGCCTCTCTAGATGCATTGTTAGTCACAGAAAGTTTTCACGTAAGGCTGCCATCCCCCTTTCACACTTGAGCGATCAAGAGTTTGCCCCCCCGCCCTCCCCCCCACTTTAAAGTAGCCCACATGGTCCCCATTCGGTACACCAGTCGGACACTAACCACTGAGCTACTGGAAGCCTTGTAGTGAGCTAGGTCAAGTTTAATAGGTCAAATTAAAAAAAAATGTGAATACGAAGAGGCTCATACCTGGCCAAATTCATCTTAAAATGTGAATGGAGATTAAAGAACATGTCAGTGTGCATTATCTTGGGACTGTATAAACTGACAAAGTTCTTTTTGTACATTTGGCCTCTCTAGATGCATTGTTAGTGAAAGAAAGTTTTTCGTGAGGCTGCCACCCCCCCCCCCCTTTCACACTTGAGCAATTGAGAGTTTGCCCCCATCCCCACTTTAAAGTAGCCCACATGGTCCCCATTCGGTACACCAGTTTGGACACTAACCACTGAGCTACTGGAAGCCTTGTAGTGAGCTAGGTCAAGTTTAATAGGTCAATTATCACACATGTCCAGCATGCTGCTAGGACCAGAATTTAAGCTGTTGAAAAGAACACGTACTGTCCCAGTGCTAGGACCAGGATTTTTTGTTAATTTAATGGTTTTAATCCAACAGGCTGGTTACACCAAAGGCATCTTGGCCTCGCATGGGAGCAACTGGTGGGTGACTTATAATAGATCAGATAATCCTTTGGTTTTGTCATTCATGGCATATTGAATATAAAGTTGCATCTTGTATTTATCTGACCTTCATGCATTATATGATTTAACTAGTAAGTTAATTTGCGTTGTTTTATAGGGATAAGCATGGACCTTGTGGATGTCAAACGTGGGTAAGTTTATTATCTATTGTTGTTGATTAGACTACACTGTAGTAAGTAAGTAAGTAAGTAAAGTCTTTATTTAACGAGGGTAGCACTAAAATAGCATAAAAACACTAACAAACCAGTGGCCCTCTAAAATTATTTGCAAAAATATAAAAATACACTAGAATACGAATACACTAGACTAGGTGTTGATGTTGAAAACAATAGTAGGCATATTCAAAATTGAGATGGTACCTTGCAAACAAGCAAGAAGCACCCTGTCAGGGAATGACTAATTTCTTTGTGAGACTTAAATTTTCATGTTTTCATGATGTGGAAAAAAATAAAGACCATTTTTTTACAAATTAAAAGCCATCAACCTCTCATTAAAATGGTAGTGTAGCACCTCTCAAAAGCTTGTTTTTTCATTGGACCGCTCTATGTAGCAGCTCTATTGTTTTTATGCCTCGTTCTTTGTTTCTTTCGTTTGTTCTATTGTTTAGCGGACTAATCGTGGAAGACCTTAAGACAGCTGCTACATCGCCCCATTAAAAGATATTTGCTGCTATTTTCCAGTGTGATATAGTGCCCAGTCCAGGAGTCCTATTGTTAAATAACATTTATGCGTCATCTCTTGTGATGCATACATGAAGCCATCTCTACCAAAACAAATTATGGGGCTGAGCATTATCAGGGGGAACAGTTTTGGGAAAAAAACTACACATAAAAATTACTGTTGACCCAAGAAAGATTCTATTGATGTCCTTTCTGACATGCATTCGTAGAGGTATAGCTGTAAGTCATCCTATGGAGTGAGGTGAAAAGTCTGTGCTGAAATCATCCGCATTTCATGGCCGAATGTCATCTCCATTTATTAAGTGATCCTGTGGTTCTTGAAAAAAATTTTGCCAAGCCACATGAAATTATCTGATGTTGTTTTTTAAGTTCATTTTGTTGTTATTGTGTTTTTAGGTACAGTCTCTTTGCCTTTGAACATTCTCCTTCCTATCAGGAAGTACAGTTTTTATTTCTTGATGCAGTGGAATCATTAAACCCCAACAACATCTCTGTAAGTGGCACTTTTCATGTTATTTTGTTGTGTTTCTGAACTATCAATGCTAGGAGAGATTGGCTAAATGAGAGCAGCCAGATCATGTTACACAGAATTAAAACAGTCATTTCATTTACATCCCAGTTCATCATCTTTCACAGCATTTTCCTTGATGGTTACAAAATCACATTGTGTCGTTCCAGAAAACATCCTTACCCCCACCTTCTCCTCCCCCCCCCCCCCCCCTTGAGGTGGTGTTTTGGTTTAGACCTTCCACTCACCCCTCTGGAAAAAATGCTTTAAAATTTTAGCTTTTGAGGACCCCACCCCCTTGGAAATTCCAATGACCTCCCATGGGGTAAGTATGGAAATTTTCTGGAACTCCACATTTCATCACATTTTTATCACAGCTCATTGCCTCTTAGCAAAAGAGCTATTTCTTGTTTCATGCCATCCTCACCCCCAGGCCTTTACATGCTACTAAAAGGCATGGGGGGTTGGGACCAAATGCAAATCTTCCCAATTAGGTTGACTGGTGACGTCACATCTGAGGATGACTGTGAACTAGGCTGGTTTCAAGCCATAAAATTTGGCAATCACAGCTCACGAAAATGGCTTTCCCCCCCTCAGCATTGATACTTTGATCCACCTTTAGAGGACCAGCTGGCTATAAAAGCATTCACAGAGTGTCACTTCCCCCCAAAAAATGTTCTGCTTAATTCAAGTAAGCTATGTTCCTTTCATTTCTGTTTTAGTTACAGAATGAGTGGAATGCTGAAAATGAAATAGGCCTCAAGATAATTATATGATCACTATCTTTCCCAAGTATTCATACTCTGGAATAGCCCGAAAAGAACGCCTCCTGTAACAATCATGGTTTTGATTTCTTTTTTGGTTAACTTTGTGATGCCTCAAGACTGAGCAGTAAAATTTCTATGGGTCTCTTGCCTGTTATAATGTTAATCTTATTTTGTTGCAGGCCATTTTAAATGCTCATCCATATCATGTAGACTCTTTGCTACAACTCAGTGAAATCTGTAAGATGGGAGAGGATTATCAAATGGCTGCAGAACTTATAGGTCAGTTGCATGTTAATTTAAACACAACCAAATTTGCCTCATATTGTGAATGCTTCCATCAGCAAAAGATGACTGGTCTTGAGATCAGGATTATCTTGTTCTGAGTGCAGCATTCAAACCCAGTTTACACCCGCCCTAAAAAAACTGATTGAAAAGCCACCTTAAATAGGATTCTGTGCTGATGTACAAAGGTGATTGCTTGTAAGAGATGATTGCCTATAAGATTAGCATTTCACAGAAACATGATTCAAACAAGGTTTTAAGTTTGTGGCCTATATCAGATTCTAAATTTTATACAGTGTTTCACTTGGAACTGGTTCAAGTGGGATTTCACTAACTAAAGGTGATTGCTTTAAAGAATAGAGGGTCACTTTGTGGGAGTGGTGGCTGAGAGATTCCAGTGCAATTGTTAATTTTGCAAATCTTGAGTTTGACTTCTTAAGACTTTCTATTTATTGATTTGTATCATGCTGTATTTCAGAAAGAGCCCTCTACTGTCTTGAACGGAGTTTCCACACTTTGTTTAGTCTGACATCAGGCTACTCAAGGCTTGACTACAGAAGGGCAGAAAACAGGTAGCTTGTCCAATACTTTTCCTGTTTTGTTTTTCAGTGTTAACCGGTAGGTTATGCCATATTACAAATCCCTGCATGCTGTTGTGATAAAAGACGTCATATTATGAATTATTCACTGGAAGCTCTTATACAGGAAAAATGATAGAATATCCTCAGAAAATTTTTTAGGCAATGTGCTTATGCAGAGGGGCACCAAACAAGGCAAAATTGTCAGTGTTACTTCTAAAAAATATTTGACTCGTTCTACAGTCAGGGAAAAACCACTTGATTATAGCCAGTTTTCCTCAAGTTTATATCAAACATCAATAAAAGTCAAATGTTAAGTAAAATATATTGTGCCTAATCATATTTTATTTATGCGTATACTCAATGGATCACTAATCTAGTGGTTCAGATTTTACAATAATTAAATGACAACTGTTTTTCACCAAAAATGTTTATTTTTTGTCACTTTTTTGTCTCTGTAGATCATATTTTATAGCATTGTTTCGTCAAATCATCTTTGTGGGGCAAAAAGGTAAATTATCATTGACCACTTTTAGTAGTTTAATATTTACCTTTGTAGTATGCAATCTGGAAATTGTAGAGTTTGTCCACGTTTGCCAATGCAGCATGATTTCAGTTTGTTTTTGTTTAATTTAATCACAGTCAACTATTTATCTCTTCTTGTGGTAATAAGTATCCAAAGTCTTTACTAACCTTAGCTGGTGAAATCCTAATAAAAACTCCAGGCAACTCAACTTGTTACCAACTCAAACAAAAATGTTGTTTTTCTGCTTTCTCTATGTTACATCTCTTTACTTCTAGTAGTTTATTTGTCAGGTAAACAACTTGACACAAAAACACATTTTCCCAAAAGTAGTTGTGAAAATTGTGTGAAAAACAGTAGGGGATTTCTGATGTCAACCTTTCATTTTGTTTTCCATTTTTACATCTAGGCTGCTACAGAACCGCTCTGGAATTGTGCAAGCTCTTGCTTAAGTAAGAGAAGAACTGACCTTTAACCCTCTAAGCCCCAACAGTGACAAGCATCTAATTTTTTCGTACAGTATCACTACTTGATCAAACAGGTCGCGTTAGCCTGTTCCAGGTTCTCAGATAGTTGGGACGGCACGAAAATTAGAAAGGGAACGCGAAAATAAGACGCGCGGGATCTTGGAAAAATGGGGGCGGCCGCCTTGTCTCTCCCCAGCCCCTTCGCTTTTTTTCGCGCTCTTTTTCTCAATTCACGCTTTCCCCGCTATCACGGAGCCTGGAACTGGCTAAGGTCGCCTGAATAAAGGAAGTGATCACCAAAGATAAACTGTCTTGACTTTTAAACAATTTCTCCCAACTAGTAACATAAGAAATGTGTCAGAAACACTGAGGAGAATACGCATGTTGATATTGAGGTTAAAATGATTAATCAAACATACAACACTGACTCACAAAGCTCTTTCAAGGCTGATTTCCATATGATCACAGACGACTGTGATCATAAACGATCCCTGATGACTACAAAATTAGCCACCAAAACTTCTGCAGTGATATCAAAACAAACTTCTTCAATCACTTTTTCTCATCAACTGCAACCAGTTGAGACTGTATGATCACATGGAAACGAAATTGTACAATTTGCTGATAGAAACTTAACCTGTAAAAGTTCATATTAAGTCAAGTCCATTGACCTAAATGTATCTAAATTCTACATGAAAACTTATGCATTATGGTCCTGAAAATTTTTGAGTGAAGAAAGTACAATGAACCAGACTATTTTAAGGCTCTGTTTGCTCCAGGTTGTGCCATGAAACTTTACGCAAAGACCTTCAAACTTGTATTAATTGAAAACAAGTTTTTTGTTGGCTGTCATCATACAATCCATGCAGCTAAGTGTGGTAACCATCGTGTAATATCAAACTCTTGTTTTTAAGCCTGGATCCAGATGAAGATCCTCTTGGTGTTTTACTGATGATTGACTTTTACGCCTTACAATCGGAGCAGTTCAGTTTCGTCATAAGATTGTTTGAGGAATGGGAGGTAATACAACACCCTGATGGGCATGTTTTGCCCACATGATATAGTTGGCATTTTCCCTAGACTGCGAGTAGTCTCTAATTTTGGCGATGGCGATTGTGGGGCGGGCGAATTACACGCGCGCGCGCGAAATTTCGAGGACCTGCGACGCGAGGGGAGCGCCTTCGTAATTTCGCGCGCGCGTGTGCATTTCGCCCGCCCCTCAATCGCCATCGCCAAAATTAGAGACTACTCGTAGTCTACATTTTCCCTCGACCAACTGTTTTAAGGCTCCCTTCTCTGCTAGAACATCAAATTTCTAGTAAACGCCTCGTCAGCACGCTAAAGTGGCTATGCAATTCTATGATTCTATGACTTCAAACTTTGTTATCAGTTGTCACACAATGTACTAACCTAGGAGGCATATCTCGACTTACTTATTACTGTCATCTTCGGAGAACCAGGGGCAACAAATCGGGGCGGGACGCAGACAAAACAGGCAAAATAGGTGCGACGTTTTATGTGCCTCCGACCCCGACTAGCTGACCCCTGGGTCTCCGAGGATAACGTACTGCTAGTCTTCACAATGTGATGAAGTCAACTGGTTGCAGGTCACTAGCGTGAAAGCGAAATTTTGCACGGACAATGACGTGTACGATTAATGACATGTACGGATAATGACATGTACGAAAATTGGGACGTGGTTCAGGTACACGTCTACACGGTGTGATTTTGTTCCTTTGTATGTCTTCACTAACTCTCCCTATTATATGCCTCCTTGTGTCAATTGTGTGTACAGAATGCACTTTTTGTCGCTACATCATAGCAGTACGATATGTCCCTGCTGCGTGATTCCCTTTGTAAGCTCACCATGATTTGCTAGCTTTAATCTCTCTAACTTTTTAGCCCCACAGGAACTTATCTCAGCTACCAAATTTTGCCTTCTCTGTGGCTCTCGCTTACTTCCGCTCCAGCAGACAGAATGGCGGCGAAACAAAGAAAGCTGATGAAATGGTAAGTTGCTTGCTTCATTGACAGTGCAGATGTTGTTATTCAACACCTACTTGGTTTGTTTTAAAATCTTCGTCTTCCGTGGATTTCCTAGCCTGCGTAGCAAGCGTTTCTTTAGGTTTCTCCGCACCGAATGAGTCATTCGGTGACGTCACATTTCGCGCCAAGTCGAGTGAGCGGGAATAGAACGCCTGGGTACTAGGCTACGACGCTGCGTACACCGAAGGCTGTGTTGCAGCAAAATATCGTGCTTTGTCACTGTTTTGTTTTAGGTCGTGTTCTATTGGGATCAATCGTTTCAACCAAAACCGGTTTTAACTTGGATGACAAGCGGTTGTGACTGGGCATAGTCATTCCCAGACTTCCTCAACTTTTTCTGCCAAGGTTGGCAAGATGGCAGAAGCGCATCTCGTAGGTTGTCCTTCAAGAACTGTTAGAGGAATTGGTTCCACCACGTTGTGAGTCAGACAATGAATTGGAATATATAGCAACATTGTTACTGGAAACGGAGAGGACACCTGCCACTCGTTTTACAGACTATTTTGAGAATGTCATCCCTAATTTATCAGACAGCAAGTTTAAAAAAAAATCGAATGAGCAGAAACACTTTTCTGTGCCTGACGGTTTACGCGGAACAGTTTACGCATGTTTACGTGCAAGTTATAATGACGCAGTGCGTGAAAACGCACCCGTAGTTTTCAACCGTTTCAACCGAGCAAAGAGCTGGTTGAAAAAGGTCAACAACCAAACCAACCGAAAACGGTTTTTTCCCAATAGAACACGAAAAAATCCAACCAACTCAACTAACCATAAACGGTTGATCCCAATAGGACACGACCTTAGTTCGGTTATTTGCTTCTACATTTACATCGTAACATCACTTTGATTTAACAAAGGCACAATATTTCGCTCAGCAGTGTCCAGCTACTGCTTATCGTTACAGTATTGGGCCAAATAATGACTTGATAATGGTAAATCTTTCTCTTCTTTATTTTGTGTTATTTGCTTTCAGCTTCAAACCGCTTTGATTATGTTTCCATCGGTAAGTGACAGTACTGTTTATTTGTTCTAAAGCCTGATCATTTTCACTTGTGGCAAGCGTTTAAAATTTCTTAGTGTGTCGGTGGGTTAAGAATGCTCAATAAAATCAAAGACTGCAGTTATCAGAATATGTCTAAACTAAGTATTTGCCTTTCACAATCTTTTCCTTAACCTTTACGTTGGATCATGTATAGATATTACAAGAATTTAAAAGTTGATCACTATTTGGGTTGAAAGGGTGGTAACTGATTTGGGTCAAATAATTTGAACACGTTAATGCGACGTAAAGAAAACATGTTTGATGTACCTGTCATAGCAGTAACCTGACTGTTATATTTTCTTAGGTTTTATCTTCCCTGATGGACAAATGCAATGTTGTGTTGGATTCCTCTCTCATCAAGCATCCATTCTTTTCTCCTGCATCAGCAAACAGGTAACGGGAACTCTTAATGTTAATTTTAATTATGTGTGTATGTGTATACGTGCTGAAGAGCGGTTGTATTACAATATGACAGAAGGTTGCCTTCCATAGATAAAATCAAGAACCATAATGGCTCCTGATAAAGCACTCAGCATAAAATAGCCTGCAGTGGAGCCGGTTTTTGGTGGGCGAACAATGGCCGGGTTAAGGACCCCGTGCCTCCTAATACGGAGGTATTTTTGCAAAGATTATGACTGTGGGGAATAAGCAGATCTTAGCAAGGGTTATTGGAATCCAAAAGGAAAATTGTGGGTAACCATGCATTTTTCAGAGATAATTAAGCAACGATAATTCTAAAAAAGCTTTAAAATACAAAGAATGTATGGCAATTTCTTTCCAAATTTAAGCTCAATTATCTCTGAAAAAAGCGTTGTTACCCCCAATTTTCTTTTTGGATTCTGATGGCCCTTGCTAAGATCTGCTTTTTCCACATAGTCATAAACCGCGCAAAAATATTGTTGTATTAGTGGGCAAACCCATTCTCGTCCCCAGAGCTACGCGGTTTTTTTAAATTACGTCTCTTGTAGCTCTGGTAACGGCCAAAAATTTATTTTTTTTGATTGGCCCATTCAAACTGTATGCGTAATAACGTTAAAATTTTCCGGCTTCTACGCATAACGTTTTATTTCCGGTTGAATTAATCAGGGCATTAATTTTAAAATGTATTGACTTGATCAATTTCCACGCAAAGAATGTGGCTTAGGGCAGATAGAGCGACCAAATTTTCCTGTTTGGTTAAGCACGTAAGAATTCAAAGTGTTAGAGATCGTCGCTAAATGCCAGCGATTCTTTTCTCGCTACAGCATTTTCTACAAACTGCTACAGCTTTTCCATAAGTAAACTTACATGTGACTGTCTCATCAACTTTTGCAATGACCACTTGAGGTCGATGTTTAAAAACTTGGGCGCCAAATGCTTCTGGAAATTTTCGATGGGGTGAAACTTATACAATGTAGCATTTAGTGGGGAAACGATAAGTGCACAATTGACATTCTCACACATCAGAAACCAGACGAATGTGATAAAATAACGGCTTTCGTTACTTTTAAGGGACTCGTGCTATATAGAGAAAAAATTGTCTGAATGCACGCGCAAAAATGACGAATTTAATTCACTCGCAAAAATGACGAATTCAATTAATTGTACAAAGTTTAGAAATAACTAAACTCAACAATAACAAAGCTAACCGTCGTAGAATCAGTGCTTAACCCTAAACAGAAGTATAGATGAGTTCTTAGGCCTAATCACTATCGATCAGTGCTTAACCCTAAATACTGTAGATGAGTGTTTAACCGTTTTTCATTTTGTTTTCATTTGTTTTTTTACAATTCAGTATAACGCAAATGCAATACCTTTATTCAGGCAAGATACAAATCCAAAACCCGTGAGCGAAATGCAGGGACAATCGTTCTTCTGAACAACTACGGCACGAAAGGCAGCTTCTTAAGTTTGTTCCTTTTAAAGTTCCAGGTTTTCCGCTAACTGCAGGAGATTTAGAGGGTCCCGAACAGCTTTTAGTCGATCTGACACCATGACTCGATCGATAGGAATTCAAATTTCTCGGCTGTTGTCAGAATTGTCATGCCCAGAGCTCCACGGACGAGAATAGAGCAGGCGCAATAGCACCTTAACGAATTAGACATGCGCTACCGGATGTCGTGAATTTCACGACATCCGGTAATGGCTGATACCAGAGCCCTACGATCCCACCGCTGACAGAACAGATCGTAGGCTCTGGGAACGAGAATGTGGGCAAACCCGAATATCCCGAGATGCGCAGAACGTATGCGCAATAACAAAAGGAGGGACCGTCCTTAATTTGTCTGTGCTCCGTCTTGGATAAGTAAAACCGTATAGGCTTGAGAGGAGTGAAAGTGGGCGGGAAGGGAGCGCTTTCCCATCATTCATCTTTCAGCAAGATTCTTACTCCCCTGGACGCTTTTGTTACTTGCTCCGATTCGCCTCGGTTCTCCTTATCCAAGATGGCTGCTAAAAAAACAGAAGGAATATTTTAGCGCTTGGTCTTTCCAAATACGCTTGCACTGCAGGCTATGCAGTCACCTTACAAGTTACCTTATATTTTCTATATGGCAACTGGTAACGTGAACGACGAGCTATTCGTTACTTTTATATACCAAACCAGTGGAAAGTGTTTTTCGCGCGCTCTGATTGGCTACTGAAACTCAGAATGGTATCTGCTATTACCTCACGGCATTTTCTGGATTTCGCGGGCAAATTCCCTCTCATCTCTCACAAAAAAGGAACTAATTGGTGCTGAGTATCCACTAGCGTGGTATATACTAAAACAATTATTCACCTCCATCTCAGTGAATAATTGTTAAATGTTCCAGGTTTAATGGCACAGTGGTCACGTGGCTAGTACAGTGGAGTTTTGTTTGGAAGGTCGATGGTTTCGGTTCTGGTCACTACCTTCATGATGTTTTCTTGGACTGGAACATTTATTCTACAGTGCTTCTCACTACCAAGGAGTATAAATGTATACTGTACTGGCAAAATGCAATAGAAACTGGAGACACCCAAACGGTTCCTTTCGGGTCTCTTTCGGATCACTACGAATTCGCAAACGGCGGAGTAGATCCCAGTTGGATTGATAGCTCAGTCAATTAGAGCTCTGCACCGGTATCGCAGAGGTCATGGATTTGAATCCCGTTCAAACCTGAATTTTTTCAGGTGGTTCTTTTATCAACTACTTAAGTTGATATCTTTAACTGCTAGGGTTATCGTCATTATTGATTATCTGTTTGTAAGACCTAAATAGCTTGAGATATTTGGATGTAATTACGACATAAACACTAGAGTTTTATTTGGCCAAATGTCACCTCAAATTAATGTCGGAAAATTAATTTCTTCTGTTTCTGGAGGGACGCCTGTGTCGTTTAGAGTGCGGGATAAGGTCAGCTTACTTCAGAAAACCAGTAGGCCCTTTGGAAAGTTCTGGTAAGGAAGCCTAAAAGATCGACCTGAGTTCGCTCACACAAATATCCTTTTGAAAGGCCCTGAAACAATCCGAGTAAACAGGAACTGGCATATCAAGTATTTTGCTGTAGCAGTGCCTGGGGACCTAGAGCTATTAGCTTTTGTCTTCGGGCTACTAGAAGAAAAACCTCTTTTTTGCGTAAAGCCTAAGCGCTGGGCACCTCAGATCTCATGGTTAGGAGCGCTTGGGCTTCCTGTGATTTTTCTAAGAACACAGGCTTGGGGTGTCTGAGAATGCTTGGGGTAACTATCCCTAGTTGCTTCGTGCTCGAAAACTGTAGACTGCAACACAGTCGACAAGAACACAGGCTTGGGGTGTCTGAGAATGCTTGGGGTAACTATCCCTAGTTGCTTCGTGCTCGAAAACTGTAGACTGCAACACAGTCGTTTTTTTTTATCTTAAGACTCTCGAGAGAAGCGCACGAGAGAAGAAAAGCACTGACACGCGAGGTGCGGAGACCACACGAGCGGTCTCTCCCCAGTCTCACTCGTCTATTTCAGGCTCGCTCCAGACCTTTCTCTCGAAGACTGCGTGTTTCCACGGACCAACACAAAAATACGACTGTTTTGCAGTCTACGAAAACTCGGGACCTACAAAGCACTGACTTGACGAGTCGCCTGGTGCTTTCATTGGATCTTGATGAAAACTTCACTTCACTTAGGTTACTGAACAAAGAAAGGAGTATAAGACATGCTATAGTTACTGTATTTTGCTAGTTTCCATATCAGCCTGTTTTATGATTCTAGGGATCCCATTGCCTTGAAGCAGCTTGAGGCTTTGTACATTGGTAGAACTTACCATGCGTGGAAAGACCCTGAGGTGAGGACAACAACATTTCTGTTATTGACTTCATCTTTTTCCTCCTCGACTCAGACTATGTGCCATTGTAAGGTGACTGTACCTTTAAACTTGTTTGGATGAAATCCCCTAAAACTGTGACATTTAACTGCAAGCCATCGAACATTCAATTTAAATCTAAATTTTGAAACTGCGATTTGTGAATTTTTACTTCTGCGCCCAAGGAATGGTTAACCTGACTTTACGTAGCATAATGAAGGTGAAATGTTGAATGGTTATTTCATCGCTAGACATGTCTCCTAATCTATAATCCCCCTCTCGCCCATTAAATTTTTATTGGTGAATAGCTGTGAAAAGTTGCAGATCTTGAAAACTAAGCCTGGACAGAGTTCGACAACCATGCGTGGTGGTGAAATTCTTCAGATTGTGATCAAATTATGTGAAAGTGCACGATCTAGATCGTGGTTAGGAACACCATCCTATGGTATCCTTACATGTTAACTTTATTTCAAAATTGTATTTACACAGATTATGTAAGTTCTTTGCTGACTTTGTTCTGTTTCATTTCAGGTAATCGACTGGCTTGCCTTGAATGCGAGAATAGTGTTAGAAAAAGTTGACGCACAAGATCCGTTGGTAGAACAGTGTAAACAGAAGTAAGTAAAAGTCGAGCTCTTTCAATGCTAACTGAATTTTCAGGCCTCCTATGAAAGTCACGAAGAGTTGAATGATGAAAGCTTGAAGAAAGTTTTCTCCAAATCTGTGCAACTGGGACAAGGACGTCAGTCGTCGAGAGTTGACATTTGATTTGATTGCAAGGGTAAAAACTCACAAAGACATACGAAATTTGAGCATACTCATAATTGATATAATCTCGCGTAAGTCAATCACACGAGAGTTTTGCGTCAAACGAGTCTGAGAATTAAAAATCGCATTAGCTCTCTGCACAGGCACCCCAGGTTTAGTGTGTGAGACAAGTTCATTTACGAGATTTGAAGTTGGAGAACAAAGTCATAGATATATACCTAATTCAATAAAGGTTGCTTTGGGCATTGGGCAATTGCGCATTGGGGAGCTATTGTTTGGCGTCCACTCAAGCGAAACATTGCATTGTGTTCCGTATGCCCAATTGCCCAATACCCAAATCCCAATGAGCAATTGCCAAAGCAACCTTTATTGAATTAGGTATATCTAGAATGGTTCAAAATCAAACTCTTATCTTCACTTCATTGTCTCCTCATTTGTTCTGCTAAACTAAGCTGTCACTTGAGAGTCAATTTCGCTGCATTTTCGTTCGGATTTTTGTTTTGTGTATGGTTGTCGAAAATGCAACGAAATTGACTTTAACAGGGGGATTTTCCCCTACTAGACAGTTTTGACACGTTAATTAAGTTTCTTTTCTGTTCTATTCTATTCTATTCTATTCTATTCTATTCTATTCTATTCTATTCTATTCTATTCTATTCTATTCTATTCTATCCTATCCTATCCTATCCTATCCTATCCTATTCTATTCTATTCTATTTTGTTCTGTTCTCTTCAGTGACAGCTGAAGTGAGCAGGACATTCGAAGATGCAATGAAGTGAAGTTTATTTCAAACCATTCTAGATATTTCTATAGCTTTGATCTCCAACTTCAAATCGTGTAAATGTACTTCTTTCGCGCATTGTGCCTAGGCTGCGTGTGAGTTCTCCGCGAGAAAACGTGATTTCGAATAACTTTCTGCAGACTAATGAAAACGGCCCAACCAAAATCACTACCCGCTTTTCTGGTAATGACGTTACTGGAGGTATTAGCGGCTAACTGATTCAGGCATCTCACTCTGGAGTAAGAACAAGAAAAGAGAGCTGAAATTCAGGCTGTCGGGTTTTCTCTCCTTTATTGTCGCGTGCTATTTGACTCGAGCTGAACTAAGAGGTAGACATTTGTTGTTTGTGTCTGTGGAAACAATTTCAGTACACGAATAACTTGGGAGACAAGAATGAATTTCGTTGATTGTAAAATTTGTTGTGTTTTACCTCTCAGGCGGCAAGTACGTTACAGAGGAACACCACGAAATGTTTACAGGCACATTGTAATGTCTGGTGAGTGACCGCCTAAGGGGTGTATTCCTGTTGCTTGTACCCAAGTTTCCGTAATTTGTTATGAAAAGTTTCTGTTTCATTTGGTTCTGACCCCGGAATTTCTAGGATTTTTGCTGTAATGGAAAGCACTCCGGAACTAAGCACGAGTCTATTGGGCCACCAGTCAAGTGTTTAACCTCTACACTAATTAAAAATTCTGTTTATTGTCTAGATATCAAGGATGCCACGGCGTCTCTTCCTTTGGTGAGATCTACATTCTCTTGTATTCCTATGTTTATTACTTTTTTTATATCCACATCAAACACTATCGTTTCTCTCTCGTTCACTACAGGTACTTTCCCAGCCGTGTTACTCATTTTGTCACTATGATAACTCTACTCTGTGACTCACGACATACCGTTCTTGTTATTGTTTCTCAGGAACTGGCAAATGTTCCTCTTTTGTCCTATGATCCTTTGCCACCTTATGATTCACTGTCAAGATACACTCGGCCACCGAGGTAACTAAGATTTTTTTTCTTTCCCTGCTTAGTATGGTTCCATTTCCTAAATGGGTATAAAACACCAATAGGAATTTACAGGGCTAATTCTATTTCACGCGGTTATTTCGAGCGGTTGTCAATTGAGTTTCGTAAAGCCAGACCAAAGTAATTACCCCAGCCAATCACAACAAATACAAGTTACCCAATGAACCAATCAGAACTCGAAGCAAATATATGTAACCGGCACCAAGCGCGGGAAAACGCGTGCGACCAACTCACGATTGGTTTTGGTTTTACCTCTGATTGGTCGAGAAAGCGGCACGAGTTTTTTTTTTTTCAGTAAATCCAAAGTAAAGTAAATCGTAAAGTTAAATAAAGTGAAGTGAAGTAAATCCAAAGCAAACGCAAATTACCTTCGACACTCAATTGAAAACCGCTCTATCGCAAAAAAATTTTTTAGTAATCTTACAAGTTGTGGTGGTGCAGTGAAATTGTTTAAAATATCAAACCAAGTAAGTATCTACCTGTATAACCAATTCGTCGCACGATCGATCAACCAATCCATCTTGTTTTCTCTTTTGTTTTGTTTTGTTTTGTTTTTGAGATGTTGAAAGCGACTTTGATTCATTTTGCATGCTCGTTGAATTGGTTAAAACTTCGACAGAGAATTGCAACTTTTTATTCTAGTTATCAATTTCAAGTTTAATTTATCCACAGAATTCCCAATTGAAGTGAACCCGATCTAGTTTTGGAAGTTTAAAATATTCGTTAGAGCTGAAAAATTTGGAAAGTAACTCTGTGATTGAAGTACCGCTTAACTAAAAGCTGAAAAAAAAAACCAGTTACGTCTTAAATAAGTCTATGCGTGATCATCTACTCAAAATATCGTGAGGGATCCTGGTTTGATGTAACAACCAATTCTCCGAATTAACTTGGTAAGTGTAAGTGTCAAGCTTAAAAGCTTGGGCCAGATGGGTGCAAGTTTGGGCTAAGAATCAGAAGCGCTCTCGGCAACTCTCCTGTGCCCTTGAAATTTGAATTTGCTCAAATTTTCATTAATCAATTGCTAGTCAAACTCTTGCTCTTGTTTGGTCTCACAACTCTAATTAATACACTGTCATCGATTTTTTCACACTCTTAATACCCACTCTCGTTCTTATTTGAACGGTGTTGGTGAGAATTAGTATTTCGACCTTCTAACTAAAAGGGTTACTGAGCTTTTCTTTGATCGTTTCAGGAGTGTACCTTTTGACGAAGAACGCAGTCCTTTGTCCATGTTTTTTCGCTCGCTCCTTCCTTCCTTCAACTCCCAGGCTCCTAATGGGCAACGCGAACGCTTCGAAGCGAGGCTTGAACAGCCCATAGAAGGAGCAGAGGGTGGGCCTAGGCCTCTGCGGGACACAGAGCTCGCGCGGGGCGTGGAAAACCTTATTGTGGCTATGAGAGAACTGCTAAATACCCTGAGCTACCGGGGAGAACCGGACGGCGAAGAAGGAGAAGACACGGGAGAAAATGAAAATGCTGAAGATGAATGGGAAGATGGAGAGGAAAATCACTGAAACGCTTGCTCGAAATCACTGGCCTGGTAATCAGCTTTTTGAGCTATCGGGGACAGCCTGAGGGTGAACTAGGGGATGATGCAGGAGATGATAAAAATGCTGAAGATGAGTGGGAATCCAAGAGGAAAATCATTGAAAAGCTTTGTCAATATCCCTGAATTCGAACTGTTATAATCAGATTTTTGAGCTACTGGGGACAGCCGGAGGGAAATCAAGAAGATAGCGCAGGAGAAAGTAAAACTGCTGAAGATGATGAAGAAAATCACCGAAAAGCTTCCTCAATATCCCTGTCTTCATCAGATTTCTGAGATACTGGAGACAGCGCGAGGGCTAACAAGATGAAAATCGCTGAAAAGCTGTAGCAGTACCCTTGGGCTGTTAATCAGATTCGGTCTTCTTCAGCTGGTGCGAGCTGATCCTCCGGCTAAGAAAAACACGAATCCTAAATATTGCGAGACAATTGGTCACGAAAGTTACCCGGCTGCGTGCAACGTTTTTCTTATTTTAATAGGGGTGAGGTAACTGGCCCAAGCAGAACTTTGGAAGAAAAGAATCCTGTGGAAACGCTAGTCAAGTGTTTCTACAGCTATAACCTGTAGTAGTATTTTGGACGAGCAAGCGCTGAATATTCTTTCAGTTTATATATCCACCGTCTTGGATTACGAGAACATAGAGGAGTCGAGGCAATTAATAAACGCGAACAAGGGAGTAGGAGCCACTCGTTTCCTTTCAGCCCTACAGTTTTGCCAATCTAAGGCCTAGGTCAAACGTCGAACTTAACTTGTACCGAACCTAATGCAAAATAGCATAAACAATGGCTTTTGTTCATTAGCACTAGGTTTAGAACATGAAGCGTTTGACGTTTGGCCAAAATCTCGCACACACCAAAAGACGCCTGTACTGAAGTCTACGCTCAGCTGCCATTAAATAGATATATTGTTTACATTAATTTTTGCGATTTCAGGAAGTTGTCTTCTATTTGGAATTAAAACATTCTCGTTTTTTGAGTACTAATAACTGAATCGAATACAGGTGAACAACATGCAGACGTATAACACGTTAATCAGTTAATTAATGGAGTACCTTCAACCGATCCTTTTCTTTGAAGCTTTTAACAGCTAAATACTTGTAGTGTACCGACTGCAATTTGGTCGTTTTATTTCTGAATGTTTTGTTTCTAACTTCGTTTTGTTTGTGAACGAAAGAGACGGTTTAAGTAAAGTTTAAAAGGCGATGTTTGTATATAATTTGGACAATGGAGTAAATTTTAGCGGATAAAATTTTTGCGGGAATTTTTTTCGCGGGTACTTTTTTTGCGGGTCATGAAAAAAAACCCCGCAAAAATCGCAAAAAATTTAGTGCCACACGGTAGCATGAGTCAGAAAGCAACTTGGTGATCGAGAAGAGAAAGCTCTCAACTTCGACTAAAATGAGGGAACAGAGTTAGCAAAACGGATATCTGTGTTTAGTGTTTTCAAAAAATGATGCTGCCCTGATTATTAAAAACTTTCTAATTTTAGTCCCACAAAAGAGGAAATAAAAAACGATTAGAGTTAACAAATTTATCGTAACTTTTAAAATATTTAGCGTTCTTTGGCTGGTTATAGAGATAAAGGATTCAACGAAACTTGCCATAAGGAACGAACGGTTGGGACGTAACAAGGCCGATATTTTCTTGACTTTCACAGCGGTCAAACGCAAAGAACAACGTCACTTCCGGTTTTTCAGAGCCTTGAAGTTTGAATCTGTTCAGATTTTTACTAGCGCGAAGGTCGTATGGAAACGGTACATAAAATGTCCCGATAAAGAAAATTCCGCGCCGATAAAACTTGTGGATGCCAGTTACTTCATTCTGAACACATGCTGAAGGAAAAGCTTAAGTTTTGCGGTTAAAATGAAACTTTCGACATTTTTCTGTATTTTCTTTTGTAAAATTATGGCGCGAACTGCGCACGCGTCGTGCGTTTGACCGCTGTGAATTCTTGACTAGGTTTGAACCAACGTTATTAAAGTAATCGCAGAATGTACCCCTCTGCCACACCCAACCACGCTTTCCTATCCCTTGCTTTTCTCGTCCAAGATGGTCCGGCGTATTTTCCGAGAACAGTCAACAACATCTCTCTGCCATGTTCTTGAGTGGCACCCAGTAGTTTACACCAAGGTAAATAAACTGTCTAAACATTAAGGTTCGTCCCCACGATTTAAGCCTGAGTACTGGCTTGAACCAGACCTTTCCCGGAAGAATATATGCAGGCCGATGAAAACATAGGATTGTAATATCAAGACAGATCTGAAATCTGCTGAGTTCGTGGTATTTCACTTTGAGATGCGCCGCAAATGGAATCCAAACGCTGTTAACAGTGCAAAGTGTGGAAGGAGCAAAGCTATTGCCAGCGTGAGAATCACCAACGAAAGACGATAAATTACATCACGGGCGACGTGCGAAACACTAGACGTAATTTTGGAGAAAAAGGCCGATTCCTCAAGAGATTCAAATACAGGATACAGCGAAAGTATAAAAGAGAATAAAGAGCCAACGACGAAACTTGCGCTTACGCTTATGTGAATGGTTCCAGCAGGAAAATTGTTGACTACAATTTCATCTGTGTTGAATCCAAACGAGAAAAATCCGCAGAGTGATAGAATTAGTTTCGAAATTATGAATATATGAAACTCATATTTTTGAACTGCGGAATGAAGAAACAAGTGTAAAGAAGATCCTCGCAGTTATTAACGCAACTTATGCAGTTGCGAAAAGAAAGCCTGAAAAAATGAGGCTTGCCGGGATTCGAACCCTGACCTCTGCGATACCGGTGCAGCGCTCTAACCAATTGAGCTAACAAGCCAACTGGGAGCTGGTCATTAAATTCATCGGCATTGTCATGAGCTCTGCCGAAGCAAGAGCTGTAACAAATTTGGATTTATTTCTCATGCTTTGCTCCACTGAAGGAACAATCGGTACGGCACCGTAACTGTACAGAATGATAGAAAGAGAGATGAACACCCCTTCCATGTCCCAGAACATAAGCGTGCTGGCGTCCCACCGGTTGATATGATCCAGTCCGTACCACATTGTCGTTGCTACAGTTAAACTTATGGCGACCACACTGACCGTACTTAGCCAAGCAATTTGAGAATATGATTTCAAAAACACTGTTGGTAGAACAATCGCAACAGCACAGCAAGTCCAGGTAGATTGCGTAAGAGGCACAAAAGGCAGGGCGTGGGACATGAGAGATTCACAGAGAATGAGATAGGACGATGCCAAGGTAATAAAACCAACGTCTTGACTCCACGTGGCAATTTTCCCGCCGTTTTTAGGAGATAAAGCGTCTCCTAGTTGCCTCCATGTGGATATTGCAAGGATCTTTCCTTTCTTCTCGTGGCTGTCATACACATTCCACTACAACTACTCCTGCGTACCAACAGATAATTGGCATGACCAGAAGCGATATCACTGACGTGATTCCTCCTATCTTGATTGCATACGGCAAGGAAAGTAATCCAGTTCCCTAGATATAGTTAACCAATTTCATCGTCGCTTTCCACTTGGAAGAGGTCCCCTCAGGGGAGGGCTGTTTGTCGGTGGTTCTCATGACGTCATCGTCTGAAGAACAGTTAGCATCATCATCTGAAGAAATGTCCGCGTCAGAGGACTGGAGCTCACGGATAGTTTCCTCGTCACTGTTGGATTGTGGAAGGATGTGATAGGTTGGCTTCATCTTTGGTGGTGATTGGGAAATCTAAAGGTAAAGTGAAAAAGCAAATGTGAAGGTAATAAATTAAGGTATGCCCTATGCTCCTTTCGAAGCATAGGGCCATAGGAAGCAGCAACGACAAAGTAGTGAGCGATGCCTGGTCTGTCTATAACGAAGATCTACACAATGGAAAAACTCAAACAGTAAACTGATCCATACGGCAGAAAACAGACAGAGGCTAGATGGGGAAAATAAAAGTAAAATATTGTATTGTGTCCAATATTTCGGTTTCAAACACAAAACCTTCATCGGGGGCCATAACTTTAAAATCGTTTTAGTCTCTGAAGTGTTTCTGTGGTCTCGTTTTCTGCCCGCAAAGAAGACTTGTTGTTTTGTTTATTAAATGGCAAAAAGGTAATGATGTTCCCTGGATGGGATAGTAGACAATCACGAACTTACACCAATATAGTCGAATCCCACTTCAATACGAATCTCATTAGTACGAAAAGTTTCAGTCTTCCTCTTCAGGCATGTATTTTCCCGCATTTTTTCTCAACCGAATACCAACTGAGCAGACTCTGCGATCATCAACTAAGGGTCTCAGTTTTACAAGGAAATGCTAGGGTTGCCTAGTATATAGCAACCAAGACAAAGCTATCGCGGTTTACAAAAAACTACCCAGGACAATTCAGCTGTCACGCTTCATCTAACCCGGTATAAATAAAAATTGCAATGGAAAATCATCTTAGTGCCAAAATAGCGTTTTTCCTCTCTAGTATACCTGTTCTAGTTCGATCAGCCGACAAAACTGACAGTTCAATTCTCGAATCAACAATTCAATTGTTGATTCGTAACATTCTTAATCAGGTATATTCAAAATATTATGCTTCTGTATTTGCCTCAGCAAAGATCGTACAGTTTTAAAAAACTCTGCTGAAAAACCGGAAAAGATCGGGAATACCCCGCCAGTAACAGCCCTTAGCAAATGAAGAACAGCATGTCTTTAGTGCGTATCTTGTTAATCTGAAGATGCTTAATTTTTTTCGAATTGTGAAAAAAAAAACTACGGATTTGTTTTCCCTTATTTCTAAGAATGATAAAATCCAACATACAGTTCAACCTCCTCCTCCCGTAAGGGGACACCAAACTGCGGTCCCTGCAATTTCTCCACTACAAGCTTCTTCAAATAGTCAAGTAGTCTTCAAATAGCGCTTGTGTGCTTAACCTTAAAGCGTTGTAGATTTTAAACATTCCTTATCTAGAGCGCCAAAAATTACAGAAATCGGTTAACCCTTAGGCCTAGTTTGTACGTCGCAATATCGTCGAAGTTAATTCAGACGAATTTAATTTAAGGGTCTTCAAGGAATTAAATTCGACAATAGCGCGACGTCTAAATCGATTTAAATCCTTCTGGTGAATGAAAATTGTCCTAGACGTTTTATTAGTCTAAAACGTCCATACAGCGTTCAATGCAGAACTTATTTTAATGTATCACAGTGTATCACTATGTATGACAGAAACAGCGGTGATTGGTTTGAAGCACTTTAGTACCCAGGCAATCCCCTCCTCACTCATTTTCTGGCGCGAATTCTCGAAAAAAAACCTAGTGACAAACCGATTTGAGCTCAAAATAATACTGAAAATATGACATCATATGACATCATGTCAATAGTCTGAGTACACCTTCCAGCTTTCATTGTACCAGCGAAGGAATCGTATGTTGTATGGTTTTAATTGAATGTTCAGTGCAAAGTTTGTTGTGCGCGCTGTTTTAACAATGAAATAGAAGTCACAGCAGAGAAGAAAAGCAATCGGGAATATTGCCAATGAACTAACATCGATCTAAGCATTGAAGCTGTAACGAAAACTAAGCAAGGGAAAAGTGAATATGTTGACTTTATTTTCAAATTCACTGTCCGTTAACCGTTGTTCTGTGGTTTTACACGCTCCAGTGACATTGGATATGGTTGTTTTGCAAAAGTTCAGAGAATTAAAAAATTCGACGTCTAAAACGGACTGTGACATAATGTCGACCAATAGACGAATTTAATGTCAATGAAAGATGTCTGAATTAAATTCAACGTATAAACTACTTTCCAAAATTTCGAATTAAAAAGTGGAGCCTCTGCGCTTTGATTTAAAAAAGTGGGCCACCTCAAAACTTGAACAGAAGGAACCTGTTATCTAGGCCTTTAACGATGAAGACTGAAATAACAAAGTGTGCAACAAAATACACTTCCTTTTTATCATACTCACATAACCTTGTTGTAAGCAGCAAATCTATTTAAGTCAAAGGATTTCCCAAAGAAACGGTCACTTTTGGGATACTGTTTCTATCAGCTTCATTCGGGACGATTTTCTTTTTTAATTCACAGTTCCAGGCATAAGATGAATATATATATATATATATATATATTTATATATGTAATTACGAGCTTTTCAATTTCTGTCTGTTTTCCCTGCAATTTGCATATCTATCTATCTATCTATCTATCTATCTATCTATCTATCTATATATATATATATATATATATATATATATATATATATATATATATATATATATATATATATATATATATATATATATATATATATGCAAATTGCAGGAAAAACAGACAGAAATTGAAAAGCTCGTAATTACCTTTGTTCCTGCCTTGGTTGGGTTAGGCCGTTCCAATGGACCTTTTGAGCAAAAAGCAGGTTATTAATCACCAGTACGCAAAGCAATGTGGGAACTCAAACAAGTTTTTCGGACCCAACCGAGTACATTTTTGAGTCCACTGAAAAAGGGACTGGGATGAGTCCTGAAGGCTTCGTTTCAGTTTCTATTTTGTTTTACCAAAGATTTATCATCTTCTCCAGCTGACTATCAATTCCAAGCAGAAGAATCTTTATGGAGCCCATTCAGTTTTCTAAGACAATGCTCAATAGGACATGATTGATGGGTTCACTTCAGCTCTTATTTTAACGCTATAGGTTTAATCACCTGAATCTTGCATAAATTAGTTGACTCGGGTTGCATTCTCACTTTAAGCTGCATTTTTTATTTAGTTTTAAATTTAAATCACTATTTATGATGTAAATTATCAATCATAAATGATTGTTTTAAGTTACTCCTTCAAATGTCTAAAACACAGAGAAAATTATTAAGCTGTCAAGAAGTAAAAAAATATCTCTTTGACCTCGATTGGATTCGAACCTACAACTCCCGGATTTTGATCCCCAATGCACTACAACTAAGCTACGAGGCCAGAGGGGAAATGGACTTGGGCACATTAGATGGTAATTCACGGCAGTAAAGATGTCAAGGGTACGTGAAATGCTGATGATGATCCTTGATGAATGATCTAGTCTGTTATGTGTAAGGTCGAGACCAGTTAATTGTACGTGGCAGTGAGCAACCCGAAAGCCTAAACTACTTTGGTCATTGCGTGCATTTCACTTCCTCGTCACTGTGTAATTTTTGTTGTTGTTGCTCTTGTAATGTATTGTAATGTTTATAGTTAGGCTGTTCATAATATCAGTAGATAGTGCAAAACAATAAACATCTGAATCTGCGGCGCTATGCTGCACTGGTTATACAATTGTGAACACTGTGTGAAGTCAGAGAATTATCTCTGCAGTGTAAGTTTGAGTGCAGAGAGGAACCCAGAAATCTCCTAATGAGAATTACCCAAGCGCGAAAACGTAGTGAAATGTGAGGAGCCAATGTACTCTGCCCTTTCTAAAAGAATGAAATAGCAGTGAATATCCTGGGAGTGATAGTCTAACTGCGGAGTTCTATAAAACATTTTGACCTATTGTCGGAAAACAACTCGTTTGAGACCCTTAATTGTTCGTGTAGCCATTGACAGATGGGGCTTCTGTTATGAAGAATTATTCACCTCTCAAAAACAAACAACCGTTACCCTAAGGCCCAGTTCCCTCTATGTAACACGCCTGCAGGAAATCATGGTAGTTCAGTGTGTGCAACAAAACAAGTCCAAAGAGAGTTTACGCGTTAGTCAGAGTGTTGTTTTACAGAGAAAAATAGTTTGATTTTTCTTGGTCAGCTCACCTGACATACTTAATTGATTCATTTGAAAAACAGAAATTAGCCTGACGTATATCATTTTGCACTCAACTACCATGATTCCCTTCAGGCGTGTGTTACATAGAGGGAAGTGGGAATTGGAAAAAAAATGAGGACAAACAATACGTCTCGAACTAGCGTCCTATTTTGCTTTTGCACATAGATGCAAAAATTGCATCTAAGCTTTCGAGTAAGGAATACCCCTGGCCTGTCAGTCAGATTTCTGTGTCACTGGGGACAGAGGGAGGGCGAACAAGGGGAAGCCATGGGAGCAAATGATCATGAAAATTAATGAAAAATGTAGAGGAAAATCACTGAAAATTTCGTCAATCTCCTTGGCCTTTTAATCAGATTTCTGAGCAATTGCCAACAAGAAGATTAAGAACAAGGAGGATGAGGAAAATGATCATGATGATGAATGGAAGATGGAGAAGAAAGGCTAAAAGCATATTTTTGGATTTAAATAGAAGCTGTTGTATTTATTACTCTTCATATATTTTTGCAAGGCCGTGCTTTTCGCGATTTTTCTCAAAGTAACTTTATTGGATTTTAGTGTTGCATATAATTTCTTCCCTTGGACTTATGTGTGCAAAGGAAGTATGTAAAAAATGAATATAGGGGGAAAAGAGATACGATATTGACAGCTCGGGTCCGATATCGTACCATTAAGGAGAGCGAATGAAGCTAGCAAAATCCCAGTTTTAAGTCTAACCTTTAAGTCTAACCTTTTTCCTTCATTTTTCATACTACTACTATTATTTAATTCAATGTCGAATTTACAATGCTCATTGGAAGTTAGCTGCTCTATAAATAAATTGTATACATCTAATTGCAAAAACGTTGCCGTGTGAGAAGCACGTACTATGAACGATACGACCCAATGGTTTTCTGGGACGCGGTAAAACTTGATTCTGTTCTCAGGCGCCGTGAAGATAACAGTAACACAGTATGCCCAATTCTACTCTAAAACCTTCTTCCCAGAATTCCATCGTGTCACATCGTTCATGGTGTATACTTTGCATCCGACAACGTTTTATCAATCAGGTGTATAAAAAATGAGTCCATCTACAAAGCAATTTTTTATGTTGCTCCGTATTGACACAGGGCAAGAGAACAACAACAACAACAACAACAAGCTTTATTTGCATGACTATAAGTACATACAGTATTGCAAAAGCGTAAAACTTAACTAAAGCGAAACTTATAACAATAATAATCATGTAATAGGAAAAAAAAGAAATTATGTATGCGCTACATTACTTTCATTCGATAGAAGATTATTTCGTAAAGATAAGCATCTCAAAATGAACTTCATCAGTTGAGTATTTAAATAATAATTATCAGAATTCATTAATTTTTTGGTGGCTTGCATAGGAGGTAATTGTGTTATGTTTGGTATTTGGTTCTCTATTTTGTTGTAAAATTCATCTCTAAAACTACAGTATTTAGTACAATGGAAAAGTAAATGAATTTCATCTTCAATTTGATTTGATTTACACGTAGGGCAGAGTCTATTATCCCTTGGGATTTGATCATATCTGCCAGTTTCGATCAATAATTTATGATTACCTATTCTAAGTTTCACTAATTCTTTCCTGTTATTTAGTTTTCTTGTAAGATCTAAATAGCAGGAAGGCGTATATTCGTCCTTAAAAGTGTTATAGAATTCTAATTTCTTAGAGTTTCGAATAGTATGTTGCCAGTGTGAAATATACTTTTGTATACAGGACGGAAGAGAGCAAATCCCCCATATGTTCTGAAGCTAATTTTTGTGTATTGTTTTAGTTGTTTGTTTAATGTTTGGAATGTTTTTGGTTGTACGTTTTGTTGTTTGTTATCAAAGTTCGTTGTAGACCCTTTCAGCATGTTTCTGAAGGTTTCCTGTTTGACTTCGTAGCGTAGGGCGAGCTGTAAACAGGGTTGCTATTTCCTATGAGCGTTGTCCAAGAACTCCCTGAAGACTGCGTTCAAGGTCAATTTCTAAAACAAGCTCTCAACGTTTCTTAAACTTGATTGCCCAGACGTCATCTTCATTCCTTTACAATGCAGTTGGATCGTTGGTCCCAGCTGCTGTGCTTTTACATTCCATAAGCGTTATCCTGTAAAGGAACCATGTTTGCATGACTGAAGTCGCAAAAATGTTTACAGCCCATGCAGCATAAAAGTAGGTCCCCAACTTAGCCAGTAGTTAGTAGGAGAAAGTTGTTGCAGCAAGCTCAGCAGTTAGCTGAGCCCCTCATATGATAATCTCTTGCACACCCGGGCCATAGGGAGTACTGTTTTTGCAGGCGCCCTTAGAATTGACTTTTACAACAGGAAGGTGTTAGGATTACTGGCCTTTGTAAAGATGACACGATCCGCTTTTTGCTCGGACAACCGAGCTCAGTTCTGCAGTTCGGGCAGAAAACTTGTAAAGATGACACGATCCGCTTTTTGCTCGGGCAACCGAGCTTAGTTCTGCAGTTCGGGCAGAAAATTTCATTGCTCATAATGCGCAGGTCCAAACGAAGTGTCTCCGATTATCCTTGTTCTGACGAATACAAGCGAACTCTCAGCGAATGTACACGTAGCTGTGCCGAGGTCTCTCTCCTCCGCAGAGGCTCCTGTTAGTAAACACGAGTGAAAGAGAAATATGGGAACGGGGGCGCTGAAGAGAGAAAACGGGAGAACGCGCGCTTTAATTTTTCCCTCTTCTCAGTCTCCGCGCGTTTCTACCCAGCGCAACGGCGGGAGGCCTCTGCGGAGGAGAGAGTGCCGAGGTCATGTCGTTGGTAATCGAGGAATGCAAAAGCCGATACGATTTGATACATTATATGTTCGGGCAATTTTCGGGCGTCTCGCCAAGCAGTCGGCCATCGCACGCGGGAAATGACAAGCGACTTTTTCAGAACGCTCCAGCTTGGGGCATTCCTTGTCGGATGACATAGAATTGCGGGGAAGAATAGGTGAATTTTTTACTTTTTGACCTGCTATCTGTTTTCTACTTATGAGTTCCTTTTTCTTTGCTACATTAGTACAAGGCATTTGACTTATAAGCTACTCAGGCTACTGAAATTGATCAAAGTGTGTGCAATTTAGCAGATACACGTGAATTTAGATGAAGCATACAGGCGAATCTTGTCTCTTAAGGGCGGCGCCTCCTAATACAGAGGTATTTTTGCAAAGGTTATGACTATGGGGAAAAAGTAGATCTTAGCAAGGGTTATTGTAATCCAAAAAGAAAAATGTGGGTAACCACGCATTTTTCAGAGATAAGTAATCAACCATAATTCTATAAAAGCGTTAAAATGAAAAGAACGTATGGCAATTTCTTTCCAAATTTAAGCTCAATTATCTCTGAAAAATGCGTGGTTACCCCCAATTTTCTTTTTGGATTCTAATAGCCCCTGCTAAGATCTGCTTTATCCACATAGTCTTAAGCCGCGCAAAAATATTGTTGTATTAGTGGGCAAATTCCTTAAGAAACTCGAATATCCCGAGATGCGCAGAACGTATGCGCAGTGTTGAAGGAACTTTTAAGGGGTGAGTAGCTTGCTCACTTCAACATAAGATAGACTCGACACTTCGTAGCAACAGAAGACAGTTTTTCTTTGGTTTATCGTCTATTTTCTTTCTTAATATCTTCACAGTACATCAGTACAGCTCCGTTTTAACATAATGCAGAATTCTATTTCGCACGCTGCTTTTATGTTGGCTGAAGGATGACTGACATGTTGCTGTCAAACGTTCGTCAATTGTTAGTTAATGTAGGCTAACGTAATCCGCATGTGATTGGTTAGCGAAGGAATTCGTAATGTGTTCCTTCCCGATATTTGCTAAAGACGAAATGCTTTTCTTTTAATATTTTCATGGTTTTCCTCAACATGTCCAGCCAAAACAAAACAACGAGAGAAATATAAGAATTACAAAGAAATGTGCTGTAAATTAAAATACAACATAAACAAGATTAAAGTATGTAAAACATCAACCAAAAGATTGTTATGCAATCATTACACAGACAACTTACCTTCTTTTTCCAAGGAGAAGGGCTGGACTAAAGAACACGCCCATTTCCATAAATTACAGTAGGTTGTTACTACATTGCAAGATCCGAATTAAAAATACGGTACGTGCTCTCATAACAAAAGATATTTGCACTGATTCACACTTACAGAAACCTTTAAATTAAAACATGTTATCGCTATTCTTGCCAAATTAATTAAGGCTAAAAGTAATTTTAAGCAAGAACATGAACTGGTATGAATTCGGTTAGAAACACGAATGGTTTACGGTAAAAACGATGCCAAACGGAAGAAGAGAACATTTCCAGGTAATTTTCAAGGAAAAGTCAGCAGAAGGTCAAATCCAGAAAAACACTCAATAATCTAACGTAAGCAATCTATTGTTATCTGAGGAAAAACTAATTTAAACATATCTTTCAACTAATGACGGTCTCCATGGAAAAGACTAAAGAACAAACACTTGTTTCACACCGAATTCATAACAGGAGAAGGTTTATGTTGATCACCATCAAACGTCAAAGTAAGGTACTAACAAGTGAGCCTTTGTGATACCCAACATTGCATCACGATAAAATACCCCTTAACTAACTTATCATACAATAACCAAGAAAGAATATTCCACTGGTTATAAACATAAATCAAATCTAAGTAAATCTAAGTTGAGACCTTCGTTGCTTGCATTTTTGTCCTTTAACAAACAATAAGGGGCACCGTCCTTAAGCAGCCTCAAAAGCAACTAGATCTGAATAACGCGAATGTACCTCCGCACTACCAAGATCTGGGTAGTGACACGTCATCAGTATGGAATTTCTGCTCTCATTACTCAGACGTCGTTTTGCGAGGGCTCAAGTGGCGACCTCGCGAAACATCAGCTCAGGCTACAACGTCACTCACATTTAACGTTCTCAGTGGAACCGCTAATGATGCCAAGCAACAAAGAGAAACTGTTTTGAGCCGCTCAATAGATATCAGCACTGATGCTAACATTGAGGCCTTATTTTGGTTAATCCTTCCATCTGATAGACGGCACATTCACCATACATAACAATTTAATCTAAGTATAGTGTATATATATATATATGTTAGAATTGGGAAATGTTTAATCTTAATGAACCTAATACACAATAACCTCTCCATAAGAAGAAAGAAGCAAAATTAAAGCAACAATGTTTTTTACAGCTGTGAGTTATTGCACCAGCTTACATTTAAAAAATATGCTGGAGGCCCACATTCCAAGTCAAATTTCATTTATGTGAGTTTATTTACTCAAATAAGTTTAGCTGGGATCATCCTTTCAATTAAATTCAACCTATCCAAACTTTCACAACACAGATTTTCTTCAATTTTTCAAAAACGTAGATAATCGATAAAGAAAGTGATCTACCCAAAGAAAATCTGGGGTTACCGAACATTTAAGAGAGTTAAACCCATAATTAGTGCGAACGTCCTTAATAGACGCTTAATATTCAAACATTGTCTATTTCGGAAACCCACACGGCAAACATCAGTAAAACAGTTTAAAATTCTCTTTTATTAGTCGTACTAATTTTTTTCACCAGGGGTAAAATTTGATCGTCTGCGAACCAGGTACTGAGACATCAAATCCTAAACTGGAAAAGAGCCGCTTTCTTCTCTCGTTTTCTCTTGAGATATATCGATGGGAATTTCGATGCGTGACGTGATACGTCAGTGGAGGCGCCTCGCGCCATAAGCTCGCGCCAAAATTCAGAATGTAATACAGTCTAATCGAATTCATAACCGTCAAGACATAAGTGCCGCATAATTAGAATAATATAAGCATAAGCATAAAAAGCAGAATTAGTGTAAACATTAGCGTAATAACGCAGCTCTTTATTATAAACACCAAAGGGCCTTTGAGTATGCGTTTTTAATAAGGTAGTCGTAAGAGCAACCTCAAAATGATTACAGATCGTATAAAACACTTTCCATTATGTACTTTGCTCATTCCCTTAGTGCTAGGCGAAACTTCAAGCAGTTTAAGGAAATAAAACTCTCGTTTTGTCCAAAGCCATTCAAGCCGAACACGAACGATAGAATTCAGTAGTGATGCGTATTTAAAAATAATAAGTATAATAATAATAATAATAATAATAATAATAATAAAAATAATAATAATGTCTATTTGTAAAGCCACAACAAACGAGTCACTTTACGATTTCATAATAAGTAATCAATTAAGCTAATGCTTAAAAAAAAATGCTAATTAAGTACATATGATTGTATGATTATATGACTTTTATTCACCGTAGAAATTTCTCTGAGTGAAGCTCATCGTCAGTTCCTAAGAAATACAGAAAAATGAAATGTTGGGAGAATATGGGTAACCCCATGATGGAATAGCATCCCATCCCCATACCTACAGATCCGCAGATCCACATCTAGGGAGGTAGGAACACATCCCAGTAACAAGGTCCCACCACTCCCCCCCCCCCCCATCACCACCACCTTTCTAAATGAATACCACACTCAACTAACCTCAACGGGGACCTAAAGCTATACAAGAGTTACCTAGCTTTCATAAATGGCTCAAGAAAAGTGATATTAGAGTGTTAACAGTCAATGACTTTTTTGTAGCTTTCTTGAAGACAGCTCTGCAGAGGAAGAGAACTGAAAAAGGTTTTCAAAATCAGCCTGGTCACTAGGACAATTAACGCTAGTGAAAAACCCTATGCACCGCTGTTGAAGATGAATACAAAGATGAATACAAAGATGCTTTGCTCTGCCAGTCAGGGACTCGACGAACTTGAAGAAGCAGTCATCGTGTCTTCACTTCAGTCATCGGACGCCGACGGTTCTTCAGAAGAAGACGTCACACCTAACCCGAGCAAAACAGGGCTTCAACCTTTACCCAGTGATGTACCAATGTGGAAAGCTGTAATAAACATCGTCAACTACATTGAAGATAAAGGCTTCCTTGCACTGCCTTACGCATTGAAAAAAGGAGGAATAGCAGCCATAATAGCGTTTCTCATCATCCCGATTATTCTGTGGTACACTGGGAAAATACTAATCGAATGCCTTTACGACGAAAAGGGGGCAAGAAAAATTAGTGCGAGGTGAACGATTAAAGATTTAGGAGAAGTGCTATCACCTAAATATGGCGGTTACATAATATCTGGCTGTATCCAGCTTGATGTGTTTCTTCTCTCAGTTTCATACCTTACCCTCTGCGGATCGCTTATGCACCACGCCCTTCCGTCTGTACCCATCACAGAGCTTGAATCATGATGGACATGTATAACTGGTGCGATTGTTCTGCCAACAACGTTCCTCAAGTCGTTCTCACGTATCGCCTGGTTAAGTACAATCAGCGTGTTTGCTTTAGTTAGGACTGCGGTTGCAGTTGTGTGGTACGGGAGCAGGGCACTCCCATGAGTGGGACCTGGGCACTATCCTATTTTGGAACACCGAACATGCCGAAGGCGTGTTTATTGCCTTGGGAATTATTCTGTACAGCTGCGCATCAATGCCGATTCTACCTTATGTCGAAGAAAGCATGGCCGATAGAGCAAAATTCAGCACAGCGTTAGGCCTGGCACATCTTGTGAACGCGCTGATGAAATTGCTTCTTTCTCTTTTTGGGTTTCTATCCTTTGGTAACAACACAAATGAAACTATAATAAACAATTTTTCCCGGGTCCTATTCACATCACCGTCAGTTCGCCACATATTATCATATGTGCTCGCTCTTTACCCAGTGTTAGATTCTGCTGACAGTTTAACCTCACACATTCAAAGTGATAAAATTCCCAGCTTGTTAATGTACGCAGTAGTGCGAGTCACGCTGGTTGTTTTAGCGGTTGTTGTTGCTGTTTTAGTGCCACATTTTGTGCTAATAGTTTCATTTCTAGAGAGTTTAAACGCACCTTTTGCATTGTACGTTTTCCCTTGCGCTGTGCATTTAAAGCTGAAAAATAAGCAGCTTAAGACATGTCAAATCTACAGTGATTTATGCTTGGTAGTTTTGGGGCTAATAGTCACTGTTTTTGGAACAACAATTTCAATCAAAACTCTGATTCAAGCCCTTTAAACTTTGAATGAGTTGATTTCAAGCATTCGAGCATTAAGACTGATTTCAAGCATTAAGGCCCCCCTTTTAGGGAAGGGTGGGGGGCTTTTCCACCTTCCCTGGAAGGGGAAAAAACAAAAACAGAGATGAAGTAAGGTCTGCGTATGATATGGACCAACACCGTGTGTCCGTTCGCGGAGATCCCCTTGTTATTTTGAGGTTGAAAAAGTAAAGAGCTGGTGAATGTCAGGAACTTATTTATAAGCCTTACACTCAAAAAGTGGTGAATCTCTGTTAAGCAGTCAGTTTGCAAAGCCTCCAAAATTCCTCACCTACCGTAGTTTTCTGTTAACGGGACCTTTGTTAAAAACAACTTCAAAGAAGCAAGGTTGATCGAACAGCTGTTATGTTAATTGGATTGTCCACTATCTCGTTTAGACAAAAATAACCTTCATCGGGGCCGCTAGAAAAGCTTAGCGAAAATTGAAGCAAACCGGGCTGGTGACAACATTTAAAACAGGGTAAGATAAGATGATGATACATCATATAGGTTGAAAAGAGTAACTGTACTGAACAACAAACAAATTAAAACGTACTATAACGGTTGAAAAAAGAAACAGACGATATCTATTAAAATGCGAACACGATAACGGTCATTCGTATTAAGTGAAGACGTTCTATTAAAATAAAAACTTTAAAGAAATTAAATTTTATCATTTATAACTGAATTTTATCATTTTTAACTTTAATCATTTTTAACCGTGCCAATATCTCTACATTTGTGGCCTTATAAGTCGATCAAGTTACCTCGCAATTTAGCCAATTGAAATAATTATCGCACAGAGATGTGTAAAACACCTCATGGCCAATGTCTCGTTAAACTGTTCTCATCTCCCCAGATTTCGCGCACCACATGTTTCAAGCTGGCGGCCCATGAGAGTCAACTCGATGATCTCATGGGGAAATAGGCAGTTTGGACAGTGTATTTTCTCTTGTGTAGATCTCCCTCTACGCTAAGTGAGGTTTTAGCTTTTCCGGTATAAAGCACAAGTTATAAGTCTTCAACTTGTAGACTTTGCCAATAATGTCGAATTTTGTATTAACTCTCACTATCCTAGGTATCAAGTTGGGCGACTTGGAGTCCACAGTCTTGGGCATTTAGAACTTATTGCATGAATCTTTTTGTAAATAGGCTAACAAAATTCAATAAAATTGACGAGGTGTGTGAAAACATAGAATCTGGTTGTTTTATGTTTTTGTTATCGTTTTTAGCCTTGACCGTGCACAAACAACAATAGGTTTTGAATTTTACATGAGCAACTAACCAATAAAAATGTCACAGCTAAGTTATTCAGCTATGGTGTGCGAACGTAAAACAAAAGATTGTGCACGGTCGTAGTACTTTCAACATAAATTGCAGCACCTTTACTATGGCCTTTGAGACTTGTAAGGTTTCATAACCAGTCCCTCGAGTAACTATGGTGAAAATTTCCACTTTTTGTTTCCTTTCCTTTCTTCTTTTTCCTTTTTCTTTTCCCTTTCCCTTTCCCTTTCTTTCACTCTGATTTCGCTTCGTTTCTTTTCTTCCCGTTCCTTTCCCTTCCCTTCTTTCGTTTTCATTTCTCTTCTTTTTTTTCTTTCTACCCTATTCCTTTCTTTTCATTCTCTTCTCGTCATTTCCTTCCTCTTTAATTCCCTTTCGTTTTCCTTTCTTTTTTTCTTTAGTTCTATCTCATGTTCTTCTAAGACAAAACTTTTCAGTGATAAGACTGGACATGAATAACCATGTGATAGAAAGCACAGTGGAAACGGAAGTTTTAGAACCAAGGACTTAAATCTATTCAGTAACACATAAAAACAGTGAGGGGTGCGAATAAACAGGTAGTAAACCCTCTGTGTCGAAACAGACTCGTACCCAGTCGCCACTTATTTATTCCTTTTCGGATGGAATATGGGAAGGCGATCAATGCTTGCAAAGCCTTTTCAGGAAGGAGGGAGAAAAATTAACGACGCTTCGCAATTTTCTTCCTTCCGTTTCTACTCATCAAATCCTACCCATAAACCACGGCGCGGACAAGAGAAGCGACTGGGTTCGAGTCTGGTGTCGAACGTGCCCCTTGGGGGCGTTGTATTCACAAGCAGGGACCGTTTGCTTTGTGATTGGTTAAAAAATGCTCTATGAATAGCTGAAAAAAAATAAAAATTTAAAAAAACCCGCCACTTTCTCGGCCAATTTATCAAAATAAAGACGAAACCAATTGTGCCTTTCTCGCACTTGGCCACTGTTGTTTATAGCAATGTTTTTACAGCTGTTTCAAAATCTGGTTGGTCCATTTCGTTGTTTGCGTTCATTGTAATTGGCCACTTTGATTATTCCGTATAACGGACGGTCCATTAGAAAAGTTAAGCAGCGGGGGGGGAGGCGAATTACAAAAAAAAAATTATGCAAGGGAAAATTGAGTGAAAAAAAAATTCATGCAAACCGAGTAGTTCTTGCATACGGAAAAAATTATTCCTCCAAGGAAATGGATAACGAAAAAGAGTTCTTGCAGCTCGAAAATTCCCCACCCCCACCCCCGTAACTTTTCTAATGGTCCGTCCCTAAATCACTCCTCATTTGAGCCATTTCAGGTTTAATGATTATGGAAAAACATGACTCAAAGTTTGACATTTCACACTAAAAATTCATGGCAATTCATTGGTCACGGAAATACCATGTTCGTTCCGTCTACATCTTTACCTTTACCCTTACCTGACTTCACACAGAGTCATTCAATATCCGTCATTTGGCTAAGACTGTCAAAATCTATTCAAATGCCCGACGACCTTTGGCGGTGTTGACTACATTAGCATATCAGCCGTAAACATAAAACCGCTTACAGCTCTGTGTATTGTGTAAATACAATAACCTCGTTTAAACAACGCTGTTTGCAATTACACCCCTTGTATATTTGCTTCCAAACCTTGTTCTGTTATTCCGAGATCGCTCTCTTGGGAATGCGGTGTTTTCTTTAGATCTTTAGGAATGCAACAAGGCATTGGACTCATTAACCTTTGATTTCGGCATTTCTCGGAGCTTTATCGTTCAGACGTAATGGTTTTGTTGTAACATAATAGTATCGCAGTAAGAGGTAAAACTTCCGAGCCATTCTGCAGCGCAGATTTCCGCCACCGCAATCACTCAATCGGATCAAGCGTACGGGACAACACTGGATTAATCAGAGTGGATTAATGTTTTACCTTCACTACAAGATTCTGTAGTTTCCAAGGTAAGAATACGTACTGGATTCACATAAATGCCGCTAGCGCTCAAATGTTTGGATAATAACTTTCTAGATACTGATCGATCTAAAAGTACAAATATAGCTCTATCCATGACGTATTGTCTATCGGATCAACGTCAGAAGATAAAAATTTTCGATGCATAAACGAAAGCAAAGGGCAAAACGCAATAAGTTGCTTTGATGGTTTCTTTGTTTTCAAAGTGATAATGTCGAAGTACTTAATTGTACACCATTCTTCGTGTAACTGCTTCGAAAGACGGACCCTGTCACTTCACATATTCGAAAGGTTTAACGTTTACGAGAGCTGAAATCCCGGGCTGAGTGCAGTGTGTGGTTGATGCAAGTTTATTTTGCTCGCCTGAGGCTGGTTACAAGGTTTGTTAAAAATTTTTAATCAATGCAATGCTTTTGTGTTTGTGTCAGTCAACATAATTTTGGCACTTCAAGACAAAGCTCGATTAAAACAAAGCTCTTGATTTTCTTTAAGAAAGATTAGAATGTCTTGCTTTTATCTTTTTTGACGTGGAAATGCAATAATATAAGGTAGTCATCGTGAATAGCGAAGTTTGAAGGTTGTTTGGAAACGAATAATTTGAATTGTATAAAACATGAAGTGAACGTGAACTGCATATGTGAATTTAATTAACTTGTTTATAAGGGGCAGTGGTCCAGTCTTTTTATTGGTGATTATTTGCCTTGACCGTAATTTCATTTAAAACAACATTAACTCGTTAGGAAAAAAATGCGGCTTCGTGTCGGGGGCTCAGGTAAGATTTATATTTGTCACGAATATTCATTTACGCCTGACATTTTTTCATTCTGAGATAATAATATTTATAACTTTCAAGAACATCCACCTAATGATGTGAGGTATTTGTTTCAGCGCTATATGTTTTTCAACAGCTGAAGGTTCGGTATTTCTAAACCCGCCTACTTTCCTGATATAAGGTATGCCTTAGATGTAGCAAACCGAAGGCAACTTGAAATACATTGAGGACCAGATGGGAGTTCTCCCACAGCGGGGATTCTATTCTAAGACAGTAACCAAAAGCCAAAATTCAAGAAAACATCGAAAATTTCATTGTGTAAGATCTCAATATTCCATTGAAGAGCTATCATTTGAGTGGACTGGTCACACTTAATGTGATTTCGTCCACAGACTATAACGTTAGGACCACATTATGCGAGTCACGATTTGGCCTTGAAAGTGAAATCTTAAAAGGGTAATGTCCCATTTGGAGCATAACTAAAATTGATATGTCAACACTGAGTCAGTGGATGTGACCAACAGCCACTCAGGAGAGGCCAAACTGTTATTCAGTATTTGTTATTTTATCTGTCATTTGCCTTGCTCGGTATGAAGATTTATTTTTTATGACTTTCAGTAATGATTAATTAAGCACCCAATAGGCCCAGTAATATCTTAAAATCATCCATCTGTTCATTTCAAGTCTTTCAGACATTTTATTTACTTGTATTTCCCACTGCCCTCTAAAAATAGGTACATAAAGGTACATGTGCCTTATGTCATTCGTCCTTTGCCCCTCGACATTAATTAAGGTTGTTATATTCAGCGACTACCCACTCTTCTGGCTTTTATTTACGCAAAAATAGGAAATTTAAAGGCACTATTCACTTTTCCCAGTAGCAAAAAATTTCATGTAGGGTGGTAATGTATCCCTCCCTACTTTATTTCATTGATTCTGTTCTAAAAACTCTAATACTTGGACTGCAATCTTTGTTCTTCATTTAATTTATTCAGCCTGTTTTGGTCTCACCTTATTAAATAAGGTTAATCGCGAACTGAATTTTACTTTTGCGTCTTTCCACCTCGCGAATCTTGCAGATTCTAAGAGTAAATATCCTAATGCCGTGAAATATTCTTTGGACTGAAAGTAGGTATGAATTTCGTGCACAGCCGTTCGAGCAACGCATGGTTTATTAATACATGGAGCCACATGGAGGCTTGTTCGAATACGATAGCGTGATCTTGGTTCCCGGATCTTGGTCGTTTCAATGTCAGAACTTGAAAAAGTTTAAAATAAATTGTGGTTCTATTGTTTTCTACTTTTTTTTAACTTTAAGGTGTTTGTTTTCGTTCTACAATTGAGTAGGGCGAATGGCCCTTTTCACAGTTACCTTTTCTCATTTGCATTACAATGTATTTGAACGTGAATGTGAGGCAATTTCGGGCAAAGAGTGCAAAATTGCCCGAAATTGCCTCACATCCACGTTAAAAAACATTGTCATGCAAATAAGAAACGGTAACTGTGAAAAGGGCTATTGGGCTATATCATGGTCCAAATTTGGTCAAGCCCTCTCAATAAAATCCGGACTAAAATGAAAGATATTGTGCAGTTCTATATTTAGCGGAATATTTATTTTTTATTTTGTTTTCATTTAAATTAGGCTTCCGTTACTTAACTTAATCAATGTACAGAATTTTATTGAATCGAAGAAAACTAGTTCATAATAATAGATTACGAAGGTAGCATCAGTCTGCGAGACATTCAGTCTCACCTATAAATTCTCGATTAAACTGCCGCTGTCGCTGTGAGCAGACCGTATGATGCTATCCAACGCAGTCCATTTAGAGTATCGGGGCCTTAAAGACGGCTTCAAGTCAACAGTCATCGGCAAAAGTAGTTGAAGCTGGTTGGCAAAAAAATATAGTGTTTATCTGAACTACAGTCGTCACGAATGGGTGGCCAATACCCCGTCTCCCTTATCTCAGCGTTTTAGTAGTCGATGCAAAGACAACTGTGGGATGAGAAAATACCGTACGAACCTTATGAATACGTATTTACACTTTAGTCGCTAATTTAACATACCACACCTTGTGTTTTTTAAAATATCCTTTGAAATGCAAAACAGAAAAAAACCCACCCAGTTTGGTAAAAAATATCTAATTTATTCAGTTTGAAGTGCTTATCACTTAAGGCACACATTCGATCGTTTAATGAAAAATACATCCAATAACTTTTAATTCGCTACAATAAAGTTATCGCTAAAAATAGTCATGGCAACCCCATTAACAACTATTTTCGGGATCACCTGCGAGAACAATGCCCCTGGCGCTGGTGATGGCCTAATAAAATACCCCAAGATTCAGTAGTGTTAATGATGCTTTTAAGAAAAATTGGTTATGAATTTTTTAATTCTAAATGTTGTCTCATGCAAATTACCTATAAGCTGGACTGCGGATCTCCATGTTCTTCCATCTTTTTGGCGAACCAACTACAAATCTGGCAGTTTGATTTTCTCCAGTCCTTAAATCGCAAGAGTGACGATGTTTGAAAGTGCATGGTAAAAAATCCTAAATTTCTTTTCGAACTGAAAATGTTTAAAATAGACGCTGTAAGATTTCATCTACAGAATCCAAAATTAGAGCCACCTTGCACAGTATAACAAACAGGATCTGAAAAAGTATGATCACAATGTTCACACCAGCTTTAGGATAACATCCACAAACTCAAAAGATAGACTTTGTACATCATAATTAATAACACAGAGAATAGCTTTTATTTAAATGGTCACACTTGAGCATCACATCCATGAACGCAAACATTTGAACCACCTTGTACAGCAAAATAAACAGCGCTTCATGATAGTATTGCACAGTAGCTTGCATCTGAATAGTCCGGCATTTCAGGATTTCATCCGCAGACTCAAAAGTTAAAACCACCTTGGACCGGATTGTTAACAGTATCACAGGAAAGAAGTGCTCAGTAGATTTCATTGAATGGTCACACTTTGGGATTTCATCCGCAGACACAAAAGTAAGTACCACAATAGGTGGCTCGAGATTTGAATTGTCTTCCCTTTTCTTTCACAGATAACATGTCGTTTAAATTCTCTAAGAAAGCAGTAGTAACAGGCCTAAGCTCCGTTGAGGCAGACAAACTTCTGGTCTACGCTCAAACGATAAAAAGGATCTCGTCACAAAATAACTGTCTGGTGGATAATAACATTTTCTGTGTGGATACTGGCGCGGCAGCTTTAAAGAAACAATCCAAAAAAGAACGTAAGTGGTTACCGGAAGAAGTGGAAAATGCAGGCATAACTCCTGGAACAATAATCACTGTAAACGGCAAAGAAAGATATGTCAAAACAGAGGTTTGTACATAATGTCAAAAATGATAGAACTAACAAATAGGTCCATCAAGAGAGGATAACGATTCAAGAGTTCACTCCTTATACACGCCCTATTCCATAGGTACAAAATTTTGGATTTATCAACTGAGTTGATAAGGTAAATTGGCCACCGTAATGAGATTAAAAGCTGACGTTTCGAGCGTTAGCCCTTCGTCAGAGCGATTCGCTCTGACGGAAATCTACGCCGGTTTAAACTTTCTGTAAAATGCTAATATATAACAACGGCCAACATTGTGACCCAGAACCTCAATAACGACGCAAACACTAGAAAGTGACGGTACAATTAATACCTGCTGGCTGTGGTTGATCCAAAAATAACTGAATAATGCAAGAAATTTGTGGGCAAAAGATGGGATCAATGATGAATAAGTGAACCTCTGCACAACCTGAGTTTTAGTCTTATACGACCCACAAGCTGTCCAAACATGGTTAAAATGTACTGTGCTAGGCCCATAAGGCACATCACACCTCAACCCTCTACCACATCTTCCTTTTGCTAAAGTTTGTTTTTCATTGATAAATTTTATCACTTGTCTCGTAACGTACGGCTTTGGAGGAAGTTACAACGAACATTGTAGAGAGTAATATTTATTGCAATAGCCAAAATAGTTTCGGCACAAGTTTCTGAAACGGTTGCAGAATGTACAGTCGTGTTCCACTTTCTGCAACAATGGCAGCAACTTTTTTTCAGCGTTACACAGTGTTATATCCCAATCTGCAATTTGGCTCACAATTTTTATTCTTTGGTGACTTTATGCGCATGCGTCATTTTGTCCTTGTCCTTCGCGCTCAATTATTTCCATTCTCGTTCCCAGAGCTGCCATCCTTTTAGCCAAAAGGATCGCAGCTCTGGGGACGAGAACGAATCATTTCACGAGGGAAATTACACCACGCGTCGGTTAGTGTAGCACTCCATTCCCATTCAATTACATTGTGGTAGATGAAGACATTTAACACAAGTTAAAGGAATATTGCAAAGGGTATAACAACTCCTTAAGAGATATATTTTGCACGCAAATGTCTTTCCCACTTAACTTTGACGCAATCCTCTTATTTTGCCTCTCGCTAGCAAGAAGTTGTCGATCACGTGAGGTTACTCGCTCCGCAAGCGTTTCAGCTGTTTTGTCCAGCGTTTGGATCGTCTACAGATAATACGTTTTTGGAAACAGCGTATCCAGCCGCCTCAATTGACCAGGCCAGGCGCCTGTGCTGCGTGGATCAACCAAACCCTTGCTTGCGGTGGGTGATGTGTAAAAACGTGTCCCTGTTCTACAACAAAACCACGGGCCGAGAAGAGGCCACCGTTGTTGCCGTCAATATTATGAAAATGGAACAGTCTGGGAGACTGGTCTCCACTTCCGTTCAACAAACTGTCACTGCTAAGCTCAAGTGCAAAACGTTCCTGTCAAAAGTGGGCCCTCAAAACCCCGGCCCCATTACTTTTAGCGAGGCACTCGCCCTGGTAAAAATGGTGGACAGAGATGTCCCTCCTCCACAACCTCGATCCTGGGCAGAGATTGAAACTTTACTGCCTTGTTGATTAACAGATTTCTTAAAGGAGTTGAACTTGCAAAAATTTAGGATTTTAATGATAACGAGGACAGAAAATTTGGCAACAAGAGCCAAATGTTTTCGTGAGCTCAAGGAATGACTTACAAATCATGAATTGCAAATTTGTTGATGACAAATACTTTGAATTGCGATTAATTAGTCATACATGTTTTGATTAATCGATACAAGTTTGGGGTTTTATTCTTTCTTCACTGATATACTGATATATTTATTTCTCCTTGTAAATAAAGTAATGAATTAATGAACCAAGATTTTCTCAATCCATTTATAAGTCAGTCGCCAGTCCGTCCGTCCGTCCGTCCGTCCGTCTGTCAATCAATCAATCAATCAATCGATCCATTCATCGACCCGTTAGTCAGTCAGTCAATTCAATCAATCAATCAATCAATCAATCAATCAATCAATCAATCAATCAATCAATCAGTCAATCAATCAATCAATCAATCACTCAATCTGCCAGTCAGTCAGTCAGTCAATCACTAAATCCGTCTAGTCTGTTCACAATAGGTTGTCAAGTTCGGTCGCTGAGATTTGTGACGCCATGTAGGACCTCATTCCACATTTTGCTTTGCTAAACTCAGCGCTTAAACTCGGCCGAGGGACTGTGAACAGTCTACTAACCGACCCAGTCATTGGTCGATTGAATCAAAGAACTGCACAGCACCAACTTAACAGCTGATTTTAGTGCTGTGTATTGCCCTGACTGTTAACACGTCATTCAAGTACTATGATTAGCCTGTCCTGATCTGCTCGTGATCAGACGGTATTGAGGGAAGTTATAAATCCCAGTTCCAAGTTCCAAGAAAATTCGACCATCAAATGAGTCCATACTAACTAAAAATCCATACAGAGAGGAATTTGTGAATTTCCTTTACCATTTTCTGTCCATAAGCAAGTTGTGGCCGGCGCATCACAAAAGGCGCATCGTGACAGGATAATCACAGTCGGTGAATGGTGTTTGAAAAACTTGGTCGTGCAGACCACAGTGAATTCTGCTATGGATGTCAGTTATATTTTTGGAAATAATTGTTTACTCCGTGGACTCGTGCTATAGGCGCATTCAATCGAAGAAAGGAAGTTCAATGCGTGAAGGGAAGTTCCCTTCTCCACTGTGAAATGATGACAGGTTAATCACGACAGTCGTATCATGGGGGGGGGGGGGGGGGCAGGAGACTTTAAAATTCCCACTTTCCATACCCTCTAATCCCGGTTCCCCGATTGGAAAAATGGCTCAATGTTGTGTAATTTTCCCTACTTCTCCCGCTTTGCACCCTTTCTACTCCCATCTTACGTACACCTCCCACTCCCTTTTCTTCCAGGCTCCCGTCTCCCTGTCCCCCTCAACTATCATGTTAAGAGACCCCGCGTCTGCGCACTGTAGTGAGAGTGAGAGGCTTGGATGTAAAGGATGGCGATACTCATTTTCCACATTCGATCGGATACACGTACGATTCTGTGAATTTATCATAATATCGAAACCATAAAGTCATTACCTAAGTGCAAGAGGTTTAATTAACAGATAACGTAACAACTCCGGAGATGAGAAAAAAAACGACACTGGTACTTTAAATGTTCAATACCATAATATATTCATACTTTTGCTGACTTAAGTGGAGCGAAGCTAATGAAGTAATAGTTGCCACACAAATGTCTGGCCTCTAGTTTTGGCTATCCAAAACTGGTCAAAGGTCACAGCTCATTAATGAAATTACTGCTTCAGTTCTCGGTCAATCAGAATGGAGTTAATTCTTTCTAGACGTTGCCATATAAGACTTTCACAACACAGCATAACCGCTATCCATTCTGCGACCTGTTACCTGTGACCAGTGAACCTGCGTTTTGTACCTACCAGGGCAGAAGCACGGCATATGACTGCAAAGTTTGAATTTAGCGCAGCATGGTAGTAAACTCTTCCGCAATAAATGAATGTGGCAGGAAAGTGGTTCAAACCTCGTACTTCTGCTGCGTCAGAATAAATGTAATGTTATAATCCCACACATTATACATTTGTAAATCATTTGAATACGTGATGCGTGCTGACCCCAAGATTGGAGTTAACCCTGGGATGCTGGTATCCTAATTACGGGAAAGACGTTTCCGGTGACACCAGGCTGCAATGTCATACTGCCTCACGGGAAGGGTTTCCCTGCAATTATGTTGTCTATAAACTACCTTTCGTCTAAAAAATATTTTTAAGGAGTAAATTCTTTAAAGAAGATGCACGTCTCTTTTCCCAAGTGCTTAGAATGCCTCAAAATCAATCAATCAATCAGTCAATCAATCAACCAATCAATCAATCAATCAATCAATCAATCAGCCAGTCAATCGCTCGATCGGTCCGTCAATCGATCGATCAAACAATAAGTAAACAAATTAACTAATTTGGGAATACATTTGTGCGCCACCCTACCCCAACCACCATAATATTTTTTCAGATACTGATAAATTTGCAATGTCAAACATCAAATAAAAGGAACAGTTCTTGCAATCTTAGCTACAGAGTTCACATTAATTTTGCATTGGGAATGTGACGTATGAACGATCGCAATACTTAGTCTCGAGGGCACATGGTTACTTCGACAAGCTCTCCATAAAAGTCTCGGTGAGTTGATACAAACAGTTCATTCAAACTGTAACCGTCTCAGCTCGGCAGGGTCGTAGTTCTGCATATTGGTTTGATCGGACCAAGCTGGATATAAGGCTCCATCCATTTCAGTTGCAACCTTAAAATAAAGGAGAAAGTAAAATATAAACGCCCATTCTTACAAGATGAGGTACATCACATTGTGGTTATAAACACAGAGGGGATTACGGCTAAATGAGAAGTGAAGAGAACGTGATAGACACATATTCGGGTGCCCTAACCAGAATTAGTACGTTTACCAGATTGGTGGGCTGCACCCACGGGGAGGAGGGGGGGCTGGGTGACAGCGAGTTGAAATTGGTTCATTGCAAACGTAAGTGGTAGCGCATTTGGACAGGCATCGCAAAGGTCATGGGTTCGAAATCCGTGAAAACGTTTTCAGGTCTAATTCGTAAGAGCCAGTTGCCGTTAACTGCAAATTTCCCTTTTTCTTCAGTACCTGATTTCCTTGAACCAATGTGTGGTGTGTCCCACCAATTGTAGCACCGCAGTCTGGACACTTTCTTTTTTCCATGGCTCCACCGCACTCGCCTATTGCGTAGATGTGGCCATTCGGACACTTGTACCAGTGACCTTGAGAAAAGCTCATCGCCTTCACAATCATAACTCGCTCTTCTGGTGTCAAACCTTCCAAACCGCACTCTTTTCGGATCCGATTAATTGTCGCTTCTATATCATCTGCCTCCTCCTCAGTTAGCCTTTTTCCTGCATTCAGCTGCTTGCCCTGTCTTTCTAACCAGACTTTCTTGTCAAATGCAAGACTAACGGAACGATTTTCAATCTCGCACTGGACCACGCGAACTTTCAGAAGAAGACCAACACAGATAACTTCATCTCTGATGTCAGTCAGCCTTTGAGAGGAGATTTGAAATGTCATCAGCTCGTTTTCCAGAAGATTCAGCTTTTGGTCAACTTCCGTTGCTCCTTGGAGGTACTTCTGCTCAAGGGCAGACTGGCCTGCAATGGGTGGCTTTAGTACCCCATGAGACGTATTCCGCAGCAGATCGGTCTTGACTTTCTCTCGCACTTTATATATTTGCTTTAGTAGCTTCAGTTGGTTCTTAATTGTGTTAAGCTCAGCCATCGTTGTTCTCCGTTGCAACCAATGTCTTAACAATTGATAGCTTGAAACACTCTTGGCACTGCTTGCCTGCTCTTCACGTTGTTCAGACGAGTCAGACAAGACCTTCTTTTGCTCAATGTCAGGATATTTTCGCACAAGCCGGTGAGTTTTCCTTCCCAACTTTTTTTGGAAATCCTGAAATTTTCTTTCCTCTTCAATCAATCGCTTCTTCACCTGTTCGACTTCAGCCAACTTTTCTTTAACAATGTCAGCATACCGGTAGCTTATTCTGATAAGTGTCTTGCATCTGGGGCACTCCTTCAATTTAATGTCCTCGTTGTCACCATCTTTGTCCATCCAGTAGTCCAGTGCAGTGACTTCAAACACGTGACCACAATCCAGCAGCTCAATAAACCGTGCATCTTCCTCCTCTTCAGTGCCAAAAAAGACCTCGGTAACTTTGTCCTTATGACAGATTCTGCACAGCTTGGGACATGGTTCCCCACAAAGCCCGATGCACGGGTGGTTGTAAAGACAAGACCTTCTTGGTAGGGTCTTTCTGCATGGCTCATTGCATCGCTCACGGTTGCATTTCTCGCCACAAAGCTTTGTACATTTCTTGTGTGGGCAACGCCAGGGACATGGTTCCTAGAGAAGTAAACAATAGCGGTCAAAACGGCTAAGAACCATAAAGGAACATTTTTATTGATAGGGTTAGTCCATAAGCTCAAGAAAGGTTTCATTTTGTGCAGTGAAGTGCAGTGCAGTGCAGTGCAGTGCGGTACAGTACAGTGCAGTGCAGTGCAGTGCAGTGCAGTGCAGTGCAGTGCAGTGCAGTGCAGTGCAGTGCAGTGCAGTGCAGTGCAGTGCAGTGCAGTGCAGTGCAGTGTAGTGCAGTACAGTACAGTACAGTACAGTACAGTGCAGTACGGTGCAGTGCAGTACAGTACAGTACAGTACAGTGCAGTGCAGTACGGTGCAGTGCAGTACAGTACAGTACAGTGCAATGCAGTACAGTGCAGTGCAATGCAGTACAGCACTAAGCCGCACAGAACAGCGCAGCAAAGCAAAGCATAGCACAGTATGTTTTTTTAGTCATTTTAAAAATCAGCAAGAAAATTATCATTCCGTACATCAACCGAGAGGGCTTTTCTTACAGTTTTGGGAAGAACCTTGTCCGAGGTTGCGAGCCGTCTCCTCACTCTAGACTCCCGTGAATTCAGACTAGACAACATCCCGATAACCGTGCATTCTGCTTCCGCCCCCCACTCCCTCCCAAAAGAAAATGTGGATGTACGTTACTTCTTTATGTTTGACACCACCTTTCTCTCTATTCTGTTTATACTAACCCTGCAAGGTGTGCATAGCTCCATACACGTTTTTGGGCATCTGCTGTGGATGCATCGGTTCTCACACTTATCGGGACAAGGCGGGCAGTTCTTGGTGCAGGGCTCCTGGCAGAGGTGAAGACAAACTCGTCTTCTGTCACAGTCCGCTTGGCAAGGGACGTGCATTCTTCCTTGCTTGCAATCACTGCAATTTCCATCGCAGGGATGCTCGCATTCCAGAATTGCACGGCAAGGCTCTTTGCATCGATAACCGCTTTCTGAAAGCTCATGGCAGGGCTTTTCAATTTCATGGCCACAAGCAAACTCCTTCTTGACAATCTTTTGACATTCGAAGGAGGAGCATTCTTCCCAGCACTTTCCAGGACAAAGGTGACCACAAGGTAATAATTCGTAACACTTTTCCTGGCACTTAAAGGTGTCCTCCGGCGTTCCGCATGGTACACGCTGCCTATGACCACAAGTCGGAATCTCTTTTTCCACCTCTACAGGGCACCCAGCACAATCCTCACCATAGTGGCACTTCCTGGTGCACCTGCTTTGATGCTTAGAGCACAGTTCGGTCGGGCAGTCCTTTTGACATTTGTATAGTGCATGATCTGCATCATCAGGGTGGCATACTCTCTCGCACACGTGACCGCATGGAAGGCGAAATTGGCATGGTAACGTGCAACCTCCTTCTGGTGCCCTTTTGAAGTCGTCTGCAGCCTTGGCGCGGATTACTCTGTCTGGGTGGTTACTGCAAACAAGCTTTAATGACTCTCCTATCGCACCCTGTTCTTTCATGTCTTGGACAATTTGCTTCCACAGTTCATTTTTCTCAGCTAGCAAGGCGAAGTTGCCGATACAATAGAGACCCTGACGAGCTCGAGACAAAGCAACGCAGACACGGTTTCTGACAGCCAGAAATCCAATCTTCTTCTGCCTATTAGATCGAACCAGAGAGAGCAGAATGATGTCGTTCTCTTCACCTTGAAAGTTATCTACAGCAGTGACTCTAACGCCTTGGAATTTCTCTTTGGGCATCGTCCTCTTCAACGCCAACACTTGACCAGAGTACATGGTCAACACTGTTATCTGATTAGGCGCGTAGCCTTGCAAAAGGAAGTACTCGCAGAGGGCTGCAATGTAATCTGCTTCATGCTGGTTTGAATGGCTCTTGATCTTGTCATTTATTTCGCTTTCATCTTCCAGGACTCGATGATCGATCAGAAAAATGTTTTTGGACACTCCTTTTACATTTTCATACTCGTGTACAGTTTTATGGTCTTGAAGATCCTCATAGATAAATCTCATCAGTCTTGCTATCTCGGGTCTCATCCGATGCTGGGTACTCAATTGGTGACAGTGCATTCCGCTGTTTACCATTCTCTCAAACAAAGACACGTCAAGATTGTATTCCTTAGCCAGACTGTACACAGTCGGATTTGGCCTCAATTGTTTGTGATCACCAATAAGAATCAAGTGCTGTGTTCCTTTAGTGAGAGAAGTTATGATGTGAGCCTCCAGAACTTCTGCTGCTTCCTCGACAACGACGACGGTCGGTTTGATAACTTCCAATATGGCACGGTACTTTGCGGCACCAGTTGTGGTCATGCCTATCACTACTGCCTCTCTCAACACGTGAAGCTCTTCGTATTCTTGAATCTCTGTAAACCGTTTACAGATGCTATCGTATTCTTGACCTTTTCGCGAAATCTCATCTCGAGCGTTGGCCTGGAAAAGTCGGAGCCAAAACAAGTACAGCCTCCAACGGTCCTCAATACGAAGATCCCAAACTTGCTGGACTTTGGCAACCTGGGCCGGGATAAGAGGTTGAAGCTTGGATTCACCTCTTAGAACCTTCAGATGATCTTGTGAAAGGTATGAGGACTGCTTTTTTTCTTGCTTGGCAGCGTCTGTTCCCACGACAAGCTCGAACTGGTTCTCACCCAGCAAACGTTGGCTTTGAATAATGTCGGCATCTTTGTCTACTTCTATTCCATCTTCAGTGTCTTTATTTGCATCACCACTGGTGTCGTTGTCTCTTCTCACTGATTCAGTGGGTTTACTCTCGCTAGACGAATTCGCCTTTGGGGAATAATTCAAACTGAGCCAACCTTGAACGACACATCTCCTCTGAACTCCAAAACGGTACTCTTCTAATCTCAGTTGCTCAAAGTGCAACCGCCCAGAACAGTGTTGCAAATCTTTGAGGGTAAGGATACTGTGCTTGCTGCGTGCTAGTCTACCACTTGCTCTCTCGATGGCTTCTTGACATTTTTGCATCTCTACTTTGACGCGACGCTTGTTCTCCGAGGAAGTTGTGTATTCGTGTAGATTGTATGGTTGCAGAAGTTCTGAAGAGCTTCGTCCCCCAACCCGTATTACTCCTGTTTGTTGAAATCTCAGTACTCCTTCCAGAAACTGATCCAGGGCATGGTTTGTGTAACATACCATCAGCATGCACGACGTCTTTTCTGCATCCCAGACATGTCTGTTGTCAAGCAGGGCTCTGACGATCTTTAAGCCAACGTACGTTTTACCTGCGTGGATAAAATTTTAGGTTGATTATTTCTGGTGTTGGTCATGGGTCAAAGAAATATAACTTGCGACCATTAGCGACTTTGTTCTTAACTTAAACACAGTTTCTCGTATATATGAATATCTATTCAGTAGTAAACATAAAAATATAAAAGAAGATGTTTCCTCAGAAATCATAAGAATACCATCCATAGATACAACCTAGGTGGTAACTTGCTAAGGATAGTTATGGAAGGTTGTACTCATAGTAAGTAGTTACTGATTGTAGGTAGTTTGTCCGGGAGGTTCAGCTTTAACACTTAAACGGAAAGGTGGAGCTTTTCTTACGATTAGAAAGACGCGTTGTATTTTTTAACCTTTCAAAACATTATATTATTCTAAGGTTTATAAAAAAAAAAAGAATTATAACCACTTCTTTAAAGAATTCATAGGCCTGTCTTATCAAGTGACAAACTCGTCCTCTGAGTATCTCCTTACCCCACTTCCTCTCTCTTGTCCCACCCCACAAATGGTTTGAGGTATAGGTGTTCAGAAACAGAATTTACGTAAACGTCTAAAATGATGTCGCATCGAGAAAAGAAAAACATGTATCATGGGTACCTACCTGTTCCTGGAGGACCTTGTATCACTGAAAACTCTTTAGTAAGTGCACCCTTAAGCGCCTCAAGTTGGGATTCGTTCAATGTAACATCTTCAGCTCGTGGCCATGTTTGGGGATCACAGACAGACACTATGCTTGAATGCCCTACACCATGCAAATCGAGGGTCTCTTCAAGGTCATATTTAACTTGACTTCCAAATATCCCGCTTCGTAGGTACTGAGGAGGTTTAACGTCAGAGTTGCAGTGGACCAGGTACTCTTGAAAAGGAAACGCATCAGGATTGATTTTCTTAAGTTGTTCCAAAATGGGTCGATAGGACTCGAAATACGCTGGTGACTCCACCATCACGTACTTGTCACGCGTTTTTTGAGTGGCCTCAAGACCGTCAACAAATCTAATATCTAGCTTGCCCATCCTGAGGTCTTCCGCTTTGCGGTTTGCTACAGTCGCAAACATCATAGTTTTGAAGTTGTCCTTTGACAAACAAAGAAACGACCCATAAATCAAGCGTTTAGAATGCTCCCATGGAATCTTTTTGAGGCCTCTCATGTCTAGGTGGATACAGTGCACGATTCCGGCTCTCGTACAAACCGTGTGCATGATCTCAACATTTTCGTAAATGTACAAGTTTTGAGATCGTTGGTCCCTCGGGATCTTTTTATTAATCTCCCTGATTCCCTCGCGGAGTGGGGAGACAAAATCTTCGCGAAGCAAGCGGAACTGCACATCCAGATAATCATTAAGGTCTTTGTATTCCTCGGTCTTCTCAGTCTTGTTTCGTCGAAGAAACGGCTTCTCCTCAGAGCAAATTTCTTTTTGGCCGGGATAAATGGAGATTTCCTTGAAATCATCCGGGGGAGGTGGCTCAACTTCTTTTCGTTTTGCCTTCTTCGGCGCCTGGGCAGCCTGTGACACTTTTCTTTCCTCCACCATGAGCTCCCGTCTTCTTGCCAGGAGTGTTTCTACTTCTTTCCTAAATTCCTCAACTCCTTTCACGTCAATTTCGTTTAAACTTCCAAGCAGATTGTCGAGAGGAATGCCAGAGGACAAACGTGGGAATCTAACAAGCCATTCCTTAAAGAAGGCAATTAAGCTTTGCACAAGCACAATGATTTGAGCTTCACACTCCTCTTCTTGTATCATTGGGAGATGTAGAATATACCTTGGCAAATGACTGCGCATGAACGGCGTTTCTTTACAAATTGACATTACCTCGATCAAATTCTGTGTCATCAAATGAGCGTTGCACATCTTTCCCAGAATTTCTATGAGCAGTGACATCCAATCTTCCTTGATCTCTTCGGCTTTCACGAGCGCTTGGAAGCTTTCGCGGTATTGAAGAAGGTTCACAGCAACCTCTGAAGGATCTGTATTTTGCAGCTCCTTTAGTTTTCGATAGCCAAGGTGACGGCCTCTTTGTGCACCTCCCTGCTGTCTTTCGTAGAGTTGCCCTTCAGTGCGTGCACCTTCAAGAGGAATAGAGACATTAGGTTAAGTCTGCCACCAATCATGTTAGCTTATCAGGCCGACGCTAAACTTCAGTCTCTGCACCATAAACAGGCATTGCTATCCCTTCCACCCAATCAAGTTAGCCAATCCAATTTTTCGCCAACTGGCCTTACTAATCTGCTCTCACTCACTTATACCAGGGGCGCGTCTCTCGAAGGCCCCGAAAAGCCATTCGTAAAAATGTGAACCTCTCATTCTACAAAGCTGTTATTTTATCATGTCTTTAAGTTAAAAAATTTTTAACTAATAGATAAGTTTTATGCTTAGAAACTTCTTTGTTTACAAGATACACTGTGAAATATTATCGTGCCCGAAATGGACCCGAAAAGTTTCGGAGCTTCTGAGAAACGCATGCCGGGGTAGAGAGAAGTACTCTGAAAGTTGAATAAACGCAAAAGGCACAAAACACGGATACTGAATAGTGGGCTTTAACGTAAGACTTTTAATTTGTTATTTTTGTGAAGAAAAAAGTAATTTCAATCAGTGAAACTCCAACAAAACTCGCGAAGATAAACATTACCTTTTAAATTACAACAGATACACAATAGCGTGACAACTGGGCAACAAAGATGTCACGCAAAGTTTGTTTTGTCCCTCACTATGTCTGTATGGAAGCTGACACTGATGTATTTCAGATAGAACTGAAACTACCAAGGATTTATCAGCACATGGCCGATAGGAATAAAGAGAGTTATTGACAAAGATAAATTAACATGGCTATGATTTAAGAAACTGAATGTCAATCAGTTAGGAGAATTACTATTTCATACTCCTGGCTGCCAGGCTTTCACGCCATCTGTAAAATGGTCATTTCATTACACAGTAAGTTCTCTGGTAACTTGTGTAATGATATATTTTTTATCTACGTCATAAGATGGAAAATAATTTTTTGTATCAAATTAATATATTTTCGAACGAAGAGATCTTTAGGTGCTAAGGCAACAGCCCGCTAACTGTTCATCACACTCATCTATTTCAACATTGTACCATTACGAATCATCTAACACTGTAAATATCACTGCGGATGGCTTTAATCGCCTGACAAAGAAAGAGGGTAAGGAGAGTAAAAATCACGCGATTGAGTTTGGAGGTAAGGTGCTATTTAACATAGCTAGAGTTTGAAACGTCAAAAAATTAGGCTGAAGGTTTCTAGTTTGGTCTTCGCTCCCAGAATATAACCCTGTAAGGTGATATTAAGGCTGCGGACGAAATTCCCATGTTTTGCCATTCAATGAAAGCTACTGAACAATACTTTCGGGTGTACTGTGAATCAAAAAAGTTGCACAAGGTAGGTGTAGCTTTTGTATCTCTGGGTGAGATTCTGAAGTGTGACCTTTTGATTGAAATTTCTCCATCAGTATTTTCCCGTGTTCTTGATTGATTTCCAATCAATTAATTTCCTGTATCGTTCAAAACACATTTGCGACTTTTGCGAGAGTGAGTTCATGCGCGATCTAAAATTTGATAGATTAACTAAGACACAGGGAAACCTCTCTTAAATATAAACAGGTCAAAATATTTTATTCTGATTCACGACACATGCACAATAAATATTTTCCAACAAAAGCGTCAATCAATGCTACATGACCGAACTACTTTCGCTTTTTTTGAAAAACTCAGGAACAACTTCAAAGTAGATGTAGTGAGCAGATTCTGCCAGCTGGTCATGTGAATAAGCTGAATGATTTCAGAGCGCTAAACAAAGGTTGGCTAATCATCTGAGACTGAAATAAATACCTGGGTTTGGATTTCCACCTCTATTCCTTCCTCTGCCGCGACCTCTTCCTCCTCTTCCTCTACCGCAATTTCCACGGTCCATGAACGTCTCTTGGTCCCGCCAGAAAACCGGCCCTATGGCAAAAACTGCGATTTCATTTTTCAGTAAATTTATACAAAAACGCCAACATTTTTCAACATTTTCTACGACTACAAACGACTTCGAGGAAGAAAATGTTAATCATGTTGTTTATCGTTTCTCGGAAAGAAAGGAAGTGTTCCCAGAAAGAATCACCGTCGCATGGCTTCATTTGATTGGTCAATTTCATGAAGGTGTCTCGACAAGTCCAAAGTACAACATATTGGAATGGATAGGATCCTATATAAATGGATTGACGGAATACGACAGACAAAGGCAAAGAAAAAGTTCTTTTGCAGATTTGCTTGGATTTGAATGAAGATGGAAAACGCAGTGTATACAGGAACGCAACTGAAGCAGAAGTAATAATTTTAATTCTAATTTTCAATATTTTTCGACAAGAAGAAATAAGTGCTAGTTCTCGAAGAACTTGCACAGTTCTGTAATTAAGATTATATGCTTTTATATTTAAATCTTAACTATCTGATTTTTTGATTTTTCTCTTCTCTAAAAATTGCCTTATTTCACTATTTTATACGTCGGTGCTATCCTTAACGAGATACAAAGCCACAAACTCCTTGTCATTTATTTGAATTGCAAATAACTGTCAAATGCTTGAATATTCATTCCAGCTCTTCTTCTCATTCCGCCCGCGACGAAAGACGCCTTGATCTCTCTATTTTCCTTTTCTGATCCGAAATGTCTTCAATTCGATACTTTCTATTGGTAAAACGTTAACGAGGACGACTGACATAAATTGTCTCTGTAGAAAAACAGAGAATTGTGTTTGGCTGGAGTAAACAGGTGCAAAGTCAAATGGCGTGAAACTGGCGCAGGTTCGACGTTTTCAAGTGTCCGTCAGTGTTCATTCTAAAGATAAAGTTAAACATAAGTCTGACCACAGTTTTTTATGTTCGTTTTAGAAGATATTTGTCAAAACTTGCTTTTTTTATCTCGCTAGACACTTGTCCAAGGAGGAGGACGAAGTCGTTTGAGTTTTCATTTATCAAACATTCTCCTTGAATTGCTTTCTTTTCGCGTTCTTGAGGCATTCAAGCTCAAAGTAGACAAGTAATGACGTCATAAGTGGTCATAGTATGAAGACAAATCACAAAATCAAAATCGAGAATATATCTGGAAATACTGGGGTAATGTACCTGAAACGTGGCACCAGCAATGTACCTTGAGAAAGACACGCAGTAGTGCATACTGTGATGTTGCTAGGACAACAGTTTAGCTTCCAGATCTCTTTCACGAGGGAATGACATTCCCATTTTGGGCTTTACGAACATCATTTACTCCTTTATCGTTAACGAGAAGAACAGGACCACCTCTTTCTCATTATCGACTCACAAATGGCAATATTTGGCTCAGAGCAGAAAGGGAGTGGAGTCAAAAGTGATGCCATGGCAGCACCGAAAAATGAACCATATTGTGTCTTAATTAAGACACGATACTGGTGATTCTTTCCTAAGATAGTTTTTATTTTGTGATTTGTTTCCATGCTGTCACCACTTATGAAGTGACCATTGAAGTGAAAGCTACCATGGTGTTCTTTTCCGATGTGCCGTTTATTACTTTGTATAATGTGGTTCTATTGTAACTTTTGATTCCTTGGATAAAATCTTTAAGTGCGACAATTCATTACTTTCCTGTATTGCTGTTGATTGTGCTGTACAAGGTGGTTTAGACTTCTGAGTCCATGGATAAAATCCCAGCGTGTGACCATTCAAGTGAAAGCTATCGTGCAGTACGTTTCCTCATGGGGCTGTTCACTGTGATGTGCAAGGCGGTCCTAACTTCTGAGTCCGTGGATGAAAGCCTAAGGTGTGACCATCGAGCAGTACTTTCCTGTGGTGTTGTTTATAATGACGCTGTAACACTGTGTTGTACAAGTGGTTCTTACTTTTAAGTTAGTGGATTAAATCATGAGTGTGAACATTCAAATGAAAGCTACTGAGCAGTACTTTTAAGTAGTGCCAACACTTAGCTACTATTTTGTCTCATTTAGGACTCAGTTGGATGGAGGTCGAAGTGAAAGGGTCAAGATTTTGGAAAAACAAGCTCCAAATTCCGTTCAGCATTTTTCTTCGTTGACTTTGTGTCACAAACCGATCCCGGTGGATAAAATTAACTTTAAGTGTGTTCTAAAAACAATGTCTGGTAATTGCAATCTGTCCATGGACATTTTGGTACTTAATCACAAATACGCTTCAAACGATTGAATTACACGAAAGTTAAATCAAACCAATACACAATGACATGGGCTTAAAATCTCTGCAGATAGGTAAAATATCCCAAATTTTCTCATCCTCGTCCCCAGAGCCGCCTAGCCGTCTTAGCCGCAGGCACCTGGACATAGGGGCAGGCTGGACGAGAATTTCACCGCGGTCAAACGAGAAAAATAAGAAAAATACTTCAAAGATAAGGGAATTATTTTTACTGTTTAAAGTTTGATACTGTACCAGTATTCTGTTGATTTACTAAAATGTTTCGAACTTTACTAAAAAGTTCTAAGTGTTTGAAAACGGGAAACGGACTTGTCGGCGCCATTTCTAAAAGTAATTTTGTTCAGGTGCGGGAGCATTTAAATAGCAAAGAAACTTGTTTATTTGAGAGAAATGAAAATATATTTACAGTCACCCACTAATTTATATATCCTTGCTCATGTTTCGACTGCATCGTGAATAAATCTTACGAATTAAAACGAAAAAACTGCCAGACGTTTGACCGCAGTGGAGGCGAGAATGAAATTTTCTTAACGTTTGTAGAATGCCTTGCGCGTTTCAGACTCTAATATCAAGTCATACCAAAACCAAGTTAGGTAATTACATGTTCCTCTCAATTCACTGCGAAAATTTACTTTAAAGAAATGTTAAATGTTCGCGTATGTTGGTCATTTTTGTTTTGCAAGTTTTAGTTTTGCAATTCAAGGAGTAGGCTAAAGAGGACTAAACAAAGAAGTGTGTGAAATCTAAATGGAAAACCTTGAAAATTTTGCCCAATCTCTGACAAGAATCATGTCTCCGCCTATATTTAAGAATTTCATACTTTCTTTTTTCCAAACAAAATAGTAACAATAGTAGACTATTTCATTTTATTTTCAGTAAAGAAATTTGAAAGATCCCATGTAATGTGTTCAGTATTGCATTCGATTTAAAAAAAAGATGGAAAATTTTGGCGACCCTTTTAAATAACCAGACATTGTTTTAGCGACCATTGATACAAATTTAAAGAGAACACGAGATTCTCTTTCCTCTTCGAAAAGACAATTGAGCTTTTCAAAATGCTAAATGAATTTAGACAAAAACGTTGAAATAAAACCCAAAACGAAAATAACAAACAAACAAAAAGAACGCCAACATAAAGCAAAAACTTGAAATTCAACTCGTAGATTTTTTGGTAAGTTTAAGAAACATTGCTTTGGCAGTGATAGTTTTTCCTGGAAATCCCCCCGGGGGGTACTCCCTTATATACGCTATATAGGTATGTGCCACCCGATAGGGTAGGGTTTTTGAGGTGCTCAGTCCTTGAATAGGGTATCCTTATTGGAATTTTTTGGTATTGTGATCGCTTAGATGTTCCTAAGATAGGGTCACTAAATTGCAGTATCCACTTCGCCGCGCAAAACGAAAAAGATATGGTCTGTTAAAACGGTACTACACGCCTGATTATGGGCCTTTTTAAAAAGGGTATCAATTCTCGATGTTCTACCCTTAGATAGGGTTCGGGTTTGAGAAACCTTGGCGGCACACACCTATTCTAAATTGACGGGAGTACCCCAGCCCCCCGGGGGAAATCCTCAATTCTCACATCCCGTGTTCTCGTTAATTGACCAGGAAAATGGCCGGTTAAGGACGCTGCCTCCTAATACAGATGTATTTTTGCAAAGGTTATGACTATGGGTAAACGTAGATCTTAGCAAGGGTTATTACAATCCAAAAAGAAAAATGTAGGTAACCACGCATTTTTCAGAGATAAATAAGCAACCGTAATTCTAAAAAAGTGTTAAATATAACATGATAAAGTGGCGTTATAGATTTCCCGAAGGTGTCGAGAGGATGATAAAATGACAAACGTATCGAATTGATCGCTCAAGGTTTAAATACCTTGTAAAGATTGTGACTATATTCACCATACTTTCCGATATTAAAAGATACTGAAGATAAAGGCAAACTCCAAGAGTATTTCTCATGTGGCTCCTGCTGACTTCACCACTTTCCGATTTAAGCCAGTTGCATAACAATGAAAGTTTTGTTTCAAATAAATTGAGAATGTATTTGTTTTAAATTTTTTTCAAGTCATTTTCTTAAAAAAAATTACGACATGAAATACTTCCATTTTTAACGAAAACAGTAAAAGATTAAAAACCTATCTTGGTGTTGTTTCCTCCTGACTTTGTGGCTCCCCCACTGTCGATCCTTCCCTCTGTCGATCTTCTTTGCTAATTCTTTACTCTTTTTTTTTGTTCTACAAACAAGGCAAATCTAAGGTTAACAATAGATAGTAAACTACACAAAGAAAATAACAATGAAGGGAGAAACACTTCTCCATGATATTTACTATCAGAAAAAAGAACGTAAACGAGCTTGTTATGCTAGGAAAAGATCAAGTTAATTTTCTTGTTTTTTTTTTTAACATATCGTGAGATATCACCAGTGTTGTACAAAAGCATAAAAGCAATCACCTCCGAAAATTTTAGCAGTTTGTACCCGCCGAATGGTTATTTACTCTAATTTGAGATAGTGTCAGAGTCGGGGAATTCTATTTGACACCAGCCAGAGTAAAAGAGCGAGGCACCACGTTTACGTGCTAAATGTTAGTGCCAGAAAAATCCTTAAGAAATAGTAGAAGAACTTACCATGCTAGCTCGTCGCGATTTCTTGTCTTCCTTTATGCTCAGCTGTAACACTTGTGATTCCTTCGTCCCTTTCTTGTTTATAGAAACTAACAAACCAGTGAAATCCGTTGAGTAAGTGGAGAAAACGGACAAATTGCACTGAAATAGCGCAAGGGCAGCATAGTCACTTTTTTCAAAAATGGTACAAATTCCTTCTCCCAAAAGTCTTGTGTTTATTTTGAAACACAAAGAGTAGGCGAAAGTCACCTCGTTTATCAAAATTTCCTCGACAAGTTTTCCTCTTTAATTTCTCGTCAAGAATCAAACAGTGAAAGCTACAAATTCCCAGAGCCTGAAACCCATGGAACGCAACAATTTGATTTAAATGTCAAAACTTTACGACAGACTTCGGCTTTTATGACGACTTCAAAATTGGCTTATTAAAACCCACAGAAGAATCAAAATTCAAGAAATTTATTTATTTATTTATTTACTTATTTATTTATGTGTACCACAACAATGTAATTTCTCTCCTATGGGAAATACCAATGTGAATTTGCCAACCATAGTCGCCTTTCATTTCCATAAACCTGACGAATAATTCGAAAACAACAAGTATTTAACTTTAAGTAATATAGGCAAGGTTGGGCTACAATTAAGTAAGAGAATATAGCGACTCCTTTTTGTACAGAATGGTAGGGGCAGTCACTGTTTCCATACAGTTCCCCTTAAAAATTGTAAAAACGTTAACTTTTCAGCTTTCAAAGGTAAAAACTTTCCAGAACACCCGTGCTCCCTTTTCACGTGTTATTAATGATTTCCTTCCAAACCGAGCCAAGAACAATAATCTTTGTCAAAAATAATGATATGGGGGGGGGGGGGGGAGGGGGTTAGATGAGTTACTTTTCCCATACATTTTAGACTGTAAGTAGTTACTAATTTGGCGATGGCGACTGTTAATTATGTGGGGCGGGCGAAATACACAAGCGCCACGAAATTTCGTGGAGAGGAGACGCGAGACGAGCACCAAAATTTTCATACACTTGTACAATCCATAACCGAAAATTTCCAGGATCGCATATTTGCGGCCAAGATCCACATCATCTGCCAAGAAGCTAAATAAGTCAAAAATTTTCTCGCCAAAATTTATTGGCGTTTATTTCCTTTTTCTGAGATTGAAAAACGAAGAAACCAAACCATTTATTCATAATGGCATGACTCAGTTACAAACACCAACCTGGTGTCAGAAACAAAATCTCTTCATTCAGAAATGATACTGATATGTTAAATACAGAAATGGCCATTAACGGAAAAAGGGGAAATAATTTGGGGAAATTTGACACCCGCAAGCAATGCATACACAAGCGGTCAAACGCATCGCGCGCATAGCATTCCAGTTTCCTCTGTCGTTGATTTCGCTGTCCATTCCATTTCACCTGATCATATTTCCGAGAACTCATAAATATCAGTAAGACAAAACATTTTTTCTAGGAATCATTAACAACAAGGGTCTAAACACTTGAGACTCATTTTCTAAGAAATATATTTCAATATCTGTTCAATCTCTCAATTACGGGGAAACCTTTTGACAACTTGTCTTTTGCAAGAAATCTGAGCTGATCTAGGAGGAACGGCTTTCAAGGAATCAGGGATTCCTTAGAGGTTGCTCAACAGGTATGCAAGGATTCTTGATTTATTCCATTTCTTTTATCTGTTAAGTTAAAGATTATGACTTATGCCTGCAAAGCGACAGAACGTTAGATTTTCCAGTGAAGTGAACGTACAGTTATTCCCACTTTTCTCGAATTGAAGGCGATCTCAGTGACGTATCTGCATGAGACACAATTACCATCTAAAATTGTGAGTGAACTTTCCATAAACTTATCGCTGAAACTGAGACAGTAAATACATCATGCAAGAACTGAAGAAATTTTATAGCTGTTTCTTTACCATCATGTTTAGTTTCTGAAACATGAAATATAAATTGTAATCAGACTTCTCCTGAAGTTGTCACCGAATTTAATCCATTTCCAAAACCTCCGGGCTAAACTTTAGGACTGAGATCTAGCAACAAGTTCCGTGGTCTTCTTCTTTGTACCGAGTTTTCACTTTTCACTGATTAGAACATTCAAGTATTTCTGCAGGATAAAAATTTTCATCTTTTTATGGTATGGAATGTGATTTAGCACAAAACTCCTAAATTGTTCGCCGGTATAAAGCGGAAGCAGAATATGCATATCACGAAAGTATGACTGATTGAGAATGGAGGCTTTTATTTCCATTTCGTAACAAGATATCTCTGATTTCAGAAAGAATCTCTCCAAAACCCGGGTTCTAAAAGGCGTATATTTAAGAAAACTTAAAACACTTCACTCGGTGTTCAACCGCCGAAATCAGCATGCTCAGAAAACAGATCTTTTAAGCAGAGTCAAGGCCAACCCTTGTCTGTTCCTGCATCCTAAGATTTAAATCTTTCGATATAGTTTTAAATTGTATGTTTAAGGACCTCATTTTTGAATTTTTGTATTTGTGTTACTTTTTCCCAATGATCGTTTTTGGAATTTGGTATTTGCTTGAAGCATTTAGTATATTCAGACCCAGTGTTCAATGAAGTGTTGTGAATTGTTGCTTGACTACTGAGCAACTGGCAACAACAGTCGTCATATAGAGCCTCTTTATATTCCGCCTTTTGGCGTTGGAAATTCGGAAAACCACGTTATATTAGGCATCAAACCGCAATCACAGTTTGTCGGCAATTACAGTTGCACTCCATCCCACATCAAAACAAAAAACAGAGAAAGAGAAAATCCGCTCCAATTTTCATTTGAATGATCACGCATAATATGATAATACCTTAAAGATTTCAGTCAAAGATCGTGTTTTCAAAACAAAGTGATTTGCATGTGATGACACGATCATGAAGTTTGACAGCTTTAACGTCGGAAGGGAATACCTTCGCGAAAGACAAGCCAAAACGTCTATTTATACGCAGTTGCTCAGTAAACACATCAGGTGCAATTATAGTTGATTTGAACACTGAATACAATGACCTTAGTAGTAACTTGGCATGAACTTCCAAGTGTTGAGTAAACTGAAAGATGCTGTAGAGAGGCCTCAAAAACCACATTTTGTGGTGACGGCATAATAAACTGCCTACAAGTACAACATTATCAGTTCATTCACTCAGTTTAGTTTTAACTAAATAAAAATGTTTTCCAGCTGGAGTTGCACAGCTGTATGATCGACCGTTTTTTAGATGGAAAGACATTTCAATCATTGCTTCAACTGACGTTATTGGCGGGCATCAAATTAATGCTTATTTTGCGGGACATGTAAATATCTCTTCGGTAGTCCTTAGTCGTTTCAACTTTGATGACAAACCTGACATTTATTCATTGTTAAGTAGAACAGACGTACTATGAAGTCTTCAACAGCTTTCATTGTTAAACTTTCGTTTGCGTTCTTTCATTTAAATGGTTTGTTCGTTCTCGTCAGTCTTGCTTCGTGTTGCCTGAAACTTAGCATATTACTGGATGTACCGCGACGTTGCAGTGTCGATTGCGTTGTACTTTCCATCGGAGAATCGGAGGGTCCATGGTTCAAAACTGGTCACTGCGCATGCATCGCAGAGCAGTTTTGAACCATGGACCCTCCGACTCGTTAGCCAAGTGAGCATCTAATAACTGAAGTCACTTGAACCAGTTAAACAAAGCAAATGTAAATATAGGTTAAAATATATTAATTTAGAAGTTGAGGAAATAATTAAACCATCAAGGTTCAAGGGGCATAACATTGGTGTCGCAAGTTACTATGGTGGGACAGCCCGCAACTGTGAATCATTTTTGCTGTATGCCAACATGCTATCCGGAAGGTATAACTCAAAACAGCCACGGTACAGACAGTGTATGACTGAATGACCTAGCAGGAACCGTTCATTGTTTGGTCACTTAATTAAACACAGTGAAAAACCCTGTTGTGGTTTGTGCATGGTGAAGGCCAAAAACGATACATGTGAAAACAAAAAGACTATGTCGTGCTTCCTAAGCATTCTTTTACAACGCTCGTTCTGTTACGTTTTTCTCCTCAGCATCATGCCCTCCAAGAAAAAGAAATGGTCGAACAACTTCGATAAGAACTTCGATTGGGGTGATTCTAAAGGTAATCTTTAACCTTATTTACCCTGGCCTGCGAACACTTGTAACTATCTTCTTCGATTCTACAAGCATTTGTAAAATTGTTGAGACACTCCCCCGGAAAATCGGACTTTCGCGTTAAAGCAGCCTGTTGCAAGGAAATCAAAGGCTTGTTTGCTCTCCACACTCCCCTCCCCCTTTAAATGTTGCTGCTTGTTACTTTGATTGACATCTCTAAATCCATACAACATTAATAAGGGGGGAGTGGGGGCCGAAAGGTATTGTAGCTGGGAGGGTGAAATATGAGCTAAAATATATAGAGTGTCTCAAGTCTTTTTGCGATTGCTTGTAGCTTTTAGCAGACGACTTTAGATAATTCAACTTAGATAATTCAAGATAATTCAAGATTTAGATAATTCAACTTCAGGCTTTTTATACAGGAAGATTAAATCATAAGCCAAGGTTTATCGAAACGGTGAATTTCATTTCCATTCTTACATGTAAATCTTAACACATCTTTGCAATAGCTATATCATTCTACAGCATTTGTACCAAGCGTCTGTGAAATAAATAAGTCAGATATACCAGAAAACGAGGAGTTATAGTAATTGCTTGAAAGCTTTGATTCTATGTAAATCCAATCTAGCTGTAAAACACTGATTACCTGTAATTTCAAGCCATTCAGGATGCCAGCTTTAAAGGCCATTCAGGCCTGCTGGGCAAAGAACAAGGGACAAGGTCTTAGAATCCACAGACCTGGCCTAAATTTCGTTAAGTAAGGTAACCACAGGTGATCCGTTCATAATCTACCTACAAACGTACCCAGATTGATCACTGTTTTTAAATGCTTGCTGTTGTACGTGTCTGAACATTCTAGAGTCCCAAGAACCATCCGACGAAGGTCAAGAAGGAAAAGAAAAACCATCGCCAGGAAAAGAAGGTGCCCAGGGCGCCTGTGGTACAGCAGCTGACGAAAAACCAGGTAACTAAGATGGCAGGTGATGGACGGGGAAGATGACGATGAGGAAGGACTTTCTTTAAAGACCAAGTTATCGTATCGTAATTAAAGCTGGGAAAGAGCTTACTCTAAATTGGTTGGGAAAAATGTCCGGATTGTTTGCTGTGATTTGTTAACATGATAACAGAGCATGTTGAAAGAGTTATTTTGAACCAATCATTGTCATTACCTTATTTGACAATTTAGTTGAGCTGACCTTAATAGCAGTTTATTGCGCCAAGATAAGTTTAAGAAATTAGGCTCAAGGACGGTGCCTCCTTTTGTTACTGCGCATACGTTCTACACATCTCGCGGGTCTGGTCCGAGATATTCGGGTTTTTTGGGGGGAATTTGCCTCAAATACATTTGTATTTTTGGCTGGCTTGTGACTATGAGAGAAAAGCAGATCTTAGCAAGGGCTATCAGAATCCAAAAACAAAATTGGGGTTCACCATATATATAATAGGGGTTAATTTGGAAAGAAAATGTCGTACATTATTTGTATTTAGCAGCTTTTTTGGAATCATGGTTGCTAAACTATGATCTCTGAAAAATGCATGATCAGTCATACTTTTCTTTTTAGATTCAAATAGGTCTTGCTAAGGTCTGCTTTTTCCCCATTGTCACAACCTTTGCAAAAATTCCTCTATATTAGGACGCACCGTCCTTAATATTAAAAATCCTCTCAAGATCCAAAAAATGTTTTACACGTCCTGTGGGTAGTTTAATTTTAGACCTCATGAACGAGGGTCTTATTAGAGGGGGGAGGGGGCTTATTTTGCCCAAACATTGTTAACTTATTTCTTATCAAGAAAGACCGGCCAACTTAATGTATTTTTGTTCTAGCTTTGATGACATACACCAACCGACGATGAAGTGGGTGGCTTAATAGAGATCAGGAGGGTCTTGTTACAAAATCTGATGGCCCAAAGGGGGTAGGGGGGCTTATTTAATAAAATTGACTATCAGAGGGGGCTTATTAGAAAGTGGGTTTAAAAGAGAGGGGGCGCCTTATAGTGCTTTTACGGTAAGCGAAACAAGGAATTTTGAAAAGCCTCTTTCTTGGTTCGGCAATCGCTTTGTCTACACAAAGAAAAGATAAAATAATTGTTTGGTTTCTTCATCAAGATGGCAGTCACAAGCATAAAGGCCGCTGGGAAAAAAAGCAGTTGAAAGAAAAAAGGAGGAGATACCAGGGAAGAGGAGAAGCTAGTCCCGGTGAGTGTGTGTGTTCGTTCATCTGTCGAAGGTGGCTCGAAAGGGTTTTTAATTGTTATTAATAACACTTTTGAAACTAGGGAAGATTACAAATAAGTATGTCTGACCATGTGGGAAACTATGAATGTCTTTACAACTCTTTTGTCAGGATGCCTTAAGGCCGATTGTGACGTCATAGCTGTTACCATGGCAACACTAAAGATCTGCAAAGAGAACCTTTAAATTTCAGTTTTTGTCAATTATGCGAAAAACGGTGACTTACCCTTTTTATTGTATTTTTAGGAAGCTCCGAAAATTCTAAAACTTTTCTGGTGGTAAGGCAAAAGGTTATTCTAGAACTTAAGTTATATCGAAATTGTCGTTTTTGAATTACAAAAAATTCTACTGAATAACTTCTCTCCAAACGTTTCTATTTGAATTGGCATACTTTCGAGCACGTTTTATTTCCGGTTCGCACGATTTTACGACCTATTTTCACTTGCCGTATTTTGCACACGCCTCTTTTACTAGAAATTTCGATTCACTCGCCTGACGCGTGCACTCTGACCATGTCTTGTGTAGGCTACGCGCGTGCGGCCAAAAACTCTTTCAAGTTTCTTAAGGGTACCAAAGTAACAATTTGACAAATTATGTAACATCTTCATCTACAAAATCACTTTAGAACGTAAACTTAAAAGAAACTCAAAAGTTAGAAGCACCATGTATGGCGTACTCAGGACTCTCCACAGAAAGTGAGAAAAACATGAAACGTTCAATAAGGTGTGTGTCAACAGCAAATGTTTTATTTTAAATTTCCCAGGCTTAAAACCGGCTACCCATGGCATCGCCATTTAATCATGGCATCGCTTTAGCGAGGATTAACAAGTTGAAAAGCATAACATGACAACAGTGTACTACATCCATTTTGGTCTGGTGATGACAGAGCCGTCATTCTTAAACAGCTTTTTTCCACATTTGTTGAGAATAGGTAAATTCTAGACCAGATTCTTAAAATGAGGCATTTTGGGGAATTTTCTTACGAGATAGAGGAATTTTAAAAATCAGCCCAAATCTGTTTCTTCCCTTGTCGTATTATTTAGTGTATTAAAGTCGATCTCAGTGAGCCCAAGAGCCCACAGTAATTTGACCTGCGGTAAAAATCTAGGTAACGCGAGTAACGCAAGTTCGCGGCAAATTATGTCGGTTGTTTTCGCAAGGAAAACTAAACGTTCTGCTCGAACTTCGCTCCTCTGTACCTTGTGGAAACAACTGTGATATTCAACAACCAGGAGGCAGTTTCTGCCATTTATCGGGAACAGGTCTTGTATTACCATTTTCCAGGGCTACCTTGATTGAATGTGGGTTCTGTGTGTCGTCCTGTGTATCCATCGATGGTAATCTCGTTCCCAGATCTCGCGGGGGCGGGGAGAGAGAGTCCCTGGGAACGAGGTTGCTGGTCGATTAAGAAAATTCGTTTTTTTTGATTGGCTGTTTCAAAACATGGCTGTCACAGCGCTAAAATTTGAACGTGCGTTGCGAGGCCTCTAGGGAATTCAATGTCTGTTTTTATGCAAATTAGACATTGTGCACGCAATCAGAATATATGCATTCTTGGGACATTTCGTTGTTTACAGTCGGCCTCAAAAGTCAAGAAGATTTCTTCTCAGTTCTTCATAGCATTATAAAGCTATTTCTAACGAATAACGATGTTCCGCCTTAAGAATCCACCGTAAGAATATTTACGTGACCCGATCAAATTTGCATAAAACCTAGACATGTCTAGTCATTGCATGTAGCCGCCGAATGAACACTTAATCAAATAAAATATTATTTACCCGAACTGAGCTTTGATGACTGCCTTCTGCTTTATTCTGTAGTAAAATACTTTGCTAGATATCATTCCAGGAAAGACCAGATTGGTTAAGCATTCGTTATTCATTTGGTTAAGCGTTGGTTATTCATTTGATTGCCATTTTCTTAGAATTGTCTCGGGCATGCGCTATTGACTTGCCTGCCACATTCCTGACAGGCAATCACGTGGTACAAATCGGATTTGACCAGATCTCGCCTTCGGCTTCGCCCAACCGCGAGATCTGGGAACGAGATTACATCGATGGCTCTCTTCTTTGCTGGTACTAATATTTCAGGTAGGTAGCATACTTGCTTACCCTCCGCTTAGTCGCTTCATTTATACCCGGGCAACACAATGCCCCTTTCCTGTTGTGTTGCACTTTTACATTTCCAAGATGTCCTTTATGTTTCCGGTCGAGAACCTCTGGTTTCGTGTTAGCAGGAATCACAACCATGATTCCTTTTAGTGAGACGCCATCAACCGTTAACTTTTCGACGAAAGGAAGTTCCTTTAGGGCTCCACAGCACTTTGTCTAACAGCAGTGACATTGAAAACAACCACACTTAATACCTCATCATTATATGTAGCATGCGCAATTTCACCCTGCGTGGTCTGTTAACCTCTTTGTCCACATCTCCGTGGACAACACAGGGCAAGTAAGGTCTTGACAACTCATCCTCAAACACTAGCTTTGCACCAGGCTTGTACTCCACGGCAACACACATCTCTGCTGAAATAACATCATCCCACCCCGATTCGACTGCCGACTGCCGCTTTCCAAGCCAACGCTTCTTGGCAAAATGGTACAATTTTCCACAAGTTGCGCATTATCTCAGAAGCAGGGCACTTCATCCTTTAACTTCATCCACGGTTGGTCTCTCCCACATTACCTGCAGTCTCGAATAAGAGCAGATGTCTTCCTTAGACTCTTCATCTTTACTGTGCTCTTGACCCTCCCTTCGGCGAATATCACGTTCCTGCCTGTATTAATACAACTCACTGCCTTCACTGATTTGCCTACTCAAGCTTTTGACAGATTGTTTGGTTTTTGCATAGTGTGCCGGTTTGATCAACTACTCTCTCACCTTTTCATAAGAGTGTCCATCCTTTTCTATCTTTGATTGTGGAATCTTCCAATACCCCGAATCCAGTCGTCCTGACTTTTTTCTCAAATCAGGACTCAAACTGGTGAAACAATGCACTTTCGTGTCGAAATCTGCATCGGCATTTGTACCTTCCAACCGTCTCATTCTTCTCCTCCTTGCAATGTTCGTCAATCTTCCCCAGGAAACGACTACACTTGTCTTCTGCACCACAGAGGTAACGTGGCAAATATTTTCTTCTCCTCCGGAGCGGTGGACCGTACAAAAGATAGAAACTTTCCGTTCATCGTTGGCTTTTCCAAGTTTCCTTTGCTTCTAAATACCAGTCTAAGTTTCGTCTAAGTTTCCAACAAGAATCAACCTAGATGTGTGCTTAAATAATTCCATTTTCGCTCCCGGCAACAAGGGAAAATCATGAACCTTTCAAGATGGCTTGTTTCAGCAAATTTTATTTTGAAATTATTAAACCCCGGGATGTGTCACAGGCTACCCATACACTATTCATTCGTTGTGAAACGTACTGCTCAACAACTTTCACTTGAATGGCAACAACTAACGATTTCACGCACAACAACCTTATGTAGCATAATAAGCATCACCGCAGAAAATTAACTAAAGCCCCTTAACAAGGTGGTTCTGACAACTGCACGAGTTGACTAAATTGGGAAACACTAACAGTTCTTTCAAAATTAAACGGAACAAGTTGTGGTCAGACGTTTCGAGGAAATGAAATCATGCGCGCCTTTAGGAAAACAACCAATCATTACTTAACTGCAGTAATTCAGTTTGACCGGTTAACAACTGAGCTTTGTACAACTTTTGCAGATGTTGGTGGAAATCAGAAAGGAGTTCAAAACAAAACTGCGGCAGAGAGTGAACTTCCGGCATCAAAAGGAGCAAGCGGAACCTCTACTGTTAACAAACCAGTCGCAAGAAATGCACAAGGTAGGTGTTATCTGACACCTTAAATGGACTAATTTCTCCTTCCAATTGCCATGAATAGTAAAAATAAAGGTAATGAAATGAGGAACAGTGTATCGAATAAAGGAATCCCCAACTTAGTAGTAGTGTCATGTTGTTGTACCATGCGTTCAATTGCCTAAGAAGGTTCAGGAAGACGAAAAGGAAATGTTCCACAGAAAAGGTCTCCCTCGTGCACCTCTCAGCTGGCTAATAGAGAAAACTCTTTTAATTCACCCAGCTTGGAGAAACATTATTTCAACGTGCCTGGCTAGGGGAAATTGGACTTGGCTTTAACCACGAGGAGAGCTGAATGTGAAGGAACGTTTCCGATCAATTTCCAAGCTCTTCCGAAGACATTCGACTGTTGCCCAGAATTATGGTAGATTTCCGTACATTGCTTAGAGGTCATTTGAACATTTCCCATTATTTTCTACAAGAAAGCGGAAGATGATAAATGTGCAAAGGCTAGCTCGCTGCAGGCTGGGTGAGAAATATTAAGAGCAAATGTCCCTAAGGTTTGAGCAAAATTGGAAATGGCCAAAATAAACTTTCCTTCATTTTTTGTGTGAAGTTACTCCTTTAGGTGAATGTTATTATGATGGCATTTTTTTCATTTCTCGTGCTAAACCAAACTTGGTATCAGGAGGGGAAGTTCATGCCCAAAAATGCATTTTTTTGGATGTTTTAATCCTCGAAAATGGACTTTTTGTAAGCTAATTTTATCGAAGCACAAAGGACTGGTTGAAATTCTATTCACATCCTAGCAAACTATCATCCTTCCACTTTACAAAAATGTTATTAGATTTTTTCCTTGTTCACGGGGGGATCCCTGGCCCTCCATTCTTTGTAAGGGGGGGGGAACTCTACTTTTGAAAAACTGAAAATGAGACATCTTTGACTAAAACAAAATCTAACTGGTATTCACATTTTGATTGAATTCGAAGTTGTAAATAAATATTTCATCCTTTCTTAATCTTTTGATGCTTAAAAGTCCGCGGGCACTCCAGTGGTTTTTGCAGGGCACGTGATTTAAAACAGGCACTTTAGGCAAAATGACAATTTTCTACTATTTTAAGTGACCACTTGTCAGAACTTAAGGAATGCTACAGCAGTTATATACCATCATGCTGTTTCTTTATCATCTATAGACTGCTATTATTTCCCTTTTGTAGGATAATATTACGCGAATTGAGAAATATGACTTTTTCAACATCACACTCTCGTTGGGGACTGTTAATTTATGCAAAAACAGCACTCAGTTAACCGGTCGAGAAAACTATAAAAATAAACTAGACAGTCGACTAAACTAAAAAGATAAGCTTTATAAGAAACAATTGTTGTCTGACATACCATTTTGTAAAGCAATCAGTTCAAGAGCGGCCTTAGCGCCAACCCCAAGTTGCGCCGAATTCAGAGATCCTTCAAGGTTCCATTTCGGTCAGGACGATTATTATCGCCAGATCAAGAGTTCAGTTCTCATCCTTGCAGCAGCCGCAACTGGTTTCGTTTACAACGATCTTCTATCCAGTTTGCTGCAACCGCCAACAGATCAACCAAAACACTGCAAAGAGCTCCCAGAGAAGCAAACATCACTCGATACTCCACCAATCCTGCTCTCGCCGCCATGTTGGATTTCGTGACATGAGTCAGTTCGGGTATTTCCGGTATCCATTTTTGTCCCGCTGCTCAGAAATACTGTTTTTAAAAAGTCAACAGGCTTGTTCTTTCGAATTTTAAGCAAGTTCAAAATATTGAACTATCACATTATTTGATAACATTCTTCTTACTCGTACAAGAGAGTTGAAAGACTGAATGTTTACGATTGACTCTCTTCATTCTTCACTAAGTGGGGACAGTGTTTTTTGCAAGTTGGACATTCTGCTAAAATAGGAGGCCACTTGCAATTGCTGGGGAATTAAAAAATCAGATAGTCGAAACACGCGCTCATTCTCATCATTTTGTAGCGTTCCTCGTCGCCTTTGCAACATTTTCTGGGTTTGCTTTCGCCTCTGTCTTCTCCCCCTCTTCGTAAATTCTATTTAGAAAATCTTTCTGCTTTTCGTTAGAGGATGAACTGTTGGCCTGGTTGGGCTTCATTGGGGTTTTTTGACGATGGGTTTGCTTTAAGACCGGTTCCTGCAGCCTGCGTGCGTAGCCCTGTTACGTTTATCATACGGTGATTTCCCATCAGGTCGTATCTTGTGATCTCCGGTTTCAGTATGTTCAGTGCCGTTGCCTCAGTGAGGAAGACGGAAGTACGTTCGCACACATCCATCCACTGGGCACGAGAACAATGAGCCGACCTCAGTGAGATTTCTCTTCTGAAGTTGTACCTATAATTGTGGTCACTGTCCTTTCCATGTTATTATTCATTCTCACCTTCAGGATCGGCTTCTTCGTCATTTTTGTTTTTGTTTTGAGAAGGGCACAAAATCTCCACTTGCGGGAGAGCTTCCTCGATGATGGCGGAGTTCTCTGTGGTCTTCTTACCTTATTCTAACCTGATCAAAGCACAATTTTAAATCAAAAGCTAGAGTAAGCATGCTTCGCTAGTAGTTCGCTAACCAGGCTTGCTTGTATATGTACAATAGCCAACATAAACAGATAACTCCATTCCACATAAAAAGGAGATTAGGATAGGAGTTTCGTATGACCAGGTAAAGTTACTGCACATGAAGTATCATCCCTTATTATCAGTTTTATTTTCAAAGTGGCAGAAGAACTTTATGTTGCATATAAGCAGTGTTATTAAAAACATTTCCATCTTAACATTTTGGGGGAAATCGGAGATATGTATACAATTTTGCATTCCTTGACACAGTCCCTACGGTGTCCTAGTTACGGGGGGACAGGGGTACTCAATAAAGTTTTATACGGGAAGGCTCCGCCCGGAGGTTCAAACACTTACCCTTTAATATACTCATTTTTACCAAAATGGTACCCCTTTCATATACCTAGAGCAAAATCGCACCCCTTTTTTTATACCTCAAGGATAAGTCAAAACTATATGATTTCCTATAACTGCCACGTTTCTCTCGGGCTTTCAGTTATTCTGATCAGTTGCTCAAGGGGTGGCAAAATTTGGCACCCTTTTAGCCACCATTTCTTCCACTTTGCAGCCGATTTTGTGAACCTTTCATGTACTAAAATGGCAATCTTCCCTACCCTACCCTACCCTAATCTTCCCTACCCTACCCCTTTCCGGCCAGGACTCCCCGTGTAGCCCACTATAGGAAATACCCCCTCCCCCCCTCCCCCACCCTAGTTCAAAGTTAAAGAGCCGAAGATAAAACTCCGGGAAGCGGTACACCAAATAATCGTAAACATTCAATCTTTTAATTCTCATGTACGAAAAAAAAAAGAATGTTATCAAATAATGTGATAGTTAAATACTTTGAACTTGATTAAAAATTGAAAGAACAGGCCAGTTGACTTTAAACAGTGTTTCTGAGCAGCGGGACAAAAATGGATACCGGAAATACCCGAACTGACTCATGTCACGAAATCCAACATGGCGGCGAGAGCAGGATTGGTGGAGTATCGAGTGATGTTTGCTTCTCTGGGAGCTCTTTGCAGTGTTTTGGTTGATCTGTTGGCAGTTGCAGCAAACTGGATAGAAGATCCTTGTAAATGAAACCATTTGCGGCTGCTGCAAGGATGAGAACTGAACTCTTGATCTGGCGATAATAATCGTCCTGACCGAAATGGAACCTTGAAGGATCTCTGAATTCGGCGCAACTTGGGGTTGGCGCTAAGGCCGCTCTTGAACTGATTGCTTTACAAAATGGTATGTCAGACAACAATTGTTTCTTATAAAGCTTATCTTTTTAGTTTAGTCTACTGTCCAGTTTATTTTTATAGTTTTCTCAACCGGTTAACTGAGTACTGTTTTTGCATAAATTAACAGTCCCCAACGAGATTGTGATGTTGAAAAAGCAATATTTTTCAATTCGCGCAATATTATCCTACAAAAGGGAAACAATAGCAGTCTATAGATGATGAAGAAACAGCATGATGGTATATAACTGCTGTAGCATTCCTTAAGTTCTGACAAGTGGTCACTTAAAATAGTAGAAAATTGTCATTTTGCCTAAAGTGCCTGTTTTAAATCACGTGCCCTGCAAAAACCACTGGAGTGCCCGCGGACTTTTAAGCATCAAAAGATTAAGAAAGGATGAAATATTTATTTACAACTTCGAATTCAATCAAAATGTGAATACCAGTTAGATTTTGTTTTAGTCAAAGATGTCTCATTTTCAGTTTTTCAAAAGTAGAGTTCCCCCCCTTACAAAGAATGGAGGGCCAGGGGTCCCCCCGTGAACAAGGAAAAAATCTAATAACATTTTTGTAAAGTGGAAGGATGATAGATTGCTAGGATGTGAATAGAATTTCAACCAGTCATTTGTGCTTTGATAAAATTAGCTAACAAAAAGTCCACTTTCGGGGATTAAAACATCCAAAAAAAAGCATTTTTGGGCATGAACTTCCCCTCCTGATACCAAGTTTGGTTTAGCACGAGAAATGAAAAAAATACCATTATGATTACTTCCACCCGAAGGAGTAACTTCACACAGAGAATGAAGGGAAGTTTATTTTGACCATTTCCAATTTTGCTCAAACCTTAGGGACATTTGCTCAAACCTTAGGGACAATAACTACACAAGCGGGCTGATTTCTAGAGCTGCTTAACAGCGGTGACTGGCAAGAGAGGCAACATTTTTCCCATCAGCTAACTGTGAAATTAAGCATATGAAAGTCTAGTATAGAACGTCAAATCCTTTCTAATCAAAAAAATCGTTGTAAGAGATAGCATAGTTTGTTAGGGCAAACATACCAAGATGAGTAAATGCCAAGGCGCTTGTTTTCGGTGAAAGTTCGCTAGTAAAAAGAACGCACAAGGAACATTTCAACAGCGGCTAAAGGTTCTAGAATTGCGAACCATGCATGTTCTCATGACCATGTCATTGACTTTGAAAACGCTTTAATCATTGACAAAGGCAATAATCACATTAGAACGTTTTGGAATCCTGGCACACAATGATAACTCCCAATGCGGATTATAATTCTTATCCACTCCCAGAAAAATACAGCATTCTTTTTAACAAAAATTCTTAGTTAATTTTATTCCATCATATCATTTTGCTCCCATTTGCATTTTAGATTCTCGTTTACCGCCTTTTTATCATTTTACACGTTGAGGGCTGAAGTTTAGACAGCCGAAAGTTCGTTTTTTTAAATATTTTAACCAGAAAACGTTTTTTTTTTAATTATTATGTTTCATCCTGGTTGCAGCCCCTCGATATTAAAAAAAGCGCCAGACGGCAGATTTTAAGACGAGTTGAACTCGAATACAATATTACATCTTTATTTATAGAGATGAAAGAGCTCTCTGAGAAAAAGCAATGTGTAAAAAAAAAGAGCTTCGGGACAAGTAGTTGACGAGAGACAAAAACAAAAAGCAGACCAGGATGGCGATCTTTTGCTCGCACTCTATAAGACACTGGGCGCGAAAAGCTCTTATGATGATGATGATGATGATGATGAAAATACAAAACACATTTTCTATATACTGATGGTATGTATTTACCGTAAAATGAGAAGCATTCCGTATTCTATTTCAGAAGAAAGTCTCAGCAAACACAAGCAAGCTCAAAAAGGGCGTGGGAGAAGATTATCAGGGGAATGCGAAAAAGGCCAAGCGACGCCGTTCAATGAGAAAGGCAAGCCTTTAGGTGAGCATAAGAAGGGAATATGTCGCAAATAGTGAAGTATGAATGCACTAGAAGAGTTTCCGTTTCCTATTTAAGATAACACAAGAGATACTTGTCCGGGGCCAAGTTATCAAACGTGAAGCGGTTCGTGAGCAAACGACTACACAAAATAACCTTGACTACAAACTGAAATGGTCACCTATGAGAAGGTCGAACGAACTAAAAAAAGTTATTAATTTTTTAATCCAATTTTCTTGTAACGCAGATAGTATAAACCGTGAACAACGACCTGGAAGGCCTCATCCAGTGTCTAGGGATCCCACTTCATCGACACACCAAAATACGCGCCCTCTTCCCCGTGGACTGCTCCCGAGAAAAAATATATCTCTCGACATCAAAACTCTAAAAGAAAGGGACACTAAAGAGGTAGTCCACCAGTTAAATGAGGGGATGGTTCAGTTGAAGTTTTTTCTTCGATCACAAGAGGAACAACACAAAAGCGAGGAGTTCATCTTTGATTTAACTTGTACGTTGGCTGTTGCCTGCAGGGCTCCACTGGGTGAGAACACAAACAAGATCTTAGCTGCCCTTAAAGGCTCCACGTTTCTTAGCTCCAAAATTCCTAGTCTACTTGATCGTGTTCAAGCATCAGCAGCTTTGAACGACGCCGGTTGTAGACGAAGGCTCATCCAATGTCTCATCGCAGTATTCATGAAGTATTTGACGCACTTACCTAGTTCTTATGTAGACCTGCCTTATCCTCAGTTGAAACTGGCCTTGGATCGGTCGAACATTGAAAGCAAAGAAGAACTTAAGAAGGAGTTAGATGCTTTTAAGCAAGCCAGAGATGATATCATCAGAGGTGAAAGGCAAAAGCACACGTACGGCAGACGTTACACCAACAGAGCTGGAGAAAAGCCGCCAAACGATTTTAGAGACATACCGATCTGTCCCACGAACAAAGAAATCACAACTCAAGAGCGGCCTTTCCTGCGCAAGAACATTTCAAAGGGAAGATACGAAAATGCAGAGCACTATCTTGATGTGCAGTTCAGGCTGCTTCGAGAGGACTTTCTTGAGCCGTTAAGGGAAGGCATACACGATCTTATCCAAAACGTACCACGACAACAACGCAAACAGTTAATGAAAAACTATCGCAGCGTACGAATTTTCAGCAAGGAATTCACGCGGTCTGGAATTATTTATCAGGTACAAATCAATGTGTCTGGACTGGATACCGGCAGATGGGCCCATTCAAAACGATTAATGTTTGGCTCATTCCTTTGTCTTTCAAACGACAACTTCAAAACGATGCTTTTCGCAACTGTTTGTAAAAGAGAGCCGGAGGAACTAAAGAAAGGAAGAATCGAAATACGATTCATTGAAGAGCAAGATGTTTTTGGGATCGAGAACCGCAACTGCGTTTACCAAATGGTTGAGTCACCTGCTTACTTCGAAGCCTATCGCTATGTTCTTAAAGGGCTGAAGGAATTGGATGGAAAAACCTTGCCGTTCAAGAAATATCTCGTTGAATGCAGTGAAGAAGTCGATCCACCAGAATATCTACGACGCGATGAGTTCCAAGACGGGCCAGTTTGTTATGATCTTAGCAACGCTCTTGAAGTTACTAATACGTCAAACGCAACAGCAGTACCTGTTCTGCAGATAAATGCTTGGCCCTCGGTTAAGGAGCTTTCTTTGAACAGCTCTCAGCTCCAGGCGTTAAGAACAGCAATTACAACTGAGCTCTCCGTTATCCAAGGTCCTCCAGGAACGGGAAAGACTTACGTTGGAGCCAAAATTGTAAGATGCTTGCTTGAGAACCGAATCGCTTGGGACCCTCAGAAAAACTCACCGATGCTGATGGTCTGTTACACAAACCACGCGCTAGACCAATTCTTGGAAAAGGTGCTAGAATTTCTTAATGAGGAAGATATTATTCGCGTTGGGGGAAGATGCAAAAGCAAGCGCCTAGAGGGCTGCAATCTGAAAAAATTCACTCACCAGTACAGGTTGCGTGATGAACGCAAAGAAGTCGACATTAAGATGTGGCAAAAACAACAAGACATGGAAAACTGGAAGGAACATCTTGCAAATGCAGACAAACAGCTGTTGGAGTTCAACGATTTGGAGGAGCTAATGCATTCAGCACATGTAGAGCAGTTGTGGAACGCCATTTTTCCATCTAACGTGGCAAACGAGTGTCGAATGCCAAGCAACACCTTTAAATTGTGGTTATGTGACAACAAGCAAGTGGGTTCTTGTAACCAAAGGGCAAAGACGAAAACAGAAGATCAGACTGAAAGAGATCCGGATGGATCTATCCTGGAAGACATCGATGGAGAATGGGACGATAAAGTATCTTATGACGCTACATTGGTAGGGCCACTGCAGGATGCCCATGTAGGAAACCAAAACAAACCAAAACAAACCGAAACCTATCTTAACCCGAGAGAAGAATTCACAGACCAAAGCAGCAGCTCATTGGGGAACCAGTTATCCTCACACACTTCCAGAGCCAGTCCCGACGTAGATAAAGAATTGGATTCCACTCCTTTGGATAGCGGACCGGCGGGTCTTCAAGCGGAGGTAGAAATCGGTGGTGAAAAAGTTGATGAACTAAGTAAAGCTGTTGAAGAGACCATCACAATAGAAATGGAGGCTGATTTGATAAAAAATGAAAGATGCCTACATGGTGATGAAGATCTCCTGCTGCCAATATCACAACAAAAACATGACTTAGTTAATCAGGTACAACAACCAGGAATAAACGAAATAAACGATGATGAGTGGACGCTCGTGACACACAAGAAAAAGGGCAGCCCATTTTTCTGGCAGAAGAAAGAGGACAGCAAAGGGACTCAGGTGCTGGGTGTTAGAAATGAAGAAAAAAAGACATCAAACAAGAAAAAGAAGAAAAACAAGGGGAAAAACAAAACTTACCCAATCATTATCACTGGAGACATAACATCTTTGAAAGAAGAGCTGAAAAAGGAAGCAATGATGACCACTAAAGAGGTGATGGGCATTGACAACATTTGGAGTTTATCGCAATCGGATCGATTGCGGTTGTACCTCTTTTGGGTTGAGAGCTACCGCGAACGATACAGAGTAGAGATTCAAAGAAGTGAACAGGAATATGAACAGCTTTGTGAAGAGCTACAAGCAGTCACATTTGAAGAAGACGAGGAAATTATACGTCGGGCGACCGTTGTTGGGATGACAACCAGTGGTGCAGCTAGATACCACTCATTACTTCAGAGAGTAGCTCCCAAAATCGTTGTCATTGAAGAAGCTGCAGAGGTCATGGAAGCCCACATTATCACTTCTCTCTCGCACAACACAAAGCACACGATTCTCATTGGAGACCACAAACAACTTCGCCCAAAGGCAACAGTCTACGAGTTAGCCCAAAAGTACAACCTGGAAGTATCACTGTTTGAGCGAATGGTGATGAACAACATAGAATGCAAGCGATTATCCACACAGCATCGCATGCGTCCTGAAATTGCCGCCTTGACTAAACGAATCTACGACCACGAAATTACAGACCACGAATCAGTTTGCCATTTTCCGGACATATCTGGCGTTTGTCACAATATGTTCTTTATTGATCACTGCCGACCAGAAACTCTGATAGATGGTCTGCAGAGCTTTACTAATAATCATGAAGCCGAGTTCCTAGTAGCCTATTGCAAGTACCTTTTATTCCAAGGATATGACAGGAGACAAATTACAATTCTTACTATGTACACAGGTCAGTTGCTTCTCCTTCAAGATAGGATGCAAAGAGAAAGATTTGGATTTGTTAAGGTTTGCGCAGTTGACAACTTCCAAGGTGAAGAAAACGACATCATTCTTTTGTCCTTGGTGAGAAGCAATTCAGAAGGTCGCATAGGTTTCCTAGGTGAGTCCAACAGAATCTGCGTTGCACTTTCACGAGCACGCAAAGGATTTTACTGCATTGGAAACTTCGGTCTCCTGAAAAACCAGTCCAAACTGTGGGAGGAGATATGCAATGATCTACAAACAAAGGAAGCCATTGGAAACTGTCTACAGCTGGTTTGCAAGAGGCACAACAATGTCACTTGGGTACAAAATGGAAGTGACTTTAGCGGGCTGGGCGGATGCAACATGCCTTGTGGAGTTCGTCTTCAATGCGGTCATGCTTGTGACAGGCAATGCCATACCTCTAGCCACACCAAGAGTGAGTGTCTCAAAACGTGCTTCAATAGATGTCCTAATGAACACCAGTGCCAAACGAGATGTCATTATCCAAACGACTGTCCACCGTGTCGCCATAAAATGTCGAAGACAGTTCCTCAGTGTGGTCACGATCAGCCAGTGCCATGTCATCTTGATCCTGGAAAGTTTTCTTGCCGTTTTAAGTGCGAAAAAGTACTACAGTGCGGACACAACTGTGATAAAGCATGTGGTGAGTTATGTACAACGAATTGTAAAGTGAACTGCACAAAAACCCTCTCCTGTGGTCACAAAAAAGATATACCATGTCACCAGGATCCAAAGTTTCCAACTCAGTGCTACAAGACATGCGGCAAGCTTTTGCACTGTGGCCACCCATGTTCAAAGAGATGTAAAGAGAACTGTCAGTGTAATACCGAAATCGAGGTTCAGTTGCCTTGTGGGCATACGGAACGAGTCTTGTGTCGCGAAAAAAACTACTCAATCCAATGCAAGGCGAAGTGCGGAAGAAAATTGGAATGTGGACACAATTGTCTCGGAATTTGTCACGAGGACTGTAGGATGAGGAAGTGTAAGTTTGAAGTTCTTAAAGTTCTTTCATGTGGCCACCAACAAAGCGTTCCCTGTTACCAAGACCCACAAACTGCTTTTTGTTACGCACCTTGTCCAAGACTATTGGATTGCGGCCACAAATGTCCCTCTGTATGTGGATGTCTATGCCACGAAATTCAGTGCGAAGAACTTTGTCAAATAAAATGTGTGCGAGGTCATTCATGCCAAAAGCGCTGTCACTCTGGTACATCGTGTGGTGATTGCTTGGTAGAGGTTAATATGACAATTCCCGCATGTGGACACCCCACTAAGAAACTGTGCTACGTAGATCCAGGCTCACTGAAGTGCAAACAGCCATGCGAAAGAGTACGAAGCTGTGGACACCCTTGCCCAGAAATTTGCAGTAAGAAGTGCGAAGGTAGGTCGTGCAAGGTGCTTGTATCCAGAACATTATCATGTGATCATATGGTGACTTTGCCCTGTCACAAGAATCCAGATAAGTTTATTTGTAAGGAAAATGTTGAGGTTCACCTATCATGTGGCCATAAAACGTCCTTGGAATGTCATGTTTCAAAGGTTGGATTGCAAAAAGCCTTATGCAAGAAGCAAGTAGAGAAAGAATTGCTTTGTAAACACAAACTCACTCTTCCATGCTTTAAAAATCCTAAGGACTGCCCCTGTAGAAGGCAGGTCAACGTCGAGTTACCATGTGGGCATAGGAAGTCTGTAGCCTGCTCCACTTTGTCAGGGGGCTTACAAAATATTTCCTGCAAGGTGAAGATACCTCGAACATTACCATGTAATCACGAGGCAACTACCTTTTGTCATCAGAGACTGGAGGAGTATTTTTGTCGGGTGGAGGTCGAAATCACACTTCCGTGTGGTCACAATAAGCTAACAATGTGTTCCGGCAAGCGGGATGAACTGCAAGCTGGAATTTGTGACAAAAACGTAACGAGAAAACTACCTTGTGGTCATGAAAAGGAAATGAAGTGTTCAGATGAACTTGGCAAGGTTTTCTGTGATGCACCTTGTGAACGCCTTCTATCATGTAGACATCCCTGCCGTAATAAATGTGGTGATGACTGCGCTAACTTCAAGTGCGCTGTTAGTGTTAGAAAGGATTTGAGCTGCGGATATCATAACGTCAGTTGTCTTTGCGCTGATGATGTGTCTCAGATTATTTGTTCAAATCAGTGTACGAAAAAGTTGTTGTGCGATCATCAGTGTCCTGGGAAATGTTCTGAGGAGTGCAGTTGGTACCTCTGCCAAAAGATGGTGGTGAAGAATCTCAATTGCGCAGGAAACCACTCCTTTAAAATGCCTTGTAGTGGCGATTCCAGCAACGTAATATGCCAGAAACGCTGCAACAAGAATCTCGATTGTGGTCACCCGTGTCCAGGGCTTTGTGGAGAGCCGTGTAAAAATATGAAATGTATAAGAGGAGTAGATGAAACGTATCCCTGTGGTCACAAGGAACGACGTCAGTGTTTTGAGAGCAAAACTGCTTCTTGCAAGGCACCTTGTCGGCGTCGAAAGAGATGTAAACACATGTGCAAGGGTGTCTGCGGTGAACCTTGTTCTAATTATCCCTGCAACGAAACTGTGAGTAAAACCCTTTCGTGTGGTCACAAGATTGAGATGCCTTGCAGCTATTCTGTTGCTGAAGTACAGTGCCCTGCTTCATGCGGAGCAAAGCTGCCATGCGGTCACCAGTGTCCTGGGACGTGCATTGACTGCCAGCAAAGGGGTTCGCATGAAATGTGCCAACACCCATGCAGCCGCCCTCTTGTTTGTTGTCACCGTTGTTCCGCGACATGCAGTGAGCCCTGTCCACCATGTTTCAGAAAATGCACTCGACGCTGCCCTCATGGAAAATGTAGCCTAACCTGCTCGCAGGAGTGTATCCCGTGCAAAGAAAAGTGCAAATGGAATTGTCCTCATTACCAGTGCAACAACCTTTGTCGAGAGGAATGCGACCGCCTTCGATGTGATGCCCCTTGCCCAAAGAAGCTCGCCTGTGGCCATCCGTGTATTGGTTTGTGTGGAGAAAACTGTCCAACTTTGTGTGCCATTTGCCATGAGAAAAAGCTGTCATCCATGCTAAGTGATGGACGTCGTAAGGCAACTGAAGCCACAAGATATTTGCAGCTATTTGACTGTGGCCACATCTTAACGGTTGACGAAATGGATGCGTGGATGATACGTGAACTGGGTAATGATGTTCAACTAATTCGATGTCCCAGGTGTTCTATGGCGATTACCTTCAGTTTTCGCTATGGAAACCATATAAAGAGAACACTAAGGAACGTTGACAGTGTTAAGAAAAGAATACAAGTGCTTTCAAATGAGGCTTCATCGTTAATAAGCGGCCTTCTAAGAGATTCGCATCGCCTTATTAGGTACTTGCAGCAGATGAACTTTCCAAAGGACATCCTCTCGATGGAGGACAGCGTGAATGAACGGAACATTCCTTTCTTTTACACTCTTAAAAACCATCTTCTCATCATGCACCAGGTCGAGAAAGTGCAGGGCAGTTTGCAGAACGTGGCACACCAGCAAGCAAGTTCAAACGGGGAGATCGAGATAAAACGGTACTCAGGCACTATCAAAGATGCCCTACAAAAGATCGCAGAGTACCTCAAGAAGCCTCAGCTGGATTTGAGCACTCTTGATCACCTGTATGAACACACAAGAAAGTTTTTCCTGTTCGCCTCCATTTTAGAAGCCAAAAGCGAATCCATTAAGCGTCAAAGGCCATTTTCTAGCATTGCCGAAACACGTTTGAAAATGGCTTCCAAAGAATTTGATTTGTTTCTTCAAGGAAACAACGATGCTTTACAAATCGACTGGTTAGAGAGAATCGTCAGTTTGGTGAGGAAAGAAGTGAACCTCGCAACTCTTCTACTTGAGGAACCCAAAGAGTTTGAGAACTTTCCAGGCTTAAGCAGAAGCGTGTGGAAACTATGCGAGCACCGTCAAGTGTACTTTATCAGATCTATCGTGCGCAATGGAGAGGGTGTGAATGAAGTCAGCAGCGGATGTGGGCTATGTGTTGAGATAGATGACACTGACTGAGCAATGTCAAAGATAGGCGATAACAGTCAGGAAGTAACCGAAATACGATGGTTGTGTGATTTAGTGCGTCAAACGTGTCAGACATTTTATGGTTAAAACCCTGGTTATTAAAGGAAATTTTGATGCCTTCAAGGAAACAAAAACAGATGTACATTCAAATGGTTGGGCGTGGTCTTAAAAATGACAGGTCGCTTAATCCTACTGAAGCAGAAATGCTCGTCTGGGCTGACGAATCCCTTAGATAGCAGACAGATTTTATCGTGGGGTAAACGCATAATGAAAGTAAAGAAATGTTCATCAACAACGAACCGGACAAGGTGCATAAAAAGAGCTAGACCTCAACGTTCATGCCGCAAAACTGATTGATTGAGTATGAAGCTAGAGATGCAGTTGGTCTGGAGCAATGAAGAAAAAAATAAGAAGAAAGCCCTGAATCAAGTAAAGTGCATCAACATGGAAACATCCTGAAACTCAAGCGCAGAAAAGGAAGGGGGAAGACTTCTAATTCCCTCTCTCTCTCTCTCTCCTTTTTCAAGCTTGCTAGAGAAAGACTACAGTTGAGTATGAGCGATGTGGGTTGTCATAGATACTTCTGAGTTTTAAAATATTTGAATTTTTTATGACGTTAGGAGTTAGGGAAGAAGTGATAAAAAACACTATGGGCTGCTACTCTTGGGCATACTTCAATTCGCTTGTTTTCTCTTAGGAATGAGGATGTTTTTTTCCTCCCTAGGACGACATGACTAAATTTCACAAAAGGAAAGCTTGCGTTAAATTTGAGAACACGTGTATAACGTGGGAACATGAAGCGCGAATGGCCTCTGATGGAGCCATCATTATTAAACCCAGCGCACGTCTCCTTATATCATAAACCGGAGGAAGGAGTAGCCCTTCCGCTGGAGAATAAAAAAAGAGCGACTTGAAGCAGCAGGTCCAGATTAGCTGTAAAAAAAGTTAGCTCTTGTGCTTCTTCTCATGTTTATTAGTAGATGCTAGAAACTATGAAACAATCAAGAGCTTTTAAAGGCTGCAAGCTGTTGTGGCTAACTAAGGACTCGCTTGACCTCCTGGGAATGACTATCGATAGTCTATTGAATTTCGATGAACAAGTCTCGCTTATCTGTAAAAAAGTCAACAATCAACTGAATGTTATGATAAGATTCCGTAAGCTTGTAAACACTTCCACCATGTTAAAATTGTATAAGGCCTTTGTTCTGCCACATTTTTAGTATTGCTCTGTAGTTTGGCATTTCTGTAGCGCAAGGAGTAGCGAAAAACTGGAGTCATTGAATAAGCGTGCACTGCGTGTGGTTTTTAATGACAGGGAATCAACATACAATCAGCTATTAGATAGAGCAGCAGCTACATCACTTTACAATCTGAGAGTACAAAATATGTTAATCACGATTCATAAATGTATCCATAACAATTTCTACCCTGCGTATCTTAAGGACTTATTAACGTTGCGCTCAACGGTCTACTCTCTGAGAGGAACTGATATATTGTCGTTGTGTAGACCTGCTTCCACTTCTTATGGTCTTCACTCTCTTAAGTATTTTGCCTGTAAAACTTGGAACTCTCTACCTGGGAACATTAGAACGGAGTCCACTTTGGCTGGTTTTAAACATCTGATACGAACCATCTCCTTTCATAGCACTTAGCATTAATAGATATATGATTAGTACTTAGTAATGTTATTTTATTATTTGTAAATCTTTCTTTCTTTTTTTTCTCGAAGATATTAGCTTTTTAGCTACCCTGTAAATTCGAGATAAAATAAAGTCATGTTGTTGTTGTTGTTGTTGTTGTTGTTGTTGTGGCGCCGGTTTTCCACCTTATCGCGCGTTTTTCGTGTTCTCACGTTGTCTAAGATGGAATGAAAGCGCAAGCTAAACCTAGTTCCAAAGACGACTCATCCGTTGAGTTTTCAAGCTCAAGATGCTTTGCTCCTTAGGAAAGGTTAATATACATGATATTAATGCTAAGTTGAATTTGACCAAAGTGACACGAATACTAATTTACCAATCAACAAAAGCCCAGAGGATCTAGAACTCTAAAAACACCAACCTTTTAAACTAGTAGTTCTTATAAAGAATTAAATGCTTCCGATCATGAATTCATCCAGCCAAACTACTGTTTCTGCTCATTGTCAATACTCTGTCGACGATGTTGCTTGTTTCCGACAAGTGAAACACATTTACCAACTCGCTGCTTGATTGTTGCACGTTCGACTGTTCGTTCAGTTCGTTCAAGAGTTAAATTATAGTAAACGGGAGCAAGAAACTTTCTTGATTAGTACCAGTGGGAAGAAAATAGCACGTACGCCACAGTTACTACGCTGTGCGCGCACAGTAACACGGGTTCAATGACGTCACCGAAAATGTGTCGTGCACCCGGAAAGAAGGACAGGCTACAGACTATCGCTCGTCTGTGAATGAGTCGCCCAAACAAAGGAATAGTGTGCTACAATTTTTCATAAGTAGTACTTGGTGTCCTGGAATGGGGCTTGGGCACGAACACAACTTTTTTTTAGATGCACAGAACTATTTTCAAGGGTGTACTCAGGAACAAGTACTTACCTTCCCACAATTTCACGACTTCCCAAGTCTCACCCATTGGTAGGGGTTCCCTGTTTGCAAAGTCTATTGCAAGACAAACAGTAGAAAAGTGTCTGAAGACATTTTATGTTTTAGCGTGCCCCATCAAGGGCAACTGGACGTAACGGAGCCTTAGGCTATAAACGTATCTTAAAGCACATCGACTTTCAAATCATTTTTGCGTTTCCCAAAAGACTAATGCAGCTTTTGTTGCAGTTAACCAAAAAGGAGAAACGACTGTATACTATAGTTCATGGTATCTTCGTCCGTTGTGTCACGTGGTAAAAACTGGCGGAAAACAGGCTGCTACAGGAGGCTCAGGATCCGGACCAAATTTTATTAAATGCACCATTAGGTCAGTGCGCGTAACGTCTTTGAAGAGCGCAAAAAAACCCGCACCCCCAAGCAATTGTTTTTACCAATTCTGATACCAAACGATTACGGAGAATTCATTAGAATAAATTTTGCATTTTAAACTTGAACGAATTTTCAATATCTCTATGAGCAGGTTTTGTTTTTTTTTCTATTTCAGATTAACAGAAAATAGATGCTGTTGCTAACCATAAACAAAATACAATGTAACTAGTACTAACAGTAGATGAAAGGAGCGCTTTCAAAACGTGTGTTCGTAGCTGAGATAGAGAGTCCAGACAGAAAGGATTCTTACAAATTAGTCATACCGTATTTTCCTCGATTAAACGCCATGGGGGGTTTATTTATAACTCTACCTTGTAGATCCGGAGTTTATTCGAACCCGGCTTTTATCTGGGGCCCGGCGCTTATTTTTTAAATGCATTTTTCAGCCATCCGTTGTTTTATCATCAGTACTTGAGGGTTTATTGAATTAAGAACCAAATTTCAACAAAAAGTTTAAAACATATGAAACAATGGCACCAATTTTGTCTCATCTCAGTAAATCTAAAAAAAAAACCACATTACTGACAGGAACAGAGATTAAACTTTTTTCAACGTTACATCACGTTACATTTCTCCGTGAAACCAAGAAGGAAGTGTATCGACAACTGCCCGACAGCAAACGTACTGTGGGAGCAATTTAGAACAAGGTGGTGTCCATGTTCCTGCTCCATCAGTTCTGAGAAAGGCAAAATTATGGAACGATTCAAGGAACTGCTGAAGAAACGCTGGAGGAACCCTCGAGATGATCTTGGTGGACAAGCCGGCAGAAAAATAGGTTGACACGTTACCTGATGCGTCGTTTGTTTCATCTGTTTTAATTATAGAGTTCAATTAAAATTGTAAAAGGTAGTTTAGGTTTGAAAATCAGTGTAGAAATTCAAATAAAATGGTAGAAATAGAACTAGTATGCAGTTACGAAATAAACGCCGGGATCCCGAATAACCGCCGGGGACGGTTATTTTAAATTCTGTAGACCCGGCGTTTATTTGAACCCGGCGTTAAATCGAGAAAATACGATATTACCTTTTAGCTAAGTTTATTGGTTATAGTTCTATTGTTTGCAAGTTTTTTAACCCCTAATTTCGACTTAGATGCAAGTTGCATCGCAAAGAGTTAGCTGGTGTGTGCATTGAAGCCGTTTGCCTATCTAATTATTCGGGAAATATAATAAAAAGAAACGTACGTACCTTGTACGACTTGTATGGTCCCGTGACAGTAGGGCGTATTGTGGGTGAAAGTTCATTTTCCGCACCAAATCTGGCAGATTTTAACGATTTCTCCTGTAAGAAGAACACGTAAGCGCGGCCTGTACTTAAAAACACCCCGTAAATATCATTCTCGACCCCAGAGCTATTCTCGGAGGAAGATAAGAGCTCTGGGAAACCCTGGGACGGATTCGGCTCTGATTGGTTTTCCGTTAGAATAATGGAAACGCTTCTGATTGGACAATCTGTTACGCGCGAAAGAAAATTATGAACGTACAAAGGGCAGTTGATGGTGATGATTTGCCTTTCACTGATGGTCCTTGGGCGTGTACGAAATCGAAAACATAGCTCAGCACATGAAAAAATGTAATTTCTGGCGGTTGAGTGACCTGGAACGAATAAGTGAGAAATTAATATTCTGTCGGCGCGATTGAGAGGCTCGGGTGTTGTCATGTGACCTTCGGGACTATTTAAGCTTTTGACGAAGATATTTTGTAATTCTACGTCAGTCAGTCTTCTCCTGTTAAGTTCCTATCTTCTTTCTAGTTTTATTTTTGGAAGGGTGTTTTACGAGTACCTCTTCCTCGAGGTCTAGTGCCACTGCATTAGATGGGGAATATGTTTCCACATTTTTTTGGCCAGAAATAAGGAGTAGTTTTTTAGGGGTTTTTCGTATCTGTCGTGGTACATTATTCGAACTTTTCATACCTTAGTCCTATGATGCGCAACTCTGTATGTATTATTTCGAACGATTAACTACTAGCTATAGCGCGTGTAATCATCAGATTACTGACTGCATCTTTCTTAAACAAACTATTTCACTTTGATTGCTCGTGTTAGTGTTGTCAGAATTAGGTGACTATCCGAACCATGTGGGTAAACCCCCTAACACATCTCTCTTTGAACATACAACGGCTTCGATAACTGACTTTTACTCAACTTTAAACTTAAACTCGGAGGGTTTATCAGCTTGAGCTCAAGCGAAATCCAAGGCTTCATCAAGTAGTGCCGCCTTTTTCATCTTGGACTGAGCAGCATGCGCTGTGAAGGTCAAATAGCCAGATTTTGGCTACGCTCACGCGGAGTTTCCCAGAGCCCTTCGCTCCCTCAGTCATACAAATGAAAGGTGTTCTAAAGTCGAAAATGCTGTAAATATTTACTACATACATTGCCTAATGTTTTTTTCTCCGAATAGAGAATTTGGATTTGCCCTTATTCTTGAAGTTTAAAGTGCGTGAAAAAATGTTCATGGGCTCCAATTTGCAGTTGACAGAACGCAAATTGGCAAAAAAATTTCTAGTCTCTTTCACTTCCTTATGAGGTTCCGCCATTTGTTTTAACGATTAGTGCTTTTTCAAATCATTGTCGACCCTTGCTCGACCACGAATATAGATTAGAAGCTTCAACCAATGGATTTTTTTTTCTCGTGATCGCCATATTAATATACCACGATCTATTTTCTCTTTTGTAAGAAATAAAGGGTAAATTTGGCCGCTATTGAAAGGCTGTATTACCTAAAAAGAAGCCAAAATCACAAATTTCGTAAGAAAAAATTCGTGGTACTTATTTTCAAATTCTTTATTTGAGATTGAAATAACAAAGAAACAGGGTCGGTTTAGGGTTCCATTTAGACGGCAGCATTTTCGTCCGGGCTCCAAGCAAAGTATGCCTTCGCCCTCCCCGCGGATCCATGGTTAATATTTCGGGGCCCCAGGCCTCCAGGGATCCTCCTTGAAGACCCTGATAAAAACAAAAATCATGTCATGTTTTGACCACCACTATATCGGAGCTCAAATCGCTTAATCTGAACTGGGGACAACCTAAAAAGCTTCAAAGAACCGTGATAAATGAAGGCATTTTGTTTCCACCTTAATGACGCGCCATTATGCGTGGAGGCCTTGGGTGATGATGACTTGACTTCCAAGCAACATCGCTTTACTAAAGTAACCACACTTAGAAACTACACTTGCAGAATTAATACTGAAAGCTAAAATAGATACGTAAGAAAATAAAGTGGAAATAATAGTTAAAAATTCGACACTTGCGTGCAATGCATCCACAACCACTATTGAGCATCACGCGCATTGCATTCCACTTTCCTCTGTCGCTGATTCTGTTGTCCATTCGATTTTTACGCAATCGACGTTTCCGAGAAAAGATAAATGTCAACGAGACCAAGGGGTTTAAACACTCAAGAGGTCAGTTTCCTAGAAAGATAATTCAACCCATTAAACCTCTCCTTATGAGAAAACCTTTTAACAGTTTCTCTTGTACAATTTAATCTGGACTGCACAAGAAAGAAGTACAGCACCTTTCTGGGAATCTGTAACTACTAGGGTGCCCTTACAGGTAAGCGAACAATAATCTTCCATTTCTTTTACCTTCTGGCATTTTTATGATCAGTTAAGATTGACCTACGCCTACGATGGAGAGAGCATGAAATTTTCCACTGAATTGAAGGTGCGTTTACCCTCATTTTCCTCGAACTGAAGGCGATCTCAGAGGCACATTAGATCCCAGACAAAAGAGGAGCATCCAAAACTGCCAGCGATCTTTCCATTCATGTTGAAGCGGAAAGCGAGAGCGCGAGTGAATGCATTATGCAAGAGCTGATTCTTGCATAATCCGTGACGATCTTGATCATTCCAGCCTTTAAGAATCTCCGAACTTTGAAGCATAAATTGCCATCAGACGTTTTATTATATTCTCCCCATATTAGCTACATATTCACAAAGCTTCCGGCATAGCCTCGTGGACAGTGAGATACAGCAATATTGACGTTCTGTCGTCGTCTGCCGTGGCTCGGGTTTTTACTTTTGCTGCACTGAAGGGTAAAGAATTGGGATATTGCAGTACTTCTGTTGGATAGGAATTGTCATATTCCTATGGTTTCGAGTGTGATACAGTTATATGCCCTTTCTACTTTCTCTTTTGCCTGACGAATTTGCTCCTGAGCGGAAGGAACACGTTTCGAAAGCATATAACTGACTACAATGGCAGGCGTTTATTTACATTATGATCATAGCCGAAACTATTTGAAATTCATGAGGCCGAAGAAACTTTCTAACAATTTTACACGTGTATCTAAGAAAACTTAAACACTGTTATCGGTCTGTGACTGGATAGGTATGTCTTCCCGACCGAGTCGAGAACAAAACCCTTGTCTGTCTTGGAAATTAGGAATCTCTCGATGTGTTGTTCCTTTATCGAAACCTCATTTCTGCCTTCTTGTCTGCTTTTTTTCACTGGTCCAGCTGGTTGTTTATTCTGCGAACAATGCTTCACTTTGGTATAAGAGGTTTGTTCTCGTTGCTAGTTACAGAATTTCAGTTGCACTCAGTGACCTGTTATGAAACGTCGCTTCATAATCACTAGCGACTGCGATCAACACATCAAGAGCAATCGGCCACATAAAACCTCTCGTTTCCCCCTGTTCGCAATGCGTTTTAGAGATTCGAAAAACTTTGTGGCAACACTTAACCCCTAAATACAGCGACATGAGCTAGACAGTCAGAAGTTGATGGGAATGAATGGCTTGAGAAACACTATACAGAGTTAGCCAGCCACCACTCTCAGTCTTGTATAAGTAGATATTTTAATAGCCAGTTATTATTCACATAACATCAAGAAAGAAACATGGCCAAAGGGAAGCTCTACTTGCAAGTTTTCACTAGAATGATCACAATTAAGGACTTCATTCTGTTCACTCACACATTATGTTAAAATTTATTTAATACATTTCATAAACTGAAGTGGACTTTGGCCGGAGCGAAAGGGTTCAAAGATTACTTCCGCAAAAGACAAAAGCCATAACTCATTATCAAAGAAGACTCACCAAGAATAACACGGGATAACGGGAGTTCGAGATAGCCAGCTGTAAATAAGTGAGTGAATAAGCCAAACGAAACGGGTTTCAGATCGAGGTAGCTGAGTAACCAGCAGTTACGATTCTACAAGCAATTGCAAAAAGACTTGAGACACTCCACATATTTCCGCTCATGTTTCACATTCCCAAATGGAACACCTTTCCACTCCCTCCCCCTTATCAATGTTATATGGTTTAGACATGTCATTCAAAATAATGAAAATGAAAGTCCGAATTTCGGGGGGGGGAGTGTCTCAACCATTTTGCGATTGCTTGTAGCTCACTTGAATCGCGACACTTTCAGCTTTCATAGGTTTTACATTGCATTTTTGCAGCACCTAAATTACAACAATCCTGACAAGGGGAGGATGACTAAGATGCATTGTCTATACATACAATTTTAACGAACATACTGTAAAATCCTACTTTTAAACCCTTATGCATATTTATATTTATGTTAAATAGCGCAATATAAATTAATAAATTATTATTTATTATTATTATGCAATTTTGCTTATAAGTTTGTTTGGTAAGTACAAGATATTGTGGCAAGGAATCGTTGCAACCTCGTCCCCAGGGTCTTCTCGCTTTTCAAAATGGCGGCGGTTCGGGAGAAGACCCTGGCACACAGCAGATCACGTGTCTCCAACGAGGATGGAGATGTCTTCAAAATGGCGGCTACGGCGAAAAGGGTGAGAAGAACTGGGTACGAGATGCAAGGTGAAGATAAACAAAATGGCGGAAAAAGCTGAAGTTTAGTTCAAGAAAAAATAGAAAAACAGACACGTTTTGCATGTAAGAGTCTTAGGAATACGGCAGAGTGTTAGAGGTCTTGTTTTTGCTGTTCATTGTTTCTTTTTTGTTATTTTAAAGTTAGGAGTAATGGGTTTGAGCGTACTCTACTGCGGAACTCCGTACCGCTATTTGATTATTCAATGTTGCTCAAGTGAACATATTATATTTTTGTTTCATGAGGCTTTAGGCAATAAATTGCCTCATCGTTACATTGTTACAAATCTCTCCTTCTTAAATATTGTTATAAATCCGTCCTTCTTAACATTATATGCTTCAGCTTAAGACTTTTCGAATATATCAGGCTCAGATTAAGCTTGAAATATAAATATTATGGAGTGAGCTTAGGCCTTTAATAGAAAATGACTCATTTATTTATTTATTTATTTACTTACTCGTTTATTTATGCTTATTTACAGTGCAACCTCGATTTAATGAAGTGCAAGGGAATGGGAAAAGAGCAGTGTTGTATGGACTGGTTAAACTAAGTTTTGATCTGGCATATTCCAGGTGCTGCTTTGGAGGCAGTGATAATCATTTTGGCTTTTTTGAATTTATTTGTGCCCATTCTTTGGGCTACAGTTTTGCTTGTACAGTTGCAGGTCTCCAGGCTTTGTCGCTTTCAATATTGTTTTCTACCCTTTAGTTTCAGTAAGTCTCATTAAATACTAGAACTGAGGAGATTGTGAGACTGTAAACAATGGAAAAATAAAGCATTTTAACAGTTCTGGGGATAATATTCCCAGGTTTGAGAAAATTTTCTGCTTAACAACTTCAATCAATTGAGTAACCTGCAGCTGGATGAAGTTTGAAAGTGTTTCAAAAATAGAAATGGGAAAGAGAGGATTGAACTCACCTGAGGGAGTAATACACAAGTGATGGAATAGTACACAACTGACGGAGTAATAAACAACTGACAGAATTATCATCCAACTGACTGAGTGTAACACAACTGACCAAGTCTGAGACAACTGACTGGGTAATACACAACTGACAGAGAAGTACACAACTGACCGAGTAATGCACAACTGATGGGGAAGTACACAACTGACTGAGTAATACATGACTGACAGCGTTATCATGCAACCCACTGAGTGATATAGAACCGGCAGAAAAATGCACAAGTGACCAAGTGATGCACAACTTCCAACTGCAACTTGCAACATGCAACTGACAGAAAGGTTACACAAGTGACCAAGTAACGCACAACTGACGGGGTAATACACAACTGATAGAATTATCGTACAACTGACTGAGTGATACACACAGGACCTTTGCATCAAATTCCCTACTCCTCGGGCAAGGAAAATACATGTAGCCAAATGACTGAGGTATGCCCAGAGGGGAGGGGGGATGTTGAAGATTCGAATTGATCAGCACATAACCTTCAGTTACAAATCCCACTTTTTAGGATGACTCGTTATTTCTTTGAACCTCTGTTGTAACTTTTAGTGGATGTTTGTGGTGTTCTAATTGGATCTGCAAACCCTTTTTATTTGGCTTAGATTGACATGAGAATAGTTTTAAAGTAGAGACATGAGATGGGAAATCACTTTAAGAGACCATCAAAAACTGATATCCACATAAGAGGGACATAAGAGCACCCCAGGTTGATAGCAGTCAATTATGATATTCCTTTCCTTGTTCTTAACTTTAAGTCCCGATATCAACAAGCATGTTCTCCTCACTATTCTCTGTAAATGTCTTATGGTACTACTTGAGAGAATTCACATATTTTAAACATCCAGACATTTTATTTTTGGTGATCATTTCCTTTATTCTCAGGGCCTGTATGTTTGAACAAGTAGTGATATTGTAAGGAGAAATTAGATGTTTGTTTGTCACTACTGGGGCTTAAAGGCCTAACTACACTGAAATCTTTTACTCTCCTTTTTTTCCCTGAAATCCTCTCTTTCAAATGATTTAAATTTTTCAAACACTTTCAAACTACACCCAGATAACTCAATTGATTGAAGTTGTTAAGCAGAAAATTTTTCAAACCTGGGAATATTATCCCTAGAACTGGTCTAACACTTTAGCAATCCACTGTTAAAATGCTTTATTTCTCCACTATTTACAGTCTCACAATCTCCTCAGTTCTAGTATTTAATGAGACTTACTGAAACTAAAGTGTAGAAAACAATATTGAAAGCGACAAAGCCTGGAGACCTGCAACTGTACAAGCAAAACTGTAGCCCAAAGAATGGGCACAAATAAATTCAAGAAAGCCAAAATGATTATCACTGCCTCCAAAGCAGCACCTGGAATATGCTAGATCAAAACTTAGTTTAACCAGTCCATACAACACTGCTCTTTTCCCATTCCCTTGCACTTCATTAAATCGAGGTTGCACTGTAAATAAGCATAAATAAATGAGTAAATAAATAAATAAATAAATAAATAAATGAGTCATTTTCTATTAAAGGCCTAAGCTCACTCCATAATATTTATATTTCAAGCTTAATCTGAGCCTGATATATTCGAAAAGTCTTAAGCTGAAGCATATAATGTTAAGAAGGACGGATTTATAACAATATTTAAGAAGGAGAGATTTGTAACAATGTAACGATGAGGCAATTTATTGCCTAAAGCCTCATGAAACAAAAATATAATATGTTCACTTGAGCAACATTGAATAATCAAATAGCGGTACGGAGTTCCGCAGTAGAGTACGCTCAAACCCATTACTCCTAACTTTAAAATAACAAAAAAGAAACAATGAACAGCAAAAACAAGACCTCTAACACTCTGCCGTATTCCTAAGACTCTTACATGCAAAACGTGTCTGTTTTTCTATTTTTTCTTGAACTAAACTTCAGCTTTTTCCGCCATTTTGTTTATCTTCACCTTGCATCTCGTACCCAGTTCTTCTCACCCTTTTCGCCGTAGCCGCCATTTTGAAGACATCTCCATCCTCGTTGGAGACACGTGATCTGCTGTGTGCCAGGGTCTTCTCCCGAGCCGCCGCCATTTTGAAAAGCGAGAAGACCCTGGGGACGAGGTTGGGAATCGTTGCTTTAGGGCGAGCAGCGCGCGCCACGAAACACTCATACGACAGTCGTAGGCAAAACTCGTACCGTCTAAATCGGCCCTTAGTTGACTTAGTGTGACCGGCAAAGAATTGTGGAAGATGAGGTGTGCTTATATGTAGGTGTGGGTATGACTGGAAAGACGCTTTGTAACCAAACTGCTGGGAGTATGATTGGGTGGACCTACAACCGGACGGGCTTACAACAGTTAAAACTGGGTGGAACTACAACCCGGTGGGCTTACAATCGGGTGGAACTATAACCGTTTGAGCCCGCAAACAGTTGGGCCTATAACCTGGTGGGCTTACATGAGCAGTTGGTCCTATTTGGGTGGGCTCAGAAGCAAATGGGCTCATAACTAGATGGGCTATTAACCACCCTGTAACTGGGTGAGCTTATAACTGGGTGGGCTCGTATCTGGGTGAGCGTATAACTGGGTGGGCTTATAAGAGGTTGGGCTCATAACCAGATGGGCCTATAACCGGGTGGGCTTATGATCGGATGGAAGTATAGCCGGATGTACCTATACCCTGGTGGCCTAAAACCGAATGGGCCTATAACCGGGTGGACCTACAACTGAATGGATTATCGGTTAGCGGGGGGTAGGGCGGGGTGTAATAGGTATCAGGTAAGGCAGTTGTTTCATATAAAGAGTTGAACGTATATTATGCAGGGATAAACCATTATTCCAAACAAGTGAAACAAGGGAATAAAATACCTTAGAAAATACCAACGGTCTACCAGCAGATTAGTGTTACGACTCCATGAGGTAGGTCTTATGTCTTTAACGCCTCTACGAAATGCTGACACTGTTGATTCTTAAAAGACTTAAAACGAATAACTTTAAATGGACGCACTTTTTAATTTTTTGGATTTCGTATTGTATTTTTAGCAAATATTTCATGGTACCTTCTTTTAGCTAGCTAATTTTGGATAACTATGTAAAGCATATTTCATTACGTCATGAAAAATGCGCTCTAAAAATTTGGGTTAAACACGGGTTTAACTCACTAGTGAGGACACACAACGTTTTTCTTTACTATCGAACATTCTCAACATAGGAAAATTGATGCTTTTGTTTTTAGAGGGAATGCAATTCTGGATAGGAAAAAAGGTCAGCTAGGATTAGCGTCAAAGGCAGTTACAGCTTGCATTTTCGGTGAATGATACTCCGTTTCCTTAACATCCCTAAACATTTCTGTCGTGCTTTTAACCACTCGGCCCGACTGAGATCGAACAGTGAAGAATTTAATGAATATATTCCCTTTAAAGGTCTTAACAGACCTACGGCTTACCACTGTTTTGTGTGTCGATTGTGCGCATGCCAAAAACGCTATTGAAACATGTGAAGAGGACGTTTGCCGTGGGCTTTTATTCAAATGTTCATTCTATGATATTTTCCGATTCAGCACCATGCCCTCGAAGAAAGGGAAATGGAAAGAGGACTTCGACGAACAGAGAAGGGATCGCGGCGATTTAAAAGGTAATGCAAGGCCATAATTCCAATCTCTGAAATGCAAAGACAAAACACTCTGATTACCTTATTCTGTTCTCCTCGCATTGAACTAATTTACACTTTTTAGACAGGGGCTTCGGACAAACCATTTCTCTTTAAAATAATCCTGGATTCATCAAAACATCGCATCATTGTTCTCTTCTGTCTTCATTATTAAACAGTAATCTTTTTTAAAACTGTGCTCATCATTTAGAACATTTAGAACTAAAAATTGAGCTTGATTACCTCAAACGTGAAGCTATAGTAAGAAATTTAGGGAATGACATTCTATGTAAAGCAACACTGACTGAACAGGAGCTATTTGGGTAGGTGCTTGAGGGGCGATCTGTGTTTATTATGTTACTAGCCCTAAAATCCTATTTAAGAGCTATCCCATTGTATAGTGGGTGCTTTTGTCCACAATGCAACATGTAATAGGCCTATGAAGTGTCCAGTTAGGAAAATATTGGATATTTAAAACCGTCCTAGGGTCTCGTGTAATTTGACAGACCTCGGAATGTTTCTTATCCAACTAAGTTCCAAAATAGAGAGTGAGTGGTCTAATTACAAATAAAAGAAGAAGGAAAAGAATATATGCCGGGCGTGACCTAAGGCGACTCTTAAATGGGAAACCTTGTAGGTAATACAGTTTGCTGTTGGACATTTCTGATCATTTCAGAATCGGAAGAGCGACCTGAACAAAATCGAGAAAGAGAAGAAAAACCACCGCCAGGAAAAGAAGAACCCCAAGGTGCTTGTGGGACAGCTGCGGATAAAAAACCAGGTAATTAAGATGGCAGCCAAAGTGTTCTCTATGACCAAGCCTGGGCATCTTGCCAGTCAAACTGGATGTAAGTGATGCACTGAACCAACCAGGGATCGACACAACCACATGCAACTACAGCGCGTGAAAACGCGTGTCAACCGTGCTACCACTGGTTTTAGTTTTTCTCCTGATTGGTTGAAAAAAGAAAAACGTTTCAGTCATTGCTTTGAACATGACGTAATTTTTTTAGATTACATAATAAAACTCTTATCTCTGTGGGCACGAAACCGTTAACCTGACATTAAAACCGAGCACCGAATGTTTTTGTTTACCAGGTTTGCTTACCAAATAATTATAGGGTGAATGTGAACTAAGCGTAACCAGTGATAAATGCAATGAAACGTGCACGAAGTCTTAACACAGCGTTGTATTGTGGTTTTTAATACTATGGATAGAACACTAAGAGAAATAAACAATCTGTGACATTTTGCCTTGTACTCAAAATAGAGTAGGCATAACTGTTTGCTTTCTTTACTGAAGATGGCAGTTACAAGGGAAATCAAAGAGGAAAAAAGCAGTGGGAAGGTAAAAAGAAGAGATGGCAGGGAAGAAAAGGAGCTATTGAAGGTGAATTTACGTCTGATGAATCAACTGCTAAAAGTGTTGAATGGACACAGGAAATTATGAAAACTCACCACGGCAAAGCTATGTTCAACAGATTTTCTTTAATTAAATGGCCTCACTTAAAAATTTCAAAGGTTTTAGCTTTTTGACTTTAACTTTTTGACTTTTTCACTTTTTTAAACTTTTTTTCTGGTTTACAGTGCGACGCAAACGGAACTGCAAACGACGTTCACACGTTGAACACAAACGAAAGCAGAATGAGATACGCACGCGCATTCCAGTATCCCAAGATGGCGGGCGGCAATCTTGATCCCAGAGTCTGCGTCACCCTACACCAGCAGTCGCGAACAAGGACTCTGGTAACGAGATTAAAGCTGGTGGACGAAAGACGCCATCTTGGTTTGAGCTTAAACCTTGGAGGCATGGAGCGAACTTTTTTCATCTTGCGTTTGCATTTGCCTTCGCGTTGCTATGGTTCACACGTGAGAAATGCAAACGCAAGCGCAAATGCAAGCGAAAAGAAAATTGAACAAATTTCCTCCAGTTTTCCGTGGAATGGCCTCTTATTTCCCATGATTTTTTTCATCTAGCCCGTCATAATGTTGTCGAGTGTTGTTGACTCTGCAACTTATTTTGACGGCTAGATGACGAAAATTGTGGGAAATAAGAAGCCATACCACGGAAAACTGGAGGAAATTTGTTTTTTACCACAGAAAAAATACAAATTTTAAGCATTTAGCATTGTGTTTACAATTTATAATTTCTTTCATCGTCACGTCGATTATTAAGATTTTACTGAATGGAAGGTTTCATCAGATAACCACCGGACTACCTTGTCAAACGTTCCGTTGCTCCCGGAAATTTTCCACTGGAACGACACGAAGAGTCGTGTTCCATTTACTTTCCAACCGATATTTCCGGAATCTTTTGGTAAATGGAAAACGCCCGATTTTTTCCCCAAAACTTGTGCCACTTCGTTCACTTCGAAGCAGTTTCATTGATTCATTCAGCTGCAACACTTCGGAAGGTTTTGGCGCCTTTTTCGTTCAGTCGTGTGACCAATTCTTGTTCCCCTGTTATCTCTTTATCTCTTTTCTCATTTTTTCTTTGTTTCTTAATTTTATAACAATTTTATTGTATGGCCGTGTCTCAAAAGGACTGGAAGCAACCAAAAAGAAGAATTTGATTTGCTAAAATCGATATTGACCGCGGTCTAGATTTTCCCATCTAGACCGGCATCTAGACCGATGTTGTTCTAACATTTGCCCTCAAAAAGTTACAAACAAAAAAGTACAAACAAATTGGCTTGTTCCTGTTAGTAATACTAAATGGAAGAACCAGTAGACAGCGAGGAAATTTAGCAAGGAAAGAGAATGAGCAAACGTTGGCAAATCTGAGTTCAGCCGAGGAAGCAACGTGCGAAGATGAAGTCGAAATTGAGAAGCTTTTGCAAGCACAGAAATCCAGAAACACTCAGTACAAAACTAAGAGCGACTTAAACGCATGGACGAAATTTTGTGAGTTATTGAAAGAGTCTAGAGCAATTGTAAACATACCTGCCAAAGAGCTCGTCCTTCTTTTGTCCAAATTTTTCATCTCCGTTCGCAAACCAAGATGACACCGAGTACGAACCGTGTATACATTAAGCCAAACTCGATGACACAAACAAGGAGAAGGTTTCTAATCACTCCGTTAGGAGGGCCAGTGTTGGACGACTCCTCGAAGCAGACGTTCAGCCAAAATTCGTTGCACAGCTTAGCTGTGATAAAAATTTGAAAACCCTCGACAGCTACATTCAGCATCTCTGAAGCGACAGCGATAAATGTCTCCTGTCTTGAATCGTGGGCCAGGTACATCTGCTCAGTCCGAAGAAAACCAAGTCAGTGCTTCCACTACAACACATCAAAATGTCTTCACAGTCCAACAAATCCAGCCTCAGGCAATTTTTGCCGGAGCGCATATTGACAAGTTCGAAGGCTGCACATTCAACAGCAACGTTTTTTGTGGTGATCAGTCGAAGATTGCAAGGCTAAACGAGAACTGATCGCTGATCGATCGATTAAAATTCGTTGCACCTTTGGTCACTTTCCATAAATTGTTGTTTAACCACAAGCTTATTCATTGAGCCCATATGAAAAAGAACGGTTATTTTGTCTTCGTTCATTGACAAAGCTTGTACAAAGCTGGACTTTTGTCCCGTTTGGACTGGAGACTAGTGACAGAAGTAAGCCAGCTAAATGCTTGAGCCCGCGCAGGGAAAAAAATAAATGTTTATTTTTTGTCCTTTTGATTTCTTGTTTGGCCATATAATAAACATCTTATTAACCGAGCTAGGTCGGTCTGTATGGAAGAATCTTGACATCGGTCGCTGGTACAGACCTCACTGCGTTCGGTCTGTACTGGCGACCTCGGTCAAGATTCTCCCATACAGACCTCCCGCTCGTTTAATAAGAACTAAATAATTGAGTTTTTATTAAAATTAACAATTTTACCACAGAAAAATAGTCTGTTTTTACGCGGTGCGAGGCTACTATAAATCGATTACAAGCATTCGCGGCAGGCATTCAAGACGCGAGCCGTGGTATGGATTCTCATCTCCCACGGCTCTCGACCAATCAGAGAACAAGAAACTGATAAGATGTGGTAAAAACTTTTTCCATTTCTTGCGTTGGCGCTTGCACTTGCGTTTGCATTTGCCTTGTGGTAGTTCACACGTGTGTTTGCTTGTGCTTGCTGCTTGCACTTGCGTTTGCGCCGCTCGTGTGAACCAGCCTTTAGAACCACCTTCTACAGCATAACAAGCAGCGCCATAGGGAGTTTGCTGCCAAAAGATTTCTTATGACTCAGCTTTTAATGGCTACAATTTAGGACTTCATCAACAAACTTAAAACAAATCAAACCTTATTTCGCCACTCCTTCTTTGACCAAGTGACGATGCCTGGCTCACACACCGTGCCAAGCATCTTGCATGAGCTTCCAAAAACAGCACGAGTTAACTTAAGTGGCGAATACTAAAGGGTCCTTCAAAATTAAGGAATGCAAGTTGTAGTCAAAAGTTTCGAACAAAAGAAAGCCGGGCCCGTTACACCACTACCACGTCATTTGCCCGCAGTAGTCAGCTTTGACTAGTGTACAGCTGAAGTTTTGAACACGATTCTTGCAGATGTTGGAAGAAAACAAGGTGGAAAACAAAACAGAACAGAAGCAGGGAGCCAGCCTTCGGAAGGAAACAAAGGAAGTGGGACATCTGCTGATCACACGTTATCTACCAAAAATGCACAAGGTAAGGGAACTTTACTTTACCTTAATTCGCAAGTGATTAACACGTTATTTCACCTTACAAAAGCAATACATAATCAAGTGCAAACGCAAGGGAGGTTGTTGACAGCCTCATATTTTCGCTTGTCGTGCGAAAAGACCTCTTTAAAGGACCATAAGCTATTGCTGCTAATAAGAAAATTCTGTTTACGTTCGCGCTGAGAGGTATAACAACACATTTCCAAATCGTAAAATACAAATACGATTGTTTGAAGTGTACATAATGTTCAGAAACTGATTATAAACTCTAAAAACGTTTTAAAAATAAGAACATAAATGTATTTTTTTAAACGTAAAGTGAATGGCATTTCGTCTTTTTAGGCACCACGTTTAGCAAACAGAACAGAGGTCAAAAAGGGGGCGGGCGTGGAGCATCACAAAGGGAAGGAGGAGGCAGAGGAGATCCTGTAGGTGGGTCAGTAAGCTATTGATGAGGTATGAATCCATCCGAAGAGTTTTCGGTTATAACAGACGATTGGGAGAATTTGACAGTTTTAGTCAACCCGAGCCACAAGAGAGGATTTTCCCAAAATCTCTTGGGTGTTCGCATCAGGCTATGTAACCACAAGTGTACTACAAAGTGACGCCATGCCGGTCACTGAGTAGCCTCGTGCAGATCGGTAACTGATCATTTACAGCGCATGTCACGTGATATTCAATGAAAAAAGTATCGCGAGCACTCGTGAGTGATAGGAAAGGCGTCGCGTCCGAAAAGCGACGTACGTATACCTCATACATTAAGCAACCCCGCCAACGAAAACACCGGCACATTTGTTTTGAAAGACCGGTGAAAGATTTCTAATTTTTCTTACGAAGCCTAGTGCCATATGTGAACTCCTAAAATCAACAGCCTTGCCTAAAAATAATTATTGTGAGTACTCGACAAGTTGAAATGAACTAATAAAACTGTTATTGCTGGATGCATTTCCTTGTAGATAGCAAAAACCGAGACCAACGGCCTGAAAGGCCCAATCCAGGGTCTAGAAAGTCCAGTTTATCCACGCAGCCACCTTCTCGTGGACTGCTCCTGAGAAAATGTACTTCTCTTGACATCAAAACTCTAAAAGAGAAGGATGCAAAAGAGGTGGTCCGCCAGCTAAATGAGGGAATGGCTCAGCTGAAATTCTTTCTTCGATTACAAGAGGAACAACACAACAGTGACGAGTTCATCTTTGACTTGACATGTACGTTGGCTGTTGCATGCAGGGCTCCACCGGGCGAAAACACAAACAAGATCCTAGCTGCCCTTAAAGGCTCCACGTTTCTTAGCTCTAAAATTCCCAGTTTACTTGATCGTGTTCAAGCGTCAGCGGTCTTGAAGGAACCCGGCTCAAGACGAAGGCTGATCCAATGTCTCATCACAGTATTCATGAAGTACTTGACGCACTTACCTAGTTCATATGTTGACTTACCTTACGTTCAGTTGAAACTGACTTTAGATCAGTCGAACATTGAAAGAAAAGAGGAGCTTGAGAAGGAGTTAGATGCTTTTAAGCAAGCCAGGGATGATATCATCAGGGGCGAAAGGCAGAAGCACGGTAAACGTTACACCAACAGGGCGGGAGAAAAGCCACCAAACGATTTTAGAGACATACCGATTTGTCCCACGAGCAAAGAAATCAAAACTCAAGAGCGGCCTTTTTTACGTAAGAACATTTCCAAGGGAAGATTCGATGATGCAGAGCACTATCTTGATGTGCAGTTCAGGCTTCTAAGAGAAGACTTTCTTGTGCCACTGAGGGAAGGCATCCGTGAACTTGTCCAAAACTTTCCAAGACAGCAGCGAAAACAATTGATAAAACACTACCAGGGCGTGCAAATCATGAAAAAAAAATTTACGTGGTCTGGGATTACTTATGAAGTGCAAATCGACGTTTCCAGATTCGATACCAGCAGATGGGCACAATCGAAACGGCTCTTGTTTGGGTCACTACTTTGTCTTTCAAAAGACAACTTTGAAACAATGCTTTTCGCAACAGTGGCTGACCGTGATCCAAAGGAAATGGCAAAAGGACGAATCCATATCAAATTCATAGACAAGCAAGACGTTTTTGAAATAGAGAAGCGTCAACATCAATATCTGATGGTTGAGTCCCCAGCCTATTTCGAGGCCCATCGTCACGTCCTTAGTGGACTGAAGGAGTTGAACGAAGACAACTTGCCTTTCAAAAAGTATTTGGTTGAATGTAGTGCAGATGTTGATCCACCAGATTATATCCGGCGTGGTGAGGAATACGAGCCTGTCTATTATGATCTTAGCAAGATTTCTACTGCTCCTTACTCAAAAAACGCCACTCAAGTGCCTGTTCTTCAGCTAGACGCTTGGCCCTCTGCCGACGCACTCCAACTGAACAGCTCTCAACTCGTAGCGTTAAAAACGGCGATCACGACTGAGTTTTCTGTAATCCAGGGCCCTCCAGGAACGGGGAAGACGTATGTTGGAGCCAAAATTGTGCAATGCCTACTTGCGAACCGAGATCAGTGGGACCCAGAAGAAAATTCACCGATGTTAATGGTTTGCTATACAAACCACGCTCTTGACCAGTTTTTGGAGAAAGTGTTACAATTTCTGCCAGAAGATGAGATTATCAGGGTTGGGGGAGGATGCAAAAGTGAAGCGTTGGCACAGTGCAGACTCTTTACTAAGAGACACAGGTGGTATGAAGAAAGGGAGATACTCGAGGACAAGATATTGGAAAACGAATTGGAAATAGAATCTTTCAAAGACTCTATAACCAAAGCAAATAAAACTCTCTTGGAATTTGAAGAATTGGAAGACCGCATGGACTCAAGACACACAGATCAACTCTACAATGCGGTCTATCCACCGAACGCGACAGTTAAGTGCCAGACGATTCACAACGCCTTCAAGTTATGGCTCTGTGATAACAAGGAGTTGAATGAGATGAACCAACACACATCAAAGGAAAATGAGAACGTTGAAAGCAACGAAGAATACACCTTTTTAGGAAAATATGTACACGAGGAGGATAGTGATTTCCTTTGCGATGTTGCTGTCACAAAATGTGACGTAAATGCCAATGTCTGTAAAGGGGCAGTAGCTCCTGACGAACTATCCATCGATGGCAGATCCAAAGCCACCTATGTTGACAAAGGAACGAATGGAGTAACTACGGTGGAAAGTGAAGAAAGGGTGATTTTTGAACCAGGCCAAAGTCAAACGTGGAAGCTAGTGAATCCTAAAGTTGTACCTGATAGCTCGTCAGCTGAACAAAACATTCCAAAAGGCGTCCAGCAAACATTTGAAGGTGACTCTGAGAGAGAAGTCTTCACTGCCAGCGTGGAATCTGCATCTGAGCGCCTTGAAACTAACACCGAGGACAGCAAGGCAGACGACAGTAATACGGATCAAGAGACCATCATGGTGGATGAAGAAGCTATAATAATACAGAGTCAAAGATGTATCGAGGGTGATGAAGAATACATGTCGGAAATACCAAAGCAATCAGTAGAAGGAAAAACCTCGCATAAAAACCAAGTAGAGGTTATCGATGAGAATGACCAATGGACAGAAATTACTTACGGAAACCAATACCAACAGGTTGTCTGGCAAACCAAGGAGAACGAGACTAGCAAAAAGGAAAGTAAATCCCATCAGCAACATCAACCTGAAATTCAAAGACAATACGCCGCAGAAAGTGTGAGAGAAAGGTCCTTAGAGAACAAAGTCAATCTTACTGCAGACACTAAGAACGTAAAAAGGCTGCTGCAAAACGAAACGATGATGCCTGATGATGAAGCGGTAAGGGTGGCAAACATTTGGTTTTTGTCAGCGAAAGACCGACTTCGACTGTACCTCTACTGGCTGCAATGCTATCGCGAACGATGCCGAGAACACATTCGAATTTGCGAGCAGAAATATGAGGATCTGTGTGGTGAACTTCAAGAGGCTAGAGAAAAAGAAGAAGAAAACGTTATACAACAGACGACAGTCGTTGGAATGACGACCAGCGGTGCTGCCAGATACCATTCAATGCTTCAGAGAATAGCTCCCAAGATTGTGATCATCGAAGAAGCTGCCGAGGTTATGGAAGCACACATCATCACTTCCTTAACACGAAACACCAAACACACCATTCTTATCGGAGACCACAAACAACTTCGTCCGAAGACAACAGTTTTCAAGTTAGCCCGAGAATATAACCTAGGAATTTCACTGTTTGAGCGAATGGTGACGAACAGAATGGATTGCAAACGCTTATGTATACAGCACCGCATGCGACCTGAAATTGCATCCCTAACAAAAAGAATCTACGACCACGAAATTATAGACCACGACGTCGTGTGCAATTTTGACGACATATCTGGAGTGAGTCACAATTTGTTCTTTGTTGATCACTGTGAACCTGAGAAAGAGTTACCCGGTCTGCAAAGTTTCTCAAATCCTCATGAGGCTGGATTCCTGGTGGCCCTTTGCCGTTATCTTTTGCTTCAAGGTTACATGCCAGAGCAAATCACTGTTCTCACCATGTATACGGGCCAGCTTTTAGAGCTGAAGAACAGGATGCCAAAAAATACTTTCCAGGGTGTGAGGGTGTGTGTTGTCGACAATTTTCAAGGTGAAGAAAACGACATCATTCTTCTTTCGTTGGTGAGAAGCAAGTCCAAAATAGGATTCTTAGAGGAGCCAAATAGAATCTGTGTTGCATTATCAAGGGCTCGCCAAGGGTTTTACTGCATCGGAAACTTCAACCTTCTCAAAAGCAAATGCAAGCTGTGGAAAGAGATATGCGATGATTTGGATTCAAGGAACGCCATCGGTCAATCCTTGAAACTGGTTTGCAAGAGGCATAAAAACATCAATGAGGTACGACGTCCGACAGAATTCCAAAACTTTCCACTTGGAGGATGCGACAAGATTTGTGGAGAGCGTCTTGACTGTGGTCATGCCTGTGACAGGCCATGTCATCCTACAGACGTGTTCCATGAGCAAGGTCAATGTCCAAAGGAGTGTCGAAGAAGCTGTCCTAATGAGCATCAGTGTCAAAAGAGGTGCCACTATCCAGATAAATGTTTCTGTCCTCGCCTAATGGCACAAATTATCCCTAAATGCGGTCACCAACAAACAATTGCATGCTACATTGACCCTGAAACATATCGCTGCCCAGTCAAGTGCGAAAGAACTCTCGTTTGTGGACACGAATGCAAAGAAGTATGTGGTAAAAGATGCACACTATTGTGCAAAGTTGCTTGTAACAAACCTCTTCAATGTGGGCATGAGAAGGTTTTGCCATGTTTCAAGCGCCCAGGACTTTTTGAGCGATGTGACAGCGACTGCAATAAAGTTTTGGCCTGCGGTCATCCTTGCTCAAAGAAATGCAACGACCGATGTCAGTGTAACACAACAATTGAAGTTGAGCTGACCTGCAAGCATCTGGTGCGAATCCTTTGTCGTGAAAAGTCATGTCCACCTACTTGCACTGAGAAATGTAGTAGATATTTAGATTGCGGGCATAGTTGTCCACGTCTTTGTTATGAAAAGTGTAACGTCTACCAGTGTGAAACGTTGGATGACAAGGTCCTACCATGTGGCCACACTCAAAGACTCCCATGCCACGTTGACACAAACATCGTCATTTGTGAAGAACTGTGTCAGAAGACGTGTGAGAAAGGTCATCCATGCCGAAAACGGTGTCACTTTGGTTTGTCATGTGGAGATTGCAAGGTAGAGGTTAATACCACAATCCCAGAATGCAAACACACAATCAAGACCTTCTGCAGCGTACATCCAGCTGAACTGGTTTGTAAAATGCCATGCGAGCGAGAGAGAGTTTGTGGTCACCCTTGTCGGAACATCTGCGGAAAGAGATGCGAAGCTCGACCATGCAGGAAGCTTGTTCCCAAAACATTACCTTGCAATCATACAGTGACTATGGCCTGTCACAAAAATCCCGAAACTTACAAATGCAAGATCAACGTAGCGGTCGATTTGTTATGTGGGCATAAAAAGTCCATGGAGTGCCATGTATCGCACGCTGGTTTACAGAATGTGCTCTGTAAGAAGAGAGTGGAGAAAGAATTGCCGTGCAAGCACAAAGTCATTCTTCCGTGTCACGCAATCTCTAACGATATCAAGTGCAAAAAGAAAGTAGAAGTTGAATTGACATGTGGGCATAAAAACTCTGTCATCTGCTCAGCTATTGCACAAAGCCCACCGTGCATGGTAAAAGTGAAGAGAACATTACCATGCAAACACGAAGCAATTCTTCCCTGTTACAAAAAGGCCGAGGAGCATAGCTGCAGGGAGGAAGTTGAGGTCGGACTTCCTTGTGGACACATAAAGCGCCTTCAGTGTTCAAGATCGAAAGAAGGACTGGAAGACGAAACATGCGGAGCACTGGTCACGAAAACACTACCTTGTAAACATAAGAAAGAGGTACAGTGTTTCGTGAATCCAGAGGAGGTATTGTGCGACGCCCCCTGTGAAAAGCCTCTTTCCTGTAAACACCCTTGCCACGGAAGATGTAGTGACGACTGCAAAAGCCTCAAATGCACTGAAGAGGTTTGCAAGGATTTGCCATGTGGTCATAAGTTCAGTTGTCGTTGCTCTGACGATGTGTGCAAGGTTGTTTGTCCCTACGAATGCAATCGAAAATTGTCATGCGGTCACACGTGTAATAGGAGATGCTCTGAAAAGTGCAGTCAGTACAAGTGCAAGGTAATGGTAACGAAGAAACTCCCCTGTCAAGGAAACCACACTCGTCGAATACCTTGCTGCAAGGACCCACGCATCATAGTATGTAAGAAGAGTTGCAAGAGAAAACTAGACTGTGGTCATCCCTGTCAAGGTCTTTGTGGTGAACCATGTGGACCTCAGAAGTGTAAGCGACGAGTAGAGAAGACATTTTCTTGCGGCCATAAAGCAACGCTTTCGTGCTTTGAAGGCAAAATTGCAATTTGTAGAGCTCCTTGCCAGAAAAAAAAGCGTTCATGCAAACATCTCTGTAAAGGACTCTGTGGAGAACATTGTTCTAAGTATCCCTGTCATGAATCTGTGAGTAAAACGCTTCCATGTGGTCACAAGACTGAAATGCGTTGCAGCGACAGCCCTGAATGTGTCCAGTGCCCGTCAGTGTGTGGAGCAATGCTTCGATGTGGTCACCAGTGTTCTGGAACATGTAATGACTGCCAGCAAAGGGGTTCACATGAAATGTGCCGACGCCCATGCAATCGTCTACTCGTCTGTTTGCACCGTTGTAAAGCTGCATGTAGTGAGCCCTGCCCACCCTGTGACAAAGAATGCAGTCGACGTTGTCCTCATGAAAAATGTACCAAACGTTGTTCAGAGCCGTGTAGGCCATGCAAGCAGCCATGCAAATGGAGTTGTCCTCATTACCAGTGCAATAATCTTTGTGGGGAATGCGTCAGCCATCGATGTCCTCACGACGCCCCCTGCCCCGAAAAGCTCAATTGTGGACACCCTTGTATTGGTTTGTGTGGAGAAATTTGTCCCCAAGTGTGTGGCGTGTGCCATGCAAAGAAGCTAGCATCCATGCTAGGTGATGGACCTGATAAGCAAACTGAAGCCACAAGATGTTTGAAGCTTTTTGACTGTGGTCACCTCGTAAAGGTTGAAGAGATGGATGCATGGATGACGCGTGAACTGGGTAATGATGTCCAACTCGCTCGATGCATCAGGTGTATTACACCGATTACATTTAGCTATCGCTATGGAGATGTCATCAAGAGGTCAATAAAGAACATTGAAAATGCACAGGCACAAATACAAGCCTACAAAAGGGAAGTTAGCAGCTCTGTATGTCGCCTAACGACTGACCTAACACGACTTAACTATAACGTGAAGAGGCTCAAGTTTCCACAAGCAGTCATTCCTACACAACGACTCAGAGACCCGTTTTCTAGCTGGGTGGATGAATATCGCATGAATGGGCGCCATTGTTTTTTTATATTCACCCTTAATAATCATCTTAGGATCCTCAAGGTTGTCCAAACAGCACTTTATGAACTTACACATGTGCAGAAAGCCCAAGCAAGCTGTAAACAGCACCTAAAGATAGACGAAGCTGCTAACGCTACCAAAGATGCGTTGGAAAAGATTGAAGAGTACCTCCAGAAACCTCAGCTTGATTTGAAAACCCTAAGCAAAGTACATGAACACACAAGAAAGCTTCTTCTTTTCGCCTATGTTTTAGAGGTACAAAGCAAAGCTGTGAACAATCAGATTCCCTTATCAAGTACAAGTACATCTCAGCTGAAGTTTGCTCACGATCGGTTCAATTTGTTTCTTCAGGGCCACGATGACGCTCTTGATCTTGAATGGCTAGAGGAAGTTGTCAACTCGCTTAGGACAGTGGTGAATCTTTCACCTCTGCCGACTGGGGAAACAGAAGACTTCGCAAACTTCCCAGGGTGTCAAAGAGGCGTCTGGAAATTATGCGAACAAGGTCACGTTTATTCCACGAGATGGATTGTGCGCGGTGGTAGAGACGTTCTGATGGAGTGTGAGGGATGCATTCAGTCAGTGTGTAACTGAGGAAATGTGCTTAGATTAGTGACAATGGAAGGGAGGAAGTTAGCGCAAAAAGTAAAACCAAGGATGGAACGTTTGAAGAAAGAAGAAAAAGAGGAAAGGGAATAATTCTTCTAGGTGAACGCAGAACCACTATGCTTGGAAAATAACGCATGAAAAAGCAACCAAGGAGTATTGGTGCAGTGGTTGGCACGTTGGACGTCAGATCTGAAGGTCAGTGGTTCGAGGCCTGGTCTCTGCCATCGCGTTGTTTCCTTGGACAAGATAGTTAACTCCTCGTTGTCCTCTTCATACCAAGGCGTGATAATGGGTAGCGACGACATAAAGCTGGGGGAAACTAGCGATGGACGAGCAATGACAGGCATTCCATTAAGGGGGGATTAGCAATACTCGAAGTTGCTTCATGCTACAGAAACCGGGTAAGTTGCCACTGTGTGGGGGTCCTGTGGCGAAACCGGGTAAGTTCCCACCGTGTGGGTGTCCTGTGGCACGCGTGCGACTTTACCTTTACTCTGAAAAAGCGTCCTCCTATCATGCACCAGACTGAAAAAGCGTGCTTCCTATCATGCACCAGACTGAAAAAGCGTCTTCCTATCATGCACCAGACTGAAAAAGCGTGCTTCCTATCATACACCAGACTGAAAAAGCGTCTTCCTATCATGCACCAGACTGAAAAAGCGTCTTCCTATCATGCACCAGATTGAAAAAGCGTCTTCCTATCATGCACCAGACTGAAAAAGCGTCTTCCTATCATGCACCAGACTGAATAAAAGTGTATCACAGTTTGTAAAATATGATAAAGAAACAAGGACGTTCAAAAAGACATCTGGAGATGTAACAGACGCTATCAAAGATGCCCTGACAGTAGGAAAGATCACAGAAGACCTCAACAGCCTTCCTGGGATTTGAGAAGTCTAGATCAAGAGTGGTAGCTTCACCAAAATGCCAGATCGCTTCAGTATACCACGAATTACGCCACGGAACCACGCCATCTGGTATGACTGTCTCCTAGAGTAGGAAAAGTTTTTACCCTGTGATAAGAAGGTAATACAATGACCAAAGGAAAGTCATACACCAAAACTACACAACATCGTACGCGGTGCTAAACTGATGGCTCGAGCCTCAATGGAATTTACCATGACAACGGCCTACACTAAAGAAAACATATGGTATTGAACAGTAAAGTAACAAAAAAGCTCTCAATCAAGTGATGCGCATCTACATGGAACGGAGGAAATGCTGGAGTCTCAAGCGCAGAAAGGGGAGGGAGGGGAATTCGAGGACAAAGAACATCGCTTTCGACTCGCTTCACGCTGACTTGAATCCTTCCTCTCCCTCTCTTTTCATAACTTTTCATGCAAGGTGCAACAGATTTTGTGGAAAAAGGTGTCCAACTGTACCTTGACAGTGAACACGGTGAACATGGAGAGTAACATTTTATGCGTTAGGAGCTTATGTAATGACAAAAACACTATTACCAACTGGAAAGTTTGGTTTATATTTACTCCAAGTTCCAGCTCGTTGTTTTCTCTGGAAAAGAGGAGTGTTTTCATGCTCCACGAGTAAATGCCTCGATTGTACAAGTGGAACGCTCTTGTGGAACGTGTACTAGGGTTGAGAACAAGAACTGCGAATAACTGCGAAAACAACATTCGTTTGGTAGAATAAGCTGCCATTTTGATTTTTAGACCGAAAAAGGACTTCCGCCTTGTATATAAACTAGCGGACGGAATAGGCCTCACCGAGAAAAAAGCGCATTAATAATTAAGTAAGATCAGGAGAAAAGACCAAGCTCCAGAATGGTTTGAAATGAGTATTTTTATACATAAGTAGGGAAATTAGGCTCCGTTGAGACTTGTCGCCCTGGAACGGAGCGTTGGCACAAATGCAATTTTTTTGTCGATGCAGGGCACTATCGTAAGAGTTTACTCGGGAACGGATATTTGTCTGAACACAGTTTGATTCGGGCTCAAATTTCACTCATGCGTCAGGCTCTTACCTAAAACAAATGGTGCATGATGTAACAGAAAACAGGAGACAGAGTTTTCTTTTTTTCATGCCTGTTGCACAGTGACTGAACAAAGCTTCTGCGGCCTACCACCTACAGCAAGTCTTAACGGGGCCTCAAATTTAAAAGAATTTATAAACTCTAAAGAGACGAACGATAATATGATTAAACATCAAAGGATTTTTTGTGTTTTAAACATCCAATTTTGACTTTCAAATCAATTTTCGCGTTACGTAAAAATTGCTCGTAGTTTTTGTTGCTCTTAGCGAAATGGAGAAACGAATACATACCATAAATTTTTCTTCGCCCGTTTTGTCACGTCGCAAAAACAGCTGGGAAACGGGTTGCTTTTGCAGGTTCAGTATCCCTGCAAAATTTTATGAAACCAGTAACTGTTAGTTTAGTATGCTGGTGAGTAACTTTAGTTTTGACGGGCGAAAAAAATATTCACATATTGAAATTGAAAGGCACAAATTGAAATGAAATTGACATGGTGGTGTTTCAACTTTTTCCCAATTGGTAGTTACAGATGAACTAGAATTCAGCAGAATAAATTTCGTATTTTAAACCTACAAATTTTTTCAGTAATTTCGATAGCCTTTTTTTCCTGTTTCTGATTAACAAACGGTACATGGATGTGATTACTACCTATAAACACTATGTAATATAACTAGAGCGTTCGAAACGTTTATCAGTAGCGGGAAGGCCCAGACCCAGATGATTATTACAAGTTAATCATATTAGTTGTTAGCTACAATCATCGACAGAAGTGTTGGTAGACTTGCACATTTCTAGGTAGGAAAGAACAATTCCTTGAAAGACCCCTTCTCTTCCCCTCCCTTTCCCTCTTCACAATGCTGTTTTCGTCTGCAGTGAGGATTTTTTAGGATCATCATTGTTTAAGGGGAGAGGGGGTCCGTTTCTAGCAAAGCTGAGGCTAAACTGTTAAACTGTTTTGAATTAGTATAATCAACATAACAGAAGTAACATTTACCAGGGTGCCCCAAGGACTTCTGTCTATGAATTTTCGATGCAAGTTTTATCGCTTGAAGCTTTAGTACAACAAACAGCTAACCAGTGTATGTATTGTAGCCATTTATTATTGTTATTATCCTTGAAATATAATTAAAACAGACCAAGTAGGGTGGCAAACTTCATACGACTTGTACAGTCCTGTGGGAGCGAGGTGTAAGGTGGGTAAAATCCATTTTCAGCAAACAAAACCGTTAGTTTTAACGGTTTCTCAAGGGAACAAAAGACCTAAATGTGGCAAATGTGTCATACTCTGGTGCTTGAAAACACCGGTAAAAATTCTTTCGTGCATTGCCTAACGCGCCATAATTTGAATTTGTCGTTTTTCCAAAAGTTTAAAGGTGCGTGACTTCTAAGACATTTCTTTTTCAACTAAATACGACCTTGCTAAATGTTTAAGGATCTTAACTAATGGAACAGAAAGTAAGTTGGTATAAAAGAATTTCACGTCCCATCAAGACATTTTGCTTAGTCACTTTCACTTCCTGATGGGTTACCGTCCTTTCAAAAGCACTGGTTTACAAAAACAAATCACTGTTACTGGGTTACCACACGAACACACAAATACAACAACAACAACAACAACAACAACGAGCACAAGATGTGATCAGAGCATAAAGCAAAGGACCACTGCTCATATGATTAGCCACTGTTAGCCTAAAACCATTATGAACAAAAGACAGTTACCTTATAACTTCTCAGTTCTCATGACAAAAAATTTAGTTTTCTATTCTGACCAATCATATATTGGTACTTTGTTTTACTTTAGTGATCCTCAACCCATCCTGCTCTCTCAACTCCTCGGTATGAAGGTTGAACACAGTTTACTCAAAATACCTGCTTATGTGCGAATAGCAGGAGCGAAAAATGTTTTGGCATGTTGTTTTCGATTTTTTCGTGAGTCATTAGTAAGCTGGAATATTTTTAATATGAACCTTTTTTTTCTTTGGCAATAGTTAGAGTAGCCACATAATTAAGGAAAAATCCACGTATGCACTATGACTCAGCACTGAAACATTTTATTCATTACGTAAGGCATGTCGTGGCTCAAAAATCACTCCTGATTAGGATTCACTCGAGATTTAGCCGAAATTGCAGAATGGACGTAGCACATGGCACTGGCTCAACACCTTTCAAGTTGTGATAACTTTATTTCAATTTCACAAAGGTATTTCCATCCTTGGTACCAGAGGTTCTTACGTCACGCTCTCTCGTGTAATATGAAAGGGATGAGACCGCGAGAAGACCTCTGGCATCCAGGGTAAGGTATTTCATGTCTGTGACAAAAATTTCAAAGGACGTAAAACCCGGAAATCGTGACATTTTTGACTGACAACAAGGAAAAGTCTAGTCGCATATGCTTGGTAAGAGATTATTTGCACACACTGTGCTTGTGTTTAGTATCAGTATTCGAGGTTCTTTATTTTTGTGTAGTAGTCAAAAATTATGGCCCAAGGACAGACTCTCCCCATAGCTGTGGATAACGGTTCTCGCACATGTAAAACTGGTTTTGCCGGGAAAGGAGCTCGTGTTATTTATCCCTCCATCGCTGATAACCCAAATCGCGATGATGCCACGACTGGCATCAGTGATAACTATTGTTATGTGGAGGATGACGCCGCGGCTAAGACGTCCAGCTAAAAATAATTTAATTTCACTGGGCTCTTGTTTACGATAAATTTTACTATCCATTATGTTGCAGATCTGGAACCATACAGCGACTGTTTTTCCTTTTGATGGTATATTATTCCAAAATGGCGGGAAATACATTGCTCTTCTGTCTCATTGTTAATTGGCCCTTGTTGCCTCGATCCCATCTGCAGAATTCAAAGGAATATTTGGTTTAAAACGAGGCAACAAGGGCCAATTAACATGGAGACAAAAGAATAATTTCGGCCATTTTGGAATAAGGTGTATACAATTCCCTTTTGAAATTAAAAGGTAAAACTTTCCAGAATGTCATATCTTGTTACACTCTTGACGTGTTATTATTGATTTCCTTCCAAGCCGGGCCAAGAAGCGAATTTTCGTCAACAATGATTGCAGGGGGGGGGGAGGTAGGGAGGGAATTGTGGAAGAGTCACCTTTCCCATACAAATCTAATTAATTTGTACAATCCTTAACCGAAATTTTCAAGGATAGCATATTTTGTGGTCATTTTTAAACAACATCCACATTGTCTGCCACGAAGCTAGATAAATCACGAACTTAGTACGTATATTTTTTTTGATGGAAATGGACATCTAGATAATATAATGGAGGGTAGAGCGAAATTATTATTATTATTATTATTACTTATTGTCATTATTATTATTATTATTATTATTATTATTACTATTATTAACATTTGACACCTGCATGTAACGCATTCGCAAGCACTCATGAGCGTCACGCGCACAGCATTCCACTTTCCTCCGTTGTTGATTCCGTGGTCCATTCAAGATTTTCCCCGATCGACTTTTCGTAGAAAAGATAAATGTCAACGAGACAAAGCAATTTCCAGGAATCATAAATAAGAAGGGTTTAAACGCTTGAGACTTCAGTTTCTGAGAAATATAACTAAATCTATTCAACCCTTTCTTACGAGAACACTTTACAGTATGTCTTCTGCAAGAAATCTGAACTGCAGGAACAGAAGGAACAGCACCTTTCTAGGAAATAGCCATTCTTTATAGCGTGCCTTCAGAGGTAGAGGTATGCAACGAAACTATATTCATTCCATTTCTTTTACTTGTTGGCATTTCTAAGATAAGTTTATATTATGACCTTTGCCTGCGAAACGACAAAGCATTAGACTTACTAGTGAAATGAATGTTAGTTAACTAAGTCTCACTTTTTTCGAATCGAAGGCGATCTTAGTGACACATCCTAGACAGCGAAAAGTGTGAGCGATCTGTCCACAAACTTTACACCGAAACCGTGAGATGAGAGAGCAAAAATGTACGTAAATACATTATGCAAGGTTTTTACAATTTATCCTTAGACCCTTTTAGAATTCCCAAGTGGCAAAAATTGCAATCAGACTTCTCCTAAAGTTGCCACCGAATTCTGTTTCCAAAACTTCCCGGCTACAGTTGTAGCCCTTAGGAATGAGAGCCAGAGAGTATAACGGCGGGATTTTATTTCCATTTTATACCAGGTTATTTCCAATGCATGAGAGAATCTTTCCAACAATCTTATACCAGGCATAACATGAACTCCGTACGAGGTGTTAAACTGAACACTGAAGCATGTTACGAACACACTTTCTCCAGCCAATTCAGAAACAAGACTCTTGTCTGTCCCTATTTCTGAAAATTAAAACTATTGATACATTGTATCTCTACGCACCTTATTTTTGTATTTCTGTCGCTTTCTTTCATTGATCGTCCATTCTGCGGCAAAAATCTCCACAGTTTCATATCAGCAATTCAGTTTTATTTGTTGCCAGGAACATTTGTTGTATGCGATTCAGAGTTATACAGTGAACTGTCTGATTTGTTGTGATTCCTTGCTTTACTATCATTGCAACTGGGATCAATACATCGATAACAGTCGTCACAGAGAACCTGTTATTTCCCGTTCTCGCATTAGAGATTCGAAAAGCGTTGTTAGATTAAATTAATACACACAGCGACACGAGCAGACGTGGCTAGTCAGGCAGAAAAAAACACCTATGCAAAGTCAGTCGGCAATCACTCTTGCACTCCGTCCCACAACAACAGTTTGTAACCTCAAATCTTCCTTTCCTAAACAGTTATTCTACAAAACTGAGAAACAGAAAACCGCTCCGTTTTTTAATTGAATCTTAAGACCTTGAAAATTTCATTCAAAATTATGTTTAAATAAAGTTAGTTGGATTTCATGAACTGATCATAACAACGTTTGACTTACGAAGGACTTTGAACCATGTTAAATACTTCCGCAAAAGATAAGCCAGAACCTGTAACCATCACGAGTTACAACATTGCTGTTTCTTAACTTGTAAGGTACGATTACGAGATGAAATACACGATAATTTGGTTTTACGCTGCATTTCAACCCTGGTATCTCAATCACGTTGACTTGAGTTCCATCATGTGCATTGAACAAGACTTAGTAGAGTATCCTAGACTATCACGATTCATCTGGCACCAGCTAAATGAACTGTCCATAAGTGATGTTTATCATATTCCTTAGATCAGTTGTTTTATACATTGGAAACTAAACATATATTCGACTAATCATTATTAGTTTTTTCAATGGTGGTGGGAGGGTAGGATTATCTTAGACGAACATTTCTTGATAATCGACCTTATTTTGGAAAAGGCGCCACTGAATGTATGGATTGTTTGGAAGGGACATGCAAATATCTCCCTTGGTTGGCCTTAGCAGCCTCAACTTTGATGACAAACCTGACATTTATTCATTGGTAAAGTAGACGTACTATGAGGTCTCCAATAAATTTCATTTCATAATTAACAGTCAGTTTCCTCTCGTCAGCGTTGCTTTTAACTGCCTGCATCGATACTTTGCATATTATTAGGGGCAGGTCGGTGTTGCAGTGGTTGCACGTTGGATTTTCAAAAGGTCGGTGTTTTAAAACTGGCCACTGCCTAAGTCACTCAATGGTGTCGTGCGTTTTAGTCACATGACAAGAACTTAACCTGTTTTTCAGGCTCCAAGATCCTTAAGTAAGAAAGGCGCAAGCAAGCAAAGAGCAAAATACAACGTGTAGTGCCCCCCACCGGGGAGGGATAGCACGACCCGTTTCTCTCCAGATGCAGCGCGTCTCCTTTTTTGCCGTCCCTGCTACCTCAGAGTCTGCAACAGGTTATAAAAAAACTTTACTTCACATTGTAAGGAGAGTTTAACCCTTTAAGCTCCACGAGTGACAAGCGTCTAATTTCTCCTTACAATTTCACTAGTCGATCAAATTTACAGATCATGTTTTTTTCGTCTTCATGTTTATTGACAAAAAAAATCATGTTACAAACATAACTTAACTAATTACAACAATATTTAAACAAGGAAATAATATTGTATTGCTTACAAATGCATAACGGCGATTTAATACGTTCTATCACTATGTTACATTTAAATCTGTTCTAATAAGAGAAGAAGAAAAAGGTAGATAAACAAAGAAAAAATCCCCCCCAAAAAAATCCAGAAAAAAACAAAAACAAACAAACAAACAAGCAAATGCTACTGCACAGCCCATGAATACTTCCGTTATCTAATAGTATTACTAGCAGAGATGATATTAAAAACCCTGTATTATGGAAGAGCGCATGCCTCTATTTGCCACTGCAATAAAGCTTTCCTTTGAAATTCTTGTACATTCGCATTCTTTTCGGAGCATTTACAGGCATAGATGTATTGTTTCAAAAGAATGACAAATAAGTGCAGTCTGCGTTATGGGTATTTGGTCAGCTGCGGTAAAGAAGAAATGTCATTGAACGCTACTTGCTTATTTGAGAGATCAGTGTTAGTATTATGTACATGGTTAAACCAAGTTAACGCTTCAGAATGAAAGGTTGATGCCACAGAACAGTCCAACATGTATGTTCTATGGAGTCAGGATTTTGACAGAAATTACACAATTCATCATTACTCAATCGGAATTTGCAGAGTTCTTTTTTGGTTACTGTTATTCTATGCAGGAACTTGAAAGAAAATTGTTTTAATTTATTATCCTTGGTAGATTGATATATGAAAGAGCAATTATTTTTCCAATCTGCAAAAACATCGGGAAATTTGATTTTCTAGTTTTTATACCAGTTGGCTCGATGGTGCATTTTTCATTGAAAATGTTATAATAATTTTTGCAGCACATTTCCGCTAAATCTACAGGAGTGCTTCTTGGAAAGAAAGAAACCGTTGTTGTATTTAACGATTCGTTTAAAGGTCTTTCGGATGCCATAGCTTGCCTTTTCAAGTCTGAAGGGATTGCTGCAATCAATTGAAAGTAATGAAGATAATTTACTTTTATCTTAAACTTGTTTTGAAATTCTTCAAGCGTTAAGAAGTTCCCATCGGCATTTAGGACGTCATGTACAAAGAGAATTTCGCGCTTAAACCAATCTCTCACCTTATTATTCCACAATGAAAATTTTCCATAAGAAAAAACTTCAGTATTCATTTTAAGTTCTTGAAAGTATTCTAAAAGTTCTCGATAAAAGGCAGGTAAGCATTTTTAAAGGAGGAAACGTTATAATCGCATCTGAGAAGGAAATGCAAACCACCATACTCTGAAAAGTAATAATTTGGAATTGCTTTCCATGAATCGTCGGATTCACTCAGTAACCTACTAATCCAAGCTAGACGTAGAGACTTAACCATCATAGAAAAATTAACAAAATTTAGTCCCCCTCCTGTGAGGGGTTGATACACGACTACTCTCTTTATTTTATCTTTTCTGTTTCTCCACAAGAAGGAGAAGAGTTGTGCTTGGACACTTTTGATGATTGCATTTGGGACGGAAAGCATAGATGCTGCATAGACTAACTGAGACATGCCTATCGTTTTAGCCAATAAAGATTTACCGTATAGCGTAAGATCCCTCGAAAGCCATAAATTTAGTTTAGTTTTCATTTTTCTAATTTTGGTAAAGAATTTTCTTCAACATTCTTAACATGGTTATATGATATAAATGTTCCCAAAACTTTTACTGGATCCCTTGTCCTTTTGAACTCCAGTATCTTAGATTTACTGTTTTTCATGGAACCTTACCACATTGCTTTCGTTTTCTTTTTATTTAATTTTTAGCCTGAGATGATCCCAAAGCTTTAAATCAATTGAAGGTGCGACTTGAGAGATTCTGTATTATTAGTTATAATGGTAGTATCGGCCCGCAAACTGTGAGATTTTAACTTCTCGATCATTTGGTAGAACTATGCATTTGCAGGTCTGATTTTGGCGGATCTTTAGAGCTAACAATTCCACCGCAAGAATAAACAAGGAGGGACTTAATGGGCACCCCTGGCGTACACCGTTTGATATTTTAAAATGATTGGTCATATAAAATAAAATAATTGGTCATATATCCACCATTCATGACAGAACTTTGTACACCGTTATAGATTACAGAGAACCATCTTCTGAGGTCGATCATTTTGTAGAACTATGCATTTGCAGGTCTGATTTTGGCGGATCTTTAGAGCTAACAATTCCACCGCAAGAATAAACAAGGAGGGACTTAATGGCCACCCCTGGCGTACACCGTTTGATATTTTAAAATGATTGGTCATATAAAATAAAATAATTGGTCATATATCCACCATTCATGACAGAGCTTTGTACACCGTTATAGATTACAGAGAACCATCTTCTGAGGTTGGGTCAAAAATTAAACACTCTTAAGGTTTTCGAAATAAAGCTCCATTCTAATGTGTCAAATGCCTTTTCAAAGTCAACAAAAAGCAAGATCCCGGGAAAGTTCTTGACGTCCGAGTATTCTAATAATCACACAGAAGTCTTATATTCTGGCCTATGTATCTCCCATTAACAAATCCTGTTTGATCAGAGTGGACCAATTTTGGCAAACATTGTTCCATTCTCTTTGCCAATGCCTTGGTTAGGATTTTATAGTCGATGTTGAGTAGAGACGGATATAGGGCGCCAATTTCTCAAATCTGTGACATTGACATTGCCTTTAGGAATAAGTGTAATAGTACCCCTTCTCTGAGAGACTGAAAATGACCCATTCCGAAATGCCTCGTTGTAACAATTAAGAAGGTCGTTGCAAAGAAGCTCAAAGAAGGTTTCATAGAATTTTTTCGTAAATCCATCCTATTGTCCGCAAAAGAAGTTAGCGCATCTTTTATCTCCTCGATAGTCAAGTCTTTTTCTAAAGAGTGCTGTTCCTCATCACCCAATTTGGGAATGCTGAGACCTTCAATAAAGTCTTCAAAACTTTTGTTCAGTTGAGATGATTGATTATCATTTTCACCATTTATTGTAGAGGTATACCTGGTCCTGAAAAAGTTTTCGATTTCCTTATTAACGTGCACAGAGTTTGAAATCACCTTCTCATTTTGCAGCTTTACTTCTCGGACAAGTTTTTTCTCGTAGTTCGCTTTTTCTAGAATAAAAATATTTGGTTGGCTTTTCTCCTAATTCTACCCATTGCACCTTCGATCTGAACATGGCCTCTTCGCCTCTTGATTCATGTATCCGTTTTAATTCTTTTTTAAAGCTTCGTAATTGTCTAGGAGCCCTTGACCAAAGAAACCGCCATTGCAAATTTTCTCATCAAGTTCTTGTAACTCGTTTTGAAGGGTTTCTTCTTTACATTTTGAATTGTATCTTTTACTGTTTGAAAATCGGATAGTTTTCGAACGTAATTCCATTTTTATTAGTTCCCAGAGAAGCTGCTTATCTACGACGTCGGAGTATTTTTGCAGTATTTGTGGGTAGTAGAATGCAATGAGTTCTTTATAATTCTCATCCTCCAGGAGAGAGTTATTAAATTTCCATAGCCCTGGTCCCCTTTGGAATTCACTTTTAATTTCAATATTTAAAAAGATAGATTTGTAGTCAGGTGCTATTGAAACGCGAATCTTAACATCACAAGAAAGAGGCCGAGAGATAAGAAAGAAGTCGATTCTCGATTTTAAATTCAAAGGTCTTGACTCATACGTGAAGGATTTAGAGCTGGGATGTAGTTGTCGATATATATCGATAATATTTATCTCTTCCATGAGGTCAATTAGAGCGTTTCTGTAGCTTTTTGGTTTCCACGGCAGACCGCCGCGCTTATCAATCTGATTGAGAGTGGTGTTCGAATCACCTGCAATGATAACTTTCGAGGTGTCAGGTTTTGATGTAACTTGTTCGCTTAGTGTTTTGATCAAGTCGTCTTGGTCGCGAAAGTCATTTGGGGCATATACGTTTGTAGTATAATAACATTCCTCCTCTATTATAATTTTTGCAATTAAAAATCTCCCCTGAGGGTCCGTTTGAATGCTACTCAGTTGAAAAGTGCAAGAGGGATTCAAAAGAGTGCAAACGCCTTTTGAGTGAGCTGTTCCGTGAGAATAAAAAATTTTGCCACCCCATTCCGCAGACCACACTTTTTCGTCTTCCGGCAATGAATATGTTTCTGAAGCTTTTTGCGCTTTCAAACAAGAGAATATTGCTCTTCTTTTGGTTGAGTTACGTAATCCTCGCACATTTAAAGAAAGTAATTTTAACTTGCGCGACATGTAACAAATAAGTAGGGTATTGTCAATTCAAAACTTTGCCAAAACAAGTAGTAATTATTATAAGCCAAAATGGTTTGAGAGACATCATGTAGCAATAGCAGTAACATGTGTTCTCGACCTACTTTAACAAAAAAGATCACACATATGTAACATAAATTAAAGAAAATAAGGAATTTTGAAAAAATATTCCAAAGAGAATTAACTTTCATCGAAATCCCAAGAAGCTTGACCCTTCCTACAATCAATATTCAGTACAACGAATTGAATGTTTTACATTTAAACGGATTATCTAAGTCATATTCTGAATTGATTCTGACGGGAGGACCGTTTGGAGAGGTTTTGACAGATATTTTACCGTCTATTGTCCACACACATTACCATCCCTCCGGTTTCCGTTAGCAGAATCGACCAAACTTCTCCTGTACGGGGTCAGATTCTCATTGATGAGCAAACGATCTTTGGTTCCTGCAGCAGTGGCGTAACCAGGGAACAAATCTGTAGCTTTGAAGTTCTTTAACTTGATCCTTTCTTTATATAATTTTGTCTTAATTTTATGGCTACAAAATTTGGCAATTATAATGTTGTTGCTGTTTTCACGTTTTAGTTTGTGTGAAATTTCAATGTCACCAGTGGCGACTTCAACATTAAGTGCCTCAGCAATTTTGAGAACAGCTTCCTCTGTAGTCTCGTACGCCCCCTCAGAAACTCCATGAAACTCTAAACTATTTTTACGCGTATGTTGTTCGAGATTAGCCAGGGACTCACCTAAGCGATCCACCTCTATGGCTTGATCTTCCAAATTCTTTTTTGTAGAATGCAGCAAGGTTATTGTTGAATCCAACTCTGTCTTCAATCTGGTGTTACTCGTAGTTGTTTGGTGGAGTTTGGCTTTGAGGTTGCGGAGTTCCTTGTCTTTTAGTTGAGAAGCGGCTGTCAACTCAGCTAACTCTTCCTTGAGCTGCTTGTTTTCACACAGGATTAATGTTACTGTGGCTTTTATATCGGTGAGCATTTCTTTGCTTTCACTTAGGCTTGGTTCTTCTCCTGGCTCACACGTTGTTTCATCTCCGTGAGCATCCGCCATATTGGATCTTTTGGCGGGGTTAGCTTCTTCTTCAATAGAACCACGGTCTCCTCTTTTATTGTTCTTAGCTGGCATTAAAGGATGACTAAAATTGCGTTGTATCATACTGAATCAAGATGATAAGTGTCTCTACTGTCGAAGGAGGAAGGGTTGAATCGCTTTGCTTCAAACCCACGTCCGCCATGCTCGGGCCCGCGCTTACAGATCATGAGAATAAAGGAAATGATTACCAGACATGAAATGTGTTGGAGTTTAATCAAATTCTCCAAACTGGTAACATAAGAATTATATGGAGAACAGTGAGGAGAATATGCATGTGGATATTGGGGCTTAAGGGTTAAGGAAGCAACACGACACCATGCAGGGACCAAACCTTGAACCACACTGTCACTAATATTCAGCGCGTTGGACGCCACCGCGCATCTCTTTAACTTCAGCTCTGGAAATCTGTGGAAACGGACAAGTAGGGTCTGATGGATTTGAAGAGAGCCAAACATCAATTAAAGTAACTAAAGCAAAACAAATATAAATGTCCTGTATTAAATTTTTTTAAATTTAGCAGTTAAGGAAATGGTTATGAAAGCTTGCAAACTTCAAAAGGTATAACAGATGCCTTAAGTTACGTTGGAATAGCCGCAACTGTGAACAATTTTTCGTTTTACTTTAACACACGATGACTGAATAACTTAACCAACTGTATCGTTGAAGAAATGAGACCTTCTAGTCAAGCTCTGATTATTATCGTTTGTTCACGGTGAAAGCCAAACACAATACGTGATTCAATATTCGATTATCAGATTATCAGATTAGAATTAGCAACTACTAGTTTTTAATTATTAGATTAGTATCAGTTTCTTTAATAGTTCTATTACATTTTTGTTTCTATCTTAAGTTTTGTATATTATTTTGTGTCCGCTAATTAGTATGGGATTATCCCAAGCTACATGGTTTGACACGTAAATAAAGTTTCTTACTTACTTTGCTTTCTTACTTACTTACGCAAAACAAAAAAAGAAGTCATAGAGATTATCCTTTTGAACGTTCATTTTATAACAGTTGTTTCCTCAGCATCATGTCCTAGGAGAAAGGGAAATGGAAGAAAGGCTTCGATAAACACAACAGGGATTATGGCGATTCTAAAGGTAATGTTATCCCTTACTTACGAGCTGCAAACAGTTTATTATTAGCCGTTATTATCCTATTCCACTCCCCTAGGATGTGATATTTTACACCCCAAGTGTTTTATACACCAAAATTCAGTAATGATTTTTAGCAATGTTTTTAGACACCAGGATTCATTTATAAGCCAAGATTCATAAAAATGTTGCAGTTCTATTTCCATTCCTAAATGTAAATAGTAAATTTGCTAGTGAAAATTCCTTCACCGTTTGTACCATCCTTTACGAAACAAATTTAGCTCGATTACCATAAAACGAGAAAATATAGCAGTTGTTGAAAGCTCCAGTTTCACGTAAAGCAAATTTCGTTGTTAAAAACTGATTAATCACCACCCATTCAGAGCGGCAGATTAGCACGGGCCTTGCACAGAGAGCAAAAGACAACAGTTAGAAATCATAAATAACCTAAAGCGGGTAAACTCACGTCAAGCGTTTTAATATGCTTACATACGTAAGCAGATTGATCACAAAAACGCTTTCTCTTGCACGTGCCTGAACGTTTTAGAGTCCAATGAGCCACTGGAGGAAAATCAAGGAGGAAGGGAAAAACCACTGCCAGGAAAAGAAGGTACTAAAGGCGCCTGTGGAACAGCTGCTGATGAAAAACCAGTTATTTAATTTGGCAGGTGATGGGCGGTGATGATGACGTGTAGAACAACTTTCTCGTTCAACACGAGAAAGTCACGAGGTCGTTCGATTGGATTTCTTAGTGGTGATACCTTCCACGTTTGAACACGAACTACACCACCAAACGAAATAATACAGGTCAATCAACTGCCACACTTTTGCTCTGAAAGCAGATTTTAAAATGGTGAAGTGAATTTTATTGCCATCGGGGTTACCAAGGTGACGCAATGACGTCATTGTTGAGAAAGATAGTTTATTCAGTAAATGACACAGGTGACTCGGAAAAAAATCCGAGTTCTCCCAACAGGAGTCGAACCTATGACCTTCTGGTTGCTATTCCAGATGCTCTACCACTGAGCTACAGGAGACTAGTGGGAGCTACAAGGCCATTAAACTCAGTAGGTTCATGTGACAAACGTCCTGCATACTGCTAGGACTGAAAGGTCGATAGGTGGCATATTCACAATGATATAAATGTCCGAGTCGCCTGTGTCATAAACTGAATAAAACATCTTTCTCATATATTGACCAGGCTTAGAATTCATCATCACATTTATATCATTGACGTCATTGTTACTTTTACATATAGTCGATTTTCATGGTACTTGTAGTTCACATAGCTGTCTTTCTGTGTGCCTGTTTAAGAAACATCTGTGGGAGAGTGAAAGAAATTTATTCGAGCTGTTCCAGCTTATGTTTACCAGAACTGAGGGAAATATGTTTTTAGCTTATGGTCTATTCTTCTCAGTGATACCTATCAGTGAATGTCAGCGAAAAGTTAACAGAAATGGCTTCATTTGATTTCGAATAATATGGGCTTAAATAAGGCGTGTATTTTCCTCTTTCGACATAAAAGGTCATAATCAAAAATCCAATCGAAGATTTTCTATCACTCCATAGTCCTTTGGTTCAATTTATGTTTTCAATGATCTGTAAACTTAAGCGCGGGAAAGCACTTGCTCTTAATCGACTGAAAAAAAGCCTAGCTGTTTGCTGTCATTTTTAACAGAGCACACAAGAAGAGTTATTTTGACCAGTCGTCATCGTTAACTTCTTTAGCAATTAATCTTTGAGCGAGCCTTAAAAACAGTTTATCAAGCGTAGACTATTAAATCTTCCCAAGCTCCACAAGTTTTTTTTTTCACATCGTGTAGGTAGTCGAAAGCATTAGAGAGAATTGCGTACAGATAAGCTGTCTTACAAAATTGTCCACTGATTAATGTAACAAAACGTGCACCAGTCGATTCTACATAAAAGAGAGGTAAAACTACTTGTTTGGTTTCTTTATTCAAGATGGCAGTCACAAGCGTGAAGGCCGCTGGGCAAGAAGGCAGTTGGACGAAAAAGGGTGGAGACACCAGGAAAGAAGAGAACCTGGTCCTGGTGAGTGTCCATAGTCATCTCTCAAAGGCGTTGAAGTAATTGAAGATGTGTCTTCATGAGGGTGCCGAAGTAGCAATTAGGCAAATTTTCTAAAATTGTCACTTGCAAAAATTGAAAAACGACATTACCACAAACTACTGCTCACAGAAATACTTTGGACACACTGTTTCAAGCTCCATTTATTGCATCTAATCTCAAATCACTACACCCAAAAGTGTCATTCTATCCTAAACCTAGTTAATGATTATATTATTACACGCATATTGTAACAACACGTTAGAATGATATGCAAAGAATCAAAAGCTAAGAACCAGAAGGTGTGCCATCTTGAGAATCATGATTGAGGAACTTCACCATGCACTATGCATTCGTTGCAAAGAAGTACTGTTCAATAGCTTTATGAATTCTTTGCAAAAAATACTGCTTAATTGCTTTCAATTGAATGGTTACAGTTTAGGATTCAATCCTAAACTGTGAGTAACTGTAAGTAACACACAGATCCAAAAGTTAAAACAACCTCGTGCAGCATAATAAACAGCAACATACTGAGAAAAGTAAAGTTCAACAACTGGTCACACTTGACTTTGACGGGTTAAAATACCGAAATTACACGTCTTGGCTCCGCCATTGACTAAGGGGCAGAAACGATCCCTGACTCGCACACAAAATGAAGCCTCTCAACAAAGTGGTTCTAAGAACTGCATGAGTTAAGTAATACTAACAGTTCCTTCAAAACTAAGGGATACGTGTTGCAGCCAATCGTTTCGAGCCAATGAAAACCACGCCTTGCTCGTTAGTAAGCCTTAGCCTTAACATATTCTGCATTCGTACTTCACGACTCATCACTTCAGTATAGTAATCCGGTTTGACCGGTTTACAACCGAGCTTTACACAATTGAGCAGATGCTGGTGAAAAAAAAACTGCAGCAGGAAATGAAATATGAACTTCCGGCATTAAAAGAGGCAAGCGGAACCTCTGCTGATAACAAAAGAATGCCAAGAAATGCAGAAGGTAGACGAACTGTTGCAACGAAGCAACAACTCTTCCAATTCGCCTGTCTAGGCAATTCTTTCAGGCTGAGGGAAATTGGAAAAATGAAATCTCCTGGAAAGATCAATAATACTCAGCTGACTCAAGAACGAGGACTGGGGACAGCTGAATGTTGAGAAACGTTTCCGATCTATTTCCCAAGACCTTCGACTGATGCTCAAAATATAGAAATTTGCGAATGATGCTCAAAGGTCATTCGAATGTTTCCCTTTATTTTCCATACAATATCAAAGACCATTAATGTCCAAAGACTAGCTGGCTGCCTCGGAAATATTAATAACTACGTTAGCTGGCTGAGGTCGTAGCTGCGAAGCAGAGGTGGGATGGCAAGAAAGCATTTTTTCCAACAGCCCACTCTAAATTCAAACATTGAAGTCTAGAATAGTAAGGCAACTGTTTCTAATCAGAATAGTCGTTTTAAATGATTTCGATAACTTGGTCCTGTTGAAGAAGGTCAATACGTGAGTGCAAACACACCAAGCGAATGAACAACTAGGCGCCTCCTTTTTTCGAAGAAAGTTCGCTCGAAAGAAAGAAATAAAAAAAAAAGAGGCCCTGATTGCAGGTTTCAAAACTGGTGGAATAAAAGTATAATAATCTATCTTGACGTGTCGAGATGAACGATTTATCTAGGATAAAGCAAATGTGTAAACATCAGAGAGCTTCGGGGAGCAAGTTGTTTATGAAACACAACCAATTTCCTAACCTGTAAAAAGAAACATCTATATATGCTGTGTAATGTCCAAAATAATTTCAGAAACTGCAAAAATCTTTCAAAACAAAATGAGATGAATCTAGCCTACAATGAGAAGCACTCCATATTTTGTTTCAGAAGAAAATCACAACAAATACAAGCAAGCTCAAAAAGGGCGTGGGCGAGGAGCATCACGGGAACGCAAAATAGGCCAAGTGACGTCCCTCAATGGCAGAGGCAAGTCTTTAGGTGAGTATAATAAAAAAAGCGCATCACAGTTAGTGAAGTATGAATTCAGTAGAGTTTTCCTCTTCCTATTTAAGTAGCAGAAAATGCAAGCATGACAAGGAGTTTGCGAGACGTTTGAAGAGAAAAGCCAAACCACAGAGTCTGCAACTTCTGAAGCCAAATTATCAAACATGAAGCCATTCGTGAGTGGCCAATCTTGACTTGAAATTAACATGGTCACCTATGAGAAGGTGGAATGAACTAACAAAAATATTTATTTATTGATGCGTTTGTCTTATAATACAGTTGGTGTAAACCACGACCAACGCGCGGGAAGACCTAATCCAGTGACTGGACACCCCACTTTATCGACACAGCAAAATACACGGCCTTTTCCTCGTGGATTGCTCCCGAGAAAAAGTACCACACTCGACATCAAAACTTTAAAAGAAAAGGATACTACAGAAGTGGTCCACCAGCTAAATGAGAGAATGGCTCAGCTGAAGTTCTTACTTCGATCACAAGAGGAACAACACAACAGCGATGAGTTCATCCTTGACTTAACTTGTACGTTGGGTGGTGCATGCAGGGCTCCACCGGGCGAGAACACAAACAAGATTCTAGCTGCACTTAAGGGCTCCGCGTTTTTGAGCGTCAAAATTCCAAGTTTACTTGATCGTGTTCAAGCGTCAATGACCTTGAACGACCCCGAGTTAAGACAAAAGTTCATCCAATGTCTCATCACAGTATTCATGAAGTACTTGACGCACCTGCCTAGTTCATACGTTGACCTGCCTTACAATCAGTTGAAAATAGCCCTGGATCAGTCGAACATTGAAAGAAAAGAGGAGCTTCAAAAGGAGTTAGATTCTTTTAAGCAAAACAGAGATGACATAATCAGAAGCGAAAGAAAGAAGCAAGGCAAACGTTTCACCAACAGGGTAGGTGAAAAGCCGCCAAATAATTTTAGAGGCATGCCGATTTGTCCCACGAACAAAGAAATCACAACTCAAGAGCGGCCTTTCCTACGTAAGAACATTACGAAAGGAAAATATGAGAATGCAGAGCACTATCTTGACGTGCAATTCAGGCTGCTACGCGAAGACTTTCTTGAGCCGTTAAGGGAAGGTATACACGAAATTGTTCAAAACGTACCACGACAACAGCGCAAACAGTTGATGAAGAATTACCGCAGCGTACGAATCTCACCCAGCAAGGAATTCACGTGGTCTGGAATAACTCATCAAGTACAAATCGATGTTACCGGATTGGACACCAGGCGATGGGCCTATTCAAAACGACTGATATATGGTTCATTACTTTGTCTTTCAAACGACAATTTCAAGACGATGCTTTTCGCCACGGTCTCTAATCGAGAACCCGAGCTGCTGAAGGAGGGACGAATCGGAATTCGTTTCCTCGAAGAGCAAGATGTTTTAGGAATCGAAAGTCGCAATTGCGTTTACCAAATCGTTGAGTCGCCAGCCTACTTTGAGGCCTATCGCTACGTTCTTAAAGGGCTCAAGGAACTGGATGAAACAACTTTGCCTTTCAAAAAATATCTGGTTGAGTGCAGTGCAGACGTTGATCCCCCAGAATATCTAAGACGCAGTGATGCTGAGGAACCGGTTTGTTATGATCTTAGCAAGGCCCTTCATGGTGGAGATGCGTCAGTTGCAAACGCCAAAGCAGTACCTGTTCTGCAGCCTGGAGCCTGGCCCTCAGTTAAGGCACTTCCTCTGAACAGCTCCCAGCTCGAGGCCTTAAGAACTGCAATCACTACTGAATTCTCTGTTATCCAAGGTCCTCCAGGAACAGGAAAGACCTACGTTGGAGCCAAAATTGTAAGATGCTTACTTGAGAACCGAACGGCTTGGGATCCTCAGCACACTTCACCGATGCTGATGGTCTGCTACACAAGCCACGCGCTGGATCAGTTTTTGGAAAAGGTGTTGGAATTTCTACCTAGTCGACAAATTATACGTGTTGGTGGAAGAAGCAAAAGCGAGAAACTAGAACACTGCAACCTGAAGAAGTTTACTTACCGATACAGGTTACATGAAAAACGCGTTGAAGTCAACAAAAAGATGAAAGAAAATGACAGAGAAATGCAAACCTGGAAGTTGTATCTTGCAAAGGCAGACAAACAGCTCTTGGAGTTCAACGATTTGGAAGAGTTGCTGCATTCCGCACATGCAGACCAGCTGTACAATACTACGTTCCCACCTAAAGTGGCAAGTGAGTGTCGAACCCCAAGTAACACCTTCAAGTTGTGGCTGTGCGACAACCAGCTGTTGGGTTCTTGTAACCAAACTACGAAGACAAAAACAGTAGTTCAAACTGAAAGAAGTCCAGATGGATCAATCCTGGAAGATGTAGGTGGATCGCATGATGCCACATTGGCAAGGGCACCACAGGATGCTGATGAAAACAACAAACACAAACAACTAAAATTTGCAACATGCGATCCTTCCACGACGTTGGAGGTAACGAATGAGGCAACAAAAATACGTCTTGAACCAAAGGAAGACTTGCAGCAGCAACAGTCGAACGACATCTCTCATCACTGCACATTACCAGGAAGCTTGTCAGCTCAAGAAAGCGGCAGCTCACTAGGGAATCCGTCATCCCCACATTCTTACAGAGACAGGCCCGACGAAGAAGACGAATTGGACTCCCGACATTTGGATATCACTAAAGGAACTCAGAGCCCTCAAATGGAGAAAGAACTCGGTGGGGAAGCTGATGAAGAGACCATCGCAGTAGAAAGGGAAGCTGATTTGATACAATATCAAAGATGCATACAAGGTGACGAAGATCTCCTGCTGCCGATATCACAACAAACAGATGACTTAATCAGTCAAGAACAATACCATCCGGGAATAAACGAGGGAAACGATGAAGGCTGGACAACTGTGACTCGCAAGAAGAAAGGCAATGCATTTTTCTGGCAGAAAGAGGAAGGCGAAAATTATAAAGAGGAAAGCAAAGGTGGCTCAGAAATGGTAACTGGAAACGAAGACGAAAGGGACAAAACAAAGTCCTCAAAGAAGAGGAAGAAGGAAAACAAAAATAAAAATAAAAATATTCCAATCAAAATCACTGGAGATATCTCCTCTTTGGAAGAAGCACTGAGAAAGGCAGAAATGATGACCACTGATGAGGTTATAGGCGTTGAAAACATCTGGAGTTTATCGCAATCGGATCGCCTGCGCTTGTACCTCTTCCGGATCGAGAGCTATCGTGAACGCTATAGAGTGGAGATTCACAGAGCTGAACAGGAATATGAACAGCTTTGTGAAGAGCTACGGGCAGTCACATCTAAAGAAGAGGAACAAGTCATACGTCGGGCTACTGTTGTTGGGATGACAACCAGCGGTGCAGCTAAATACCACTCAGTGCTTCAGAGGGTGGCTCCCAAAATCGTTGTCATCGAAGAGGCTGCCGAGGTACTGGAAGCCCACATTATTACTTCTCTTTCGCACAACACAAAGCACACAATCCTCATCGGAGACCATAAACAACTCCGCCCAAAAGCAACGGTTTATGAGTTAGCCCAAAAGTACAACCTGGAGGTATTTTACTGCATTGGAAACTTCGGTCCACTGAAAAGCCAGTGCAAGTTGTGGAAGGAGATATGTAGTGATTTAAAAGCAAAGGACGTCCTTGCTGACGGTCTACAACTTGTTTGTTTGCAAAACACATGAGAATGTCACTAGTGTTAGGAAGGCAAGTGAGTTTAGTACGTTGGGGGGATGCAACATGCCTTGTGGAGTTCGCCTTGAATGTGGTCATGCTTGTGACAAACAATGTCATGCTTCAAACCACCTGAAGGGTGAATGTATTAAAACGTGTTTCAATAGATGTCCTAATGAACACCAATGCCAAAGGAGTTGTCACTTTCCTCGCGACTGTCCCAAATGCGTTGTCAAAATGACAAAGAAAGTCCCCCAATGTGGTCACGAACAACAAATACCATGTCATGTTAATCCTGCAGAGTTTTCCTGCCAAGTTAACTGCATAAAATCTCTCCCATGTGGACACGAGAAAAGTTTGCAGTGTTACAAAGATCCCACGGTTTATAATCAGTGCAACAGAAACTGCACCAAACTTCTGGACTGTGGCCATCCATGTTCAAAGAAATGTAGCGAGGAATGTCGATGTAACACTAAAATTGAAGCCCTATTGCTATGTGAGCATACTAAACGAATCTTATGTCGCGAGCAAAACGACCCAATTCAGTGCATTGAGAGGTGCAATAGAAAATTGGACTGTGGACACGAGTGTCTCGGAATGTGCCATAAGGACTGTAGAAGGAAGACGTGTGTGGTTGGCGTAATCAAGGTTCTTCCATGTGACCACCGACAAATTGTTCCATGTTGCCAAGACCCAAAAATTGCTTTTTGCAACGCCCCCTATTCAAGACAACTGGAATGCGGTCACAAGTGTTTATCTATATGTGGCCGTTTGTGCAGGGACGTTCCGTGTAAAGAATTGTGCCAGACAAAGTGTGATCGAGGTCATCCATGCCAGAGGCGCTGCCACTTTGGTTCATCGTGTGGTGATTGTATGATAGAGGTTAACATGACCATTCTCGCATGCGGGCACAACATGAAACTTCCTTGTTACGTTGATCCAACTGCACGGAGGTGCAAACAGCCATGTCAGAGAGTAAGAGAATGTGGTCACCCTTGCGAAGAAATATGCAGTGCGAAATGTGAATCCTAGCCGTGCAAGGTGCTTGTACCCCGAACATTACCGTGTGATCATGTTCTGACTTTGGAGTGTCACAAGAATTTCGAAAAGTTCGTTAGTAAGAAAGTAGTTGAGGTCCATCTCCCATGTGGACATAAAACGTCCGTGGAATGCCATGTTGCAAGGACTGGATTACAAAATGTCTCGTGCAAGGAGAAAGTTAAGAAAGAATTGCTTTGTAAACACAAACTTATTCTTCCGTGCTACAAAAATCCTGAAGACTGTCTCTGCAGAACGAAAGTTGAGGTTAAACTGCCATGTGGGCATTTGAAGCTTGTTCTCTGCTCCGTCAAAACAGAAGGTTTACCCAGTGTTTCTTGCACGGTGAAGGTACCACAGGCGTTGCCATGCGGTCACGAGGTAACTCTTCCTTGTCATATAAAGCCCCAGGAGCATTGCTGCGAGGAGCAGATAGCAATCGAACTCCCATGTGGACACAAAAAGCTCACAACGTGTTCCAGCAAGCGGGATAACCTGCAAGGTGGGATTTGTGACACAATTGTCAGAAGAAAACTCCCTTGCGGTCATGTAAAGGAAATGAAGTGTTCGGAAAAGCCTTGTGAAGTATTCTGTGAAGCTCTTTGTGAACGTATTCGTCAATGTGGACACCCATGTCCTAACAAGTGCGGCGATGACTGCGCTACATTCAAACGCGCAGTTGGAATTAAAAAGGACCTCAATTGCGGATACCACAAGGTCAGTTGCCTTTGTTCCGAAGACGTGTCCCAGCTTAATTGTTCCAACCAATGCAAGCGGAGATTGATGTGCGGTCACCAGTGTCCGGAAAATGCTCTGAGGAGTGTAGCCAGTACATGTGCCAAAAGATGGTGGTGAAGAATCTCAGCTGCGCAGGAAACCACTCTCTTAAAATGCCTTGCAGTGGCGATCCCAACAGTGTAGCATGTCAGGACCGCTGTACCAGGAATCTCGATTGTGGTCACCCATGTCCAGGGCTTTGTAGTCAGCCTTGTGAAAGTATCAAATGCAGGCGTGGGGTAGAGAAAACATACCCTTGTGGTCACAAAGAGCATCTTCAGTGCTATCAGAGAAAAACTGCTACTTGCAAGGCACCTTGTCGACGTCGAGAGAGATGTAAACACATGTGTAAGGGTGTATGCGGTGAACCTTGTTCTAATTATCCCTGCGACGTAGCCTTGGGTAGAACCCTCTCATGTGGTCACAAGATTATGATGCCTTGCAGCTATTCTGTTGATGAAGTACAATGCCCTGCTCCATGTGAGGCAAAGCTGCCATGCGGTCACCAGTGTTCTGGAACATGCAATGACTGTCAGCAAAGGGGTTCACATGAAATGTGCCAATACCCATGCAGCCAGCCTCTTGCATTTTGTTTGCTCGACGTGCAGGCGACGTGCAGCAAGCCCTGCCCACCTTGTATCAGAAAATGTGGCCGACGCTGCCCTCACGGAAAATGCACAAAGTTCTGTTTTGAATCGTGTTATCCATGCAACAAACCGTGCAGCTGGAGTTGTTCTCACTACCAGTGTAATAATCTTTGTGGAGAGGAGTGCGACCGTCCTCGTTGTGATGCCCCCTGCCCCAAGAAGCTCGCTTGCCGCCACCCGTGTATTGGTTTGTGTGGAGAGAAGTGTCCCACGGTGTGTGCTATTTGCCATGCTAAAAAGCTTTCTTCTATGTTAGGTGGTGGCGGGCGTTCTAAGTCAACGGACGTTTCAAGATATCTGCAGCTTTTTGACTGTGGTCACATCGTGAGAGTAGAAGAGATGGATGCTCCGTGCATGCTCCGCGAGCTGGACAATGATGTTCAACTCATCCAGTGTCCCAGGTGCTCAACAGCGATTACATTTAGCTATCGTTATGGGAATCTTATCAAGAGGACATTGAAGAACATTGAAAATGTAAAAGCACAAATACGTCAGCTTGGGAACAAAACTGTCAACTCTGCAAGACAGCTGTGTCATCCTTCAGAAGGTATTCGAGCCGTAGTGGAAAACCTCTCTAGGCGACCTTACTCAAAAGTGTTTCACAACGTGCACCCGCCCAGTTATCCTTCGCTATTTACACTTAAAAATCATCTTCTTATCATGCACCAGATCGAGAAAGCCCACCACAGTTTGCAAAATGTGATAACGCAGCAAGGAATTTCAAAAGGGCTGCCGGAGATGAAAAACCACTAAGACACTATCAAAGATGCCTTGGACAAGATCACAGAGTACCTCCAAAAGCCTTAGCCGGATTTGAGAATTCTCGATCAGTTGCACGAACACACAAGAAAGTTTTCCCTTTTTGCTTCTATTTTGGAAGCCCATAGCGAGGGCATTAAGCGCCAAAGGACATTTTCTAGCATCGCCCAAACACGTTTGAAACTGGCTGGCAATGGATTTAATTTGTTTCTTCAAGGAAACAACGATGCTCTGCAAATTGACTGGCTGGAAAGAATCGTCGATTCATAAAAAAGGAAGTTGGCCTCGCAGCACTTCCATCCGAGCAACCCAAAGACTTTGAGAACTTTCCAGGTTTTAACAAAGGCGTGTGGAAACTATGCGACCACCGTCAAGTGTACTTTACCAGATCGATAGTGCGCGATGGAGAGGATGTTTACGTGGTAAGCAACGGTTGTGGACGATGTGTTGAGATAGAGGACAGTGACTGAGTAATGCGAAGAAGTAAACGAAGTGCGGTCGTCGAGTGACTAAGTGTGTCAGACTTGTCAGAAGGGTAATCGTTCGAGCCTTGGTTGCAGTCCTCGTGAAATCTTTATAGAGAATAACAACAACAAACACTATTTCACGATGCATCGGGGACGGCTTTTATCCTGTGGCAAACACTTAACAATTTTAATGACGAGTAAGTACCTGAAAAAAGTTCAACACTAGTGAACAAACTAGAGAAATTGCATTCACAGAACTTGACATAGAGATGCACCCCGCAAAACTGGTTGTTCGTGATTAAAACTAGAAACTGAGCAAAGACTCTTAAGAATGCATTTGGTCAGGACAAATGAAGGGACACAACGCACTTAATCAAGTAGTGTGCATTAAAATGGAAACAGAGAAAATAATCCGAAAATCAAGAATAGAAAGAAAAGGGAGGGGACGAATTCGAGTGCAAGGAACACACTTTTCTCCTCGCTTTGCCCTGACTTAAATTCTCCTTCTGTCTCTTTTTACTGACTCGTGACGCAGGCTTCAGGAGATTATGTGTGCAAAGTGACCTCCTACACTTTGACAGTGAACATGGAGAGTACTTTTGATTTAATAGTTGACATTTTATGTGTTGAAGCTGATGATGACGTGAGGAAAAATACTGTTACCATATGGCAGGCTTCGTTTACAATTGCTCCAAGTCGCTCGTTGTCTACTTTGCAATGAGGAGGGGATTGAACGCTTCGATTGCACGAGTAGTAAGCTTGTGCGGAATTTGCGTACACGTGTGTAGGGTGGGAAGACTAAGTGCGAATGGCAGAACGAGCCGCTATTTTGATATATAAGCCAGTAAACGAAATAGCGCTTCTCCGGGAAAATCAATAACGTCAATAAAGAACATCAAAAGAAAAGTTCAGAGGCTCTAGAACTGTTTGGACACGAACATTTTTTAATGATTAATTGATAAGCATAGAAATAAGGTTCTGTACAGACTTGGTGCCTTGGAGCGAAGCGTGGGCACAAAAGTAACACAAGATAGAGTTGCGCTTATCCATGCCTGCGGCAAGAAAAACGTTTTCACAGTGTCTGAACGAAAATTCTGTGCCCTAACACCTGCACCAAGTCTCAAGGGGTCCATAGATTTAGAAAGCAGGTTCAGTATCCCTGCAAAATTTTATGATATCTGTCACTTTAAGTTGGTAAGTAACTTTAGTTTTGACTTGTAAACAAAAAAAGTATTCGCACATTGGAATCGAAAGGCAGAAATTGAAATGAAATTGACATGTTGGCGTTTCAACTTTTTTCGTAGTTATTCTGATACTTACAGATGAAATAGAATTAAGCAGAATAAATTTCGCATTGTAAACGTGAAAGTTTTTTTTTAGTATTTTCGATACCCTTTTTTTCTATTTCTGATTAACAAATAGTACATGGATGTGATTACTACCTATAAACACTATGTAATATAACTAACAATAACAATAGATTAAAGGAGAGCGTTCGAAACGTTTATCAGTAGCGGGAAGGTCCAGACCTAGATGATTCTTACAAGTGAGTCATACTAGTTGTTAGCTACAATCTTCGACAGAAGTGTTGGGACACTTGCACATCTTGCAGGTAGGAAAAAAGAATTCTCTGAAAGACACCTTCCGCCTCCCCTCCCACCTTCACAATGCTGCTTTTCGTCTGCGGTGGGATTTTTTGGATCATCATGGTCTAAGGGGAGAGGGGGTTCAGTTTCTGGCAAAGCTAAGGCCAAACTGTTTTGGATAAGTATCGCAAGCATGATAGAAGTAACATTTACCAAGGTGCCCCAAGGACTTCTGACAATGAATTTTCGACGCAAGTTATATCGCTTGAGGCTTTAGTACAACAAACAGTTAACCAGTGTGTGTATTGTAGCCATTTGTTATTGTTATTATATCTTGAAATATAAAACAAACCAACTGGGTTGGCAAACCTCATACGACTTGTACGGTCCTGTGGTAGCGAGTCCATTTTCAGCACACAAACCTAGTAGTTTTAATAGTTTCTCAAGGGAAAAAAAAGACTTAAACGTGGCATATCTGCCATACTCCGGTGCTTGAAAACACTGCTAAATATTTCTATTATTCCACTGTTGTGTCATTTCACCGAATAAGGGCAATAGAACGCACAATCCCGGTTTGACCGGTGTTTTGCTGAAGGAGGACGAAGTAGAAACAAAATGTAGTGGAATAATACCCCTCTTATTCAGTGTTTTAGTCGATAATAAGCGCGGACATTTTACTCATTATTCGCTTTTTTTCTCGCCCCTGGGGGGTCGCTCAGAATTTAAATACTAAGCAACTCGTAAAATATCCGCGCCTATTATCTCCCAAAACGTTGTATATTTCATGCATTGCCTGATGAGTTGTCTCAACAGAGAATTTGTATTTGCCGTTCTTCCAAAAGTTTAAAGGTGCCTGTCTTTTCAAAGATTTCTTTTCAACTAAATAAGACCTTGCTAAATTTTTACGGATCTCAACTAACTGAACAGAGAGCAAGTTCGTGTAAAAGAATTTCATGTCCCATCAAGACTTTTTGCTTAGTCACTTTCACTTCTTGATGGGTTACCGTCCTTTTGTGAAGCACTGGTCTACAAAAACAAATCATTGTTACTGGGTTACCACGCGAGCACACAAATACAACAGCAACAACAACGAGTACAAGATATGTACAAGATGTACCGGTCAGAGCATAAAGCAAATGACTCTTGCTAATATGGTTAGCCACTGTTAGCCTAAACCACTATATGGAAAAAGACGGTTACCTTATAGCTTCTTCCCCACGACAAACCAAATTTAGTTCTCTGTACTGACCAATCATATATTGGTTTTTTTTTTACCTCATTGAACCTAAACCCACCCTTCTCTCTCAACCCCTCGGGATGAAAGCTGAACACAACTTTTACTCAAAATACCCACTTGTCTGTGAATAGCAAGGGAGAAAAATGTTTAGCATGTTTTTCGTAAGCTACCAGTGAGCTAGAACATTTTACGAACTACTTTTTCTTCGACAATAGATCAATCGACTATGCAAATTGGTTTATGCCTCAGCACTGAAACATTTTATTCATTACGTAAGGCATGTCGTGCATGGCTCTTAAATTACTCCTGGCTAGTATTAACTCCGACCGTTGTTTTAATATTTAGCTCGACTTTCACAAAGGAACTGTCAAATTGGTGATCGAAAACAGTAACAAATCGCGCTCACGTAGAATGTGCAGGAGTGAGGAGTCGTGAGCCATCTCTCTGTGCTGCTCTATGAAAACTGCAACAGAACAAATAAATAAAATACCTCGCTGTAATTGTCAGAGATATTCACTTGCATCTATCTTACATTACCTCTTACGTGCGACGGGAAGGTATTTATATGCACTGCATCCGAGAGAAAATACTAAATAATCGCTGTCCGCTGTCCGTGATCGTGAGAAGGTCTCTCAAAAAATACAGTCTCTTTAGAATATTAGTCCCCTGTTATTGCAAAAGACTGTTCAGTGAACAGAAACAACCGATAGCGAAAAGGCTAAACTCTTCGTTAGGCGTAATGTTTATATGGGGGTACTAATGCTTCTGAACGACGATTTAGCTTCGCGCGAACATGCCCTTCACGCAATTACTCTTAACAACCTGGTATCTCCAATATCTGTAGTCGTTTGGCAGAGGAAAGTAGTCATAAAATTCATTCCTCTGAAGCAGCTAGAAGAAATGCACGTTGCAGCCGATTCGATTTTGTATAACCTCTTTACGGCACTTTCTGATAAACAAGTCTTCCCGTGTCTCCTACGTGTCAGCCGTCAGCCAAGGTGAGATGATTCTTTCACACCAAAAATGTTTGTGCAGTCAGTTTCCTTCGTTCAAATACAAATCGCTTGAATGTTAGGCAAACTGAAGCCACAATTGCAAGATCTTACGGGCCAAGATACTTAAATACGAGCCATTAAAGGCCAGTTAGCTCAACGTTCGGATCGCAGATCCAACATGGGGTCGTATGAAGATCGCGCGTGTGGCACGTTTTCCGTTTTAATTCTTGATTGGCGCATAGAACAATGCTGAATTTTGGCCGCCGTGGGGAACAACACGGGGGAATGGGGAAAACTAAGCCAAAAATGCTATTTTTGTCACGTTTCCCTTGTATTTTTAGCGATTTTTTGATATCGACCAATCAGATTCACGGATTTCATTGAATTTAATAATTAAAAGCTAACACCTTTTAATCGATTTTGCCAAGTGCCTGCGTAGTTTTTACAATAGACATTGTGTGTGCTAGCTGGATGTTGGGCTCAGTTTAATTGCAAGATCTCTAGAATGTTCCAGGCTCTTTTGATAACTTCCCTCTGAGACAGTTCTTGTCCTATTTGTTTATAGGAGAATGCTGATAACGTAGAAGTTGTTTCTTCCCATCGAGGGCATCTCTTTACTAGACTAAGTAGCTGTGTAGATCACTTTTCGTTTCTGGGCAACCGAGTACGAATAACAATAACCGAGTACAAATTATCATTCGACCACCGTTGCTTCTTAATCGAGGACGATTGCATTCGTGCTCGGTTTGTAGAAATCATATCGAGCACGGTTTACACTTAAAGTAATTCGACCTCGATTGCATTCGCGCTCGGTTTGTTAAAATCGAGCACGAACTCACTAATCGAGTACGATTACAATCGAGCTCGATTCTGGCTATCATGGTGCAGCCGGGGTCGGGGGGGTATTACACTCCTCCCCGAAAAACGACTGCGTGGGAGGCTATGGGGGGGGGGGAGATGAGAGGGATCCATTATGTAAGAAAAAAAAAACAAAGAGATGCGATGAAGCTCCATTAATATCGAAGAGAAAGGAAAGGGGATGTATTTATAGTTATGTATTCCCGCTGCATCGAAAATTTGGTTGTGATTCTCGTCACGTTGCCGTAAATATTTAACGATGTTATTCTGCACCACTCAGTGAAATTACTATCCAGATTTAAAAGCATGAAAATAATATTCGTGGTAAGAAATAAATAAAACTAAATGAAAAAATTCTCCTCATGTTGCGCCTGGAAAGACAGCAAGCAGGTTAGTCTCGTTCTCAGGTTACTCTTCTCGTAAATAGAAAGGAGCCTGGGGACAACGTTACTCTCTCACAATGAACAATAAACAATGGTGAAAGCAGTAAAGTTGAAAAGCACCCATATTCGGCAGAAATACATTGGTTTTGAAATATTCCCAGGGAACAAGGATGCCAAACCAAGAGGTAAGAACTTTTCTAGATTCTCTGATAACTTAAGTATTTACATGACCTTCCACCGACTTCTCTGAAATTAATCTTTATGAAACTCTCGCAAACAAACAAACACAGTCACGTAGAGCAAAGCTTGGTCATAGAACTTTTATTTCTTTAGTAATACGGTATACCAACATAAAGGTAAGGCCTATTTTGTTACGTAAACACCGTTTTTATTCTTTCTCTCGTTTTTCTTTTTCTCTAAAATTCAAAACTAATGTACCGGTCAAATTGAAGCTTCAACATCCCCCCTGGGTATACCCCGGGCATTATTTGACTGTGATTCTTGCCCGGGAAGGGAGGAATTCGAACGTTGTCTTGAAAGGGTGGGGAATTTGAACCAGATTTATCTCTTGTTCTAGCGTAATACGCCCAAGAGTTTTTTCGGTTTTTGCAAGGTTTGACGGATTCCAAGATAGAATTTCGCCTTTTTTAGTGAATAACTCTTTTAAAAGGGTCTTTTAAAGAATTTTGATTACGACATATCTCACTCTGAGAAGCGTGAACAGTGTTTGTTTGAAGACAAAATTTGTCTTTGAGGAGAGGTTCGAAGAGGTATTTCAGTACTAATTGGTGGGGCATTTGAACAGCCTCAGTTTTTGAACTAACCAATCTTCAAAAGTTCAAATGCTCCCCTGGGGGGGGGGGGAGGGGCAGTGTTGAAGCTTCAATTTGACTGGTACATAAATTATGACTGAATGTCACGTTCTAGGTCACCTTATTAATTACTATAAAAACAGTTGAGCTTGCTGTTGTATGTCTTACAGTATGTACGATGTTATTCAACAACTACCGCAAACATATACAAGATAGAGAGCACCTTTATAATACCCGGCCACTTATTTTTATATCTCCTAATGCTTTAAAGAATGAGACACATGAAAACAATAATTGTTCATTTTGTTATTATTGCTATTCAATGATTTGGAAATAGGTGGTCGGGCGCTCTTAAGTTTGGCCCAAGATAACTGCGAAAAACTGAGCAAGTTTTCTTTTGGTATGGCCTATAACTATCACAGCTTAATTATGTGTACCAAAGAAATCACAAGATATTCTCTTGTCAAAAAAGAATGCACATCTAAATAGATTTTAAAAAATAATTTGTTTGTAACCAACAAGTCGAATAAAACTACCAAAAAAACGGTAGTTAAGAAAATAAACTTCAACATATTTGTTAGGCTGTTCATATAATATTTTAATTGTTTCCCATCATCCTCTCTCATAAAATTGAGTCGATAAGTTGGTTAAAAAAATTTGAGAAACAAACATCGACAAAATATTAAAGAGCCTGACCCTGATTCTATCTGCCAATGACTGCCATCTGAAGTGTCTTCCAGTAGGTCATTATAAAAAAAAATGGTCAGTCAGACAATGGGAAATGAAATGTTTTGTGCTGATGGCCTTATTGTTAATGTCATTAAAAATTTCTTAAAATTATCATTAATTTACAAGAACTATTCATGCAGTCATAAGAGATAGCATTTCCTATAATTCAAGAAGAGACAAGGGACATTGAGTTATTGTGTAGGCTAGTATAAATAAAGTTCCTTTTAGGCAGGCTCCCGTATTTGTTGATTTGTGATATTGATATTCACTTAGTCTATCATCTTATTCGCTTATCCGCTCATTTGACTTTGAAAACACATTTGTTGCAATATTTTTCAGTATAGTAAACGTTATAAAGTGTTGGGTTTTCCTTATTGCCGATAATTTTTTTTTCTCCACTGTCAAGTGGGAATAGGTCCGATAACTGAAAACAACGGGAACATAGCAAGACTCTAACTGACAGTTGAGCTGTGGCACAACTTGCCCCACATGAAGCTCTAGTTTACTGTTCTTTTTTAAATATAAAACTAGAAAAGTAGAATATATGTTGAAGTGAAATAATAGTAGAAGTATACATGACAGGACTTAAGGTAGACTAAGAAGATAACTGTTATTTACTCACAAACAATTCACTTTACATGCCCTTCCATGGACCTGTCTACACACGAATAGTATAGACTTCGTAGAGTTATTAATAAAACCTTCACTTTGAAAATGAAATACTAGTATTCTTTGGGGAAAAAAAACGCCTACTAAAGGAATTGAAAAAAGTTGTTGCCTTATCCTTACTTATGAGAAATAACGTTCCTCCCCACCTCTACAAACGCCTATTATACCTTGCACTCCGTCTAGACGCACCTCTCAGTTTAAACTCTCATCACAAGAAGAAGAGCTTTGTCTTTGTCCACCACAAAAACGGACAAATTAGCTTCTTTGCGTGATCTACTCTACTCTGTCCAACAGTTTTTTCTTTAGAAGCTGTTGAGCTAGAGGGTCCTGAAGTGGGTGGGGGGTCCAAATCCCATTTCCCAACTCAAATTTTGCCCAAAGCCCAGTTCCTAGTCCAATTTTTACAACAAATCCCATTCCCAGTGCCACAAATCCCCAGTGCATCTTGTTTTTTTGGCTCTTTCCTTTTCTTTTATCTTTCCCCGACCAGAGAGTCTGTTCACAGGCTAATGTCTTCAAAGATTGCACCTCTTTTGCCTTTCTTGAGCAACTTTGCACTTACCTCAAAACCTCAAAAATCATATCAATTCCTTCACGAACTGAACGTTTCGGTTCTAGTATAGGCTTCTTTCTGAAATGAATGTCAAAAGACAAGAATCTGTAACTTGGCAAGAGACTCTGTTACGCCTTTCTGTTGATTAATTTGATAGAACCAGATCCTGAGTCTGCAACGTTTATATTTTGATCACCTTCCACACAAATTCCAATTGGTTGACACAGATTTGGGTGTGACTCCGAACCATCACTATCCCCTTTGTTGCTCCAGCAATCACAGACAGCACTCCAGATTTGAACAACCTGACACAGTGATCTTCACAAAACACATATGATCCCCAAGCCAGTAAATTAATGCAGTTTAAAGTCAACGCTAAAATCAACTAGCAATTACATCGGTTTGACATCTGTTGTTTTTCAAACATTTTAAGCTCGTCAGGGCTACTTTGTTGCATTTTTAGACATTGAGGGACTTGACCAGAGTTTCAAATAATCTGTAGATTCTATAGGACATCATTCCCATTTCCATTATACGCTACTTTTTTCCCTGTCCCAGTCGCCAAATCCCAACCCCAGTGCCATAAATCCCCTTCCCCCCCCCCCTTCATTTTCTCCTATTTTACCCCTTTTACGGACTGTCAGGGCCCTCGATCTAGTTCAGGACTTCTGCAGCTAAGTAACTCATCATGTGTAGAGATTGAAAAAAATCGCTAGTCATATCACTACCTATATATTGAGGTTGTTGTTCAGCAAGCAGAACATTAAGCTTTTCAGTAAGTACTAATATACTCTCGTTCGTGTAGTTTATATTTCAGGTCAGTTAAAACACTCAATATTCCGTCAGTTATTTTACTTTTTCCCTTTTCAGTCATATCACTGCTTAGTGTTAGAATTTTGTTTGAGTTGCGTTTTTAGGAGGGAAGCTGCGATGCATTTATGCGGGTTTCATCTCAGTTTAACAAATTATACACATATTAATAAATAAACACATATTATAACTGAAATAAAACTTTATGCATCCCTCCCCTCTCTTGAGTGACTTATCTTCCCGTAATCTCCGCTAACCATGCATTGATTTCACTTTACGCCGCCCGTCTGGTTTTTCAGCTCCTTCCTCCGCCCCTCTGACAAAGTACAGTCCCTAAGATGTTTCCCTTCATCGGATCATTTTGGAACATCAGAGCTCGAACATCCTTGTGGCAAATGAAAAGAGCAATTCTATCCCCAGTCTTATGCTCAAACCTGTTACCATCTGGCCTCTTCTAGATTTACGATCTCTTCATACATCAAGTGAAATAAAGCGTCCCCTTCAAGGCGACTCCCATGTGAGAGAACATTAAAAGGGCATTCTCTTTGTTATGTCTTGTGTTGACCAATTTTGTGAAAACTGTGCATCTGATCAGCTGATTTGGTGACTGCATTTCCGCCTTGGTCTTATCAGCCACACCCGCAGGATGGTGTAGGACGCGTCATCCATCATCATCCGACTTCGAAAACTGGGCCGTTTGCTTTTTAATCGATTGTGAAAATGAGGTGAAATCCACCAGGAACAAGGTTTGGTCGAACCCGGTACAATACAATACAATACAATACAATACAATACAATACAATACAATACAATACAATACAATACAATAGACACGATACTTTAAGCATAGAAATGCTTGCGGGGCCGTGTTCTATCTAATCAGTACATACTACTGCTAAAATTAATGAGACATACAGCTTGGATTTTTACTAACAAAACAAAACGCTTTATTTCGCTAATTTTCACGACAATTCAGTGCAGTATTCCAGTGCATTTGCGGAGTCATTTAAGCAGACAGTAACCTGCGCACAAAAGAGAAATATTGGCTTAGCGCGGAGTGGCGATAAAAATTAGAAAAAAAAAATGAAACGGCCTCGTTTCACTTCTTTTATCTTCGCCATCAATAGTTTTTTAGCGCTAAATTATTCAAAATTCGGGCTTTTGATTTCAGCTCTCTATTGGAATTATATATAAAAAAATCCATACAGGGCTTATGTACTAAAATAATTCCATTTAACAGAATTTCCAAAAAAAGTGTGAGCATTATCTCTTTGGTGCGTCACGTTTACACGCGGAAAACAAATTAAGCGCGCTCTCGTGTAGCCCTGATCGGAAAGACAAACCCCTCGTAGTCTATTTCCCCTCAGGGATAGTTGAGGAAAACGAGCAGGCGAGGGAGTGCGAAATCGCCTGCAGCGTTGATACGCCCGTGTCGAGTTGCTAGCGGCTCGACACGCACGTTATGTTTGCGCTCGCTCGCAACTTCACACATGCTGACAACAAAAGCCTTTTGCTCGCAACTTTTCGGCTCAGGTTTCACCGAGCCACGTGTCTTCTGCGACATTGGAACTGAGATCGTATTCTAGTTCGTTTTCATATCTTTCTTATTACCTTATCTATTCCGGAGATAACATCCAACATGTCTATAAAGGATCCAGTGTTCAACTGCGCTTTCACTAAGCCAATAGATGTCAAATTACGCTGTTCAATTTGGTAAGTTAGAAAGATCAATCTTGTCACCTTTATCCAACATTTGAATACACTGTATATCTAAATCGTTTCATTGCAGCTTCAACACCATGTTAAAGCCCGTTAGCCTTCGCTGTGGCCATTCAGGATGCAAAACGTGCATGGATAAGTGGCTTAAGTGTGCTCCGAATCCAACTTGTCCAGAATGCAATGTCGCCGTGAAGGATCCTAGGGATCTAAATCCAAGCATCAACTTCGCTCTACATAATATCACTAGAGATTTGACGGTCCGATGTGTGAGCCGTGGTTGTGTCTGGAAAGGTACTTACGAGGAAGCAGAAAAGCATTACAAGCAGTGTCCGAAATTGCCTGTAAAATGCCTAAATGAAGATTGTCAACACGTGGAAGCTCGATCAGAGCAGAGGAAGCACGCTGCGACGTGTGTGAAGCGAAAGATCCCATGTCCAGATTGTAACAAATCTGTGACATGGGATGCACTGGACAGCCACCGCAATTCGCTCTGCTTACATGCAGATATTCAGTGCCCACTAGAATGTGAAACAACATTACCACGGTATGTTATTTTATCGCAAAGTGTCTATTTCCCTCGAGTTTACCACCAGGGTTGGGGGGGAACTAAAAAAAATGGGCTAGCGACAGATTCAGAGTGGAAATCGGAAGCGTACAGCGTTATGATTTAGTGAAAATCAAACAGCGGAGTCGTAGGTAGAGCTTCCGATTGCGCTTAAGATCAGTGAGATACGATCTAGTAGAAACCAAACAGTCGGATTGTAAGCATACATTTTGTACCAGGAGAGCCTAAAGACAAACCTTGTTCAAGCACAGTAAACTTGTATACCCGATCAGTTGGTTGAAAAACCGTGCCACTATCTACAAGGATTGGGTGTGTACTCAATGTCACCTGTTCAAGGTCTATACCTATGACTACGGCTAACTACGGGAGTTTCTAATATCTATATGCTTTATTATAGAAGCCACATCAATCTGCACCTTCACGCATGTCAAAACAGGGCAATGGAGTGTAAAGTACCTGGATGCAAGCGGATGATGCTGAGGAGAGACTATGGGTCCCACATACTGGATGCAGCGCAATCGCACCACACCCTACAAGATGCTGAAATACAGCGTCTTCGTAGGGTGATCAACGATAAGGTAACTTTACCTTCCTTCGCACTGCTAGCAGTTTCACCCAATTTGTTTTACCTTGCCATTACAGCTGTCGTCGCAAACGCAGATAACGCGCATCCAGTACTCAACACAATTTATTTCCAAAAGGGATACGAAGGATTCGAAGGATACGAAGGATACGAAGGATACGGTAAATGAAACAAGAATTACAATAGGAAATGAACATAAACTAACTGTAAACAACTGACAAGGAAGGTACAGAAAAGGACAAAACCGAAATAGACGCCGAAACTTACAAGACGAATGTGACGATAAACACGAAAACAATCCTTCGGCTACAACAACGAAAATGGAAACTTGAATTAAAGGGTTTACCTCGGTGTAAGAACCTGACAAGATTTTCTTTGTTTGTTAGCTTTTGTTTTGCTGTACGGTATTGTTTAAAATGTTTTTGTTTCCTTTGTTTTACGTCATCCGTGAGTTTCACAGGTTCTTACACCGAGGTAAAGCCGAATTAACAAACTGATTTGAACTGAACAAACTAGCACACTGCCGAAAATTAAGCTGCGGGACTATATATACAATATGCAAAATAAAACTAACAAATATAACAAAAATCCTAAAAACAAAAGACGCTAATCAAGGAAAGGGAACAAAAGAGTAACGAACAAAAACGAAAAATTCTGGCACCTACAATAACAAGGAAATGTTTATATTTGCTCTTAAGGGTAAATGTTCTCAGTAGTGAGAGCTTTTGATCTTTTATTTAACAGAAATGCGATACCGAACCCACCCTTGAAAAAGAGGAAAAAGTGATCTCTTTCTCCTGGGAAATTTACGATTTCCCGGACCAGATTGCCAAGCAGAATATTAGCCACGAGCCAATAACTAGTCCGCTGTTCAGCCATGCTGGACACAAGTGGAGAGGTATATTGACAACGGACAAAGATCTGTTTTTGCAGTTGGTGTCTGCATCACAGCCAGTTTACGTAAAAATAAGGTGAGATATATAAAAAAAAATTATTAAAAAGCTTTTTTCCGGAATTAAAAAAAGGCTCTAGATAACGTAAGAAAAACACCAAACGTGCTTTGTTATCATCAACATTGTCTTCAACTAGTTTTTAACGTCATTTAACAACAATTTGTTTCTTCACTTAGGATTGTGATGATGCCAGGTGAAGAAAGTGAGACCGTCTTAACTCTCGATGAGCAAACTATAGAGGAAGGAGAAATGTGGGGCAGGGCAATGAAAGACATCAACAGATGGGTTGATGCAAGTGGGCGAATTAAAATAAAATTCATTATTTATTTTCTTAGAGTCTTTTAATAATTTACAATGACAATTTTGTACATCAATTGGGATTTTGAGGCGACAATACCGCAACAGATTGAAGGCTTGTTAAAAAAAACACATGTAGGCGCATAATTGTTTATAATTTTTTGTTCTCATTAACATACGTTTCTCGTTTTCTAATCAAGTCACAAAAATGTCACTTCAGAATATATAGCACAATTACCTTTCTCCGAAAATTTCGGTTTGGAATACCAAATAATCTTTGCCACCCAGAAATTATGCATTTTCTGTTGGCTGATGTTGCCTAAAGCATTACATGCAATGCATTTTCCGTCTGGGAGGAATTTAGGCGATCAACATTTAGTTCGTCTGGTTGTGCTTTTCGTAGTACATCTTGCACAAAGACGGACACATGACAGATTGCCCGTCGAGTCGAACAAAACACACCATAGACTGCGAGTGGTCACTAATTTTGGCGATGGCGATTATGGGGCGGGCGAAATACACACGCACGCACGCACACACAAAAATTAGCCCAAATTCGGTGCTTCCCTCGCGTCGCGTCTCCTCGAAATTTCGCGCGCGCTTGCGTGTGTATTTTGCCCGCCCCACAATCGCCATCAACAAAAATAGAGACTACTCGCAGTCTAAATACACCAATGGACGGATACTCCGTTTTTATACGAGACGAACAACGAGAAGGATAACCAGACGAAATAAACATTGTTTGCTTAAGTTCATCCCAGACGGATGGTATAAAACCGGCCGATATTTTTTCACCCAACACTGTTCATGTAATGCAGTATTGCCATCTCATAATCGCGTTGATATAAAGTTTTGTATCACGATTCAATCGTTTTACGCGGGAGGTTGTTCTGTAGAAAAATTATCAAAATGGACCTTCCTTTCCATAAATGGTATCTCTATGCTGTTTTCTTATGTGTCAGACGTCGACAAAACAATGTTCAATATGAAGTTAAATTGACGTCACAAACGCAATCGAAACTGAGTCGAAACTGAGAATCGTGGTACATTGTCCAGACATTTGTCCATCTGTGTCTTTCGTGGCCAAACAATCTCTGACGTGTAATGTACCCTTAGGGGGCATCGGTGTGCGTTCTTGTTATTTTCAAATAAACTGGTTTCTGTGTAGATTGGTTTTTGTACTGATAGGAGAATTTCTATATGACAGCTTTAGCTCTTACTAATGAAATTTGCTCAGTTTTTTGCAGTTGTCTTGGACTAAACTTTTGAGTACCCGGACACCTATTTGCATGTTATTGAATAACAATTGTTCGTTTAATTTGTTTTTTATAACCCTCGTTCTTTAAAGCATTGTGAGATATGTAAATAGAAGCCGGATATTTTTAAGTTGCTTCTTGTCTTGTTAATTTTATATTGTTTGTCAGTAATTATACGGCTAAGGTTTTAAACAAGTAATAACACAATTAAGTGAAGTGTTTTGTTTCTCTACGTTGGACAAAGTAGAAGATCTTTATCTAGTAAATATAAGTTAAAGACTTCTGCTTTTTTTAAAAGTATTTTAGAAGCTAAAGAAAACATTCATGGCCAGTCACATTATAATTAGTTTTGAATTTTAGAGAAAAATAAGTGACTGTTTACTTTACAAAATATGTCTTAAAATTAGGTTTGTATAATAGTAACGAAAAATAGTACCTTGACAAGGCTTTACATGATTGTGTTATTTATTTTTTTGTTTCTTTGATTGTTTCCTGGCAAGAGTTTCATTAAGTGAAATCTTAGAGAAGTCAGGGGAGAGTCGTGTAATTACAATAGTTATCGAAAAACCGAGAAAAGTTCTCGTCTCTTGTTTTCCTGGGCAAGTCTCTATGTCTTCTGCTTGCCTTGCAGTTTCTTCCATTCACTCAATTTCCCAATTCTTGCTTCCAGAGCAAAGACAGTTAAGTCGTTCCCAGGTTCCTTTATATAGAACGATGCCAACTTGGCTGCCGCCTTTTCCAGACGAAGTGAATGCCCAACCCCCATTTTCTCCATTGTCCGCAACAGGAACGTACAACTAAGAAATATGTGTACATCCTCTTTCTACTAGGTATTCTTGCGATATTAATAATGGAGCTTCATTGAAAAAATAATTTACCTCCGAACCCCCCCCGGCTACCGGCCCCATCGAGTTGGATGATAAACTTACTTGATCTGAAAATTCGTGCTCGATTTCCACAAACCGAGCACGAATGCAATCGAGCTCGATTCAATACTTGAACCGAGCACGAATGCAATCGAGGTCGAATAATTTAAATGTAGACCGTGCTCGATTTGATTTCGACAAACCGAGCACGAATGCAATCGTCCTCGATTAAAAAGCAACCGTGGTCGAATGATAATTTGTACTCGGTTATTGTTATTCGTACTCGGTTGCCCAGAAACGAAAAGTGATCCCTGTTTAGGAGTGGAAGGCCATCGTAGCAGATCATGGACGAGTTGAACGCCGGCTTTGCGCTTTCTACATTGTCCACCACAGGAAGGACACACAATTTCATCAGTTAAGCGATGGCAACGGTCACATTTAAATTGTTGGACCTCTTCATGTCGCGACAGCTTCGAAGCCATACTCATCAAAAGCAATCATCCGGCAACGCCGTTCAAAGACAGCATTCTTTTGTGTTCGATTAAATATTAATCAAAAAAGAAAATGGCGTTTAAACCGAAATACGAGACTGGTCGTAACACAACGATTCGTAAATTATTCCAGTTCCTGGCTGTTGATTTATTTTTCAGCGCAGTTCATACATTGCCTCTTGACATGCCATGAAAATTGAGGGAAGAGCTTGGACTATTTAAAAACAAATACACCGTAATTGATTGTTTTAAAATTGACTCAGTTCATTGTTTGATTGATTGACTGATTTGCCTTCCCTAGAAAAACATATCCGATTTCGCACTTTTGAGTGGACAATACAAGTGCAAATTGCGAGATCTTCGTGGGACTTTAAAATACATATTTTATTTTTATAAATGGGAGACTGAACATAAGCCGTACATCAGTTTAAAAAAATGTCACGGTATTCTTACCTAAACCGAAGTGTGCCAATCATCGACGGAACCTCGGGTTACGGCTTCCAAGGATATCTCGCCAGTCAATGAATTCGCCCACCACCGTTGTAAATGTGAATCGTTTGCCCCCGTTAAGTTCTTGTCTTCAGGTGAGGGCTAAATTGCAGGCAGAAGCAGAACGCAGAACGAATGACCTCCGCCGAATGCGAGGCACTTAGGGCAGTTGCTGTATGGAACAATTATGGAATGTTCAGTCGAGAGGATATTTCGCCAATGATTAGTGAGCACGATGTAAAGAGGATTCGTGGAATGGTCGAAGAAGAGGAAAAGTAGTTTTTGGAGATTGAGAACCCCCTTCTAGACGACAACAGTGTGGACAAAATAGAAGACGTTCGGAACTTTAGGGACCTGATTTGGTCAAACAAACTTACTGTGTTGAACTATGGAGAATAGGGAGGCATTTAAGGGTTCATGATCTCTGCTCTGTCGTTTGCCATTGACGGCTTACAGAGAATGATCTGCTTCATTTCCTTTTCCAAGCTCTGAACGTGGAAACCACGGCGCATTATTTTCAAGTTATGTCTGAACCGCTAATGCTTAGCCAATCAGTCAGAAATCAGCGATTGTTGGACGTCTTGGAAAGGAAACTGATCAGTGGAAATCTTGAATACGTCCACTTTGCCTTGAAAGCAAGAAGTGTGAGAAAACAGGCGTTGTTACGGTTAGCCGCAAAGGAAGCCACTGAACTTATTTTACCTTTTCTGTAAATTTGAATGAAATGCACCACGGCGATTCCTTAGAATGGGCAACGCCGGAGAATTTATTTTCATTGTTTAAGGATACACAGAAGTAAAAATAGTGGTTTCGTTTATTCGCGCTTAGCGCGTCAAATATTCGCGCAATAACAAACAAACTATAGATTTTCTTAAGCCTCAATAAGCAAATATCTCATATATTGCGCCACTTTTGCTTAAATCTTCTTGGAAATAAAGTTACACCTTATTTTTTGGGAGAAGACGTTTTACGTGCGAAGTTCATTTGCAGACGCTTTAACCTCGACACTTCTCACTCATTTCCGGTGGAATTTATTATGCAGACATTGAACCAAAAAACGGAGTCTTAGATTTCGATTTTAGTGCTTCTTTATTTTTTTATAATTTGTCTAAGATCAGAGTGGAAGTTTTTGCGACCTTTTCGAAAGAAAAGGCCATATCTCAAAAACTTAAGCGAAAACAAAAATTCTGAGAAACCATACTTAGCGAGAATAAACTCTCCAAACTTCGCTTGTGCGCTCAAAATTGAATTCGAGAAAAAGCAATTTACAGATTTCTGGGCATTAGGGATTGTTTACACAAAATCATTTCTTTATTTGAGGCTACAAACGGCAATAGACATTTTCGGGATGACTAAAACAGACAACTGAAGAATTCTCCCTCTATTTCATTTGTACACGAACGCAAAGTTACCATATTGTCATTGATCCATATTGTCTTACCACAATAAACCGACACTGTTGTCATCACAAACATGCGGCCGCTTCGTTTATCCTTTTGAAAAAAACGCATGATCGCTATCTGAAGCTCTGCATTAGATTCCGTTTTCTTTTGTGGCTGTTCCTTGTCCCTTCTTTGGTATTTTCTTTTGAACTAGCTCCTTCTGTTTCCAGTTGTTGTGGGCAAATTGTCGCATTGTCCGGTCCGATTGAAACTTGATCAATGATTTGCGTTACGATTCATTTTCTTTTTTCCTGAGTGATTTCTGATAGATTTTGTTTTCACATAATAAATTTAACAGTTGAGTAACAAAACAGTTCTAAAAATCACCAACTTGGTGATAGTTTGGTGGAGAGTACTGCAATTTCGCAAGTTTGCAAAAAAGTACAAACATCGCGTGCAACATTTGGCATGTCATCAATCTTATACTTCCTTGTACTTTCTGCATTTATATCTCTTGAACTAAATAAGATCTCAACCTAAAACTTTTTTTAATCTATGGGATCTAAAACGGCCGTCTTAACGTAACTCACACTGATGCACGCACGCACCTGTATCGGTTGTTCCTTTTCTAACATTGAATTTTGAATGATTCAAATCAGATCCGTGGGAATTACAAACCACCCTATTTCCTGTCTTTCTAATAATCGTCTGCCAGTGTTGTTTAATATCACTTCGTAATATTCCCAAATCCACTTCTACTGGTATCTTTTTGAGGAAAAAAACAAATTCTAAAGTGCAGTTTATCAACAAATTTGTTCTGTTTAGGAATTATAAATGAAAAGTAAAGGTAACACCTGTAACATTGATTAATAAATAATTTAATGCAATGAGCTCTGAAAAACGAGCAAACTTATGCCCTTTTGTTTTCTTTGTTGCTTCTTTTTTTTTTTCGTCTTTAAACTTCAAAAAACTGTGCGGTCCTTCGCAGCATATAACGCAAGTTTGCGACAAACAACAAACAGCAAAACATGTCAGTACGGCATCATTTGAAGAACCGGCATAGGAGGAGGGGGTGGGTGGGTTGTGGAAGACACCATGGGTCTCCACTTGGGGGGGGGGGGGCTTTTGGAAGACACCATGGGTCTCCATTTAGGGGGGGAGGCTATTGGACACACCATGGGTCTCCATTAAACGGGGGTGGGGGGCTATTGAAGACACCGTGGGTCTCCATTTAAGGGGGGGCTATTGAAGACACAATGGGTCTCCATTTAAGGGGGAGGGGCTATAGAAGACACCATGGGTCTGTTATCAAGGTGGTGGTGGTGGTGGGGGGGGGGGGGTATAAAAGAAGGCATGGATCTTAGGGCAGGGGCAGGGGGTTATAAGCAGAGGCAGTCACCTTTTGTCATTAAGGTGGGTCCCAAGCTTGTATAATAGTTTTGACCACTTCTCGTAAATTTTTTTTACTCGAGATTTGGTCCACATCCCAACTTAGAAATAACACTACATGCCACTTGTCATTGACTCAAAACCTTTCAATTTGAAAAAAATCTGATTCGCGATAACTTTATTCCGCAAAGGTATTGCACGTCACAGACGTAAGCAAAGGACGTAAAACACGGGAAATCGTGACATTTTTGTTTGGCAACCAAGATTACGTCTGGTCACGTATGATTGGTAAGTTATTTTTTTAGGAGCAAATGTCCTCGGACCAGTCACAAATTGCACATTTGCGACCGTAAATTTCGAGCGCTGACCACCAGCCTATCTCTCAGTACAAACATTTGGATTTATCAGCTGAGTTGATAACGTAAATTGGCCACTGTAAAGGAATTGAAAAGCTGACGTTTCGAGCGTTAGCCCTTCGTCATAAAGAAACCAAATTCGTTCCAACGAAGGGCTGACACTCGAAACTTCAGCTTTTCTTTTTTTTTTTTTTTTACGATGACCAATTTACTTTATCAACTGAGTTGGTAAATCCAAATTTTTGCGTTTCACTTCCCCATCGACGCAACACCGCAGTTTCCTTAAAAACTAATTCCTTTACCTCCCAGTTAATTATGATTAACTGATAATCTCATTGTGAACGTCGGTAACACTACTTTGGCTTGTAACAGTGGCATTTATTATCAAGAAATGGCTCAAAAATGTTTACTAACGACTAGCATTTTTTCTTTTAAGTCTGTGTTGATAAATACTACACACTGTGTACACTGTGTACTGGATTAAACAGGAAAACTTGATTAAAACTTTGAAATAACTTTTCTTTCATTACATAACCTTTTCTCGGGGACTCGCTTGCCTCAATGCATACATGCATTAGCCTTTAAAAAGGTGAATAGTTTTGGAGCAATCGTTGTTTCGGATTCTTTTCGAAAGTGAAACCCAGGATTGGATGATGTGTAAACGTAGTCTTCCGAAAATAAGGACAAGGATCAGAATATTCGCCCAAGAATTCAAGTCTTAAATCTGCGAAACAAGTTCCTTGAAGTATTCATCGTTCCTCCAAGGCTTCATTTGGACAGAATGAATTCAAAAAGGTTCTTCTTTTTTCTTTTAATTTCCCAGAAAAATCAGAGTGATAACGAGGTATGTTTTTTCAATGCTAATCTTTCAATTTCTGATTCTTGATTCCAAAAGCGTGACTAGTTTTCGTCCCTGATCCCACAAATATGGTACAGCCTAATCCCTGATCCCTAAAAAAACTACTGATCCGATCCCGTGGTCTGTGATCCCTGATCCCAGGGCTGTAATCCCAGATCCAACCCTTCTGATCCCAGATCCCACCCTTCTGATCCCTGATCCCAGCCCTTTGATCCCCGATCCCATATACCTCGTTACGACCCTGAAAATTAGTGATCAATCAACTGTCGCGTTGGTATATTTCCTATTCTGGAAATGTAACCGGTAAGTAAAAAATCCTGTCGTACACTTCATCGATCCCAGCTAACAACCTTCTCCGACAAATCAGAAGAAGAGCCTAACCAATCGTAGCTTGCTTCTCTCACCCTTAGCGCAGGCTGCAGGCACTTGATGTGGTTCTGATTTGTTCATTGCGCAGCCTTGTCCCCAGGCCTTTACGCACTTATTGAGTGACAGCGTGAGGCTTGGAGCTGAACTTCCCAGGCGAATCCTCCGGTTGAGCTCCATGGGTGATGTCACATCCGCCGAGGACAACTGGGAACGGGGCTGTTCATTGTGTAAACGACGTTTGTTGCCACTGACCAGTTGTCATTTTTTGTCATTTTGGCTTAAGAAATCCGGTCGCTACCTCTGATTAACAGAGTAGATTTCCAAGTACCTTTGGCCTGTTAAGGTTATTCTTTCTTGATATCAGGGTGCTCTTCTGTTGAGGATGCACTGTTAAAGTGAATCAGAATCAGGCCTTTGAGGATCAGAGATGTGCCTAACCACCACCTCATGGATAACGTCTCACCAAACAGCACACAACCCAGGACAGCCCGCAAGAAAGACACCTCTTACAATGTGTAGCTTCCAGAAGAAAATGAAACAATAATGAGATAAAAGAATATAGGCACTCCTTAATAAAACAGGAGGAGGCAGTGGAGGAGGAGTGGTGGTTTAGTGGTTATTATCTTGCATTTTCGATCAGAAGATAGGAGAGTCCGTGGTTCAAGGCTGGTGTTTGCATGGTGTCGTATCGTTTCCTAAGACTGGAAACTGTGTCTGGCTTTAGGTGTAGGAATAAAAGCTGGTGGTGGTGGTGGTGGTGGAGGGGGGGGGGGAGGGGGAACCCTGTAATGGACTAGCATCCCATCCAGGGGGTAGAAACAACACTCCTAAGTTTTTCATGCTATATAAACTAGAGTTAAGTGCTGGGCATATGGAAGCAGCCCGTGTGATACTTTGTCAACTTCACCGATAAAACAAAGGGCTCAATAACGGCCCCTGATATTAAACTAATCGTTGGCCCCTTTAGCTTTTACCAGCTGAGAAAAAACAAAATGTTTTACAAATAATTTTCTACTTGACAGGGTCTCCTCCCGGTGATTAGCAGAGCACATATGTTCATCATTCTACTTTTGTTGCATATCTCCACCCCTCCCTTTCTTTATGAGTCATTAAAAGCCTTGGACATGCATGGAAAATGGATAATAAAATTATAGCACATTACAGCCACCTCAAACAGGGAAAAATCTAGACAGGCTAGTTAAACAAAGATCATCCAAATGTCTTCAAACAAGAGAGCAACGTTTCAAGACCAGGGGATCTCTGGACTGCATGCCTTGTAAAAAGGTTTCTTTTGTGCCCTTGAGGTTTTTAATTTCCCTTTTAAAAAATGCAATTTCCAGCACAGTAGAAGGGTTTATTCTTGAATGTGGAATTGGGGGATAAATAAAAACACAAAACCTGCGTCATAAACTTTCAAAATTTTTAAGTTTTGTATGAGAAGTTTAAATATCTTGGGCCGTGTTTTCTAAAAATTGGTACTCTAGTGAAGAGGGCCCAATGGGGGTCAGGGATAGGACAGCTTTTGAGAGACATCTTTTTGGAAGGTGTGAGTTTAATTTGAGATCTGAAGTTTAGCCACAATAGGACCCAACTGCCAATTATAGCAGCTTAGTGCCTAAGATGCACCAGCTGTAATGTATTAACTCTTTCCCGTCAAGACTAGTATCTTCCCGACGTTAACGTCGGGAACCATTGAACCACTCCTGATGTCATCATTTTTGACGTTACCAAATTGTTTTGATAAGCAGCTAATACAGCACGGACAGATCCATCAATATGTGTGTCCATTTTGAATATCGACTAAATTCTGGTAGAGCTATACCAGAAAAAACGTGTCCAATTTTGGGTGCAAAGTTGGGGAAAAATAGGCCAAGTCACCTAGTTGATCAATGTTCCCTTTCCAGGTTTTTTGAAGGACTGAGGCCAAAACTTTTCCAGTGGATAGAAAGGGGATAAGGTGTAGAAGATAAAGAGAAAAGAAAGGGAGAGAAAGAGGAAAGCAAAAGAAGCGAGAAAAAAATTGGAAATGAATCAGCAAAAAAAAAAAAAAAAAAAAAAAAAGAAGTCCAAATTTTGGCTTATGCGCATGCGTGAAATCAAAATATTGTACAATTTACAACAGAAGCTGGCTCAAAATCTAGCTAAATTGTAAGAAAACGCTTTTGTAGCAAGGTTTAGTGGCATTTGGCAACATAGCACTCAAAAAACCGCTTTAACGGTAAAAAATGCGTTTTTTAAGGAAAAAAATCGGACGGGAAAGGGTTAAGCTTTGAGGAATTTTGCAGAGTCATGAAAACTGTTCCTTCAGCTGAAGAGGGGCCATTTTTAGAAAAACTGGACATAATGTATATCTGAAGCAACTGGATTTTTCTTTTTTTTTGGACTTTGAGGTGACACCAAGAAATGTATAGAGCTCAATCTAATTGGTAGCAGGGATTTAGCTCAAGGTCTGTACAAAAATTAATTTTGGGCTTGTCATTGTTCTATTGACAAACCTAGGTTATAGCTATGAACGTCATGTTTTCAAATCCAAAACTAGCAAAAAAATAAACATCCATCATGACTAAATACCTCCTTTGAAAAAATACGCCCTCTAAAGTAAATCACTACATGAAAAAACTTACCGTGCAGATAAAATTTGAACCTGTATTTGTGACCGTTGCTGTAGCTGAAGATGAGGATCCTCTCAGGGACTTCACAAATAATGTCCACATTAAGGCATTGAAAAAGAACACCAGCAGAAAGGATGACACTCTTCCTGCAATAACAACCTGAAATTAAAAACAAGCTATTTGAAGGATTGTCACAGCAGCTGAAAGTGCAGTAACACAACTATTGATGTCAAACTAGTGAGAGGGGACTACAGCAGATCTGGGGCATTTCATTTAATTTTCCATCCCCACTTGCAAAGCATTTGCCTGTCAAATCCATGGTCAATATGGTTCTGGCAAACACATGTACTGGAATGGTAAATGCATGACGAAAATAAGGGGATTTGACAAATTTGAAACGTAATTCTTCAAAAGTCAAACCTCCCACATTTAAAAGCTCACTCCACCTTCTCTTTTAGCTCTGGATAGGTGAATATATAACGGTCAGTGTAAAACGAAGACTGTGGACTGCGGACTGCGGACTGCAGACTGCGAACCAGGGGTAAAATGCAGACTGAGGGTAAAATGCAGACTGCAGACTAAGGGTAAAATGCAGGCTAGGGGTAAAATGCAGAATGAAGACTGCAGACTGGGGGTGAAATGCAGAATGAAGACTACAGGCTGCAGACCAGTGGGAAAATGCGAGAAAAGACAGCCGGAAAATAATACGTCGGTGCTCGTAGAAATTCTTAGAAATCTATTAAAATCTATTTAATTTGGTCAAAATACTTACATTTTTTTCTTGTTCTAAGGAAAGGAAAGTTTTATTAGGAAAGTTTGTTTACCAGTTGAGAAGTAGAACAGTTTTTTCGTGTTTTTCCACCAAGGATTGTCCGGAATACGTTGTTCATGAAAGAGGTTTGCTCCAACTTAAAGCCATAGACTGTTCAGAAATTGATTGGACTACGCAAAAAAACCTGTGTAAGAAGCAAATAAGCTGGACGGGAATGAATGTAGAGCTAAATATCTCATTAATCGGAACATGTAGCGTTCCAAAATATCGCTTTTCTACGAATGAACTTTATTTGTGAACTAGCTGAGGTAAAAGTTAAACCTGGCCGGCTGCATGTAGTTCTCGGGCGGTCACCCATCCAAGTACTAACCCCGCCTTCGCTCATCGTACGGACAAAAGAACTTATGGTGCCTTGACCATGGACTAGTATCTGAGATAGTTAGTTAAAATATTTATTTTTTGCTTTCCATTTTTGTTTGTTCCTGATTTTTTAAAATACATATTGCACTTGCAAAAAATTTTATGTGGGAGATACCAGAGTGAAACATCTACCATAATGAAGACATTCTTACGATTAGCGAAGTTAAGCCCTGTTTGGCGGGGCTAGTACTTGGATGGGGTCCCGCCCGGGATCTACATGAAGGGTTTGACTTTTACTTCAACTAGTTTGCAAATAAAGTTCATTTGTAGAAAAGCGATCTTTTGGAACACTACAGGTTCCGATTAATGAGATATTTAGCTCTACATTCATTCCAACCCGAGCTTATTCGCTTCTTATACAGGTTGTTTTGCATAGTCCGATCAAGTTCTGAACAATCTACAAAATGCAAACATTTTTCCACATTAAATAGATTTTAATAGATTTCTACGAACTTCTACGAGCGCAGACGTATTTCTGGCTGTCTTTTCTCTCATTTTCCCCCTGGTCTGCAGCCTGTAGTTTCATTCTGCATTGTATCCCCCAGTCTGCAGTCTTCATTCTGCATTTTACTCCTAGCCTGCATTTTACCCTTAGCCTATAGTCTGCGTTTTACCCTCACTGAAAGCTCTTGATTTTCACTAAGAAAGATTAGAATCAGTCTTGCTTTTGTCTTTTTAAGGTAATGTGCAATAATGTAAGGTAGTCATCGTAAATAGCGAAGTTTGAAGGTTGTTTGGAAGCGAATAATTTGAATTGTATAAAACATGAAGTGAACGTTTAATTAGTTTTAGCCCATTTTTTTTGCTGACTGCATATGTGAATTTAATTAACTTGTTTATAGGGGGCAGTGGTCCAGTCTTTTTATTGGTGATTATTTTCCTTGACTGCAATTTCATTTAAAACAACATTAACTCGTTAGGAAAAAAATGCGGCTTCGTGCCGGGGGCTCAGGTAAGATTTACATTTGTCACGAATATTCTTTTACGCCTGACATTTTTTCATTCTGAGATAATAATATTTATAACTTTCAAGAACATCCATGCACCTAATGATGTCAGGTATTTGTTTCAGCGCTATATGTTTTTCAACAGCTGAAGGTTCGGTATTTCTAAACCCGCCTACTTTCCTGATATGAGGTATGCCTTAGATGTAGCAAACCGAAGGCAACTTGAAATACATTGAGGACCAGATGGGAGTTCTCCCACAGCGGGGATTCTATTCTAAGACAGTAACCAAAATCCAAAATTCAAGAAAACATCGAAAATTTAATTGTGTAAGATCTCAATATTCCATTGAAGAGCTATCATTTGGGTGGACTGGTCACACTTAATGTGATTTCGTCCACAGACTATAACGTTAGGACCACATTATGCGAGTCACAATTTGGCCTTGGAAGTGAAATCTTTTTCCAATAATATCTTAAAAACATCCATCTGTTCATTTCAAGTCTTTCAGACATTTTATTTACTTGTATTTCCCACTGCCTTGTCATCTTTAAGTTCCCTCTAAAAATAGGTACATAAAGGTACATGTGCCTTATGTCATTTGTCCTTTGCCCCTCGACATTGAATTAAGGTCATTATATTCAGCGACTATCACTCTTCTGGCTTTTATTTATACGCAAAAAAGAAGAAATTTAAAGGCATTATTCACTTTTTCTCGTTGCCCAAAATTTCATGTAGGGTGGTTATGTATCCCTCCCTACTTTACGTCATTGATACTGCTCTAAAAACTCTAATACTTGGACTGCAATCTTTGTTCTTCATTTAATTCATTCAGCCTGTTTTGGTCTCACCTTATTAAATCGCGAACTGAATGCTAATTTTCCATCTTTCCACCTCGCGAATCTTGCAGATTCTAAGGTTAAATATCCTAATGCCGTGAAATATTCTTTGGACTGAAAGTAGGTACGAATTTCGTACAGCAGTCGTTCGATCAATGCATAGTTTATGAATACACGGAGCCACATTGAGACTTGTTCGAATACGATAGCGTGATCTTGGTCCCAGGGTCTTGGTCGTTTCAATGTCAGAGTCACAACTTACATAAGTTTTACAAATGTAAAATAAAGTGTTAGTTTTGGTTCTACAATTGAGTAGGGCTATGTCATGGTCCAAATTTGGTCAAGCCCCCTTAACGAAATCCTTAAGTGTGAAGACTAAAATGAAAGATATTGTGCAGTTCTATATTTAGCGGAATATTTAATTTTTATTTATTTATTTTGGTTTTATTTAAGTGAGGCTTCCGTTACTTAACTTAATCAATGTACAGAATTCTATTGAATTGAAGAAAACTAGCTCCTAATAATAGATTACATAGGTAGCATCAGTCTGCGAGACATTCAGTCTCACCTATAAATTCTCGATTAAACTGCCGCTGTCGCTGTAAGCAACCGCATGATGCTATCCAACGCGGTCCATTTAGGGTATCGCGGCATCAAACTCTTCAAGTCAACAGTCATCGGCAAAAGTAGTTGAAGCTGGTTGGCAAAAAATAGTGTTTATCTGAACAACTGTCGTCACGAATGCGTGGCCAATACCCCGTCTCCCTTATCTCAGCGCTTTATTAGTCGATGCAAAGACAACTGTAGGATGAGAAAATACCGTACGAAACTTATGAATACGTACTTACACTTTATGTTATGTTTTTTATAAAATATTATTTGAAATGTAAAAAAGAAAAAAAACACCCAATTTGGTAAAAAAAATATCTAATTTATTCAGTTTCAAGTGCTTAACACTTAAGGCACACATTCGATCGTTTAATGAAATGTACATCCAATGAATTTAATTCGCTACAATAAAGTTATCGCTAAAAATAGCCATGGTAACCCCATTAAAGCTATTTTCAGGATCACCTGCGAGAACAATGCCCCTGGCGCCCCGGTGATGGCATAATAAATTACCCAAAGATTCAGTAGTGTTAATGATGCTTTTAAGAAAAATTGGTTATGAATTTTTCAATTCTAAATGTTGTCTCATGCAAATTACCTATAAGCTAAGCTGAGCTCCATGTTCTTCCATCTTTTTGGCGAACCAACTATAAATCTGGCAGTTTGATTTTCTCCAGTCCTTTAATCGCAAGAGTGACGATGTTTGAAAGTGCACGGTAAAAAATCCTAAATTTCGTTTTAGACAGACGCTTTAGGATTTCATCTACAGAATCCAAAATTAGAGTCACCTTGCACAGCATAACAAACAGGATCTCAAAAACTTTAAACGGCAAAGAAAGATATGTCAAAACAGAGGTTTGTATATAATGTCAAAAATGATAGAACTAACAAATAGGTCCATCAAGAGAGGATAACAATTCAAGAGTTCATTCCTCATACACGCCCTATTCCATAGGTACAAAATTTTGGATTTATCAACTGGTTGATAAGGTAAATTGGCCACCGTAATGAGATTAAAAGCTGACGTTTCGAGCGTTAGCCCTTCGTCAGAGCGATTCGTTCTGACGGAAATCTACGCTGGTTTAAACTTTCTGTAAAATGCTAATATATAACAACGGCCAACATTGTGACCCAGAACCTCAATACCGACGCAAACACTAGAAAGTGACAATACAATTAATACCTGCTGGCTGTGGTTGATCCAAAAATAACTGAATAATGCAAGAAATTTGTGGGCAAAAGTTGGGATCAATGATGAAAAAGTGTACCTCTGCACAACCTGAGTTTTATAGTCGACCCACAAACTGTCCAAACATGGTTAAAATATACTGCGCTAGGCCCATAAGGCACATCACACCTCAACCCTCTACCACATCTTCCTTTTGCTAAAGTTTGTTTTTCATTGATAAATTTTATCACTTGTCTCGTAACGTACGGCTTTGCAGGAAGTTGCAACGAACATTGTAGAGAGTAATATTTATTGCAATAGCCAAAATAGTTTCCACACAAGTTTCTGAAACGGATGCAGAATGTACAGTCGTGGTCCACTTTCTGCAACAAAGGCAGCAACTTTTTTTCCAGCGTTACCTAGTGTTATATCCCAATCTGACCCCAATCTGCAATTTGGCTCACAATTTTATTCTTTGGTGACTTTATGCGCATGCGTCATTTTGCCCCAGTCCTTCGCGCTCAATTGTTTCCATTCTTGTCCCCAGAGCTGCCATCCTTTTGGCCAGCGCCACGGATCGAGAGCTCTGGCAGGGGCCAGGATAACGCGCAAGCGCAAAAGCTGCCCATTTTTGTAACCGATGGTAACCGTTATTGTTTCAAGTTTCTGAGGCTGCGCAGAAAGCCGGAAGTCTGTGATTCGCGAACTTCCTGCTTCGGACCCTGCCACGAGTCATTTCACGAGGGAAATTACACCATGCGTTGGTTAGTGTAGCACTCCATTCCCATTCAGTTACATTGTGGTAGATCAAGACATTTAACACAAGTTAAAGGACTATTGCAAAGGGTATAACAACTCTTTAAGAGATATATTTTGCACGCAAATGTCTTTGCCACTTAACTTTCACGCAATCCTCTTATTTTGCCTCTCGCTAGCAAGAAGTTGTCGATCACGTGAGGTTACTCGCTCCACAAGCATTTCAGCTGTTTTGTCCAGCGTTTGGATCGTCTACAGATAACACGTTTTTGGAAACAGCGTATCCAGCCGCCTCAATTGACCAGGCCAGGCGCCTGTGCTGCGCAGATCAACCAAACCCTTGCTTGCGCTGGGTGACTTGTAAAAACGTGTCGCTGTTCCACAACAAAACCACGGGCCGAGAAGAGGCCCCCGTTGTTGCCGTCAATATTATGAAAATGGAACAGTCTGGTCTCCACTTCCGTTCAACAAACTGTCACTGCTAAGCTCAATTGCAAAACGTTCCTGTCGAAAGTGGGCCCTCAAAACCCCGGCCCCATTACTTTTAGCGAGGCACTCGCCCTGGTAAAAATGGTGGTCAGAGATGTCCCTCTCCAGAACCTCGATCCTGGGCAGAGATTGAAACTTTACTGCCTTGTTTATTAAAAGATTTCTTAAAGATTTTAACTTGTAAAAATTTAGGATTTTAATGATAACGAGGACAGAAAATTTGGTAACAATAGTCAAATGTTTTCGTGAGCTCAAGGGGTGACTTACAAATCATGATTTGGACATTCTTGATGACAAATAGTTTGAATTGCGATAAATTAGTCACACGTGTTTTGATTATTCGATACAGGATTGGGGTTTATTCTTTTTTCACTGATATACTGATATATTTATTTCTCCTTGTAAATAAAGTAATGAATTAATGAACCAAGACTTTCTCGAACCATTTATAAGTCAGTCGCCAGTCCGTCCGTCCGTCTGTCAATCAATCAATCAATCAATCAATCAATCAATCCTTTCATCGATCCGTCAGTTAGCCAGTCAGTCAGTCAGTCAATTTAATCAATCAGTCAATCAATCAATAAATTAATCAATCAATCTGCCAGTCAGTCAGTCAGTCAGTCAGTCAGTCGGTCAGCCAGTCAATCACTTAATCGACCGTCTAGTCTGTTCACAATAGGCTGTCAAGTTCGGTCGCTGAGATTTGTGACGCCATGTAGCACCCCACTCCCCATTTTGCTTTGCTTAACTCAGCGCTTAAACTCGGCCGAGGGGACTGTGAACAGTCTACCAACCGACCCAGTCATTGGTCGATTGAATCGAAGAACTGCACCGCACCAACTTAACACCTGATTTTAGTGCTGTGTATTGACCCTGACTACTAACATGTTATTCCAGTGCTATGAAAAGCCCGTCATGATTCGCTCGTGATCAGACAGTGTTGTGGGAGGTTATAAATCCCAGTTCCAAGTTCCAAGAAAATTGGACCATCAAATAAGTCCACAATGACTTCTTGAAATGTAAAATCAACACAGAGAGGAATTTGTGAATTTCCTTCACCATTTTCTGCCCATAAGCAAGTTATGGCATCATGAAAGGCGAATCGTGGCAGGCTAATGACAGTCGGTGAATCGTCTTTGAAAAACTTGGTCGTGTACACCACAGTGAATTCTGCTATGGATGTCAGTTATATTTTAGGAAGTAAGTGGTTACTCCCTGGACTCGTATTATAGGTGAATTCAATCGAAGAAAGGAAGTTGAATTCGTGAAGGGAAGTTCCCTTCTCCACTGTCAAATGATGACAGTCGAATCACGGGGGAGGGGGGAGGGAGGGGTTTTTAAACTTCCCACTTCCCGTACCCTTTAACCCCGGTTCCCACCCTATTTTTGTTGGCTCCCGCCTCTTTGCGCTTTTTTGATTGGAAAATACAGTAAACACCCGCATATAAGAACAAGTGGATTAAGAACATCAGGCTGAAAGTTGGCCAATAAAGCACCATATATATAAGAACCAATGTAGCCTGATAAATAAAACATGTTCTTATATAAAACAAAGAGGATGCCAGAATAAGAAAGCAATACAGTAACTCACATTAAAGAACTATATGGTGTGCTGGACCATACAAACTCTAAGAGCCATACCGTACCTGACAGTACCTGAAATTTACTTTTTAGTGTAAGTAATAAAACACTGTATGTCAATTAAACCTCTAGTAATGTATAATGAATAGTATTTCTGAAACAAATTTTGAGAACGCTTTAAGAACATTTTCAGGTTGATTTCTCACTATGCACCCGGTAAATAAGAACTTGATCAGCCTGAACCCCGGAATCATAGTTTCCTATATGCGGGTATTTACTGTATTGCACAATGTTGTGTAATTTTCCCCATTTCTCCCGCTTCCCCCTTCCTTGGAAATCCCGCTTTGCACCCTCTCTACTTCCATCTCACTTGCACCTCCCGCCCCCTTTTCTTCCGGGTTCCCGTCTCCGTGTCCCCCTCAACAATCATGTTGAGAGACCCCGCGTCTGCACACTGTAGTGAAAGGGAGAGGCTTGGACGTAAACGATGGCGATACTCATTTTCCACATTCGATCGGATACACGTACGATACTGTGAATTTATCATAATATCGAAACCATAAGGTCATTACCTAAGTGCAAGGGGTTTAATTAACAGATCACGTAACAACTCCAGAGATGAAAAAAAAAACGACACTGATACTTTAAATGTTTAGTGCCATAATATATTCATATTTTTGCTGTGTGGTCTAGACACAACTTGATTCGGTCTACTTAAGGGGAGCGAAGCTAATGCTGTAATAGTTGTCACACAAATGTCTGGCCTCTAGTCTTAGCTCTCAAAAACTGATCAAAGGTCACGGCTCATTAATGAAATTACTGCTTCAGTTCTCTGCCAATCAGAATGGAGTAAATCCTTTCTAGACGTTGCCATGTAAGACTTTCACAACACAGCACGACTGCTATCTATTCTGCGACCTGTTACCTGTAAATGGTGATCCTGACCTGTGACCTGCATTTTGTACCTGCTGGGGCAGAAGCACGGCATATGACTGCAAAGTTTGAATTTAGCGCTGCATGGTAGTAGGCTCTGCCGCAATAAATGAATGTGGCGGGAAAGTGGCTCAAACCTCGTACTTCTGCTGCGTCAGAACGAATGAATACGTTATAAACCCACACATTATACATTTGTACATCATTTGAATACGTGATGGGTGTTGACTCCAAGAAAAACGGCAGAATTGGAGTAAACCCTGGGATGCTGGTATCCTAAGTACGGGAAAGACCTTTTTTGTGACACCGGGCTACAACGTCATACTGCCTCACGGGAAGGGTTTCCCTGCATTTATGTTGTCTATAAACTACCTTTCGTCTAAAAAATCTTTTTGTGGAGTAAATTCTTTAAAAGAAGATGCACGTCTCTTTTTCCAAGTGCTTAGAATGCCTCAAAATCAATCAATCAATCAATCAATCAATCAATCAATCAATCAATCAATCAATCAGTCAGTCAATCGCTCGATCGGTCGATCAATTGATCGATCAATTTCGATTACAACCTTTGTCCGCCAACCTACCACAACCACCATAATACTTGAACTTTTTAAAGATAATTTTCAGATACTGATAAATTTGCAATGTAAAACACTCTCAAATAAAAGGAACAGTTCTTGCAATCTTAGCTACAGAGTTCATATTAATTTTGCATTGCCAATGTGGTGAATAAACGATCGCAATACTTAGTCTCGAGGCCACATGGTTACTTCGAGAAGCTCTTCATAGAAGTCTCAGTGAGTTGATACAAACAGTTCATTCAAACTGTAACCGTCTCAGCTCGGCAGGGTCGTAGTTCTGCATATTGGTTTGATCGGACCAAGCTGGATATAATGCTCCATCCATTTCCGTTGCAACCTTAAAGTGCTACTACGATGAAAATTTCTTGTTTTGTTTTCACCTTTTCTTAACTTCAAACTGTTCAACAGATGCCATATTATATGAAAAGCAATAAATTAGATCGATATTTGCTTACACGGCCCAGGAATATGTGTCCGAAAACCGCATTAAACCCGTCCGCCATTACTCAGTTCGCGAAAGAGAAGCCCGCGAATTTCATGGAAGCGGTCTTATCTCTAACCACGTGAATTGTGCTCGTGACGTAGAAGTCTCAACCATCGCCACAACAAAGGCGAGAGAATAGTATAATGAAGAGTCGAAAATAGAGAGCCAAACATTGCATTATATGGATGTGCTTTCCGTCGAATTTGTTGTCCAGTTGTCTTGAGAGCGATTTAGAACAAATCTTTTTTGGCGAAATCGGCGAACTCGCAGAAGTCGCGTCATACGATGACAGTTTAGAGCCTCTCGCTACCGAAGAGCAAGTCGTCTCACAATGCAAGAATGGATCAAGAAGCCGAACAAATATCCCAATTATCCCAAATCACGGAAATCCTTCCGATAATACAACAAATTTGACTGTTTCACACGTCTGTCGTGTTGGGGTCCGTCAGCTGTTTCTTACTCTTGCTTTTTTTTTCTTGTCGATGCGGGTTGAATTTGTTGTCGTTAGGTTCACAGATTTGTTGCAGTATCCTGATTTGTAGTTAGAAAGATTTTAGACCTAAAGATAATAAATCCTATAATAATAAGCTCCCTTCTAAAAGAAAAGCCCACATAACGCTACATGAAAGTTTTTTGAATAAATATAGAGCCCTGAGCCTAACATATTCAGAATTTTATGGATGAGACAAAAGGTCGAGGAAAATAAATTCACGTCAACGAAGCGATGTCGCGAATCGCCTGTGTAATTGTGCGAACACGGCAATCTTACTACCTAGTAAACAAGCAAATGCGATTTAATAGAGATAAACTCTGATTTACCATCAGAAATCTAGGTATAGTAAGTAAGTAAGTAAGTAAAGCCTTTATTTAAAGAGGGTAAAACACATAAGGGTTATAAACTGTGGAATACGCCGTCACATCGAAAGCGTTACTGAGAGATCGGAAAAGTGGCTCCCTCGAACGCGGTGAAAGGCTCTGGAAATTGTAGCTAATTATGTACGACTTTGGGAGCACGCCAAGAGAAATTAATTGATGTTGGCTACGCGGTACGTGGAGAGAGATAAATTGAAATGTACGAGGGATGTTAGGAGCTGGCTACGCAGTAAAAAGAACAAGCAATACACAGTCAGGTTTGTTATGGTCGATTAAGCTCGGTTGTTTATATTTTCACGTTATACATGTATGTGGCCGCGTAATTCAAAGAAATTTCGCGTAATGTTTTCGTTTGTAGAACGAGGAATGCACGGTGATGTTCTGTTATGGTCCACTAGTTTATAGGAACTTCAAACAATATTCTTTTAGCGGAAGTTTAAGTGGGGAACATCAATAGTATACAGAATACACGGTAATGTTTTGCTACCACGTACCACGTAGCCAAATTAAATAAAAATAAATTCTGCGCATCGCGGAGCCGGCTTGGCGGCGACACAGAAAATAGTTCATCAGGTGAGTTCATGCGAAGGGGCACATATTATGTAGTTAAGCCGAAATCTGTTGGGACTTATACATGTGTATGCACAAGACAACTGAGCGAAGTATCTCTTAGGTATGACAGGAAATGTGTATCTTACCGTACATGTGATGTTAGCACAAACGGCAAATAAATATTCGCCCACCATTCGACGATCCCTCTCAGATATGATTGCTTATGTTTTTCTTCCTGATGGCTCGAACTGTTCCTGGTTTCAAATATTTCCTTGTACCTTTCTCGTAAAATGCTTGAGTAAATCACTCAGCCGTAAAATACACAGAGCAAATAGTGTCCAACAGCATTGAAGTCCTTCCGGTGTACACAAACGAAGCTTTTCCGCTTAAAATAAACGTACCCACTCGTCAATGAACTGTAAATGGAAATTTCCGATTCATCGATGCTTTCTTTGCCGTAATCTTCAACAACAGAGCGCCGACCACGCACACCGCGGCTCAAAATCGAAGAGATGAATCTTGTGAACCCTCACACCTCTCCGAATGCATAAGAAAGTAGCCACGTTAGTTTTGTTGTGTTGAGACTTCTACGTCACTTCCTCTCTGGGTCAACTCGGCCCAACTCGTCCCGGTCATTTTTGAATTGAGTAATGGCGGCAAGCCGAATTCGAAAATTACAGTTAAAATAATCGGACTTCCCGTACGAATTTCGACTCTAAGCTTTGCACGGTGAGTAATATGAACTTATATTTTCGAAATATGGAGAGAACAAAAAATTCATATTTTTGATCATAGTAGCACTTTAAAATAAACGAGAAAGCAAAATATAAAGGTGAGGTACATCAGATTGTGATTATAAACGCAAAGGGGATTACAGCTAAATGAGAAGTGAAGACAGCATGATAGACGCATATCCGGGTGTCCTTCTAACCAGAATTTTTACCAGATTGTTGGGCTGCAACCATGGGGAGAGGGGGGTAGGCTGGGTTACAGCGAGTTGAAATTCGTTCATCGCAAACTTAAGTGGTCGAGCAATTGGACAGGCATCGCAAAGGTCATGGGTTCGAAATCCGTAAAACCTTTTCTTCAGGTCTAATTCGTAAAAGCAAGTTGCCGTTAACTGCAAAATTCCCTTTCTCTTAAGTACCTGATTTCCTTGAACCAATCTGTGGTGTGTCCCACCAATTGTAGCACCGCAGTCTGGACACTTTCTTTCTTCCCTGGCTCCACCGCAATTGCCTATTGCGTAGATGTGGCCATTCGGACACTTGTACCAGTGACCTTGAGCAAAGTTCATCGCCTTCACAATCATAACTCGCTCTTCTGGTGTCAAACCTTCCAAACCGCACTCTTTTCGGATCCGATTAATTGTCGCTTCTATATCATCTGCCTCTTCCTCAGTTAGCCTTTTTCCTTCATTTAGCTGCTTGCCCTGTCTTTCTAACCAGACTTCCTTATCAAATGTAAGAGTAACAGAACGCTTTTCAATTTCGCACTGAACCACGCGAACTTTCAGAAGAAGACCAACACAGATAACTTCATCTCTGATGTCAGTCAGCCTTTGAGGGGAGATTTGAAATTTCATTAGGTTGTTTTCCAGGAGATTCAGCTTTTGGTCAACTTCTGTTGCTCCTTGGAGGTACTTCTGCTCAAGGACAGACCGGCTTGCAATGGGTGGTGTAAGTACCCCATGAGTTGTATTCCGCAGCAGATCGGTTTTGACTTTCTCTCGCAGTTTGTATATTTGCTTTAGTAGATTCATTTGATTTTGGATTGTGTTAAGTTCAGCCATGGTTTTTCTCTGATGCAGCCAATACGTTAATGTTTCGTAGCTTGAGATCCTCTTGACGCTTACTGACTGCTCTTCACATTGCTGAGACAAGGCCTTCCTTCGCGCAATATCGGGGAATTCCTGTACAAGAACTTCGGCGTCCCATTCCAAATCTTCTTTGAAATCCTGAAACCGTTGTTCTTCTTCAATCAGTCGCACCTTCACCTCTTCGACTTCAGCCAACTTTTGTTTGACAATATCAGCATGACGGAAGCTTATTCTAATAGGTGTCTTGCATCTTGGGCACTCCTTCAACTTAATGTCCTCGTCATCACCATCTTTATCCATCCAGTAGTCCAGTGAAGTTACCCCAAACACGTGATCACAGTCCTGCAGCTCAATAAACCGTGCATCTTCCTCCTCTTCAGTGCCAAAAAAGACCTCGGTAACTTTGTCCTTATGACAGATTCTGCACAGCTTGGGACATGGATCCCCACAAAGCCCGATGCATGGGTGGTTGTAAAGACAAGAGCTTCTTGGTAGGGTCTTCCGGCATGGTTCATTGCATCGTTCACGGTTGCATTTCTCGCCACAAAGCTTTGTGCATTTCTTGTGTGGGCAACGCCAGGGACATGGTTCCTAGAGAATGAATCAATAGCAGTCAAAACGGCTAAGAACCATAAGGGAGTATTTTCATTGATACGGTTAGTCCATAAGCTCAAGAATGGTTTGATTTTGGTGAACAGTAATGGATAAACAAAAACAGTACAGGACAGGACAGGACAGCGCAGTAAAGCATAGCATAGCACAGTACATGTTTTTTTTGTCATTTTAAAAGTTCAAAAGTCTCACGAAATTATCATTCCGTACATCAACCGAGAGGACTTTTCTTACAGTTTTGGGAAGAACCCCGTCTGAGGCCGCGAGCCTTCTTCTCACCGTAGACTCCCGTGGGCTTCAGACTAGACAACATCCCGTAACCGTGCATTCTGCTCCCCCCTCCTTCCCCAAAAGAAAACGTAGATGTACGTAATTTCTTTATGTTTGACACCACCCTTTCTTTCTATTCTGTTTATACTAACCCTGCAAGGTGTGCATAGCTCCATACACGTTTTTGGGCATCCGCTGTGGGTGCATCGGTTCTCGTACTTCTCGGGACAAGGCGGGCAGTTCTTGGTGCAGGGCTCCTGGCAGATGTGTAGACAAACTCGTCTTCTGTCACAGTCCGCTTGGCAAGGGACATGCATTCTTCCTTGCTTGCAATCACTGCAATTTCCAACGCAGGGATGCTCGCATTCCAGAATTGCACGGCAAGGCTCTTCGCATCGATAACCACTTTCTGAAAGCTCATAGCAGGGCTTTTCAATTTCATGGCCACAATCAAACTCCTTCTTGACAATCGTTTGACACGCGAAGGATGAGCATTCTACCCAGCACTTCCCAGGACAGAGGTGACCACAAGGCAGAAATTCATAACACTTTTCCTGGCACTTAAAGATGTCGACCGGCGTTCCACATGGTACACGCTGCGTATGACCACAACTCGGGATCTCTTTTTCCACTTCTACAGGGCACCCAGCACAATCCTCACCATAGTGGCACTTCCTGGTGCACCTGCTTTGATGCTCAGAACACAGTTCGGTCCGACAGTCCTTTTGACATTTGTATAGTGCATGATCTGCATCATCAGGGTGGCATGCTCTTTCGCACACGTGACCGCATGGAAGGCGAAACTGGCATGGTAACGTGCAACCTCCTTCTGGTGCCCTTTTGAAGTCGTCTGCAGCCTTGGCGTGGATTACTCTGTCTGGGTGGTTACTGCAAACAAGCTTTAATGACTCTCCTATCGCACCCTGTTCTTTCATGTCTTGGACAATTTGCTTCCACAGTTCATTTTTCTCAGCCAGCAAGGCGAAGTTGCCGATACAATACAGACCCTGACGAGCTCGAGACAAAGCAACGCAGACACGGTTTCTCACAGCCAGAAAGCCAATCTTCTTCTGCTTATTAGATCGAACCAGAGAGAGCAGAATGATGGCGTTCTCTTCACCTTGAAAGTTATCTACAGCAGTGACTCTAACGCCTTCGAATTTGGCTTTGGGCATCGTCCTCTTCAAGGCCAACACTTGACCAGAGTACATGGTCAACACTGTTATCTGATTGGGCGCGTAGCCTTGCAAAAGGAAGTACTCGCAGAGGGCTGCAATGTAATCTGCTTCATGCTGGTTTGAATGGCTCTTGATCTTGTCATTTATTTCACTTTCATCTTCCAGGACTCGATGATCGATCAGAAAAATGTTTTTGGACACTCCTTTTACATTTTCATACTCGTGCACAGTTTTATGATCTTGAAGATCTTCATAGATAAATCTCATCAGTCTTGCTATCGCGGGTCTCATCCGATGCTGGGTACTCAATCGGTGACAGTGCATTCCGCTGTTTACCATTCTCTCAAACAAAGACACGTCAAGATTGTATTCCTTAGCCAGACTGTACACAGTCGGATTTGGCCTCAATTGTTTATGGTCACCAATAAGAATCACGTGCTGTGTTCCTTTAGTGAGAGAAGTTATGATGTGAGCCTCCAGAACTTCTGCTGCTTCCTCGACAACGACGACTTTCGGTTTGATAGCTTCCAATATGGCGCGGTACTTTGCGGCACCAGTTGTGGTCATGCCGATCACTACCGCCTCTCTCAACGCGTGAAGCTCTTCTTTTCCTTGAATCTCTGTAAACCGTTTACAGATGCTTTCGTATTCTCGACTTTTTCGTAAAATCTCCTTTCGAGCGTTAGCCTGGAAAAGTCGGAGCCAAAACAAGTACAGCCTCCAACGGTCCTCAATGCGAAGATCCCAAACTTGCTGGACTTTAGCAACCTGGGCCCGGATAAGAGGTTGAAGCTTGGATTGACCTCTTAGAACCTTCAGATGATCTTGCGAAAGGTATGAGGACTGCTTTTTTTCTTGCTTGGCAGCGTCTGTTCCCACGACCAGCTCGAACTGGTTTTCACCCAGCAAACGTTGGCTTTGAATGATGTCGGCGTCTTTGTCTACTTCTATTCCACCTTCAGTGTCTTCATTTGCATCACCACTGGCGTCGTTTTCTCTTGTCACTGATTCAGTGGGCTTACTCTTGCTAGACGAGTTCCCCTTTAGGGAATAATTTAAACTAAGCCAACCTTGAACGACGCATCTTCCCTGAACTCCAAAACGGTACTCTTCTAATTTCAGTTGCTCAAAGGGCATCCGCCCAGTACAGTGTTGCAAATCTTTGAGGGTAAGGATACTGTGCTTGCTGCGTGCTAGTCTACCACTTGCTCTTTCGATGGCTTCTTGACATTTTTGCATTTCTACTTTGACACGACGCTTGTTCTCCGAGGAAGTTGTGTATTCGTGTACATTGTATGTTTGCAGAAGTTCTGAAGAGCTTCGTCCCCCAACCCGTATTACTCCTGTTGGTTGGAATCTCAGTAGTCCTTCCAGAAACTGATCCAGGGCGTGGTTTGTGTAACATACCATCAGCATGCACGACTTCTCCTCTGCATCCCAGACATGTCTGTTGTCAAGCAGGGCTCTGACGATCTTCAAACCAACATACGTTTTACCTGGGTGGATAAAATTTTAGGTTGATTATTTCTGGTGTTGGTCATGGGACAAAAAAAAAAAATTGTGACCATTAGCGACTTTGTTTTAAAGTTAACGCATTTTCTCGTATAAATGAATATATATTCATTAGTAAGCATAAAAGCATAAAAGAAGATGTTTCCTCAGAAATCGTTAGGAAACCATCCATAGATACTACCAAGGTGGTAACTCGCTAAGGATAGTCACTTATGGAAGATTGTACTTATAGTGAGTGTAGTTACTGATAGTAGGTAGTTTCTCAGGAAGGTTCAGCGGTATCACTTAAACAGAAAGGTGGTGCTTTTCTTGAGATTAGAAAGATGCAGTGTATTTTTTAACCTTTCAAAACATCATATTATTCTAACATTTATAAAAAAAGATTACAACCACTTCTTTAAAAAATTCATAGGCCTGTCTTATCCAGTGACAAACTTGTCCTCAGAGTATCTCCTTACCCCACTTCCTCTCTCTTGTCCCACCCTACAAATGGTTTGAGGTATAGGTGTTCAGAAACAGAATTTACATAAACGTCTAAAATCATATCGCATCGAGAAAAGAAGAACATGTATCATGGGTACCTACCTGTTCCTGGAGGACCTTGTATCACTGAAAACTCTTTAGTAAGTGCACCCTTAAGTGCCTCAAGCTGGGATTCGTTCAGGCTAACATCTTCAGCTCGTGGCCATGTTTGGGGATCACAGACAGACACTATGCTTGAATGCCCTACACCATGCAAATCGAGGGTCTCTTCAAGGTCATATTTAACTTGACTTCCAAATATCCCGCTTTGTAGGTACTGAGGAGGTTTAACGTCAGGGTTGCAGTGGACCAGGTACTCTTGAAAAGGAAACGCATCAGGCGTGATTTTCTGAAGTTGTTCCAAATGGGTCGATAGGACTCGAAATACGCTGGTGACTCCACCATCACGTACTTGTCACGCGTATTTTGAGTGGCCTCAAGACCGTCAACAAATCGAATATCTAGCTTTCCCATCCTGAGGTCTTCCGCTTTGCGGTTTGCCACCGTCGCAAACAGCATAGTTTTGAAGTTGTCCTTTGACAAACAAAGAAACGAGCCATAAAGCAAGCGTTTAGAATGCTCCCATGGAATCTTTCTGAGGCCTCTCATGTCTAGATGGATGCAGTGCACGATTCCGGCTCTCGTACAAACCGTGTGCATGATCTCAACATTTTCGTAAATGTACAAGTTTTGAGATCGTTGGTCCTTCGGGATCTTCTTATTGATCTCTCTGATTCCCTCGCGGAGTGGGGAGACAAAATCTTCGCGAAGCAAGTGGAACTGCACATCCAGATAATCATTAAGGTCTTCGTATTTCTCGGTCTTCTCAGTCTTGTTTCGTCGTAGAAACGGCTTCTCCTCAGAGCAAATTTCTTTCTCGCCGGGATAAATGGAGATTTCCTTGAAATCATCCGGGGGAGGTGGCTCAACTTCTTTTCGTTTTGCCTTCTTCGGCGCCTGGGCAGCCTGTAACACTTTTCTTTCCTCCACCATGAGCTCCCGTCTTCTTGCCAAGAGTGTTTCTACTTCTTTCCTAAATTCCTCAACTCCTTTCACGTCAATTTCGTTTAAACTTCCAAGTAGATTGTCGAGAGGAATGCCAGAGGACAAACGTGGGAATCTAACAAGTGATTCCTTAAAGAAGGCAATTAAGCTTTGCACAAGCACAATGATTTGAGCTTCAGACTCCTCTTCTTGTATCATGGGCAGATGTAGAATATACCTTGGCAAATGATTGCGCATGAAAGCCGTTTCTTTACAGATCGACATTACCTCGATCAAATTCTGTGTCATCAACTGGGCGTTGCACATCTTCCCCAAAATTTCTATGAGCAGTGACATCCAATCTTCCTTGATCTCTTCGGCTTTCACGAGCGCTTGGAAGCTTTCGCGGTATTGAAGAAGGCTCATAGCAACCTCTGAAGGGTCTGTATTTTGCAACTCCTTTAGTTTTCGATAGCCAAGATGACAGCCTCTTTGTGTCCCTCCCTGTTGTCGTTCGTGGTGTTGCCCTTCAGTTCGTGCACCTTCAAGAGGAACAGAGACATTAGGTTAAGTCTGCCACCAATCATGTTAGCTTATCAGGCCGGCGCTAAACTTCAGTTTCTGCACCATAAACAGGCATTGCTATCCCTTCCCCCCAATCAAGTTAGCAAATCCAATTTTTCGCCAACTGGCCTAACTAATCTGCTCTCACTCACTTATAACAGGGGCGCGTCTCTCGAAGGCCCCGAAAAGCCATTGGTAAAAATATGAACCACTCATTCCACACATGTCTTTAAGATAAGTAATGTTTAACTAGTAGCAAAGCTTCATGCTCAGAAACTTCTTTGTTTACAAGGTACAGTGTGAATTATCGTGCCCGAAATGGAATCGAAAAGTTTCGGAGCTACTGAGAAACGCACGCCGGGGTAGAGAGAAGCACTGTGAAAGTTGAGTAAACACATAAGGAACAAACACGGATCCTGAATAGTGGGCTCTAACGTAAGACTTTTAATTGTTATTTTTGTGAAGAAGAAAGTAATCAGTGAAACTGCACCAAAACTCACGAAGATGAACATTATGCACCTATCAATGTAAACCCCGTGGGGGGGGGGGGGGGGAGTGCGGGCAAGGGGAGGGGATTTGACGGCGAAGTCCATCCCCTCAGTGGGAGGTTTGATCGAGTACCTTTGCTCGGGGGTCGGGACATTTGATTTTTTCGACAGACAAACTGGGACCAAGATTAAGCGTGGTTACATGGCATGTTCTTTCTTGGCTTTGAAAAGTCCAGTTGTCTCTTGAAATCAAGTTTGAAAGATTCATAGTCTCGAGTGTAGGGCACCTTTTATAAGGATAGTGATCTATCGTCACATTAAAAGTTCCATTAAAAAGTTCCAGTTTAAATTCGTTTTCATTGTTTATTAAATACTCTTACAGGCATGATGATGTACATCACACATGTTTTCTCGTAAGGGAGATAGGTTAAATCAAGGGAGCAACTACAGGATACAGGGCCATTTTTGAAGGCATTTAGATTTGGTGGCTCGTTTGGCTCGGCAGTGGATGAAAAGAACGAGAAATGAATTATTTGAGCGTTTTTTCGTCGGGATCAGAGTACGTACGATCTCGGACAAAAAAACGAATTTTGGAATAATATACTTGAGAACGTTAACTATCTTATCTTCAAGGCTAATGGCGAATTTTTCTCAGAATGGGCACTTCTTTGAGCTAATCGAAGTGCATTGTACGGTATCACTACACGGCAATCTCTACATGTATTCACTAGCAGCGTTAAATGTTCTTCTCTCCATCACCGCATCACTGGGGAGTATTCTTATCTTTGTTGCTCTTCGCAAGGAATCTTCCCGGCTACATCCGCTATCAAAACTTCTGTTTCGTTGCCTAACACTTACAGATCTTTTCGTTGGTGTTTTGTCACAACCTCTATTTGCTGTTAGTTTGATTTTCATAGCACATGAACGACTTCAACTTTGTTATACTGCTTTGAACACAGTTGATATTGCTGGTAGAATTCTCAGCGCAGTGTCTTTGTGTACGAGAACGAGAAATGAATTATTAGAGCGTTAAGTGTTGGGTGTATACATGTGGTGGCTCGTTTGGCTCGTCAGTAGATAAAAAGAACGAGAAATGAATTATTTGAGTGCTCAAGTGTTGGATGTATATATGTGGTGGCTCGTTTGGCTCGGCAGAGGATAAAAAGAACGAGAAATGAATTATTTGAGCGTTAAGTGTTGGGTGTACACTGGTGTATGTATGTGGTGGCTCGTTTGGCTTGGCAGTGAGCAAACGAGCCAAACGAGCCAGCTCGTTTGAAGATGTGTGTAAGTGGCCCTATATTCTGTAGTTTAGCCAAATCAAGTTTGTGAGCTTTATACCAAGTTTAAGTCACCAGTTATTAAAGGTATGAGCACAGCTCGTCTTTTATTTGGTATTTTGCCCCTGGGTGGGGATTTTTAACTACATTTGGTGAACGTATGCTTCCCCACCCTTGGGCAATTGACCAAAATTTTTACTTCTTGGTCAAATCCCCACCCCTTGCCCGCACTCCCCCCCCCCCACGGGGTTTACATTGATAGGTGCATTACCTTTACAAAAGATACACTTTTGTACGATAAACTGCGTGACAACTAGGCAACAAAGATGTCACGCACAGTTTGTTTTGTCCCTCACTATGTCTGTATGGAAGCTGAGCACTGATATCTTTCAGTTAAAACTGAAACTACCAAGGATTTAACAATGTCACTGAATAGAATGTCAAACACATTGCTGATAAGAATAAAGAGAGTTATTGACAAAGAAAAATTTACATGGTTATGATTTAAGGAACTGAATGTCAATCAGTTAAGAGAGTACTATTTCAAGCTTCTTGCTGCCAGGCTAACATGTATAAAATGGTCATGCCATTACACTGTTAAATCTCGGGTAACTTGTGTAATGATATATTTCCATCTACGCCAAAAGATGGAAAATACGTTTTTGTATCAAGTAAATATATTTTCGAACGAAGAGATGTTTAGGTGCTAAACCAACAGCCCGCTAACTCTTCATCCGCTGATCTATTTCAACAGTGTACCATTATAAATCGTTTAACACTGTATTTAATAAGTAAACATCGCTAGCCTATGGATGACTTTAATAGCTTGACAAAAACAGAGGGTAAGATGAATTAAAATCACGTAATAGCTAGAGTCAAAACGTCAAAAAATCAGGCTGAACATTTCAATAGTTTGGTCTTCACTCCCAAAATATAACCATATAAGGTGATATTTAGGCTGTGGACGAAATTCCCAAGTTTTGCCATTCAATGAAAGCTACTGAACAATGCTTTCGGGTGTACTGTGAATTAAGCTGCACAAGGTAGGTGTAAGTTTTGTATCTCTGAGTGAAAGTGCGACCTTTTGATTGAAATTTCTCCATCAGTATTTTCCCGTGTTGTTGATTGATTTCCAATACTGTATCGTTCAAAAACACATCTGAGACATCTGAGACTTTTACCCAGTGTGAAACTTACCGGCGTGCGAGAGTGAGTTCATGCATTATCTAAAATTTGATAGATTAACTAAGACACAGGGAAACCTCTCTTAGATATAAACAGGTCAAAATATTTTATTCTGATTCACGGCACAATAAATATTTTCTAATAATAGCGTCAATCAATGCTACATACTTTCGCTATTTTAAACTCGGGAACCACTTCAAAGTAGATGTAGTGAGCAGATTCTGCTAGCTGGTCATGTGAATAAGCTGAATGATTTCAGAGTGCTAAACAAAGGTTGGCTCATCAACTGAGACTAAAATAAATACCTGGTTTTGGGTTTCCAACTCTATTCCTTCCTCTGCCGCGACCTCTTCCTCCTCTTCCTCTACCGTGATTTCCGCTGTCCATGAACTTCTCTTGGTCCCGCCAGAAAACTGGTCCTTAATGGCAAAAACTGCGATTTCATTTCTCAGACAATTTATGCAAAAAAGCCAACATTTTATACGACTACAAACGAATTCGAGAAAGAAAAATGTTAATCACGTTGTTTATCGTTTCTCGGAAAGAGAGGAAGTGTTCCCAGAAAGAATCACCGTCGCATGACTTCATTTGATTGGTCAATTTTTTCGACAAGTCCAAAGTACGACCCTATTGGAATGTATAGGATCTTATCTAAATGGATTGACGGAACACGACGGACAGAGACAAAGAAAAAGTTCTTTTGCAGATTTGCTTGGATTTGAATGAAGCTGGAAAACGCAGTGTAGACAGGAACGGAACTGAAGTAGAAGTAATAATTTTAATTCTAATTTTCAGTATTTTTCGACAAGAAGAAATAAGTATATACTAGTTCTCGAAGAACTAGTACAGTTCTGTAGTTAACATTATATGCTTTTATATTTAACTCTTAACTATCCGATTTTTTGTTAAAGGGTCTCTTATCTAAAAGTTGCGTTATTTCACGATTTCATACTTCGGTACTATCCTCAACGAGATACAAAGCCACAAACTCCTTGCCATTTATTTGAATTACAAATAACTATCAAATGTTTGAATATTCATTCCAGCTCTTCTTCTCATTCCGCCCGCGACGAAAGGCGCCTTGATTTCTCTATTTTCCTTTTCTGAGCCGAAATGTCTTCAGTACGATGTTTCTATTGGTAAAACGTTAACGAGGACGACTGACATAAATTGTCTCTGTAGAAAACAGAGAATTGTGTTTGGCTGGAGTAAACAAATGAGAAGTCAAATGGCGTGAAACTGGCGCAGGTTCGACGTTTTCAAGTGTCCGTCAGTGTTCATTCTAAAGGTAAAGTTAAACATAAGTCTGACCACACTTTTTTCTCTTTCTCATTATTGAGTCACAAATGGCAATATTTGGCTCGGAGCAGAAAGGGAGTGGAGTCAAAATTGTTGCCATAGCAGCACCGAAAAATGAACCAGATTGTGTCTTAATTAAGACACGATACTGGTGATTCTTTCCTAAGATAGTTTTGATTTTGTGATTTGTTTCCACGCTGTCACCACTTATGAAGTGACCATTGAAGTGAAAGCTACCATGGTGTTCTTTTCCGATGTGCCGTTTATTACTTTGTATAATGTGGTTCCATTGTAACTTTTGATTCCTTGGATAAAATCTTTAAGTGCGATAATTCTTTACTTTCCTGTATTGCTGTTGAATGTGCTGTACAAGGTGGCTTAGACTTTTGAGTCCATGGATGAAATCCCAGCATGTGACCATTCAAGTGAAAGCCATCGTGCAGTACGTTTCCTCATGGGGCTGTTCACTGTGATGTGCAAAGTGGTCCTAACTTCTGAGTCCGTGCATGAAAGCCTAACGTGTGACCATCGAGCAGTACTTTCCTGTGGTGTTGTTTATAATGACGCTGTAACACTGTGTTGTACAAGGTGGTTCCAACTTTTAAGTCAGTGGATGAAATCATGTGTGCGAACATTCAAATGAAAGCTACTGAGCAGTATTTTTAAGTGGTGCCAACGGACTCAGTTGGATGGAGGTGGAAGTGAAAGGGTCAAGATTCTGGAAAAACACGCTCCGAATTCCGTTCAACATTTTTCTTCGTTGACTTTGTGTAACAAACCGATCCCAGTGGATAAAATTAACTTTAAGTGTGTTCTAAAAACAATGTCTGGTAATTGCAATCTGTCCACGGACATTTTGGTACTTAATCACAAATACGCTTCAAACGATTGAATTACACGAAAGTTAAATCAAACCAATCCACAATGACATGCGCTTAAAATTTCTGCACTTAGGTAAAATATCCCAAATTTTCTCATTCTCGTCCCCAGAGCCGCCTAGCCGTCTTAGCCGCAGGCACCTGGACATAGGGGCAGGCTGGACGAGAATTTCACCGCGGTCAAACGAGAAAAATAAGAAAAATACTTCAAAGATAAGGGAATTATTTTCACTGTTTAAAGTTTGATACTGTACCAGTATCCTGTTGATTTACTAAAATGTTTCGAACTTTACTAAAAGAGTTCTAAGTGTTTGAAAACGGGAAACGGACTTGTCGGCACCATTTCTAAAAGTAATTTTGTTCAGGTGCGGAACATTTAAATAGCAAAGAAACTCGTTTATTTGAGAGAAATGAAAATATATTTACAATCACCCACTAATTTATATATCCTTGCTCATGTTTCGACTGGATCTTGAATAAATCTTACGAATTAAAACGAAAAAACTACCTGAGACGTTTGACCGTGGTGGAGGCGAGAGTGAAATTTTCTTAACGTTGGTAGAATGCCTTGAGCGTTTCAGACTCTATTAGCAAGTCATACCAAACGAAGCTAGGTAATTACATGTTTCTCTCAATTTACTGCGAAAATTTACTTGAAAGAAATGTTCAAAAAATTTTAACATGCATTTTTGTTCTGCAAAAGAAACTTTTTCAGCATCGACACTTGACAAATGAGACGGTTTACTAAGCCATACTGTCTGGTTTGCACGAGATAAAAACTTTTGCTTATGAAAAATGTTCGCGTATGTTGGTCATTTTTGTTTTGCAAGTTTTAGGTTTGCAATTCAAGGAGTAGGCTAAAGAGGACTAAACAAAGAAGTGCGTGAAATCTAAATGGAAAAAACTTGAAAATTTTGGCCAATCTCTGACAAGAATCATGTCTCCGCCTATGTTTAAGAATTTCATACTTTTCCGTTTTTTCAAACAAAATAGTAGCAATAGTAGACTATTTTATTTTATTTTCAGTAAAAAATTTGAAAGATCCCATGTAATGTGTTCAGTATTGCATTCGATTTAATAAAAGACGGGAAATTTTGGCGACCTTTTTAAATAACCAGACATTGTTTTAGCGACCATTGGAACAAATTCGAAGAGGGCACGAGATTCTCTTTCCTCTTCGAAAAGACAATTGAAGTTTTCAAAATACTGAATGAATTTAGACAAAAACGTTGAAATAAAACCCGAAAAGAAAAAACAAACAAACAAAAAGACCGCCAACATAAACCAAAAACTTGAAATTCAACTCGTAGATTTTTTGGTAAGCTTAAGAAACATTGCTTTGGCAGTGATAGTTTGTCGTGTAAAATCCTCAGTTCTTACATCTCATTAATTGACCAGGAAAATGGTCGTTTAAGGACGGTGCCTCCTAATAAAGATGTATTTTTGCTAAGGTTATGACTATGGGTAAACGTAGATCTTAGCAAGGGTTATTGGAATCCAAAAAGAAAAATGTGGGTAACCACGCATTTTTCAGAGATAAGCAACCGTAATTCTAAAAAAGCGTTAAATATAGCATGATAAAGTGGTGTTATACATTTCCCGAAGGTTTCGAGAGGATGATAAAATGAAAAACGTATCGAATTGACCGTTCAAGGTCTAAATGCCGTGTAAAGATTGTGACTATATTCACAATACCTTCCGATATTAAAAGATACTGAAGATAAAGGCAAACTCCAAGAGTATTTTTCATGTGGCTCCTGCTGACTTCACCACTTTCCGATTTAAGCCAGTTGCATAACAATGAAAGTTTTGTTTCAAATAAATTGAGAACGTATTTGTTTTAAATTTTTTTCGAGTCATTTAATTTTCTTAAAAAAAAAAACGAAAACGAAAACAGTAAAATGTTTAAAATTTACCTTGGTGTTGTTTCCTCCTGGCTTTGTGGCTCCCCCACTGTCGATCCTTCCCTTTGTCGATCTTCCTTGCTAATTCTTTACTCTTTTATTGGTTCTACAAACAAGGCAAACCTAAGGTTAACAATAGATAGTAAACTACACATAGAAAATAACAATGAAGGGAGAAACACTTCTCCATGATATTTACTAGCAGAAAAAAGAACATAAACGAGCTCGTTGTGCTAGGAAAAGATCAAGTTAATTTTCTTGGGTTTTTTAACACATCGTGAGATATCACCAGTGTTGTACACAAGGTTGCATTACTATTAAGTGAGAGAATACAGCGACTCCTTTTCGTAGAAGGTGGTAGGGGCAGTCACTGTTTCCATACAATTCCCCTTAAAAATTGTAAAAACCTTAACTTTTCAGCTTTCAAAGGTAAAACTTCCCAGAATACCCTTGCTTCCTTTTCACGTGTTATTAATGATTTCCTTTCAAACCGAGCTAAGAACAATAATCTTTGTCAAAAATAATGATATGGGGGGGGGGGGGGAGAGGTTAGATGAGTTACTTTTCCCATACATTTTAGTTACTAATTTGGCGATGGCGACTGTTAATTATGTGGGGCGAGCGAAATACACACGCGTGCACGAAATTTCGAGGAGAGGAGACGCGAGACGCGCGCCGAAATTTTCATGCACTTGGACAATCCATAACCGAAAATTTCCAGGACGGCACATTTGCAGGCAAGATCCACATCACCTGACAAGAAGCTAGATAAGTCACAAATTTTCTCGCCAAAATTTAATGGGGTATATTTCCTTTTTCTGAGAGTGAAAAACGAAGAAACCAAACAATTTATTCATAACGGCATGACTCAGTCACAAACCCAACCTGGCGTCAGGAACAAAATCTCTTTATTCAGAAATGATACTGATATGTTAAATACAGAAATGGCCATTTAGGGAAAAAAGGGAAATAACTTGAGGAAATTTGACACCCACAAGCAATGCATGCACAAGCGCTCAAACGCATCGCGCGCATAACATTCCAGTTTCCTCTGTCGTTGATTTCGCTGTCCATTCCATTTCACCTGATCATGTTTCCGAGAACTCATAAATATCAGTGAGACAAAACATTTTTGCTAGGAAATATTAATAACAAGGTTTAAACACTTGAGACTCATTTTCTAAGAGATATTTTTCAATATCTGTTCAATCTCTCACTTACAGGAAAACCTTTTGACAACTTGTCTTTTGCGAGAAATCTGAGCTGATCTAGGAGGAACGGCTTTCAAGGAATCAGGAATTCCTGGGGAATCCTTAGAGGGTGCTCAAACAGGTATGCAAGGATTCGTGATTTATTCCATTTTTTTATTTGTTAAGTTGAGGATTTTGACTAATGCCTGCAAAGTGACACAACGTTAGATTTTCCAGTGAAGTGTACGTAGTTATTCCCACTTTCTCGAATTGAAGGCGATCTCAGTGACACATCTGAGACACAATTGCCATCTGAAATTATGAGCGAATTTTCTATAAACCTATCGCTGAAACCTAGACAGCAAATACATCATGCAAGAACTGACAGAAAGTTTACAGCTATTTCTTTACCATCATATTTAGTTTCCAAAACAAGAAATACAAATTGCAACCAGACTTCTCCGGAAGTTGTCACCGAATTTAATCTATTTCCAAAACCTCCGGGCTAAACTTTAGGACTGAGATCTAGCAACAAGTTCTGTGGTCTTCTTTTTTTGTACCGAGCTTTTGCTTTTCACTGATTTGAACATTCAAGTATCTCTGCAGGATAAAAATTTTCATCTTTCTTATGGTATGGAATGTGATTTAGCACAAAACTCCCAAATTGTTCGCCGGTATAAAGCGGAAGCAAAATATGCATATCACGAGAGTATAACTGATTGAGAATGGAGGCTTTTATTCCCATTTCGTAACAAGATATCTCTTATTTAAGAAAGAATCTCTCCAAAACCCGGGTTCTAAAAGGCTTATATTTAAGAAAACTTAAAACACTTCACTCGGTGTTCAACCGCCGAAATCAGCATGCTCAGAAAACAGATCTTTTAAGCAGAGTCAAGGCCAACCCTTGTCTGTTCCTGCATCCTAAGATTTAAATATTTCGATATAGTTGTAAATTGTATGTTTAAGGACCTAATTTTTGAATTTTTGTATTTGTGTTACTTTTTCCCATTGATCGTTTATTTTGGGAGAAAAATCCTCACTTTTATATCGGAAACTCCTTTGGAATTTGGTATTTGCTTGAAGCATTTAGTGTATTCAGACCCAGTGTTCAATGAAGTGTTGTGAATTGTTGCTTGACTACTGAGCAACTGGCAACAACAGTCGTCATATAGAGCCTCTTTATATTCCGCCTTTTGGCGTTGGAAATTCGGAAAACCACGTTATATTGCGCATCAAACCGCAATCACAGTTTGTCGGCAATCACAGTTGCACTCCATCCCACATCAAAACAAAAAACAGAGAAAGAGAAAATCCGCTCCAATTTTCATTTGAATGATCACGCATAATATGATAATACCTTAAAGATTTCAGTCAAAGATCGTGTTTTCAAAACAAAGTAATTTGCATGTGGTGACACGATCGTGAAGTTTGACAGGTTTAACGTCGGAAGAGAAGACCTTCGCGAAAGACAAGCCAAAACGTCTATTTATACGAGACGAAACATCGCAGTTGCTCAGTAAACACATCAGGTGCAATTATAGTTGATTTGCACACTGAATACAATGACCTTAGTAGTAACTTGGCATGAACTTCCAAGTGTTGAGTAAACTGGAAGATGCTGTAGATAGGCCTCAAATATCACATTTTGTGGTGACGGCATAATGAACTGCCTACTGACAAGTACAACATTATCAGTTCATTCACTCAGTTTAGTTTTAACTAAATAAAAATGTTTTCCAGCTCGAGTTGCACAGCTGTATGATCGACCTTTTTTTAGATGGAAAGACATTTCAAACATTGCTTCAACTGACGTTATTGGCGGGCATCAAATTAATGCTTATTTTGCGGGACATGCAAATATCTCTTCGGTAGTCTTTAGTCGTTTCAACTTTGATGACAAACCTGACATTTATTCATTATTAAGTAGAATAGACGTACTATGAGGTCTTCAACAGCTTTCATTGTTAAACTTTCGTTTGCGTTCTTTCATTTAAATGGTTTGTTCGTTCTCGTCAGTCTTGCTTCGTGTTGCCTGAAACTTAGCATATTACTGGGTGTACCGCGGTGTTGCAGTGTCGATTGCGTTGTACTTTCCATCGGAGAATCGGAGGGTCCATGGTTCAAAACTGGTCACTGCGCATGCATCGTGTGGTGGTGTCACCCGAGACAAGAAACTTTACCCTGCTAGTTAAGTCCAAGGAAAAAGACACGATGCAAAGAGCAGTTTTGAACCATGGACCCTCCGACTCGTTAGCCAAGTGAGCATCCAATAACTGAAGTCACTTGAACCAGTTAAGCAAAGCAAATGTAAATATAGGTTAAAATATATTAATTTAGCAGTTGAGGAAATAATTAAACCATCAAGCTTCAAGGGGCATAACAGTGGTGTCGCAAGTTACTATGGTGGAACAGCCCGCAACTGTAAATCATTTTTGCTGTATGCCAACATGCTATCCGGGAGGTATAACTCAACACAGCCACGGTACAGACAGTGTATGATTGAATGACCCAGCAGGAACCGTTCATTGTTTGGTCACTTAATTAAACACAGTGAAAAAACCTGTTGTGGTTTGTGCATGGTGAAGGCCAAAAACGATACATGTGAAAACAAAAAGACTACGTCGTGCTTCCTAAGCATTCTTTTACAACGCTCGCTCTGTTACGTTTTTCTCCTCAGCATCATGCCCTCGAAGAAAAAGAAATGGTCGAACAACTTCGATAAAAACTTCGATTGGGGTGATTCTAAAGGTAATCTTTAACCTTATTTACCCTGGCCTGCGAACACTTGTAACTATCTTCTTCGATTCTAGCATTTAGCAGACGACTTTAGATAATTCAACTTAGATAATTCAAGATAATTCAAGATTTAGATAATTCAACTTCAGGCTTTTTATACAGCAAGATTAAATCATAAGCCAAGGTTTATCGAAAGGGGGAATTTCATTTCCATTCTTACATGTAAATCTTAACCCATCTTTGCAATAGCTATATCATTCTACAGCATTTGTACCAAGCGTCTGTGAAATAAATAAGTCAGGAGTTATAGTAATTACTTGAAAGCTTTGATTCTATGTAAATCCAATCTAGCTGTAAAACACTGATTACCTGTAATTTCAAGCCATTCAGGATGCCAGCTTTAAAGGCCTTTCAGGGCTGCTGGGCAAAGAACAAGGGACAAGGCCTTAAATTCCACAGACCTGGCCTAAATTTCTTAAAGTAAGGTAACCACAGGTGATCCGTTCATAATCTGCCTACAAAAGTACCCAGATTGATCGCTGTTTTTAAATGCTTGCTGTTGTACGTCTCTGAACATTCTAGAGTCCCAAGAACCATCCGACGAAGGTCAAGAAGGACAAGAAAAACCATCGCCAGGAAAAGAAGGTGCCCAGGGCGCCTGTGGTACAGCAGCTGACGAAAAACCAGGTAACTAAGATGGCAGGTGATGGACGGTGAAGATGACGATGAGGAACGACTTTCTTTATAGACCAAGTTTTCGTAATTGAAGCTGGGAGAGAGCTTACTCTAAATTGGTTGGGAAAATGTCCGGATTATTTGCTGTGATTTGTTAACATGATAACAGAGCATGTTGAAAGAGCTATTCTGAACCAATCATTATCATTACCTTCTTTGGCAAGTAACTTAAGCTGACCTTAATAGCAGTTTATTGCGCCGAGATAAGTTTAAAAAATTAGGCCAAGTTTTCGTAATTGAAGCTGGGAGAGAGCTTACTCTAAATTGGTTGGGAAAATGTCCGGATTATTTGCTGTGATTTGTTAACATGATAACAGAGCATGTTGAAAGAGTTATTCTGAACCAATCATTATCATTACCTTCTTTGGCAAGTAACTTAAGCTGACCTTAATAGCAGTTTATTGCGCCGAGATAAGTTTAAAAAATTAGGCTCAAGGACGGTGCCTCCTTTTGCTACTGCGCATATGTTCTGCACATCTCGCGGGTCTGGTCCGAGATATTCGGGTTTTTTAAGGAATTTTCCTCTAACACAACTGTATTTTTGGCCGGTTTATGACTATGAGAAAAAAGCAGGTCTTAGCAATGGCTATCAGAATCCAAAAACAAAATTGGGGTTAACCATATAATAGAGGTTAATTTGGAAAGAAAATTTCGTACATTATTTGTATTTAACAGCTTTTTTAGAATCTTGGTTGCTAAATTATCTCGGAAAATGCGTGGTTACTCACATTTTTCTTTTTAGATTCAAATAGCTCTTGCTAAGGTCTGCTTTTTCCCCACTGTCATAACCTTTACAAAAATTCCTCTGTATTAGGACGCACCGTCGTTAATATTAAAAATCCTATCAAGATCCAAAAAATGTTTTACACGTCCTGTGGGTAGTTTAAATTATGGCCTTAAAAAGTACCGTACCGGGGGGCTCATTTAATTTCAGGCCTAATTAGAGAGGAGGGGGGGGGCTTATTTTAAATCTTTAAACATGCAATCTTAAAATAATTTTTGCACAATACCCAAACACTGTTAACTCACTTCTAATCAAGAAAGACCGGCCAACTTTTTTAATTTTTTCTAGCCTTGATAAACATACACCAAATGACGATGAACTGGGTGGCTTAATAGAGATTAGGAGGGTCTTGTTACAAAATCTGATGGCCCAAAGGGGGGAGGGGGGCTTATTTAATAAAATTGACTTTCATAGAGTGGGGCGCCTAATAGAGCTTTTACGATACGCGAAACAAGCAATTTTAAAAGCCTCTTTCTTGGCTCGGTAATCGCTTTGTCTTCACAAAAAAGAGGTAAAATAATTGTTTGGTTTCTTCATCCAAGATGGCAGTCACAAGCATAAAAGCCGCCGGGAAAAAAAGCAGTTGAAAGAAAAAAGGAGGAAATACCAAGGAAGAGGAGAAGCAAGTCCCAGTGAGTGTGAGTGTGCTCAATCAATCAATCAATCAATCAATCAATCAATCAATCAATCAATCAATCAATCATTCTGCCCGAGGTCATCATTCTGCCCATCTGCCCAAGGTGTTGAATTGATAAGTAGGTAGCTCGAAGAGGGATTTTAATTGTTGTAAATACTTTTGAAACGAGGAAAGATCACAAAGAAGTATTTCTGACCATGTGGACAAACTGTGAAATCAGTGTCTTAATACCTGTTTTGTCGCGGAATATATAAAGGCTGATTGTGACTTCATAGCCGTTACCATGGCAACACTTAAAGTCCACAAAAAGAACCTTCAAATTTCAGTTTTTTGTGACGTACCCTTTTTGTTGTATTTTTAGAAAGCTCGGGAAATTCTCTCACTTCTCTGGCGGTATGGCAAAAAGTTATTCAGAAGAACTTAAACTATATCGAAAAAGTCATTTTTGAATTACAAAAAATTCCCCCCCCCCGAATAACTTTCCTCCAAACGTTTGTATTTGAATTGGAACACTTAATGCTACATGCATGCAAAAAATCAGTATGGGTCACCGAGCAAAATTTCGAGATAAAAACAAATGTTCCATGCACGTTTTTTTCCAGTTCGCTTGATTTTACGCCGTATTTTCGGTATTTCGCACCCACGACTTTTACTAGAAATTTCGATTCATTCGGCTGACGCATGCATTCTGGCCATGTAGTGTGTAGGCTACGTGCACGCCACTGCCTCCTTAAGGGTACCAAAGTAACCATTTACCACATTTTCTAACATCTTCCACCTAGAAAATTACTTTGATCACACTTTAGAACGTAAACTTAAAAGAAAGTCAAAAGTTAGAAGTACCATGTGTGGCGTACTAAGGACTACTACCGAAAAATGAGAAAATCGTGAGACTTTCATTATGTTGTGTCAACAATAAATGTTTTATTTTGAATTTACTGGACTTACAACAGTTACCCATGCATTATTTAATCATGACACCCCTGTTCCTATAATTAACAAGTTGAAAAGCAAAACACGACAACATTTTACTACAGGGGACAATTTGACTATATTGTAGTTCCACAACGGCACTACGAGAAACATATTCAATCATCTATTTTGGTCTGGTGATGACAGAGCCACTCCCGCGCATCAATTGGTCCTCTCTCAGACCAACCATTACTTTATGATGCGAAATCTGAGTTACCCTTAGGTTCCTCTGCTGCTGCTGTTGACGGTTTCTACTGCAAACAGAACCATCATCCGTCTTAACTTGATACCATCTCAGAGCTTTGCTTTCACCTTCCATTGTCCACCCATCTGCAACTTGGTGTTGTGTCCTTGCTTCAAGCTAGAAAGTGTGCAAGTACCCTCACAGAGAAATTCTTCTATAATGTCTTGCTTTGACGATAATCTTCCTCGTCGCGCTACGGCTACCTAGAGCATGGTAAAATACTTCTTTGTGTAGACATGCATAACCTGGTTGCTACGTTTCTTCCACCATGCAGCATTTCTACTGGTGATTTTTCATTTTCCAGTGGGCTGCTCGGTAATTAAGCAGTGCCACGTAGGGGTCTTTTCTATTCGCTGTCACCTGTCTTCGGCAATCTCTTGGCTATTTTCACTCCATCGGTTGCATAGTTCGGACTTGAGATCTGATTTACAAATTCATACTTCTTGGAGAATTCTGCAAACTTCAAACTTCAGAGTTGGGGGACACTGTCTGACCGCACAATGTGTGATAATCATTGACACCAAATTATACTCTTCATCTGGGATATTTGCAGTTGAAATTACTTTTTTAGCTAGAAGGCATGTCTCTAGGAAACAACTGTGATAGTCAACAACGAGGAGGCAGTTTCTGCCATTTATCGGAACAGGTCTTGTGGTAACCATTTTCCAGGGCTATCTTGATTGAATGTGGGTCCTGTATATCCACCGATGGCTCCCTTCGCTGCTGGTACTGATATTTCAGGTAGGTAGCACATTTGCTTACCTTCCGCTTAATCACTTCATTTATACCCGGCCAAAACAATGCCCCCTTTCCTCCAGTGCTGCACTTTTTTCATTTTCTAGATGTCCTGCATGTTTCCGGTCGAGAACCTCTGGTCTCATGCTAGCAGGAATCACAACCGCACTGCCCTTTAGTGAGACGCCATCAACCGTTAACTTTTAGATGAAACGAAGTTCCTTTAGGGCTCCACAGGACTTTGTCTAACAGCAGTAACATTAGAAACAACTACACTCAACACCTCATCATTACCCGTGGCATGCACAATTTCACCCTGCTTGGCCTTTTAATCTCTTTGTCCAAATCTCCGGACAACACAGGGCAAGTAAGGTCTTGACAACACATCATCAAACACTAGCTTTGCACCAGACTTGTACTCCATGCCAATACACATCTCTGCTGAAATAATATCGTCCACTATCTCCTTGCCCTCATCCAATGTAAGTCCTTCTCAGAGTTTACAATCAATGGCTTATTATCAGTCTCAGCAATAAAACACCGCCCAGGCACATTCTCAAACTGCATACTTTTGTGTATCTGTCAAGGTTTGTACATTTCGACTTGATGATAGAGCTTCATGACAGGAACCGAGTTGATGCACGGATCCACATTGACCTAATCCTTGTCACCCTCCTATTGCCCACTTCCACTCTAAACCATCCGCTGCAAGGCCCCGCAGCTCTCTATGGAGAGAGATGCACCCCAGATTCTGACGACTTCTCTCCCAGGTATTCAACTTCTTTCTGTCAAAACAGAAATATCACGAGATTCAGCCTACACAATCAGTAGGCTCCTTAACTTTGGATATAATATCCTAGTGCTCCAAATTCTCAGCTCTCCTCTGAATTCATCCTAATTCATCCATCTTCTCGGCATTCATGATGGCTAAACCTTCCTTCAAAACTGTCATGTCTAAAACCAACTCAGAGCTCTCTCGCTCCAAGTACAAATGTAGACATAACGAGCACCAGCTACTGTAGTCAGCTCACCACTATATGCCTTGAGCTTCAACTCAGCTTTAAGGAAAAATTGTCCCCTGGGGTCCTCTATCAATTTGAAAGTTGACCCATGTGTTGTTCTCTTTGAGCTTCTCCTCTGAGATAGTTGCACCACCGGCCACAACCATTTTTGCACATTCCCCACATAAAATCTACCAGTACGGCTATGCTGGTCAACCTGCTCTCCCCTTGCCACCCCACCTGGCGCTTTCCAAGCCCACACTTCTTGGCAAAATGGAACAATTTTCCACAAGAAGCACATTTTCTCTTAGAAGCAGCGCACTTCATCCATGGATGGTCACTCCCACATTGCTTGCAGTCTCCAATAAGAGCATATGTCTTCCTTGGACTTCTTCATCTTAACTGTTCTCTTGACCTTACCTTCGGCGAATATCACGTTCCTAACTGCATTAATCAACTCACTGCCTTGACTGATTTGCCCATTCAAGCTTTTGACCAATTGTTTGGTTTTTCAGTGTTCCAGTTTTTCCAGTTTGATGAACTATCCTCCTACATTATTCATTCGTTGTGACTGAATCAATAACATTCACTGCTCAATAACATTCACTTAAATGACAACAGCTAAAGATGGAAATGGTTTCTGGAAGTCGAATACTTCTCTTTTGAAGGAAACTAGCTACCTGGAAGGAATAAAGGCAACGATCCGCCAAACGGTAAACGAATATGAAGATGACGATTCGGTAAACGCCGCTTACTCCGGGAGATGGTTAAGTTTGAAATACGGGAATAATCTATCTCTTACGCCGCCTCTAAAAAGCGGCAACATAAATCCAGAGAAGCAAAGCTGGAAAAGTTAATCGCCTCTGAAGAAGAACAAATTGACGATACAAGCGATAACGGTCCCCCGGACAGGAATATCATAGAAAGAATCAACATCTTAATAAAATACCGCACAAGAGGCGCAATTCTTCGATCTAAAACTCAATGATATAATGAAGGCGAAAAACACTAAGGAACAACAATAAGTCAACTAAAAATCAATGACACCGATTTTGTTACTTCGGACAAAGGGAATCCTATCAGAATGCGTCACCTTCTACGAAAACCTTTACACCTCGACTAAATGGGACTACTCCCAATCGGCATTTTTTCCAGAGAAACACCAAACCGTTCTGAGTCATGAAGAACAAAGGATTTACGAAGGACTTGTAACTCAAAATGAATGTGCAAATGCGCTAAAAGACATGGATTCGGACAAAACACCTGATGCCTACCCGCAGAATTCTATAAAGTTTTTTGGAAATTAAAGATATCTCCGCGCTTCTAATGTCGTCCTTCAACTGTGCTTTCGAATCTGCTTACCTCTCCGTGACACAGAGACGTGGTATCATACCGTGGTATCATACCCCCAAGAAAGATGCTGAATTATACTTTGTTAAAAATTGCGGCCCGATAACTCTTCTGAATACCGACTACAAGATTGTTGCCAAAGCCATTGCAAATCGAATTAAATTAGTATTTCCAAACCTTATAAGCAACGACCAGTCAGGATTTATTGAAGGCAGGTTCATTTCCAGTACGCAGCAGAAAAAAATATGCGGGGACTATTACTTTTTATAGACGTCGAAAAGGCATTTGACTCACTAGAATGGTCTTTTATATTTGACACTTCGCGCACTTTTGGCTTTGGCTCATCCCTTACTGACTGGGTAAAGGTTCTTTCTAAAACTGAAAGCTGTATTTTGAATAACGGCTGGTCAAGTAATTTTTTCAGCTTGAAAGAGGTGTTAGGCAAGGCTGCCCACTATCACCATATCTATTCATCCTTGTAGCAGAAGTTTTAGCTAACGCCATCAGAAATGACAACAACATCAAAGGCATCTTAGTAAACAATAAGGAAATTAAGATAAGCCAATATGCCGACGATGCAACACTAATATTAAACGGGTCAAAAGAAGTGCTCGTCTCTGCTCTTAAGATGCTTGATGATTTTAGCATAGTCCCCGGCCTCAGACTCAACGACAAGAAAACAGAAGCCCTTGGCATCGGCTCTCGTATCGGCAATGACAAAATTATTCTTCCCGGAAGAGATTTCAAATGGCCTAAATCTAAAGTCAAAACCTTAGGACTGTGGCTCTCCACTAATTCTGGGGAGTCTGCTCTTTTAAATTACAAGGAAAACATTGAAAAAATTAGGAAAGATTTTAAGTTGTTGGAGTATCGCAGGCTAACCTTGTTGGGAAAAACAACTGTGCTGAAATCATTGGCTGCATCGCAATTGGTGTATCTTCTTTCACCACTACGATCTGACTACAGCGCTATAAATGAGATAGATAAGCTGTTTTACCAATTCCTTTGGAACGGCAGAGATGACAAAAAGTTATGATAAACAGTGATAAAGGATTATCGCGAAGGAGGACTAAAAATGATTGACCCTATTTCCTTCAACAAATCCCCTAAGGTAACATGGGTTTAGAAAGTATTTAAATACTACTAACAATGGAAAATTTTCTTTGATCTTGACCTTCAATATTGCGGTCCGGAAAATATAGTTAGTTGTAATTTAAACGTAACAGACATTTTAGAGACTGTTAAAGTAACGGATCCCTTTTCAAAAGAGATCCTAGAAATCTGGGCCGGGGTTAATTCTGAGCACCATATAACCTCGGAGGTCCAATTCCAAGAGCAAAATTTATGGTTCAACTCTCTTATTAGAATAGGAAATAAATCAGTTCTTTTTAAGGACTGGCTCGCAAAAGGGATAATAAAGGTGAAACAACTTCAAAAATTTGACAATAGTAACTACCTCTCTCTGAACGAACTTCGGTCGAAATATAGCTTGCAAGCTCGCCCTTTAAGATTCTACGGAGTAATATTGGCTGCTAAACTCCTTGGGCAAAGCCAAACAACAGCAGCCGGAGGGGACAACCAAACTTGAACCTTTCATCACTAAACTCCTTAACGCCAAAAAGGTGAGCTCACTCGTATACATGAAAGTCGTTAAAAGGAAGAGTTCAAGCCCAATCAACAGCCAAAGTAAATGGCTCGAAGACTGCGGCTATCCTGATAACGAACGTCTTAACTGGACGTCTGCCTATCGTTTGACGTCGCACTGTGCCAAGAGCACAAAACTTATCGAATTTCAATTCAAATTTTTTCACCGACGACTGCCTACGAATCATTTTCTTTTCAAAATTGGTTTGAAGGAAAATGAATACTGCTCTCTCTGCCAATCTACCCTAGAGACCTTAATTCATCTTTCTGGTCATGCCGCATATCCGCATCCTTTTGGAGTTGTGTGACTGAGTGGTTACAAAATGTTAACCTAATTCCTAAAACGTATACTCTAGTTTGCCCCATTGACTTGGGTTTGAGGCCGGAAACTTCGAAGTCTTTTCAACTTATAAATAACTGCTTTCTACTAGCGTCCTATAGTATTTGGCTTACTAACTCTAAAGAAACTTCTCCCAATCTCTCACTTTTCCTGAGACTAGTCAAGTAAAGATATGACATTGAGTCAAAAGGTCTTCCTCTTCCAGGATGTATTTAAATTAGATTATTAGGACTATAAAAGAATCTGCCTTCCCATAGTTGCATAAGGCACAATTATCTTTCTTTCATTTTAGCGAAAGCTTATCGACGTTATACCCCCTCACTTACTTTTCTGTATTTTGATTCTTATTATTTTTTTGTTTTTACCTCCGTAAGTAGCACGTAATTGTTCTCTTTGTATTTGTTTGAAAGTATTTGATAAGTAACCACTGTTGTAGCTAATCATAAGTAAACACTATTGTAACTGCACCGTATTGTATTTGAAATTCGCTAATTTAAAAAAAATTGTCAAAAAAACAGAACAAAACAACTAAAGATTTCCCGCACAGACTCAAAAGTCAGAACAACCTGGTGCGGCATAATAAACAGCATCGCAATTGATTGTAACAATTGCACGAGTTAACTAAATTGGCAAACACCAACAGTTCTTTCAAAATTAAAGGACAAACGTTGTGGTCAAACGTTTCGAGGAAATGAAATCATGCCTTTAGTAAAACAACCAATCATTACTTCACTGCAGTAACTCAGTCTGACCAGTTAACAACAGTGCTTTGTACAACTTTTGCAGATGTTGATGGAAGTCAGAAAGGAGCTCAAAACAAAACTGCAGCAGAGAATGAACGTCCGGCATCAAAAGTAGCAAGCGGAACCTCCACTGATAACAAACCAGTTACAAGAAATCCACAAGGTAGGTGACGCTTTACACCTTAAATGGACATCTAATTTTCTTCTTAGAATTTCCATGAATAGTCAAGACAAAAAAGTAACGAGAATGAAGAACAGTGTATCGAATAAAGGATTCCCCGACTTGGTAATAGTGTCATGCTGTTGTACCATGCGTTCAATTGCCCAAGAAAGTTCAAGAAGACAAAGAGGGTTTCCACAGAAAAGCTCTCCTTCGTGCACTTCTCAGCTGGCTAAGAGAGAGAGCTCTTTCACTTCGCCCAGTTTGAAGAAGCAGTGCTTCAACGTGCCCGGCTAGGGAAAATTGGAAAAATAAGAGCTACTAGAAAGATAGAAACCAGTCAGCTGGCTTGAACCACGAGTGCAGCACGTTTTCGATCAATTTCCAAACTTTTCCGAAGACATTCGACCGTTGCCAGAAATTACAGATTTCCGTACATTGCTTAGAGGTCATTTGAAAATTTCCCATAATTGTCTACAAAACAATGGAAGACGATAAATGTGCAAAGACTGGCTCACTGCAGGCTGGCTGAGAAGTATTGATAACTACATCAGCTAGCTGAGTTCGGAGCTGTGTAACAGAGGTGGCTGGCAAGAAAGGCAACATTTTCCCAGCAGCTTAATATGAAATTAAGCATATGGAAGTCTAGTATAGTACGTTAACTATTTTCTAATCAAAATAATCTTTTTAAGGGATTGGATAGTTTGTCCTCTTAATGAAGGTTTATATGTAAGTGCAAACAAGATGAGTAAATGACTAGGCGCTCTTTTTTCGATGAAAGCTCGCTCGGAAAAAATATTGCATGATCGCAGATTTCAAGACCAGTTGAATTCGAATACAATATTATATCTTGATATTTCGAGATGATAGATGTCTCTGAGATAAAGCAATGTGTAGAAAACAGAGGCCTTCGGGACAATTCGTTGATGAAACACAACAAATTTCTAAACCTCTGAAATACAAAACACAATATATGTATACTGATGAAATGTGTTTCACGTAAAATGAGCAGCACTCCGTATTTTATTTCAGAAGAAAATCTCAATAAACACAAGCAAGCTCAAAAAGGGTGTGGGCGAGGAACATCACAGGAACGCGAAAAAGGCAATGCTACGCCATTCAATGGCAGAGGCAAGCCTTTAGGTGAGTATAAGAAAGAAATATACGGCAACTAGGGAAGTATGAATTCACTGGAAGAGTTTCCGTTTCCTATTCAAGATAACACGAGAGGGAGTTTGCGAGACGTTTCGGCAGAAAAACACGAGCCACTGGCTTTGCACATATTGGGGCCAAGTTATCAAACGTGAAGCGATTCGTGAGCAAACGACTATCCAAAATAACAACCTTGAATTCAATTTATAATGATCACCTATCAGAAGGTCTAATGAACTCAAAAAAATATTAATTTTTTGATGCAATTTTCTTGAAACACAGATAGTATAAACCATGAACAACGACCCACAAGGCCTAATCCAGTGCCTAGGGATCCCACTTCATCGACACAGCAAAATTCAAGGGCTCTTCCCTGTGGACTGCTCCCGAGAAAAAATACCTCTCTCGACATCAAAACTCTAAAAGAAAAGGATACTACAGAGGTTATACATCAGCTGAACGAGGGTATGGCTCAGCTGAAGTTCTTTCTACGATCACAAGAGGAACAACACAACAGCGATGAGTTCATCTTTGACTTAACTTGTACGTTGGCTGTTGCCTGTAAAGCTCCAGCGGGCGAGAATACAAACAAGATCCTAGCTGCCCTTAAAGGCTCTGCGTTTCTTAGCTCTAAAATTCCCAGTCTACTTGATCGTGTTCAAGCATCAGTGGCTTTGAACGACCCTGATTGTAGACGAAGGCTCATCCAATGTGTCATCGAAGTATTCATAAAGTACTTGACGCACTTACCTAGTTCATATGTTGACTTGCCTTATGTTCAGTTGAAAATAGCCCTGGATCGGTCGCACATTGAAAGTAAAGAGGAGCTTGAAAAGAAGTTAGATGCTTTTAAGCAGGCCAGAGATGATATCATCAGAGGCGAAAGGCAGAAGCACGGTCAACGTTACACCAACAGGACGGGAGAAAAGCCGCCAAATGATTTTAGAGACATACCGATTTGTCCCACGAACAAAGAAATCACAACTCAAGAGCGGCCTTTCCTACGTAAGAACATTTCAAAGGGAAGATTCGAGAATGCAGAGCACTATCTTGATGTACAGTTCAGGCTGCTGAGAGAAGACTTTCTTGAGCCGTTAAGGGAAGGTATACACGAAATTGTGCAAAACGTACCACGACAACAGCGCAAACTGTTGATGAAGAACTACCGCAGCGTACGAATCTTCAGCAAAGAATTCACGTGGTCTGGAATAACTCATCAAGTGCAGATCGATGTTGCCGGACTGGACACCAGCAGATGGGCCCGTTCAAAACGTCTCCTGAATGGTTCATTGCTTTGTCTTTCAAACGACAATTTCAAGACGATGCTCTTCGCAACGGTGTCTAAACGAGAGCCAGGGCTACTGGAGAAGGGAAGAATCGACATTCGTTTTCTCGAAGAGCAAGATGTTTTAGGAATCGAAAGCCGCAATTGCGTTTACCAAATGGTTGAGTCGCCTGCCTACTTTGAGGCCTATCGCTACGTTCTTAAAGGCCTCAAGGAACTGGATGAAACAACTTTGCCTTTCAAAAAATATCTGGTTGAGTGCAGTGCAGAGGTGGATCCACCAGATTATCTAAGACGCGATGACAGCGAGGAGCCGGTTTGTTATGATCTCAGGAAGGCCCTTCGCGTTAGAGATGCATCAATTGCAAACGCCAAAGCAGTACCTGTTCTGGAGCCTGGAGCCTGGCCCTCGGTTAAGGCACTTCCTCTGAACAGTTCCCAGCTCGAAGCCTTAAGAACCGCAATCACAACGGAATTCTCTGTTATCCAGGGTCCTCCAGGAACAGGAAAGACCTACGTTGGAGCCAAAATTGTAAGATGCTTACTTGAGAACCGAAAAGCTTGGGATCCTCAGCGCAACTCACTGATGTTGATGGTCTGCTACACAAACCACGCGCTGGACCAGTTCTTGGAAAAAGTGTTAGAATTCCTACCTAGTCGGCAAGTTATACGCGTTGGTAGACGAAGCAAAAGCGAGAAACTAGAAGCCTGCAATCTCAAGATGTTTACTAACCAATACAGCTGGTTACGTGAAAAAAGCAATAAAGTCAAGAAAAAGATGAGCGAAAATGAAGAAGAAATAAAAAAGTGGACGGCGCATCTTGCAAAGACAGAGGAAAAGCTCTTAGAGTTTGAAGATTTGGAAGAGTTGCTGCATCCAGCACATGCAGACCAGTTGTACAATGCCATGTTTCCACCTAACGTGCCAAACGAGTGTCGAACCCCAGGCAACACCTTCAAATTGTGGCTATGCGATAACAAGTGGGTGGGCTCGTGTAACCAAAGTACGCAGACGAGAACAGAATTACAGACTGAAAGAAGTCCGGATGGATCAATCCTGAAAGAAACCGGTGAAAAATGGGACGATGAATTATCTTATGATGCCACATGGGTAAGGGCAACACAGTATGTCAGTAAAAGGGACAAAACAAAGTTTCCAAAGAAGACGAAAAGCAAAAAGACAGACAAAATCACTGGCGATATCTCCTCTTTGGCAGAAGCCCTGAAAAACGAAGAAATGATGACCGTGGATGAGATGATGAGTATTGATAACATTTGGAGTTTATCGCAACCGGATCGATTGCGGTTGTACCTTTTCTGGATTGAGGACTACCGTGAACGCTACAGAGTAGAGATTCATAGAGGTGAACAGGAATATGAGCAGCTTTGTGAAGAGCTGCAGGCAGTCACATCTGAGGAAGAGGAGGAAGTCATACGTCGGGCTATTGTTGTTGGGATGACAACCAGCGGTGCAGCTAAATACCACTCAATGCTTCAAAGGGTGGCTCCCAGAATCGTTGTCATCGAAGAAGCTGCCGAGGTCATGGAAGCTCATATTATTACTTCTCTTTCGCACAACACAAAGCACACAATTCTCATCGGAGATCACAAACAACTTCGGCCAAAAGCAACAGTCTACGAATTAGCCCAAAAGTACAACCTGGAAGTATCACTGTTTGAGCGGATGATAATGAACAGTATGGACTGCAAACGCTTATCCATACAGCATCGCATGCGACCTGAGATTGCTGCCCTGACTAAAAGAATCTATGACCACGAAATTATAGACCATGAATCAGTTTGCCATTTTGAGGACATATCTGGCGTTTGTCGAAATATGTTCTTTATTGATCACTGCCAACCCGAGGCCCTGGTAGGCGGTCTGCAGAGCTATTCAAACCATCACGAGGCAGAGTACCTTGCAGCTTTTTGCAACTATCTTCTACTTCAAGGATACGAAGGAAGCCAGATAACAGTGCTAACTATGTACACTGGTCAGTTGTTGCTTTTACAACAGCTTATGCCCAGAAAAGAATTTGAGGGCGTGAGGGTCTGTGCAGTTGACAATTTTCAAGGTGAAGAAAACGACATCATACTTCTTTCCTTGGTGAGAAGCAATTCAGAAGGTCGCATTGGTTTCCTAGGAGAGTCCAACAGGATATGCGTTGCATTGTCACGAGCACGCAAAGGATTTTACTGCATTGGAAACTTCAGTCTCCTGAAAAACCATTCCAAGCTATGGAGAGAGGTCTGTGATGATCTAGAATCAAAGGACGCCATCTGGGAGACACTACAGCTGGTTTGCAAAAGACACAACAACAAGACTAGTATAAGATGGCCAAGTGAATTTAGTCTTTGTGAATTAGGAGGATGCACAATGCCATGTGGAGAACGCCTGGACTGTGGTCATGCGTGTGACAAACCGTGTCATGCTTCAGATGCGTACCACGAAGAGGCTCGCTGTTCCAAAATGTGCGTCAATTCCTGCCCCAGTAACCACCCATGTCCTCTACCGTGCCACTATCCAAAAGGTTGTTTCAAGTGTTACGAACGTGTGTTAAAGACACTCCCTCGGTGTGGTCACGAACAAACCGTTTATTGCAGCATGGATCCGGGTGAGGTTTCTTGCAAATTAAAATGCGAGAAGTTGCTCATATGTGGACATAACTGTCTGAACCAATGTGGAAGAATATGCACAAAGGATTGTATGGTTTCCTGCAAGAAAACTCTCCCATGTGGGCACGAAAAAACTATGCTGTGTTGCAGAGATCCCAAGGTTAATCGTAAATGCAACGTCAAATGCCCAAGAGTCTTGGACTGCGGCCACCCTTGTTCAAAGAACTGTACAGAAACATGTCAATGCAACACTAAAATTGAAGTTCAGTTACCATGTGAACACACTACACGAGTCTTATGTCGCGAGAAAAACAGCCCAATACATTGCATTGAGAGGTGCACAAGGAAAATGGACTGTGGACACGACTGCTCCGGAATATGCCATGAGGACTGTAGAAAGAGAGCGAGGAAGTGTAAGGTTGACGTTGTCAAGGTTCTTCCGTGTGGCCACCAACAAAGTGTTCCTTGTCACCAAGACCCACTAACGGCTTTTTGTTACGCACCCTGTTCAAGACAACTGGATTGCGGCCACAAGTGTTCCTCTGTGTGTGGTTGTGTATGCCAAGAACTTCAATGCAAGGAACTGTGTCAAAAAATATGTGAGCGAGGTCATCCATGCCAAAGGCGCTGCCACTCTGGTTCATCGTGTGATAATTGCATGGTAAACGTTAACATGACTATTCCCGCATGTGGGCACAGCATAAAGGTGCCTTGTTACGTTGATCCGGCCACAGTGAAGTGCAAACAGCCATGTGAGAGAGTTCGAAAATGTGGGCACCCTTGCAAAGAATTTTGCAATAAGAAGTGCGAAGTTCGCCCGTGCAAAATGCTTGTACCCAGAACATTGTCATGTAATCATGTGACAACTTTGGAGTGTCACAAGAACGCCGAAAAGTTCAATTGTGAGGTAAAAGTTGAGGTATGTCTTCCATGTGGTCATAAAACATCCTTGGAATGCTATGTTGCAAAGACTGGATTAGAAAATGTCCCATGCAAGAAGAAAGTAGAGAAAGAATTGCATTGTAAACACAAAATCACCCTTCCATGCTACAAAACTCCTAAGGACTGTCGTTGCAGAAAGGAAGTCAACGTTGAACTCCCATGTGGACATAAAAAGTCTGTTCCCTGTTCCACTGTGACATCAGGCTTGCCAGGTGTTCTTTGCAAGGCGAAGGTGACACACAAATTACCCTGTGGTCACGAGGCAATTCTTCCTTGTCACATAAAACCCGAGGAGCATCGTTGTGAGGTGGAGAAAGAAATCACACTTTGTTGTGGGCACAACAAGATCACCAGGTGTTCCAGCGAGAGCGATGAACTGCAAGGTGGGATGTGTCACGCAAATGTCATGAGAAAACTCCAATGTGGTCATGAGAAGGAAATGAAGTGTTCGGATAAACCTGGTGAAGCATTCTGTGATGCACACTGTGACCGCTTTCTTCCATGTGGACACCCGTGCCCTAACAAATGTGGCGATGACTGCGCCAGCGTCAAGTGCGCTGTCGAAATTAAAAAGGATTTGAGTTGCGGACACCATAAAGTCACTTGTCTTTGCTCTGATGATGTGTCCCAGGTTATTTGCTCAAATCAGTGTAAGCGAAAGTTGATGTGCGGTCATCTATGTCCTGGGAAGTGTTCCGAGGAGTGCAGTCAGGGCATTTGCCAAAGGATGGTGGTGAAGAATCTCAATTGCGCAGGAAACCACTCGCTTAAAATGGCTTGCAGTGTTGATCCTAATGGCGTAGCATGTCAGGAGCGCTGCACCAAGGACCTCAAATGTGGTCATCCGTGTCCAGGGCTTTGTAGTCAACCTTGTGAAAGTACGAAATGTGTGCGAAGAGAGGAGAAAACATATCCCTGTGGTCATAAGGAACACCTTCAGTGCTTTCAGAGCAAAACGGCTATTTGCAAGGTCCCTTGTCGACGTAGAGAGAGATGCAAACATATGTGTAAGGGTGTGTGCGGTAAACCTTGTTCTAATTACCCCTGCAAAGTAGCTGTAGGTAAAAAGCTGTCATGTGGCCACAAGATTAAAATACCTTGCAGCCTTTCTGTTGACGAAGTGCAATGCCCAGCTCCATGTGGAGCAAAGCTACCATGCGGTCACCAGTGTTCTGGAATATGTAATGAGTGCAAGCAGAGAGGTTCACATGAAATGTGCCAACACCCATGCAGCCGACTTCTGGTTTGTTCCCATCGTTGTTTAGCGACATGCAGCGAGCCCTGCCCACCTTGTAGCAGAAAATGCAGCCGACGTTGCCCTCATGGAAAATGTAGCCTAACCTGCTCGCAGGCGTGTACGCCGTGCAAAGAAAAGTGCAGATGGAATTGTCCTCATTACCAGTGCAATAACCTTTGTCGAGAGGAATGTGACCGCCCCCGATGTGATGCCCCGTGCCCCAAGAAGCTCGCCTGCCGCCATCCGTGTATTGGTTTGTGCGGAGAAAACTGTCCCACTGTATGCGCAATTTGCCATCCTAAAAAGTTATCGTCTATGTTAGGTGGTCGACGTGTTGAGACAACTGAAGCCACAAGATATCTGCAACTTCTTGACTGTGGTCACATCCTGCGGGTTGAAGAAATGGATGCATGGATGATGCGTCAACTTGGTAGTGATGTTGAACTCATTCGATGTCCTAGATGCTCTATAACGATTACTTTCAGTTACCGCTATGGAAATCGTATCAAGCGGACACTGAGAAACATCGACAAGGTAAAAACAGAAATACTTGAGCTTGGAAACAAAACAGCCAACGACGCCAGTGGCCTTGTCAGACGGTTACGTCACACTTCGGAAGGTATTCTCAACATGGTGAAGATACTATCAAGGCATCCTTCCTCGATGGCATTGGATGACGTGTATCCACCCAGTTATCCTTTACTGTTTACTCTAAAAAATCATCTTCTTATCATGCACCAGATCGAGAAAGCGCATCACAGTTTGGAAAACGTGACAAGGTATCAAAGAAATTCAAAAGGGCACCTGGAGATAAAACAGATCTCAGACACTATCAAAGATGCTTTGGAAAAGATCACAGAATACCTCGAGAAACCTCAGCTGGATTTGAGAACCCTCGATCAGTTGCACGAACAGACAATAAAGTTTTCCCTATTTGCTTCGATTTTGGAAACCCAAAGCCAAGCCATTAAGCGTCAAATACCATTCTCTACAGATGCCGAAACTGGTTTGAAAGAGGTTCGCAACAAGTTTCATTCGTTTCTTGAAGGGAGAAACGATGCTGTACTTATTGACTGGCTGGAAAGCATCATCCATACATTACGAACAGAAGTGGGCCTGGCACCTCTTCCACCCGAGGAACCCAAAGACTTCGAGAACTTTCCAGGTTTTAGCAAATGCGTGTGGAAATTATGCGAACACGGCCAAGTCTACTTCACCAGATCGATAGTGCGCGATGGAAAGGATGTTTATGAGGTAAGCAACGGATGTGGACATTGTGAAATGCCGAAGGGGGAGTAATAAAGAAGTAAACGCGGTGAGATGGACAAGTGATTAAGCGCGCCAGACTTGTTGAGGCCTGTTCAACACCTGGTTGCAGTTTTCCTCACGTCGTTATAGAAAACGACAACAAGAAGGACAAAAACTGCCCCACAGTGTCTTTTAATTTTCGCACAGGCACACAGTCGAATTTTTGGATGTAGAATTATAAAAATGTCTGACTGCTTTATCGTACGGAACAGGAAATAAGCGTGGCCAGTCCCTTGGATTCCAGAAAGATTCTACCCTGTGACAAAAAAGGGTAATAAAACTGACCATTTTGGCATCAATAACAAAGCAGAGAAAACCCATACACAAGGTACCCGGCATTGAGGTATATGCCGCAAAACTGATTGTTCCACATTTAATACGACAAAAAAATGAAGGCTAAAAATGAATAGGTCTGGAAAAGAGTGGGACTGAAAGCTCTGAATCAAGTGATGTACAGCAACATCGAAACTGATAACATAGTTCGATTGTCAAGTGTAGAAAGAGAAGGAATAAGTTGAATTCGAGTCCGAAGAACACACCTTTCTCCTCGCTTCGCCCTGCAGCAGCTGCAGCGAATGCCTTGACAATGAACTCGGAGAGTATTTCGATTTAGTACTTGACATTTTTCTGCGTTAGGAGCTGATGAAGTAGTGATAAAAACCCTGTTGACGTATGGTAGGTTTGATTTACACTTGCGCCAAGTCGCTCGTTGTTTTATCTCCAGTGGGGAGTGTTTTGATTCCCTAGGACCTAAGGCTTAGCTGCTCGTGTGGAAAGTTTGTGCGGAGTTTGCGAACACGTATGAATAGTTGGAACGCAAAGTAAAGTGAACTCATTCTGCAGAAACAGCCACCATTTTGAATCCGGAGCCACGCGCGTCTTCCGCCATTCCAACAGAAGGAATAGCGCTTTTCCGGATAAATCAAAACGAGTGACTTGGAGTCAAGTCGACACCATACCTTAGAACTGCCCTCTAAGATCTATTCCTTGTTTCAGAGTGTTCAAAGCTCCTGGGCCCGGTTGTTCAAACCAGGGTTAAGCTAAACTCAGATTAGTGTGAATGTTCATTTCACTTTTATAGTCTGGCGACGAGGTTTCCTGTAAATTATTTTCGTTTTGCTATTTGACGTTGGCTGCTTTCAACTTGACTCGTAAAATTAGCAGCGGTAACGCTTTTTCAAAAGCAAGAGAATCAGAAACCGCAGTCAACATTAAACCCAGGGCTAGCGCCAATCGCCTTTCGAACAACCAGGCCCTGTCCTCTAAACCTTAGGCATTTATAACTGAATAGCCCGAACTGGCTGTAAAAGTTACCGTAAAGTTCGATAAGAAATACCATAAGCGTCTGTGGCCACTAATTAGCTAATAGAAAGCAATTTGGTGACGGAGTTTCAAGTCGCATAAAGACTTTTTGCTCAGTCACTTTCACTTGCTAATGGGTCACCGCCGTCATTGGTTAAGTACTGGTCTACAAAAACAAATCACTCAGTGCTGCAGCGTTCCCGAGTGAACACGCTTAACAAACAAAACAACAACAAGAACCAAAACAGCAAGAACATAACTGTGTTGTCAGGACGAAACACAGGGGACCGTTGCTCATACGTTAACCCAAATACGCTAACCCAAATTACGTTTGATTACCTTGATAGCAAAGTATTAAAGCTCGAAAGCTAGTAAAGCTTAACAATGTCCATAGTAAACGAATGACGTACTATGCGGTCGGTAGTGACTGGACGCCATTTTTTCATTAAAATATAGCAAACACATTCAGAATAAGAAATTCACCATCATGACTTGCTTACAGAGCTTAACATGATTCATCTTCGCTTCTTGTTGGTTCCAGCCGAGAAATTCACTTTCAAAGAAAAAAAGGAGTTGATTCCTTGTCCTCTACCACAAAATACTTGATTAGAGCATTAAATTTGTTATGAATTTTTATGAAAAAGATTAGCAGCTTGAACCAATAGAATGTTTTCGTGTGACAGCCATATATTGATGCACCAAAATAATGTAATTTCTCTCCTACGGGAAATCAATAAGTGAAGCCTATATTGCCTTAAAGGAAGCCAAATAAATCGGAAATTTGGACAACAAAATTCCTTGGTATTTATTGTCAGTTCCTTATAACACATTGAAATAACAATGTTGTGGGGCTCCAGGGACCCGCCCAAAACTTGCACGGTTCCAAGGTTCCGAGACAGAAAAATCGGGGCTCTAGAGTTCCCTGGCTTTACTTTATAGGACTTCACATTATCATTTCTGTCTGGTCTCTAGAGTAAGCCTTCACCTCCTACCGCCCCCCCTCCCACCCCCCCCCCCCCACCACCACCACAAGACTCCGTGGTTAAAGGTTAGAGGTTCCAAAGATCCAGAGGACTCCACCATCCCAGCTCGGGACCCTGATGAAAAACATAAATCAATTCATACTGGTGTGTTTTGACCGCAAGCATGTTGGAGGTCAAACTGTTGATCTGAGCTGGGGACAAGCCACCTTAATTATGCGTGAGGGCCTTTGGTGATCATAACCTCACCTCTGCACAACATCTGTTTATACTGAGAGTTTAAACACTGAAATGGCTTTAAAAAGAAAATGAAACGGAAAATAATCCTGAAAACTTTTAACACCTGCTAGCAATGCTTCAACAACCACTCATATGCATAATGAGCATTGCATTCCACTTTCCTCTATCGTTGATTCCACTGTCCATTCAATTTTTCCGTAATCGACGTTTTCGAGAAAAGATAAATGTCAACGAGACCAAGGGCTTAAACACTTAAGAAGTCAGTTTCCTAGAAGGATAATTCAACCCATTAAACCTCTCCTTATCAGAAAACCTTTTTACGGTTTCTCTTGTACAATTCAATCTGGACTCCACGAGAAAGAAGTACAGCACTTTTCTGGGAATCTGTAACTCCTGGGGTGCCTTTACAGGTAAGCGAACAATTATCTTCCATTTCTTTACCTTCTGGCATTTTTATGATCAGTTAAGATTGACCTACGCCTACAACGGAGAGAGCATGAAATTTTCCACTGAATTGAAGGTGCGTTTACTCTTATTTTTCTCAAACTGAAGGCGATCTCAGAGGCACATTAAATCCCAGACAAAAGAGGAGCATCCAAAATTGCCAGCGATCTTTCCATTCATGTTGAAGCGGAAAGCGAGAGCGCGAGTGAATGCATTATGTAAGAGCTGATTCTTGAATAATCCGTGACGATCTTGATCATTCCAGCCTTTAACAATCTCCGAACTTTGAAGCATAAATTGCCATCAGACGTCATTATAGCTACATATTCACAAAGCTTCCGGCCTAGCTTCGTGGACTGTGAGATACAGCAATACGTTCTGTCGTCGTCTGCATTGACTCGGGTGTTTACTTTTGCTGGCTTGAAGGGTAATGCATTGGGATATTGCAGGACTCCTGTTGGATAAAAATTTTCATATTCCTATGGCTTCGAGTGTGATACAGTTATATGCCCTTTCCACTTTCTCTTTTGCCTGACGAATTTGCTCTTGAGCGGAAGGAACACGTTTCGAAAGCATATAACTGACGACAATGGCAGGCGTTTATTTACATTATGATCATAGCCGAACCTATTTGAAATTCATGGAAGAAACTTTCTAACAATTTTACATGTGTATCTAAGAAAACTTAAACACTGCTATCGGTCTGTGACTGGATAGGTATGTCTTCCCGACCGAGTCGAGGACAAAACCCTTGTCTGTCTCGGAAATTAGGAATCTCTCAATGTGTTGTTCCTTTATCGAAACCTCGTTTCTGCCTTCTTGTCTGCTTTTTTTTCACTGGTCCAGCTGGTTGTTTATTCTGTGAACAATGCTTCACTTTGGTATCAGAGGTTTGTTCTCGTTGCTAGTTACAGAATTTCAGTTGCATTCAGTGACCTGTTATGAAACGTCGCTTCACTAGCGACTGGGATCAACACATCAAGAGCAATCGGCCACATAAAACCTCTCGTTTCCCCCTGTTCGCAATACGTTTTAGAGATTCGAAAAACTTTGTGGCAACACCTGACCCCTAAACACAGCGACATGAGCAAGACAGTCAGAAACTGATGGGACTGAATGGCTTGAGAAACACTATGCAGAGTTAGCCAGCCACCACTCTCAGTCTTGTATAAGTAGATATTTTTTAAAATATCTACTTTAAAAAGGGACACTGTCACGGGGATTTTTACGTTTTGGAGTGAATAATGTGCTGAAATTTAAATTAAATGCTTTTTTCACGTACACAGAATGTTCCTAGAACGTCAAGAAAAGGAAATCAAATGATTTTCTCAAAGGAAGAACAAACCATAGTCAGTTACTGGTGATTTTTCCATGAAAGAAAGGAAAAACTTGAAAACTTCAGCCTGATGTTTTCAAGTTGCAACCATATCCATCCTAGCGATCCGCGACAAAACACACTCAATTATAGCCTCAGAGAACTGGTAGAGTAATTTAAAACGAAATTCAACCAGTATTTTTGGATTTCCGCTGATTAGAATATGTCCCTTTGCTTTTCAAAGTTATCTAGATATTGGTGACAGTGTCCCTTTAATAGCCAGTTATTATTCACATAACATCAAGAAAGAAACATGGCCAAAGGGAAGTTCTACTTGCAAGTTTTCACCAGAATGATCACAGTTAACTACTTCATTCTGTTCATTCACACATTATGTTAAAAGTTATTTGATACATTTCATAGACTGAGGTGGACTTTGGCCGGAGCGAAAGGGTTCAAAGATTACTTCCGCAAAAGACAAAAGCCATAACTCATTACCAAAGAAGACTCACCAAGAATAACACGGGATAACGGGAGTTTGAGGTAGCCAGCTGTAAATAAGTGAGTGAATAAGCCAAACGAAACGGGTTTCAGATCGAGGTAGCTGAGTAACCAGCAGTTACGATTCTACAAACAATTGCAAAAAGACTTGAGACACACCACATATTTCCGCTCATGTTTCACATTCCCAAATGGAACACCCTTCCACCCCCCTCCCCCTTATCAATGCGACACTTTCGCGACACTTTCAGCTTTCATACATTATACATTGCATTTTGCACCACCTAAATTACAACAATCCTGACAAGGGGAGGATGACTAAGATGCACTGTCTATGTGTACAATTTCAGTGAACATACTGTAAAATCTTACTTGTAAACCCTTATCCAATTTAGCTTATAAGTTTGTTTGGTAAGCAAAAGATATTGTGGCAAGGAACCGTTGCTTTAGGGAGAGCATCGCGCGCCACGAAAGACTCATACGACAGTCGTAAGCAAAAATCGTACCGTCTAAATCGGCCCTTAGTTGACTTAGTGTGACCGGCAAAGAATTGTGGAAGGTGAGGTGTGCTTATATGTAGGGGTGGGTATGACTGGAAAGATGCCTGGTTACCAAACTGCGGGGAGTATGATTGGGTGGACCTACAACCGGATGGGCTTACAACAGTTAAAACTGGGTGGAACTACAACCCGGTGGGCTTACAATCGGGTGGAACTATAACCCTTTGAGCCCGCAACCAGGTGGGCCTCTAACCGGGTGGACTTACAGTCGAACCTCTCTAATATGGACACCGAAGGGACAGAGCGAAGTGTCCGTACTAGAGAGGTGTCCGTATAAAAGAGGTCACCACGATGACGTCACGTTTATGACTCCGCTTACAGTTCTAAGTGTTCAGTAGCTAAAACCAGGCACACACTCGTCTTTAAACTGCATTTAAATTTATTAATTCACAGTACAAAGACACTGTCTTTCAGTAGCATATACAAAGTAAGTAGACAAATCACTGTTTTGAAACGAGCTACATCGCAATGCTGCATGTAAAAAGTAACGTAAAGTACAATTCTGAAAGCGTCTTTCGCTATTTTGCAAGTGCAGTAAACAGTAACTGGAGTACAAAATGTAATAGAAAAGATCTTTATGCTATAGCTATTCAAGCCTTAAAAAAGTCGGTTATGTTCCTCTGTACACATTTCGCAAATCGTTTTTTGATATGCAGCGACTGGGCTTATGAAATCACCTTGCATAGCCCATCCATACACAAACTATCGTCACCTGATCACTGCAGTGTCCGTAATAAAGAGGTTAAGTTTATATAAATTTACTCTCTAGGGCCGAGATTTAGTGTCTGCAGGGATGGCGGTGCCGGAGGGACTGGGGGGGCTTTAGCCCCCCCCCCTCCACTTTCTACGAGGATGACATTTTATTTTGTTTTAGTATGAGGTACATATGAAGAAATAAAGAAGAAGAGAAAGAAAACAAAAAAAGTCCGGCTCGCCCCAGATTATCCCACGAGATGAGATTGGATTACCTGTGGTGTGAGCCGGAGACTGGCACGAGGGAATCGCACAGGGTATGCGTCTGTGCTTTAGTGGTATCGTTTTACAACGTTTGCGGTTCGATGAATAACTTGCCAGGCGTCTTTCTTTATCTCATATTTAACTATTTGACCGCCTTTGAAAGAATCTGTAAAGTAGGCCGTGTATGTAGGAGGTGGCATAGTTTGATCAAAAGCTCGTCACAAGTATGGAATTGTGTTGACTTTGCCTGGCAAAGAAAAATTACGTATCTCATAACATTTTTGACTGAATAGTAAACTACTTCCGTTAACGTTAATTCGTTCCATGCTCACTAGTTATTTGAGAAAAGACGTAAAATACATAAAGGTATTCAACAGATGAAACTAGTGTTGGAATCGTACTTGCTTTCTTTAGTGACGAGAATTTACAAAGCTACAACCTTGGACAAAACCTGTCGGAAACGTTTTGTGTTTACGCGTTTTTAATATTTTCCTTCCCACACACGGGGAACTTGTGTAAAAAGGCAGGTCAGTGTACTAAGGCCGAGATTTATCATGGAAGGCTGAGAAATATATATCAAGTTCACAAAACCTTCAAAATATTGCTGTAAGCACTAAAAGTGCCTGTCATTTTACAATTTATCCAGGTTGATTTTTTGAAAGAAATAGCTCATGGAGAATGCTCAAAATACCATTTTCGAGCCTCTAGATTTCAAAATTTTCTGGGGGAGGATACCTCCAGGCCCCCCTACAAACTGGCGCCTCCGGCGCTCGTTTTCAAGCCCCCCTCCCCCACTTCAAAATATGCTCCGTCGTCCCTGGTCTGTTGTCCGTATTAGAGAGAGACCGTATTATAGCGGTTTTTTTTAAAGAAAATATATGAGAATTTTGTCGGGACATTGGAAACTGTCCGTAATAGAGAGATGCCCGTATTAGAGAGGTGTCCTTACCGAGAGGTTCGACTGTATATGAGCCGTTGGTCCGATAATTAAGCAAATGGGCTCATAACCAGATGGGCCATTAACCACCCTGTAACTGGGTGAGCTTATAACTGGGTGGGCTCGTATCTGGGTGAGCCTATAACTGGGTGGGCTTATAAGAGGTTGGGCTCATAACCAGATGGGCCTATAACCGGGTGGGCTTGACAGAGCTGAATAACGCACTGCGCATGTTCGTTACGTCACTGCTCTCCTCCTCTCTCGTCCCCAGAGCTGCGATCATTACGGTCAGCGCCACGGATCGCAGCTCTGGGTCTTGGAATGTGAATGAGTTACTGAATGAGTCAGTTTCTTGTTAATTGTGTTCGAAAAGGACAATAAATTGTGGAATATTTTGTTCTTAATGCCTATTTAGTGCTGGGAAATGTTAAAAGAAGAATTCGGTGTCTTTGGCGATATCATTAAGGTAAGTAAAGTTTTCGTTCAATAGAAATTGTGGTTGAAAAGCTTTTTGTTTTTAAAAGCTGTATTGCGGCAAGTCGAAGCGTCGTAAAGCGGCTGTGTCACTGTTCAAAAGATACCTTATTCTCTTACAACAAACTTTTAAAATTTTATAATTGGAAATTTTTAAACTTGTAATGAAGCAAGTTGAAAGTTACACTAATGGAGACATGTACTTAATTTTAATTCAATTAACACCGACTATAGTTTTTGTTCAATGGCGGTGTTGCTCCGTAGAAACCAAAATCTTAATTGAAGACGTTTCTTTTGAACGAAAGCTTTACTTACCTCAGTGATAATAATGTCATTGGAATTTTTGACAGTTTACTCTTGTCTGAAGCGGCGCCATGCTTTTGATAGGAACACCTGTTATTGTCTTTCTCGAGTTGTTTTCTGTGGCATTGAAAAGCGAGCGATTCAGCATTCACTTGACCAACACGACAAAGTTTAGCCTGAGTATCAGGCTTTCTGGGAGAAAGTCGTTATAAATCGCCTTGGAATTCACTTGCCCGTAGACTTCCACATTTAAAGCAATTTTCTGGGGCCGACTCGAAAACAGAGGAAAAAATAAAAGTCCCACAACCAATAAAAACACCACTTGCAACTTTCGCGATAAAATAAAGCGACTGGGACATGTAAGCGCAATTCGTAAAATATCGTTTAAGCCAAAATTTCACCATTTTACCGATGAAAGCAAAATTTTTTCAAACTGAAATAGGATACAATATGGTATTGGCTGTCCAAAAACACACAGACTTTTCTTAACAACGCAACACTGTGCTTAACCAACGGGGCTGTTTACCGTACGGGAAAATTCCACAAATACCGGCCATTTTAAATAGCCCGCCAGGCCTGCCCAGTCGCCAAGTCGAGTTCGCGCGCGGTCGCCCGCGTTTCGCACCGCTGACCGTTCAGCGTTATTCAGCTCTGTCGGTGGGCTTGTGAACGGATGGAAGTATAGCCGGATGGGCCTGTACGCTGGTGGCCTAAAACCGAATGCACCTATAACCAGATGGGCCTATAACCGGGTGGGCTTGTGATCGGATGGAAGTATAGCCGGATGGGCCTGTACGCCGGTGGCCTAAAACCGAATGCACCTATAACCAGGTGGGCCTATAACTGAATGGACTAGCGGTTGGCGGAGGGTAGGGCGGGGTGTAATAGGTATCAGGTAAGGCAGTTGTTTCGTATGAAGAGTTGAACGTATATTATGCAGGAATAAACCATTATTCCCAACAAGGGAATAAAATACCTCAGAAAATACCAACGGTCTACCAGCGGATTAGTATTACGACTCCATGGTGTAGGTCTTATGTCTTTAAGGCCAGTTAGAAACGCTGAGACTATTGATTCTTAAAAGACTTAAAACGAGTATTTTTAAATGAATGCACTTTTTAATTTTTAGGATTTCGTATTGTATTGTCAGCGATTTTTCTTGGTACCTTCTTTTACTGTTTCCGTTAGATGCTTAATTTTAGCCTGCGAATATAATCGCCTCTCTCGCATATTTCATTGCGTCATAAAAAAAATGCGCTCTAAAAATTGGCAAATAAATAATAGCGAATATATTCTCACTAACAAATAAGACACGAGTTTAACTTACTAGTGAGGACAAACAAGGTTTTTCTTTACCATCGAACTTTCTCAACATAGGAAAATTGATGCAATTTTGGGTAGGAAAAAAGGTCAGCTAGGATTAGCGTGAAAGGCAATTACAGCTTATAACTTCGGTGAGTGATACTCCCTTTCCTTAACATCCCTAAACATTTCTGTCGTGCTTTTAACCACTGGGTCCGACTGAGCTCGAACAGTGAAGAATTAAATAAATATATTTCCTTTAAAGGTCTTAACAGACCTACGGTTTACCACTAACTGTTTTGCACAACGATTGTGCGCATGGTGAAGGTCAAAACGCTATCGAAACATGTGAAGAGGACGTCTGTCAGGCTTTTATTAACTATTCAGTCTATGATATTTTCCAATACAGCATCATGTCCTCGAAGAAAGGGAGATGGAAAACGGACTTCGAAAAACACAGGAGAGATCGGGGCGATTTAAAAGGTAATACAAAGCCATAATTCCAATTTCTGAAATGCAAAGACTAAACACTTTGTTTACCTTATTCTTTTCTCCTCGCATTGAACTAATTTACACTTTTTTAGACACTTTTAAACACTTTTTAGACAGGGGCTTCGGACTAACCATTTCGCTTTAAAATGATGCCGGATTCATCAAAACATCGCATCATTGTTCTCTTCTGTTTTTATTGTTAAACAGAAATCGTTTAAACTGTGCGCATCATTTAGAACATTTTGAACTAAAAATTGAGCTTGATTATCTCAAACGTCAAGCTATAGTAAGAAATTTAGGGAATGACATTCTATGTAAAGAAACACTCACTGAACAGGAGCTATTTGGGTATGTGGTTTAGGGGCGATCTGTGTTTATTACGTTACTATCCCTAAAATCCTATTTAAGAGCAACCCCATTGTATAGTGAGTGCTTTTCTCCACAATGCAACACGTAATAGGCCTACGAAGTGTCAAATTAGGAAAATATTGGATATTTAAAAACTTCCTCTGGCTGTCAAATCGCACTCTTCCTAGGGTCTCGTCCAATTTGACAGACCTCAGAATTTTTCTTACCGAACTAAGTTCCAAAATAGAGAGTGCGTGGTCTGATTACAAATCAAACAAGAAGGAAAAGAAGATATGGAGTGGCCTAAGGCTACTCTTAAATGGGAAACCTAGTAGGTAATACAGTATGCTGTTGGAAATTTCTGATCATTTCAGAATCGGAAGAGCGACCTGAACAAAATCAAGAAAGAGAAGGGAAACCATCGCCACGGAAAGAAGAAACCCATGGTGCCTGTGGGACAGCAGCTGATGAAAAACCAGGTAATTAAGATGACAGGCAAAGTGTTTTCTCATGACCAAGCCTTGGCATCTTGCCAGTCAAACTAAATGTAAGTGATGCACTGAACCAACCAGGGATCGATGCAACCACCTGCAACTAAAGCGTGGGAGAACGCGTGTCAACCGTGCTACCACTGGTTTTAGTTTTTCTCCTGATTGGTTGAAATAAGAAAAACTTATCAGTCATTGCTTTGAACATGAAAAATTTTTTAGATTACATAATAAAACTCTTATCTTTGTGGGCACGAAACCGGTTTGCTTACCAAATAATTATAGGGTCAATTGCCCTAAGCATACCCATTGATTAATGCAATGAAGCGTGCACGAATTCTACACAGCGTTGTATTGTGTTTTTAATACTATGGATAGAACACTAAGAGAAATAAACAGCCTGCGACATTTTGCCTTGTACTCAAAATAGATGTAGGCATAACTGTTTGCTTTCTTTACTGAAGATGGCAGTTACAAGGGAGATCAAAGAGGACGAAAGCAGTGGGAAGGTAAAAAGAAGAGATGGCAGGGAAGAAAAGGAGCTAGTGAAGGTGAATTTACGTCTGATGAATCAACTGCTGAAAGTGTTGAATGGACACAGGAAAATTTGAAAACTCCCCACAGCAAAGCTATATTCAACAGATTTTCGTTAAATGGCCTCCCTTGAAAATTTCAAAAGTAAAGCCTAGTTCACACGTGCGACGCAAACGCAACTGCAAACGCATGCGACGTTCACACGTTGAATGCAAACGAAAGCAGAATGAGATACGCACGCGCATTTCAGTATCCCAAGATGGCGGCAATCTTGTTCCCAGAGTCTGCGTTACCCTAGACCAGCAGTCGGGAACGAGGACTCTGAAAACGAGATTAAAGATGGTGGACGAAGGAACCCATCTTGATTTCAACTTAAACCGTGGAGTCATGGAACGAGTTTTTTTTCATCTCGCGTTTGCGTTTGCGTTTGCGTTTGCCTTTGCGTTGCCATGGTTCACACGTGTAAAATGCAAACGCAAACGCAAATGCAGGGGCAATGAAATGAAAAATTTTCCATTTCTTGCGTTGGCGCTTGCGCTTGCATTTGCATTTGCGTTGTGGTGGTTCACACGTGTGTTTGCTTGTGCTTGCTGCTTGCATTTGCGTTTGCATCGCTCGTGTGAATCAGCCTTTAGAACCACCTTCTAGAGCATAATAATCAGCACCATAAGAAGTTGCTGCACAAAAGCTTTCTTCGAACTCAGCTTTTAGTGGCCACAATTTAGGATTTCATCAACAAACTAAAAACAAATTAAATCACATTTCGCCACTCCTTCTTTGACCAAGTGACGATTCCTGGCTCACACACCGTGCCAAGCATCTTGCATGAACTTCCAAAAACAGCGCGAGGTAACTTAAGTGGCGAATAATAAAGGGTCCTTCAAAATTAAGGGATGCAAGTTGTAGACAAACGTTTCGAACAAATGAAAGCTCGGCCTGTTACACCACTACTACGCCATTTCTCCGCAGTATTCAGCTTTGACCAGTGTACAGCTGAGCTTTTTAACACACCTCTTGCAGAAGCTGGAAGAAAACAAGGTGGGAAACAAAACAAAAAGGAAGCAGGGAGTCAGCCTCCGGAAGGAAACAAAGCAAGTGGGGCATCTGCTGACAACAAGTTATCTACCAAAAATGCACAAGGTACGAGAACTTTGCTTTACGTTAATTCTCAAGTGTGATAAACACGTTATTTCACCTTACAAAAGCAATACATAATCAAGTGCAAACGTAAGGAGGGGTTGAATGGTGCAGCCTCAAATTTTCGCTTGTCGTGCGAAAAGATCTTTCTAAAGGACCATAAGTATTGCTGCTAAAGAGTAAAATAAGAAAATCCTGTTAACCCTCACACATTTCCAAAACTGTAAAATACAAATACGGTTGTACGAAGTGTGCATAATGTTCAGAAACGGGTTATGACTGGGCATAAGAAAGAAGATAATAAGATAAAACACAAATTGAATGGCATTTGTTCCTTTTTTAGGCACCAAGTTTAGCAAACAGAACAGAGCTCAAAAAGGGCGCGGGCGAGGAACATCACAGAGGGAAGGAGGAGGCAGAGGGAAGCCTGTAGGTGGGTATAAGCTATCAATGAGGTATGAATCCATCCGAAGAGTCTTCGGTTATAACAGACGATTGAGAGAATTTGAGAGTTAGTGTCAACCCGAGCCACAAGAGAGGATTTTCCCAAAATCTCTCGGGTGTTCGCATCAGGCTATGTAACCACAAGTGTACTGCAAAGTGACGTCATGCCAGTCACTGAGTAGCCTCGTGCAGATCGGGTTGTAATCATTTAGAACGCATGTCACGTGATATTTAATGAAAAAATAGCGCGAGCACTTGTGAGTGATAGGAAAGGTGTCGCGTCGGAAAAGCGACGTACGCATACGTCAAACATTAACCAACTCCGCCAACGAAACCACCACCATTTGTTCCGAAAGACCAGTGAAACATTTCTAATTGTTCTTACGAAGCCTAGTACCATATGTGCACTCATTCTTTTACAATGAACTCCTAAAATCAACAGCCTTGCCTAAAAATAATTATTATGAGTGGTCGACAAGGTGGAATGAACTAATAAAACTAGATATTGCTGAATGCATTTCCTTGTAGATAGCAAGAACCAAGACCAACGGCCTGAACGGCCCAATCCAGCGTCGAGAAAGTCCAGTTTATCCACACAGCCACCTTCTCGTGGACTGCTCCTGAGAAAATGTACTTCTCTCGACATCAAAACTCTAAAAGAGAAGGATACAACAGAGGTGGTCCACCAGCTAAATGAGGGAATGACTCAGCTAAAGTTCTTTCTTCGATCACAAGAGGAACAACACAACAGCGATGAGTTCATCTTTGACTTAACATCTACGTTGGCTGTTGCATGCAGGGCTCCACCAGGCGAGAACGCAAACAAGATTCTAGCTGCCCTTAAAGGCTCTGCATTTTTTAGCTCTAAAATTCCCAGTTTACTTGATCGTGTTCAAGCGTCAGCGGTCTTGCACGAACCTGACTCTAGACGAAGGCTCATCCAATGTCTCATCACAGTATTCATGAAGTACTTGACGCACTTACCTAGTTCATATGTTGACTTGCCTTACGTTCAGTTGAAACTGGCCTTGGATCGGTCGAACATTGCAAGAAAAGAGGGGCTTGAGAAGGAGTTAGATGCTTTTAAGCAAGCCAGAGATGATATCATCAGAGGTGAGAGGCAGAAGCACGGTAAACGTTACATCAAAAGGGCAGGTGAAAAGCCGCCAAACGATTATAGGGACATACCAATTTGTCCCACGGACAAAGAAATCAAAACTCAAGAGCGGCCTCTTCCACGTACGAACATTTCCGAGGGAAGATACGAAAATGCAGAGCAGTATCTTGATGTGCAGTTCAGGCTGCTGAGAGAAGACTTTCTTGTGCCACTGAGGAAAGGCATCCGTGAACTTGTCCAAAACGTTCCAACACAGTAGCGAAAACAATTGATAAAACACTACCAGGGCGTGCAAATCATGAAAAAAAAATTTACGTGGTCTGGGATTACTTATGAAGTGCAAATCGACGTTTCCAGATTCGATACCAGCAGATGGGCACAATCGAAACGGCTCTTGTTTGGGTCATTACTTTGTCTTTCAAAAGACAACTTTGAAACAATGCTTTTCGCAACAGTGGCTGACCGTGATCCAAAGGAAATGGCAAAAGGACGAATCCATATCAAATTCATAGACAAGCAAGACGTTTTTGAAATAGAGAAGCGTCAACATCAATATCTGATGGTTGAGTCCCCAGCCTATTTCGAGGCCCATCGTCACGTCCTTAGTGGCCTGAAGGAGTTGAACGAAGACAACTTGCCTTTCAAAAAGTATTTGGTTGAATGCAGTGCAGATGTTGATCCACCAGATTATATCCGGCGTGGTGAGGAAGACGAGCCTGTCTATTATGATCTTAGCAAGATTTCTACTGTTCCTTACTCAAAAAACGCCACTCAAGTGCCTGTTCTTCAGCTAGACGCTTGGCCCTCTGCCGACGCACTCCAACTGAACAGCTCTCAACTTGCAGCGTTAAAAACGGCGATCACGACTGAGTTTTCTGTAATCCAGGGCCCTCCAGGAACGGGGAAGACGTATGTTGGAGCCAAAATTGTGCAATGCCTACTTGCGAACCGAGATCAGTGGGACCCAGAAGAAAATTCACCGATGCTAATGGTTTGCTATACAAACCACGCTCTTGACCAGTTTTTGGAGAAAGTGTTACAATTTCTGCCAGAAGACGAGATTATCAGGGTTGGGGGAGGATGCAAAAGTGAAGCGTTGGCACAGTGCAGAATCTTTACTAAGAGACACAGGTGGTATGAAGAAAGGGAGATACTCGAGGACAAGATATTGGAAAACGAATTGGAAATAGAATCTTTCAAAGACTCTATAACCAAAGCAAATAAAACTCTCTTGGAATTTGAAGAACTGGAAGACCGCATGGACTCAAGACACACAGATCAACTCTACAATGCGGTCTATCCACCGAACGCCACAATTAAGTGCCAGAAGATTCACAACGCCTTCAAGTTATGGCTCTGTGATAACAAGGAGTTGAATGAGATGAACCAACACACATCAAAGGAAAATGAGAACGTTGAAAGCAACGAAGAATCCACCTTTTTAGGAAAAGATGTACACGAGGAGGATAGTGATTTCCTTTGCGATGTTGCTGTCACAAAATTTGACGTAAATGCCAATGTCTGTAAAGGGGCAGTAGCTCCTGACGAACTATCCATCGATGGCAGATCCAAAGCCACCTATGTTGACAAAGGAACGAATGGAGTAACTACGGTGGAAAGTGAAGAAAGGGTGATTTTTGAATCAGGCCAAAGTCAAACGTGGAAGCTAGTGAATCCTGAAGTTGTACCTGATAGCTCGTCAGCTGAACAAAACATTCCAAAAGGCGTCCAGCAAACATTTGAAGGTGACTCTGAGAGAGAAGACTTCATTGCCAGCGTGGAATCTGCATCTGAGCGCCTTGAAACTAACACCGAGGACAGCAAGGCAGACGACAGTAATACGGATCAAGAGACCATCATGGTGGATGAAGAAGCTATAATAATACAGAGTCAAAGATGTATCGAGGGTGATGAAGAATACATGTCGGAAATACCAAAGCAATCAGTAGAAGGAAAAAGCTCGCTTAAAAACCAAGTAGAGGTTATCGATGAGAATGACCAATGGACAGAAATTACTTACGGAAACCAATACCAACAGGTTGTCTGGCAAACCAAGGAGAACGAGACTAGCAAAAAGGAAAGTAAATCCCATCAGCAACATCAACATGAAATTCAAAGAAAATACGCCGCAGAAAGTGTGAGAGAAAGGTCCTTAGAGAACAAAGTCAATCTTACTGCAGACACTAAGAACGTAAAAAGGCTGCTGCAAAACGAAACGATGATGCCTGATGATGAAGCGGTAAGGGTGGCAAACATTTGGTTTTTGTCAGCGAAAGACCGACTTCGACTGTACCTCTACTGGCTGCAATGCTATCGCGAACGATGCCGAGAACACATTCGAATCTGCGAGCAGAAATATGAGGATCTGTGTGGTGAACTTCAAGAGGCTAGAGAAAAAGAAGAAGAAAACCTTATACGACAGACGACAGTCGTTGGAATGACCACCAGCGGTGCTGCCAGATACCATTCAATGCTTCAGAGAATAGCTCCCAAGATTGTGATCATCGAAGAAGCTGCCGAGGTTATGGAAGCACACATCATCACTTCCTTAACACGAAACACCAAACACACCATTCTTATCGGAGACCACAAACAACTTCGTCCGAAGACAACAGTGTTCAAGTTAGCCCGAGAATATAACCTAGGAATTTCGCTGTTTGAGCGAATGGTGACGAACAGAATGGATTGCAAACGCTTATGTATACAGCACCGCATGCGACCTGAAATTGCATCCCTAACAAAAAGAATCTACGACCACGAAATTATAGACCACGACTTCGTGTGCAATTTTGACGACATATCTGGAGTGAGTCACAATTTGTTCTTTGTTGATCACTGTGAACCTGAGGAAAAGTTACGCGGTCTGCAAAGTTTCTCAAATCCTCATGAGGCTGGATTCCTGGTGGCCCTTTGCCGTTATCGTTTGCTTCAAGGTTACAAGCCAGAGCAAATCACTGTTCTCACCATGTATACGGGCCAGCTTTTAGAGCTGAAGAACAAGATGCCAAAACATACTTTCCAGGGTGTGAGGGTGTGTGTTGTCGACAATTTTCAAGGTGAAGAAAACGACATCATTCTTCTTTCGTTGGTGAGAGGCAAGTCCAAAATAGGATTCTTAGAGGAGCCAAATAGAATCTGTGTTGCATTATCAAGGGCTCGCCAAGGGTTTTACTGCATCGGAAACTTCAACCTTCTCAAAAGCAAATGCAAGCTGTGGGAAGAGATATGCGATGATTTGGATTCAAGGAACGCCATCGGTCAATCCTTGAAACTGGTTTGCAAGAGGCACAAAAACATCAATGAGGTACGACATCCGACAGAATTCCAAAACTTTCCACTTGGAGGATGCGACAAGATTTGTGGAGAGCGTCTTGACTGTGGTCATGCCTGCGACAGGCGATGTCATCCTACAGACATGTTCCATGAGCAAGGTCAATGTCCAAAGGAGTGTCGAAGAAGCTGTCCTAATGAGCATCAGTGTCAAAAGAGGTGCCACTATCCAGATAAATGTTTCTGTCCTCGACTAATGGCACAAATTATCGCTAATTGCGGTCACCAACAAACAATTGCATACTACGTTGACCCTGAAACATATCGCTGCCCAGTCAAATGCGAAAGAACTCTCCCTAAATGCGGTCACCAACAAACAATGCCGTGCTACATTGACCCTGAAACATATTGCTGCCCAGTCAAGTGCGAAAGAACTCTCGCTTGTGGACACGAATGCAAAGAAGTATGTGGTAAGAGATGCACACTAAAGTGCAAAGTTGCTTGTAACAAACCTCTTCGATGTGGGCATGAGAAGGTTTTGCCATGTTTCAAGCGCCCAGGACTTTTTGAGCGGTGTGACAGCGACTGCAATAAAGTTTTGGCCTGTGGTCATCCTTGCTCAAAGAAATGCAAAGACCGATGTCAGTGTAACACAACAATTGAAGTTGAGCTGACCTGCAAGCATCGGGTGCGAATCCTTTGTCGTGAAAAGTCATGTCCACCTACTTGCACTGAGAAATGTAGTAGATATTTAGATTGCGGGCATAGTTGTCCACGTCTTTGTTATGAAAAGTGTAACGTCTACCAGTGTGAAACGTTGGATGACAAGGTCCTACCATGTGGCCACACTCAAAGACTCCCATGCCACGTTGACACAAACATCGTCATTTGTGAAGAACTGTGTCAGAAGACGTGTGAGAAAGGTCATCCATGCCGAAAACGGTGTCACTTTGGTTTGTCATGTGGAGATTGCAAGGTAGAGGTTAATACCACAATCCCAGAGTGCAAACACACAATCAAGACCTTCTGCAGCGTACATCCAGCTGAACTGGTTTGTAAAATGCCATGCGAGCGAGAGAGAGTTTGTGGTCACCCTTGTCGGAACATCTGCGGAAAGAGATGCGAAGCTCGACCATGCATGAAGCTTGTTCCCAAAACATTACCTTGCAATCATACAATAACTATGGCCTGTCACAAAAATCCCGAAACTTACAAATGCAAGATCAACGTCGCGGTCGATTTGTTATGTGGGCATAAAAAGTCCATGGAGTGCCATGTAGCGCACGCTGGTTTACAGAATGTGTTCTGTAAGAAGAGAGTGGAGAAAGAATTGCCGTGCAAGCACAAAGTCATTCTTCCGTGTCACGCAATCTCTAACGATTTCAAGTGCAAAAAGAAAGTAGAAGTTGAATTGACATGTGGGCATAAAAACTCTGTCATCTGCTCAGCTATTGCACAAAGCCAACCGTGCATGGTAAAAGTGAAGAGAACATTACCATGCAAACACGAAGCAATTCTTCCCTGTTACAAAAAGGCCGAGGAGTATGGCTGCCAGGAGGAGGTTAAAGTCGGACTTCCTTGTGGACACATGAAGCGCCTTCAGTGTTCAAGATCGAAAGAAGAACTGGAAGACGAAACATGCGAAGCACTGGTCACGAAAACACTACCTTGTAAACATAAGAAAGAGGTACAGTGTTTCGTGAATCCAGAGGGGGTACTGTGCGACACCCCCTGTGAAAAGCCTCTTTCCTGTAGACACCCTTGCCACGGAAGATGTAGTGACGACTGCAAAAGCCTCAAATGCACTGAAGAGGTTTGCAAGGATTTGCCATGTGGTCATAAGTTCAGTTGTCGTTGCTCTGACGATGTGTGCAAGGTTGCTTGTCCCTACAAATGCAATCGAAAATTGCCATGCGGTCACATGTGTAATAGGAGATGTTCTGAAAAGTGCAGTCAGTACAAGTGCAAGGTAATGGTAACGAAGAAACTCCCCTGTCAAGGAAACCACACTCGTCGAATGCCTTGCTGCATGCACCCACGCATCATAGTATGTCAGAAGAGTTGCAAGAGAAAACTAGACTGTGGTCATCCCTGTCAAGGTCTTTGTGGTGAACCATGTGGACTTCAGAAGTGTAAGCGACGAGTAGAGAAGACATTTTCTTGCGGCCATAAAGCAACGCTTTCGTGCTTTGAAGGCAAAATTGCAATTTGTAGAGCTCCTTGCCAGAAAAAAGAGCGTTCATGCAAACATCTCTGTAAAGGACTCTGTGGAGAACATTGTTCTAAGTATCCCTGTCATGTGTTTGTGAGTAAAACGCTTCCATGTGGTCACAAGACTGAAATGAGTTGCAGCGACAGCCCTGAATATGTCCAGTGCCCGTCAGTGTGTGGAGTAATGCTTCGATGTGGTCACCAGTGTTCTGGAACATGTAATGACTGCCAGCAAAGGGGTTCACATGAAATGTGCCGACGCCCATGTAATCGTCTACTCGTCTGTTTGCATCGTTGCAAAGCTGCATGCAGTGAGCCCTGCCCACCCTGTGACAAAGAATGCAGTCGACGTTGTCCTCATGAAAAATGTACCAAACGTTGTTCAGAGCCGTGTAGGCCATGCAAGCAACCATGCAAATGGAGTTGTCCTCATTACCAGTGCAATAATCTTTGTGGGGAATGTGTCAGCCATCGATGTCCTCGCGACGCCCCCTGCCCCGAAAAGCTCAATTGCGGACACCCTTGTATTGGTTTGTGTGGAGAAATTTGTCCCCAAGTGTGTGGCATGTGCCATGCAAAGAAGCTAGCATCCATGCTAGGTGATGGACCTGATAAGCAAACTGAAGCCACAAGATGTTTGAAGCTTTTTGACTGTGGTCACCTCGTAAAGGTTGAAGAGATGGATGCATGGATGACGCGTGAACTGGGTAATGATGTCCAACTCGCTCGATGCATCAGGTGTATTACACCGATTACATTTAGCTACCGCTATGGAGATGTCATCAAGAGGTCAATAAAGAACATTGAAAATGCACAGGCACAAATACAAGCCTACAAAAGGGAAGTTAGCAGCTCTGTATGTCGCCTAACGACTGACCTAACACGACTTAACTATAACGTGAAGAGGCTCAAGTTTCCACAAGAAGTCATTCCTACCCAACGACTCAGAGACCCGTTTTCTAGCTGGCTGGATGACTATCGCATGAATGGGCGCCATTGTATTTTTATATTCACCCTTAATAATCATCTTAGGATCCTCAAGGTTGTCCAAACAGCACTCTATGAACTTATACATGTGCAGAAAGTCCAAGCAAGCTGTAAACAACACCTAAAGATAGACGAAGCTGCTAACGCTACCAAAGATGCGTTGGAAAAGATTGAAGAGTACCTCCAGAAACCTCAGTTTGATTTGAAAACCCTAAGCAAAGTACATAAACACACAAGAAAGCTTCTTCTTTTCGCTTATGTTTTAGAGGTACAAAGCAAAGATGTGAACAATCAGTTTCGCTTATCAAGCACAAGTACAACTCAGCTGAAGTTGGCTCACGATCGGTTCAATTTGTTTCTTCAGGGCCACGATGACGCTCTTGATCTTGAATGGCTAGAGGAAGTTGTCAACTCGCTTAGGACAGTAGTGAATCTTTCACCTCTGCCGACTGGGGAAACAGAAGACTTCGCAAACTTCCCAGGGTATCAAAGAGGCGTCTGGAAATTATGCGAAAAAGGTCACGTTCATTCCACGAGATGGATTGTGCGCGGTGGTAGAGACGTTCTGATGGAGTGTGAGGGATGCATTCAGTGTGTAACTGAGGAAGTGTGCTTAGATGAGTGACAATGGAAGTGAGGAAGTTAGCGCAAAAAGTAAAACCAAGGATGGAAAGTTTGAAGAAAGAAGAAAAAAAGGAAAGGGAATAATTCTTCTCGGTGAACGCAGAACCACTATGCTTGGAAAATAACGTATGAAAGAGAACTATGGATAACGTGCAACCAAGGAGAATTGGTGCAGTGGTCGGCACGTTGGACGTCAGATCTGAAGGTCAGTGGTTCGAGGCCTGGTCTCTGCCATCGCGTTGTTTCCTTGGACAAGGAAGTTAACTCCTCGTTGTCTCTCTTCATACCAAGGAATATAAATGGGTAGCGACGACATACTGCTGGGGGAAACTAGCGATGGACTAGCAACGACAGACATTCCATTAAGGAGGGATTAGCAAAACTCGAAGTTGCTTCATGCTACAGAAACCGGGTAAGTTCCCACCGTGTGGGCGTCCTGTGGCGAAACCGGGTAAGTTCCCACCGTGTGGGTGTCCTGTGGCTCGCGTGCGACTTTACCTTTACTCTGAAAAAGCGTGCTTCCTATCATGCACCAGACTGAAAAAGCGTCTTCCTATCATGCACCAGACTGAAAACGCGTGCTTCCTATCATGCACCAGACTGAAAACGCGTGCTTCCTATCATGCACCAGACTGAAAACGCGTGCTTCCTATCATGCACCAGACTGAAAACGCGTGCTTCCTATCATGCACCAGACTGAAAAAGCGTCTTCCTATCATGCACCAGACTGAAAAAGCGCATCACAGTTTGTAAAATATGATAAAGAAACAAGGACGTTCAAAAAGACAGCTGGAGATGAAGCAGCACCCAGACGCTATCAAAGATGCCCTGACAGTAGAAAAGATCACAGAAGACCTCGACAGCCTTCCTGGGATTTGAGAACTCTAGATCAAGAGTGGTAGCTTCACAAAAATGCCAGATCGCTTCAGTATACGGAACCGGAGAACCACGAACCACGCCACGGAACCACGCCATCTGGTATGACTGTCCCCTGGAGTGGGAAAAGTTTTTACCCTGTGATAAAAAGGTAATACAATGACCAAAGGAAAGTCATACACCAAAACTAAACAACATCGTACGCGGTGCTAAACTGATGGCTCAAACCTCAATGGAATTTACCATGACAACGGCCTACACTAAAGAAAACATATGGTATTGAACAGTAAAGTAACAAAAAAGCTCTCAATCAAGTGATGTGCATCAACATGGAACGGAGGAAATGCTGGAGTCTCAAGCGCAGAAAGGGGAGGGAGGGGAATTCCAGGACAAAGAACATCGCTTTCGACTCGCTTCACGTTGACTTGAATCCTTCCTTTCCCTCTCTTTTCATAACTTGACATGCAAGGTGCAACAGATTTTGTGGAAAAGGTGTCCAACTATACCTTGACAGTGAACACGGTGAACATGGAGAGTAACATTTTATGCGTCAGGAGCTTATGTAATGACAAAAACACTATTACCGTATGGAAAGTTTGGTTTATACTTACTCCAAGTTCCAGCTCGTTGTTTTCTCTGCAAAAGAGGAGTGTTCTGATGCTCCAGGAGTAAATGCCTCGATTGTACAAGTGGAACGCTCTTGTGGAACACGAGTGTACTAGGGTTGGGAGCAAAACTGCGAATGACTGCAAAAACAACATTCGTTTGGTAAAATGAGCTGCCATTTTGATTTTTAGACCAACGCAGGACTTCCGCGTTATATATAAACTAGCGGACGGATAGGCCTCAGCGAGGAAAAAGCGCATTAATAATTAAGTAAGATCAAGAGAAAAGACCAAGCTCCAGAATGGTTTGAAAATGAGTATTCTTATACATTAGTAGGGAAATTAGGCTCCGTTCAGACTTGTCGCCCTGGAACGGAACGTTGGCACAAATGCAATTTTTTTGTCGATGCAGGGCACTATCGTAAGAGTTTACTCGGGAACGGATATTTGTCTGCACACAGTTTGATTCGGGCTCAAATTTCACTCATGCGTCAGGCTCTTACCTAAAAGAAATGGTGCATGATGTAACAGAAAACAGGAGACAGAGTTTTCTTTTTTTCATGCCTGTTGCACAGTGACTGAACAAAGCTTCTGCGGCCTACCACCTACAGCAAGTCTTAACGGGGCCTCAAATTTAAAAGAATTTATAAACTCTAAAGAGACGAACGATAATAGGATTAAACGTCAAAGGATTTTTTGTGTTTTAAACATCCAATTTTGACTTTCAAATCAATTTTCGCGTTACGTAAAAATTGCTCGTAGTTTTTGTTGCTCTTAGCGAAATGGAGAAACGAATACATACCATAAATTTTTCTTCGCCCGTTTTGTCACGTCGCAAAAACAGCTGGGAAACGAGTTGCTTTTGCAGGTTCAGTATCCCTGCAAAATTTTATGAAACCAGTAACTGTTAGTTTAGTATGCTGGTGAGTAACTTTAGTTTTGACGGGCGAAAAAAATATTCACATATTGAAATTGAAAGGCACAAATTGAAATGAAATTGACATGGTGGTGTTTCAACTTTTTCCCAATTGGTAGTTACAGATGAACTAGAATTCAGCAGAATAAATTTCGTATTTTAAACCTACAAATTTTTTCAGTAATTTCGATAGCCTTTTTTTCCTGTTTCTGATTAACAAACGGTACATGGATGTGATTACTACCTATAAACACTATGTAATATAACTAGAGCGTTCGAAACGTTTATCAGTAGCGGGAAGGCCCAGACCCAGATGATTATTACAAGTTAATCATATTAGTTGTTAGCTACAATCATCGACAGAAGTGTTGGTAGACTTGCACATTTCTAGGTAGGAAAGAACAATTCCTTGAAAGACCCCTTCTCTTCCCCTCCCTTTCCCTCTTCACAATGCTGTTTTCGTCTGCAGTGAGGATTTTTTAGGATCATCATTGTTTAAGGGGAGAGGGGGTCCGTTTCTAGCAAAACTGAGGCTAAACTGTTAAACTGTTTTGAATTAGTATAATCAACATAACAGAAGTAACATTTACCAGGGTGCCCCAAGGACTTCTGTCTATGAATTTTCGATGCAAGTTTTATCGCTTGAAGCTTTAGTACAACAAACAGCTAACCAGTGTGTGTATTGTAGCCATTTATTATTGTTATTATCCTTGAAATATAATTAAAACAGACCAAGTAGGGTGGCAAACTTCATACGACTTGTACAGTCCTGTGGGAGCGAGGTGTAAGGTGGGTAAAATCCATTTTCAGCAAACAAAACCGTTAGTCTTAACGGTTTCTCAAGGGAACAAAAGACCTAAACGTGGCAAATGTGTCATACTCTGGTGCTTGAAAACACCGGTAAAAATTCTTTCGTGCATTGCCTAACGCGCCATAATTTGAATTTGTCGTTTTTCCAAAAGTTTAAAGGTGCGTGACTTCTAAGACATTTCTTTTTCAACTAAATACGACCTTGCTAAATGTTTAAGGATCTTAACTAATGGAACAGAAAGTAAGTTGGTATAAAAGAATTTCACGTCCCATCAAGACATTTTGCTTAGTCACTTTCACTTCCTGATGGGTTACCGTCCTTTCAAAAGCACTGGTTTACAAAACCAAATCACTGTTACTGGGTTACCACACGAACACACAAATACAACAACAACAACAACAACGAGCACAAGATGTGATCAGAGCATAAAGCAAAGGACCACTGCTCATATGATTAGCCACTGTTAGCCTAAAACCATTATGAACAAAAGACAGTTACCTTATAACTTCTCAGTTCTCATGACAAAAAATTTAGTTTTCTATTCTGACCAATCATATATTGGTACTTTGTTTTACTTTAGTGATCCTCAACCCATCCTGCTCTCTCAACTCCTCGGTATGAAGGTTGAACACAGTTTACTCAAAATACCTGCTTATGTGCGAATAGCACAGCTTCTTCTTTTCGCTTATGTTTTAGAGGTACAAAGCAAAGATGTGAACAATCAGTTTCGCTTATCAAGCACAAGTACAACTCAGCTGAAGTTGGCTCACGATCGGTTCAATTTGTTTCTTCAGGGCCACGATGACGCTCTTGATCTTGAATGGCTAGAGGAAGTTGTCAACTCGCTTAGGACAGTAGTGAATCTTTCACCTCTGCCGACTGGGGAAACAGAAGACTTCGCAAACTTCCCAGGGTATCAAAGAGGCGTCTGGAAATTATGCGAAAAAGGTCACGTTCATTCCACGAGATGGATTGTGCGCGGTGGTAGAGACGTTCTGATGGAGTGTGAGGGATGCATTCAGTGTGTAACTGAGGAAGTGTGCTTAGATGAGTGACAATGGAAGTGAGGAAGTTAGCGCAAAAAGTAAAACCAAGGATGGAAAGTTTGAAGAAAGAAGAAAAAAAGGAAAGGGAATAATTCTTCTCGGTGAACGCAGAACCACTATGCTTGGAAAATAACGTATGAAAGAGAACTATGGATAACGTGCAACCAAGGAGAATTGGTGCAGTGGTCGGCACGTTGGACGTCAGATCTGAAGGTCAGTGGTTCGAGGCCTGGTCTCTGCCATCGCGTTGTTTCCTTGGACAAGGAAGTTAACTCCTCGTTGTCTCTCTTCATACCAAGGAATATAAATGGGTAGCGACGACATACTGCTGGGGGAAACTAGCGATGGACTAGCAACGACAGACATTCCATTAAGGAGGGATTAGCAAAACTCGAAGTTGCTTCATGCTACAGAAACCGGGTAAGTTCCCACCGTGTGGGCGTCCTGTGGCGAAACCGGGTAAGTTCCCACCGTGTGGGTGTCCTGTGGCTCGCGTGCGACTTTACCTTTACTCTGAAAAAGCGTGCTTCCTATCATGCACCAGACTGAAAAAGCGTCTTCCTATCATGCACCAGACTGAAAAAGCGCATCACAGTTTGTAAAATATGATAAAGAAACAAGGACGTTCAAAAAGACAGCTGGAGATGAAGCAGCACCCAGACGCTATCAAAGATGCCCTGACAGTAGGAAAGATCACAGAAGACCTCGACAGCCTTCCTGGGATTTGAGAACTCTAGATCAAGAGTGGTAGCTTCACAAAAATGCCAGATCGCTTCAGTATACGGAACCGGAGAACCACGAACCACGCCACGGAACCACGCTATCTGGTCTGGCCTGTCCCCCGGAGTAGGCAAAGTTTTTACCCTGTGATAAACAGGTGATAGGATGACGAGTCAGAGCCATCAATAACAAAGCAAAGGAAAGTCATACACTAGGACTACACAATTAACATCGTACGCGGTGCTAAACTGATGGCTCAAGCATCAATGGAATATACCATGACAACGGCCTACACTAAAGAAAACATATGGTATTGAACAGTAAAGTAACAAAAAATCTATTAATCAAGTGGTGTGCATCAAGATGGCACAGAGGAAATGCTGGAGTCTCAAGCGCAGAAAGGGTAGGGAGGGGAATTCCAGGACAAAGTACTTAAATCCTTCCTCTCCCTCTCTTTTCATAACTTGTCATGCAAGGTGCAACAGATTTTGTGGAGCAGGTGTGCAACTATACAGTGTGTTGCCCAGTTTTCGTACACTTTAGTTTGTAATCGCTATATCTTTTCGTCTGTGAGATGAAATTTCTGAAATTTCTTTTAAAGATAGCCCATTTACTTACCTTCAATATGCGAAACGATTGGCCGCTTGATCGACGTATGTTCAAAATTATGCCATTTTTCCCAAAACTCCTAAGTTGCCCAGTTCGTACACCTGGGCCAGTTTTCGTACATCGACAAAACAACATTTCTCCACGAAAACGCTCTACGCAAACTGATGTGTCAGTCACCCTGCTGAGTGCTTATCGTGTTTTCTCTTCGATTTGTGAATAAATATCGGCTTAGCGACCAATGTTTGGTGTACAAAGCAAACGGTTATTCAGGGGGTGGATGTTTCATCGATCCTGCAGCGTTGATTGTTTTGGTCCCTCACTTTTGGGCGGCTTATCTTACGCTCAACCCAATGTCTCGTACGTCATTTACTGCCTTGGTAAAGGTAGTTGACAGGTTACTATTCTGCGTATTACAACTGTTAAGAAAAGGCCTGTATAAGATTCGACGTTTTCCTTCCGTTTCCGCTTACGCCTTTGGAATAGCAAACGCTGTACTTCCGTTTCCGCTCGCGCTTGCTTTTCTTAGCTACTTTTGTAAATGTTTATTAGAATCGCAACGGAGTGAAAAAAAATCGGTAAAACCGGTAAACTAACGATATATCAAGGTGTATGTCAACATTCTATGCATAAACGTCTACCTTAGTTAATTATTTGACGATTTAGATTGTTTGCGTGGGATTAAGTTTATTAAATATTCGTGACCTTTCAGACGACCTGGATGTAAAGCGTCCCTGTTACACCACAACAAATACATGTAGTGTATCGTACTTTGCAAGGATTGTTGTATGATCTTTGCTGCTCTTGTGACTTATTAGTTTTCGAACAGTAAAGTTTAAAATTCAGTTCTTTAACTTATTTAAAATAGGTTTTGAGAAAGGCGCAGCTAAGTGTACGAAAACTGGCACAGTAGGTCGAAATGTATGCGAAGATTCTCACCGCTAAAATTCAGGAGCAGTTAAATTTAAGCTGGCGTTGAAAGTTCTTCCATTCGCTCTCATCTTTTATCTATCATCTGTCCAAAAATCATGAAGTTCCTTGCAAAATTACCCACAAAACGCGCTATTTGTTCATCTACAATACCTTTACTGTGCAGTGAAAAGTGCAAATGTTAGCCGCTAAACTTTTACTCACCTCGAAAGAAATTGTCCGCACTGACCTGCTTCTTCGTCAAAAAGCTCGGCAAAACCGGCAATTTATAGCTGAAATGTTCCTTTTATTTTTGGAATTCTTCGGTTGACGAAGGTTTAAATGACCGACGAAAATAATCAAATAAAGTTATTTTTGTACGAAAACTGGGCCCGTACGAAAACTGGGCAACACACTGTACCTTGATAGTGAACACGGTGAACATGGAGACTAACATTTTCTGCGTTAGGAACTTATGTAATGACAAAAACACTATTACCATATGGAAAGTTTGGTTTATATTTACTCTAAGTTCCCGGGAGCTCGTTGTTTTCTCTGCAAAAGAGGAGTGTTTTGATGCTCCAGGAGAAAATGCCTGGATTGTATAAGTGGAACGCTCTTGTGGAACACGAGTGTACTAGGGTTGGGAACAAGAACTGTGAATGACTGCGAAAACAACATTCGTTTGGTATAATGAGCTGCCATTTTGTTTTTAGACCAACGCAGGACTTCCGCGTTATATATAAACTAGCGGACGGAATAGGCCTCTCCGAGAAAATAGCGTATTAATAATTAAGTAAGATGAAGAGAAAAGACCAAGCTCCAGAATAGTTTGAAAATGAGCATTTTTATACACTAGTAGGGAAATTAGGCTCCGTTCAGACTTGTCGCCCTGGAACGGAGCGTTGGCACAAATGCAATTTTCTTTTGTCGATGCAGGGCACTACCGTAAGAGCTTACTTGGGAACGGATATTTGTCTGCACACAGTTTGATTCGGGCTCAAATTTCACCCATGTGTCAGGCTCTTACCTAAAACAAATGGTGCATGATGTAACAGAAAACAGGAGACAGAGTTGTCTTTTTTCATGCCTGTTGCACGGTGACTGAACAACGTTTCTGCGGCCCACCACCTGCAGCAAGTCTTAACGGGGCCTCAAATTTAGAAAGAATTTATTAACTCTAAGGAGACGAGCGATAATTGGATTAAACGTCAAAAGAATTTTTTTGTGTTTTAAAAGCATCCAAGTTTGACTTTCAAATCAATTCTCGCGTTTCGTAAAAATTGCTCGTAGTTTTTGTTGCTCTTAGCCAAAAGGAGAAACGAGTGCATACCATAGGTTTTTCTTCGCCCGTTTTGGCACGTCGCAAAAACAGGTGGGAAACGGGTTGCTTTTGCAGGTTCAGTACCCCTGCAAAATTTTATGAAATCAGTCACTGTTTAGTACCCCGGTGAATAACTTTAGTTTTGATGAGCGAAAAAAATATTCGCATATTGAAATTGAAAGGCACAAATTGAAATGAAATTGACATGGTAGTGTTTCAATTCTTTTCCAGCTGGTAATTATAGATGGACTAGAATTCAGCGGAATAAATTTTGTATTTTAAACGTGAAATTTTTCTGTAAGTTCGATAGCCTGGTTTTCCTATTTCTGATTAACAAACAGTACATGGATGTGATTACTACCTATAAACACAAAGTAATATAACTAGAGCGTTCGGAACGTTTATACGGTAGCGGGAAGGCCCAACCCATATGATTCTTACAAGTTAATCATATTAGTTGTTAGCCACAATCATCGACAAAAGTGTTGGGACACTTGCACATTTTCTAGGTAGGAAAGAACAATTCTTTGAAAGACCCCTTCTCTTCCCCTCCCTTCCCCTCTTCACAATGCTGTTTTCGTCTGCAGTGGATCATCATTGTTTAAGGGGAGAGGGGGTTCAGTTTCTAGCAAAGCTGAGGCCAAACTGTTTTGAATCATTGTAATAAGCATAATAGAAAGGTGTCCCAAGGACTTCTGTGAAGGAATTTTAATGCAAGTTTTATCGCTTGAAGCCTTAGTAGAACAAACGGTTGACCAGTGTGTGTATTCTAGCCATTTGTTATTGCTGTTGTTCTTGAAATATAATTAAAACAAACCAAGTAGGTTGGCAAACCTCATACGATATGTACAGTCCTGTGGGAGCGAGGTGCAAGGTGGGTAAAATCCATTTTCAGCAAACAAAACCGTTAGTTTTAACGGTTTCTCAAGGGAACAAAAGATCTAAACGTGGCAAATGTGTCATACTCTGGTGCTTGAAATCACCGTTAAAGATTCGTTCGTTACGTGCATTGCCTAACGCGCCGTAATTTGAATTTTTCGTTTTTCCAAAAGTTTAAAGGTGCGTGACTTCCAAGACATTTCTTTTTGAACTAAATACGACCTTGCTAAATGTTTAAGGATCTTAACTAATTGAACAGAAAGCAAGTTGGCATAAAAGAATTTCACGTCGCCTCGACTTTTGGCTTAGTCACTTCACTTCCTGATGGGTTACCGTCCTTTCAAAAGCACTGGTTTACAAAAAAAAATCACTGTTACTGGGTTACCACGCGAACACATAAATACAACAACAACAAGCACAAGATCTGATCAGAGCATAAAACAAATGACTCTTGCTTATATGGTTAGCCACTGTTAGCCTAAAACCGCTATGAACAAAAGACGGTTACCTTATAACTTCTTCCTCGTGACAAAGCAAATTTAGTTTTCTATACTGACCAATTATATATTGGTTATTGATTTCCTTCCAAACCGAGCCAAGAACCTCGTTTTCGTCAACAAGGATTGCAAGTTGGAAGAGTCACATTTCCCATACAAATCTAATAAATTTGTACAATCCTTAACCAAAATTTTCAAGGATAGCATATTTTGTGGTCATTTTTAAACAAAATCCACGTTGTCTGCCACGAAGCTAGACAAATCCCGAATTTAGTGGCGTTTACTTTTTTTTATGGAAATGGACATCTAGCTCGGAAAATGGGAGGTAGAGCGAAATTATTATCATTACTTATTATTATTATTATTATTATTATTATTATTATTATTACTTATTATTATTATTATTATTGCTGTTGTTATTATTAGCATTGACACCTGCATGTAACGCATTCGCAAGCACTCATGAGCGTCACGCGCACAGCATTCCACTTTCCTCCGTCCTTGATTCCGTTGTCCATTCAAAATTTCGATTCCCCGATCGGCTTTTCTTAGAAAAGATAATGTCAACGAGACAAAGCAATTTCTAGGAATCATAAATAAGAAGGGTTTAAGCGCTTGAGACTTCAGTTTCTGAGAAATTTAATTAAGTCTGTTCAACGCTTTCTTACGGGAATACTTTTACAGTATGTCTTCTGCAAGAAATCTGAACTGCAGGAACAGAAGGAACAGCACCTTTCTAGGAAATAGCCATTCTTTATAGCGTGCCTTCAGAGGTAGAGGTATGCAAAGAAACTATATTTATTCCATTTCTTTTACTTGTTGGCATTTTAAAGATAAGTTTATGTTATGACCTATGCCTGCGAAACGACAAAGCATTAGACTTACTAGTGAAATGAATGCTAGTTAACTAAGTCTCATCTTTTTCGAATGGAAGGCGATCTTAGTGACACATCCGAGACAGCGAAAAGTGTGAACGATCTGTCCACAAACTTTACACCGAAACCGTGAGATGAGAGAGGAAACCTGTACGTAAATACGTTATGCAAGGTTTTTACAATTTATCCTTTAGAACCCTTTTAGAATTCCCAAGCGGCATAATTTGCAATCAGACTTCTCCTAAAGTTGCCACCGAATTCTGTTTGCAAAACTTCCGGGCTCCTTCCTTTGGGTTTTCAATTCTGATGCATTGGAGTGAATGAAAAAAGAACTGAATATTCTAGTATCCCTGCCGGATACAAATTGTCATCTCACTACAGTATCGAATGTGATTCATTAATATCCCCTTCCTTACTTTCGCTTTTGCCCGTCAAATCTGTTCGTAAGTGGAAGCAAAACATACCTTGTACCGAGAGTATAACGCGGTATTTTATTTCCATTTTATACCAGGTTATTTCCAATGCATGAGAGAATCTTTCTAACAATCTTATACCTAACAAAACTTGTACCCTGTACAAGGTGTTTAACTGAATAAGGAGTCTTCTGGCAGTGACAGGAACAAGACTCAGTCTTGTGTCTTGTCTGTCCCTATTTTCCTGAAAATTGAATCTCTTGATACTTTGTATCTGTACGCGCCTCATTTTTGTATTTCCGTCACTTTCTTTCATTGATCGTCCATTCTACGACAAAAATCTTCACAGTTTGATGCCAGAAGTTCAGATTAATTTGTTGCCAGGAACATCTGCTGTATGTGATTCAGAGTTATTTAGTGAACTGTCTGATTTGTTGTGTTTCCTTGCTTTACTATCATTGCAACTGGGATCAATACATCGCTGATAACAGTCGTCACAGAGAACCTGTTATTTCCCGTTCTCGCATTAGAGATTCGAAAAACGTTGTTAAATTAAATAACACACACAGCGACACGAGCAGACGTGGCTAGTCAGGCAGAAAAAAACACCTATGCAAAGTCAGTCGGCGTCTTGCACTCCATCCCACAACAATAGTTTGTAACCTAAAATCTTCCTCTCCTAAACAGTTATTCTAGAAAACTGAGAAACAGAAAACCGCTCCGTTTTTCAATTGAATCTTAAGACCTTGAAAATTTCATTCAAAATCATGTTTAAATAAAGTTAACTGCATTTCATGAAATGATCATAACAACGTTTGACTTAAGAAGGACTTTGAACCATGTTAAGTACTTCCGCAAAAGATAAGCCAGAACCTGTAACCATCACGAGTTATAACATTGCTGTTTCTTAACTTGAAAGGTACGATTTTAGATGAAATGCACTAGTACAATGACCTCAATAATTTAGTTTTACGCTGCATTTTAACCCTGGTATCTCAAGTTGACTTGAGTTCCATCATGTGCACTGAACATGACTTCCTAGATAGACTATCACAATTCATCTGGCGCCAGCAAAATGATCTGTCCATAAGGAAAGTGTTCATTATATGCCTTAGGTTAGTTGTTTTATACACTGAAACTGGACATATCTGAGACTAATCATTATTAGTTTTTTCAATGGTGGTGGGAGGGTAGGATTATCTTAAACGAACATTTCTTGATAACTGACCTTATTTTGGAAAGGGCACCACTGAATGTATGGATTGTTTCGAAGGGACATGTAAATATCTCCTTGGTTGGCCTTAGTTGCCTCAACTGTAATGACAAACCTGACATTTATTTCTTGATAAAGTAGACGCACTGTGAGGTCTCCAATAAATTTCATTTCATAATTAACAGTTCAGTTTCCTCTCGTCAGCGTTGCTTCTAACTGCCTACCAATACTTGCATATTATTTGAGGCACGTCGGTGTTGCAGTGGTTTGCACGTTGGACTTTCAAAAGGTCGGTGGTTCAAAATTAGTCACTGCCTTAGCCACTGAATGGTGTCGTGTTTTTCAGTTGCGAGATGCAAGAAACTTAGCCTCTTGTTCAGGCTACAAGATCTTTGAGTAAGAAAGGCGCAAGAAAGCGAAGGCCAAAATACAACGGGTACTGCTCCCGCTGGGGGAGGGATAGCACGACCCGTTTCTTTCCAGATGCCGTGCGTCTCCTTTTTTACCGTCCCTGCTACCTCAGAGCCTGCAACAGGTTTTGAAAAACTTTACTCTACATTGTCAGGAGAGTTAAATCCTTTAAGCTCAAAGAGTGACAAGCATCTAAATTCTCCTTGCAATATCACTAGTTGATCAAATGTACAGGTCATGAGAATAGAGGAAATGATCACCTGACATCCAAACTAGTAACATAAGAATTGTGTGGAGAACAGTGAGGAGAATATGCATGTGAATATGGGGATATTGGGGCTTAAGGGTTAAGGAAGGAACACGACACCATGCAGGGACCAAACCTTGAACCACACTGACACTAATATTCAGCGAGCTGGACGCCACCGCGCTTCCACGGCTAAAGCATCTCTTTAACTTCAACTCTGGAAATCTGTGGAACAGACAAGCAAGGTCTGATGGATTTGAAGAGACTCAAAACATCAATTAAAGTCACTTAAGTGTCCTGTAGGTTAAAATGTCTAAATTCAGCAGTCCAGGAAATGGTTATGAAAGCTTACAAACTTCAAGGGGTATAACAGATGCCTTAAGTTACGCTGAAATAGCCGCAACTGTGAAGGATTTTTCGTTTTACTTTAACACACGATGACTGAATAACTGTACAAACTGTATCGTTGAAGAAATGAGACCTTCTAGTCAAGCTCTGAACATTATCGTTTGTTCACGGTGAAAGCCTAAAACAATACGTAAAACAAAAAAAGGAGTCATAAAGATTATCCTTTTTAACGTTCATTTTATAACAGTTGTTTCCTCAGCACCATGCCCTCGAAGAAAGGGAAATGGAAGAAAGGTTTCGATAAACGCAACAGGGATTGTGGCGATTCTAAAGGTAATGTTATCCCTTACTTCCGAGCTTATTATCCTATTCTACTTCTCTAGGATGTGATATTTTACACCCCACAAGTGTTTTGTACAGTAAAATTCAGTACTATTCAATTATAAGCCAAGATTCATAAAAACGCTGCATTTCTATTTCCATTCTTTAATTTAAAAAGGAAATTTGCTAGTGAAAATTCCTTCACCGTTCGTACCATCCTTTACGAAACAAATTTAGCTCGATTACCAGTTATAGTAGTTACCAGTTGTAGTAGTTGTCGAAAGCTTCAATTTTACTTAAAGCAAATTTCGTTGTTAAACACTGATTAATCACCGGACATTCAGAGCGGAAGATTAGCTCAGGCCTTGCGCAGAGAGCAAGGGACAACAGTTAGAACCCATAAATAACCGAAAATCGAGTTACCTCATGTCACGCGTTTTAATATGCTTACATACATGGCAGATTTATCACAAAAACGCTTTCTCTTGCACGTGCCTGAACATTTTAGAGTCCAATGAGCCATCGGGGGAAAATCAAGGAGAAAGAGAAAAACCACTATCAGGAAAAGAAGGTACTCAAGGTGCCTGTGGAACAGCTGCTGATGAAAAACCAGGTAACTAAGATGGCAGGTGATGGACGGTGATGATGACGTGTAGAACAACTTTCTCGTTCAACGCGAGAAAGTTACGAGGTCGCTCGATTAGATTTCTTAAAAGGCTGCTTTCCTTTGGGAGGATCCGGATCAGGATCAGTGATCCAAGATCACTCGGATCATTGTGCTTCAAAGGTACCGATGAATCCACTCTGGACAAGGATCCTTCGGTTCTTTTGATGCACCATGATCCGAGTGATCTTGGATCACTGATACTGATCTGGATCATCCCAAAGAAACACATCCATATATATATAGTGGTGATACCTTCCACGTTTGAACACGATCTACACCACCGTAAGAAATAAAACAGGTTGATCAACTGCCATTCTTTTTCTATAAAAGCAGATTTAAAAAGCTGAAGTGAATCTTATTGCCATCGGTGTTACCAACGTGACTTAATGACGTCATTGTTATTTTTACATATAGTCGATTTTCTTGAATTCTAAACATTTTTATTTGGAGTGGTTCATGGCACTTGTAGTTCACATAGCTGTCTTTCTGTGTGCCTGTTTAAGAAAACTCTGTGGGACAGTGAAAGAAATTTATTCGAGCTGTTACAACTTATGTTTACCGGAATTGAGGGAAATATTTTTTCAGCTTGTAGTCTATTCTTCTGATACCGAATGTCAGTAAAAAGTTAACAGAAATCGCTTCATTTGATTTCATATAATATGGGCTTAAGGCGTGTATTTTTCTCTTTCGACATAAGAAGTCATATTAAAAAATGCAATCGACGATTTTTCTAACACTCCATAATTCTTTGGTTCAATTAATTTTTTCAATGATCTCCAAATTTCAAGTCCATTGAAACAACTTAAGCGCGGGAAAGCTCTTGCTCTTAATTGACTGAAAAAAGCCCCAGCCGTTTGCTGTTATTTGTTGACAGAGCACATTAGAAGGGTTATTTTGAACAGTCGTCATCGTTATCTTCTTTAGCAATTAATCTTTGAGCAAGCCTTAAAAACAGTTTATCAAGCCTAGACTATTAAATCGTACCAAGCTCCACAAGTTTTTTTTTACGTCGTGTAGGTAGTCGAAATTATTAGAGAGAATTGCGTACAGATTAGCTCTCTTCTAAAATTGCCCACTGATTACATTTCTTATAATTAATGTAACAAAAACGTGCACCAGTCGATTCTTACAAAAGAGAGGAAATAAAATGTTTGGTTTCTTCATTCAAGATGCCAGTCACAAGTGCAAAGGTCGCTGGGCAAAAAAGCAGCTGGAAGGCAAAAAGGGGAGATACCAGGGAAGAGGAGAAGCTAGTGAAGGTGAGCGTGAATGTGCTTAGTCATCTCTCGAAGGTGTTTAACTGGTTGACGGTGTCTTCAATTCGGTCAATTTTCTAAAATTGTCACTTGCAAAACGAACACTACCGCAACGTACTGGAGTCTGCTCACAGAATTATTTTGGTCACACTGTAGAATGTTATGCAAAGAATCAAAAGTTTAGAACCAGATGGAGTGTCATCTTGAAAATCATAAGTGAGGAACTTCAGCATAAATTATACATTCGTTGCAAAGAAGTACTGTTCGATAGCTTAATAATTTTTTTGCAAAAATACTGCTTAATTGCTTTCAATTGAATGGTCACAGTTTAGGATTTAACCCACAGATCCAAAAGTTAGAACAACCATAAACAACAACATAGAATAGCACCGTTCAACAAGTGGTCACACTTGACAGGCTAAAATATCCAAATCACACTTCTTGACTTCGCCATTGACAAAGGAACAGAAGCGATCCCTGACTCGCACACAAAGTTACACCTCTTAACAAAGCGGTTCTAAGAACTGCATGAGTTAACTAATACTAATATTTCCTTCAAAACTAAGGGCTACAAGTTGCAGCCAATCGCGCCTTGGGCGCAGTAATCCGGTTTGATCAGTTTGCAACAGAACTTAACACAATTGCGCAGATGCTGGTGGAAACACCAGCAGGAAATGAACTTACAGCACCAAAAGGGGCAAGCGGAATGCTTGCTGATAACAAAACAATGACAAGAAATGTACAAGGTAGACAAACTGTTGCGACCAGGAGAAACAACTCTTCCAATTCGCCCGTCTAGTACCCTGCTAGCAGAGGTTTTTATCTTGCCGCTTCCTTTTCGTAGTCTTTTTACGGCTGTCTTTACCATTGTTGTTTCCTTCCACCGCGACAAAAACCCCTCTGCCATGATACGATTCCTTTCCCTGTTGAGCATGCTCTGTCGTTGCTATAGAAACAACTAACTCAAAACACGTGTCTCGTCTGTGATTGGCCAACCTTTCCCGCGCTGTGTAGTTTAAGTGACAGGCGGGTTATCATTTGGTCAATCACAGACAAGACATGCGTTTTAAGTTAGTCGTTTCTATGGTAACTACAGAGCATGCTCAACAGGGAAAGGAACCGTATCGTGGCAGAGGTTTTTCTCGCGGTGGAAGAAAACAACAACGGTAAAGACAGCCGCAAAAAGACTAAGAAAAAGAAACGGCAAGATAAAAAATTTCTGCCAGCAGGGTACCCGTCTAGGCAAGTCTCCCCGGCTAGGGAAAGTGGAAAAATGAAATATCCAGGAAAGATAAATAATACTCAGCTGGCTCAAGCATGAGCACAGCTGCTTTTTAAGTAAGTAAACGTTTTTCATCTATTTCCAAACTTTTCCGAAGACCTTCGACTGTTCCTCAAAATACAGAAATTTCCGAATGATGCTTAGAGTTCATTCGAATGTTTCCCATTATTCTCTATACAATAAGACTAGTTGGCTACCTCGGAAACTAACTACGTTAGCTGGCTTAGGTCGTGGTTGCGAAGCAGAGGTGGGCTAACAAGAAAGCATTTTTTTCATCCGCCTATTCTATATTTAAACATATGGATGTCTCGAATAGTAACAGTAACTGTTTTCTAATCAAAATGGTCGTTTTAAATGACTCTGATAGTTTGGTCTTGTTGAAGAAGGTTAATACGCGAGTACAAACAATGCAAGCGGGTGAATAGTTAAAGTTCGCTTGAAAGAAAATAACTAAATAAAGAGGGCCTGATTGCAGGTTTCAAAGCAGAGGGTAAAAGTATAATATTCTATCTTGACGTGTCGGTTAAGGCGCAAATGTGTAAACATCAGAGAGCTTCAGAAAGCAAGTTGTTTATGAAACACAACAAGTTTCCCGACCTGTAAAATAAAAAAATATATATTTATACAGCGTTATGTCCAAAATCATTTCAGAAACTCTAACATTCTTTCAAAACAAAATGGGATGTATCTAACGTACAATGAAAAGCACTCCCATTTTTATTTCAGAAGAAAATCTCAATAAACAGAAGCAAGCTCAAAAAGGGCGTGGGCGCGGAACATCACGGGAACGCGAAAAAGGCCAAGGGACGTCACTCAATGGTAGAGGCAAGCCCTTAGGTGAGTATAAGAAAAAAGCGCATCACAGTCAGTCAAGCATGAATTCAGTAGAAGTTTCTGCTTCCTATTTAAGTAACAGAAAATACAAGCACGACAAGGAGATTGCGAGACGTCTCAAGAGAAAAGCCAAGCCACAGAGTTTGCAAATTGTCAAGCCAAATTATTTAACATGAAGTGACTCGTGAGTGGTAACCTAGACTTGAATTTTAAGTGGTCACCTATGAGAAGGTCGACTGATCTGACAAAATATAAATTATTGATGCGTTTGTGTTATAATACAGGTAGTTTAAACAACAAACAACGCCCCGGAAGGCCTAATCCAGTGTCTGGACATCCTACTTTATCGACACAGCAAAATACACGGCCTTTTCCTCGTGGATTGCCCCCGAGAAAAAGTGCCGCACTCGACATCAAAACCTTAAAAGAGAAGGATACAACGGAGGTGGTCCGCCAGCTAAATGAGAGAATGGCTCAGCTGAAGTTCTTTCTTCGATCACAAGAGGAACAACACAACAGCGATGAGTTCATCTTTGACCTAACTTGTACGTTGTCTGTTGCCTGTAGAGCTTCAGCGGGCGAGAATACAAACAAGATATTAGCTGCACTTAAGGGCACCGCGTTTTTGAGTGTGAAAATTCCAAGTTTACTTGATCGTGTTCAAGCGTCAATGACCTTGAACGACCCCGAGTCAAGACAAAAGTTCATCCAATGTCTCATCACAGTATTCATGAAGTACTTGACGCACCTGCCTAGTTCATACGTTGACCTGCCCTACAGTCAGTTGAAAATAGCCCTGGATCAGTCGAACATTGAAAGAAAAGAGGAGCTTCAAAAGGAGTTAGATGCTTTTAAGCAAGCCAGAGATGATATCATCAGAGGCGAAAGGCAGAAGCACGGCAAACGTTTCACCAACAGGGCAGGTGAAAAGCCGCCAAATGATTTTAGAGACATACCGATTTGTCCCACGAACAAAGAAATCACAACTCAAGAGCGGCCTTTCCTACGTAAGAACATTTCGAAGGGAAGATACGAGAATGCAGAACACTATCTTGATGTGCAGTTCAGGCTGCTTCGAGCTGACTTTCTTGAGCCGTTAAGGGAAGGCATACACGAAATTGTGCAAAACGTACCACGACAACAGCGCAAGCAGCTCATGAAGAACTACCGCAGCGTACGCATCTTCAGCAAAGAATTCACGTGGTCTGGAATAACTCATCAAGTGCAAATCGATGTTACCGGACTGGACACCAGGAGATGGGCCCATTCAAAACGACTGATTTATGGCTCATTCCTTTGTCTTTCAAACGACAATTTCAAGACCATGCTTTTCGCAACGGTGTCTAAACGAGAACCAGAGCTACTGAAGAAGGGAAGAATCGACATTCGTTTCATCGAGGAGCAAGATGTTTTGGGAATCGAAAGCCGCAACTGCGTTTATCAAATGGTTGAGTCGCCCGCCTACTTCGAAGCCTATCGCCACGTTCTTAAAGGGCTCAAGGAACTGGATGAAACAACTTTGCCTTTCAAAAAGTATCTAGTTGAGTGCAGTGCAGAGGTCGATCCACCAGAATATCTACGACGCGATGACACCGAGGAGCCGGTGTGCTACGATCTCAGCAAGGCTCTTCATGATGGGGATGCCTCAATTGCAAACGCCACAGCAGTACCTGTTCTGCAGACTGGAGCCTGGCCCTCGGTTAAGGCGCTTCCACTGAACAGCTCCCAACTCGAAGCCTTAAGAACTGCAGTCACCACTGAATTTTCTGTTATCCAAGGTCCTCCAGGAACAGGAAAGACCTACGTTGGAGCCAAAATTGTAAGATGCTTACTTGAGAACCGAACAGCTTGGGATCCTCAGCACAACTCACCGATGCTGATGGTCTGCTACACAAACCACGCGCTAGATCAGTTTTTGGAAAAGGTGTTGGAATTCCTGCCTAGTCGTCAAATTATACGTGTTGGTGGACGAAGCAAAAGCGAGAAACTAGAAGCCTGCAACCTGAAGAAGTTTACTTACCGATACAGGTTATATGAAAAACGCGATGAAGTCAACCACAAGATGCAAGAAAATGACGCAGAAATGCAAACCTGGAAGTTGTATCTTGCAAAGGCAGACAAACAGCTCTTGGAGTTCAACGATTTGGAAGAGTTGCTGCGTTCCGTACACGCAGACCAGCTGTATAATACCACGTTCCCACCTAACGTGGTAAGTGAGTGTCGAACCCCAGGTAACACCTTCAAATTGTGGCTGTGCGACAACCAGCTGTTGAACTCTTGTAACCAAAGTACGAAGACGAAAACAGAAGTACACACTGAAAGAAGTGCAGATGGATCAATCCTGGAAGATGTAGGTGCCTCGTATGACGCAAGGGCACCACAGGATGTTGATGAAAACAACACCCACAAAAAAATACAATCTGTAACACGAGATCCTTCTACGACGTTGGAGGTAAAGAACGAGGCACCCAAAAAACTTCTTGAACAGAAGGAAGACTTCGTGCAGCAGCAACAGTCTAAAGACAACTATCATGACTTAACGTCACCAAGCAGCTCGTCAGTTCAAGAAAGCAACAGCTCCCTAGAGAATCAGCCGTCCTCCCATCCTTACAGAGCCAGTCCTGATGTAGAAAACGAATTGGATTCCAAACCTTTGGATACCATTAAAGGAACTGAGAGCCCTCAAACGGAAAAAGAACTCGGTGGTGAAAGAGTTGATGACGTATGTGAACATGATGAAGAGACCATCGCCGTAGAAAGGGAGGCTGATTTGATACAACATCAAAGATGCATACAAGGTGATGAAGATCTGCTACTGCCGATATCACAACAAACGGATGACTTAATCAGTCAGCAACAACACCAATCGGAGATAAACGAGATAGACGATGGAGGCTGGACAACTGTGACTCGCAAGAAGAAAGGCAATGCATTTTTCTGGCAGAAAAAGGCAGGTGAAAATTCCAAAGAGGAAACCAAAGATGACCAAAGAGACAAAACAATATCATCAGCAAAGAAGAAGAAGAAAAACAAAAAGAAAAACAAAAACTTCCAAATCAAAATCACTGGAGATATCTCTTCTTTGGAAAAAGCACTGAAAAATGCAGAAATGATGACCATTGATGAGGTTATAGGTGTTGACAACATTTGGAATTTATCGGGTTCGGATCGACTGCGCTTGTACCTCTTCTGGGTTGAGAGCTACCGCGAACGCTACAGAGTAGAAATTCATAGAGCTGAACAGGAATATGAACAGCTTTGTGAAGAGCTACAAGGAGTGATATCTGAAGAAGAGGAGGAAGTCATACGTCGGGCTGCTGTTGTTGGGATGACAACCAGCGGTGCAGCTAGATACCACTCAATGCTTCAAAGGGTAGCTCCCAGAATCGTTGTAATCGAAGAAGCTGCCGAGGTAATGGAAGCCCACATTATCACATCTCTTTCGCACAACACAAAGCACACTATTCTCATCGGAGACCACAAACAACTCCGCCCAAAAGCAACGGTGCGCGAGTTAGCTCAAAAGTACAACCTGGAGGTATCACTTTTTGAGCGAATGGTGATAAACAGTATGGATTGCAAACGCTTATCCATACAACATCGCATGCGTCCCGAGATTGCCGCCCTGACTAAAAGAATCTACGATCACGAAATTATAGACCACGAATCAGTTTGCCATTTTCCAGACATATCTGGCGTTTGTCACAATATGTTCTTTATTGATCATTGCCACCCCGACACCCTGATAGGTGGTCTGCAGAGCTATTCTAATCATCACGAAGCCGAGTTCTTAGTAGCCCTTTGCAGCTACCTTCTACGTCAAGGATTCGAACGAAACCAAATCACGGTTCTGACTATGTATACCGGTCAGTTGCTGCTTCTTCAAGAGAAGATGCCAAGACGAAGATTTGAGGGGGTGAAGGTTTGTGCAGTTGACAACTTTCAAGGTGAAGAAAATGACATAATTCTTCTGTCCTTGGTGAGAAGCAATTCAGAAGGACGCATTGGTTTCCTGGGTGAGTCCAACAGAATTTGCGTTGCATTGTCACGAGCCCGCAAAGGATTCTACTGCATTGGAAACTTCAGCCTATTGAGAAGCCAATGCAAGCTGTGGAAGGAGATATGTGATGATTTAAAAGCAAAGGACGTCATCGCTGACAGTCTACAACTTGTTTGCAAGACACATGAGAATGTCACTAGTGTAAGAAAGGCAAGTGAGTTCAGTACGTCGGGGGGATGCAACATGCCTTGTGGAGTTCGCCTTGAATGTGGTCATGCTTGTGATAAACAATGCCATCCTTCAAACCACCTGAAGGGTGCATGCACTAAAATGTGTTTTAATAGATGTCCCAATGAACACCAATGCCAAAGGAGTTGTCATTTTCCTCGCGACTGCCCCAAATGCGTTATCAAAATGACAAAGAAAGTCCCCCAATGTGGACACGATCAACAAATTCTATGTCATGTTGATCCTGCAGAGTTTTCCTGCCAAGTTAACTGCATAAAAACTCTTCCTTGTGGACACGAGAAAAGTTTGCAGTGTTACAAAGATCCCATGGTTTATAATCAGTGCAACAGAAACTGCACCAGACTTCTGAACTGTGGCCATCCATGTTCAAAGAAATGTAGAGAGGAATGTCAATGTAACACTAAAATTGAAGTCCCATTGCCATGTGAGCATACTAAACGAATCTTGTGTCGGGAGAAAAACGACCCAATTCAGTGCATCGAGAAGTGCAACAGAAAATTGGACTGTGGACACGAATGTCTCGGAATGTGCCATGAGGACTGTAGAATGAAGCAATGTGAAATTGGCGTCATCAAGGTTCTTCCATGTGACCATCAACAAATTGTTCCATGCTGCCAAGACCCACAAACTGCTTTCTGTAACTCATCCTGTCCAAGACAACTGGAATGCGGTCACAAGTGTTTATCTGTATGTGGCCGTTTGTGCAGTGAAGTTCAGTGTAAAGAATTGTGTCAGGGGAAGTGTGAGCGAGGTCATCCATGTCAGAGGCGCTGCCACTTTGGCTCATCATGTGGGGATTGCATGGTAGAGGTTAAAGTGACAATTCGGGCATGTGGACACAGCATTAAGATTCCTTGTTACGTTGATCCAGCCACACGGACGTGCAAACAGCCATGCGAGAGAGAAAGAGAATGTGGTCACCCTTGTGAAGAAATCTGCAGTGCGAAATGCGAAGTCCGGCCGTGCAAGGTACCTGTTCCCCGAACTCTACCGTGTGATCATGTTGTAACTTTGGAGTGTCACAAGAATTTCGAGAAGTTTATTTGCAACAAAGTAGTTGAGGTCCTTCTACCATGTGGACATACAACGTCCTTGAAATGCCATGTTGCAAAGGCTGGATTAGAAAACGTCTCGTGCAAGGAGAAAGTTGAGAAAGAGTTGCTTTGTAAACACAAACTTATTCTTCCATGCTACAAAAAACCTGAAGACTCTCTCTGCAGAAAGAAAGTCGAAGTTGAACTGCCATGTGGGCATTTGAAGCAGGTTCTCTGCTCCGTCAAAACAGCAGGTCTACCCAATGTTTCTTGCACGGTGAAGGTACCACAGACATTACCATGCGGTCACGAGGCAACTCTTCCTTGTCATATAAAACCTGAGGAACACTGTTGTGAGAAGACGATAACAATCGCACTCTCTTGTGGACACGAAAAGCTCACAACGTGTTCCAGCAAGCGAGACGAGCTGCAAGGTGGGGTTTGCGGAACAGTTGTGAGAAGGAAACTTCCTTGTGGTCACATGAAAGAAATGAAGTGTTCCGACAAGCCTGGTGAAGTATTTTGTGATGCTCCTTGTGAACGTATTGTTCAATGTGGACACCTATGTCCTAACAAATGCGGGGATGACTGCGCTAACTTCAATTGTGCTGTTGAAGTTAAAAAGGACTTGAGTTGTGGATACCACAAGGTCAATTGTCTTTGTTCAGAAGACGTGTCTCAGCTTATTTGTTCTAACCAATGTAAGAGGAAGTTGACGTGCGGTCACCAATGTCCCGGAAAATGCTCCGAGGAGTGTATCCAGCACATGTGCCAAACGATGGTGGTGAAGCATCTCAGCTGTGCAGGAAACCACTCTCTTAAAATGTTTTGCAGTGGTGATCCCAACAGTGTAGCATGCCAGGACCGCTGTACCAGGAATCTCGATTGTGATCACCCGTGTCCAGGGCTTTGTAGTCAGCCTTGTGAAAGTATCAAATGCAGGCGTGGGGTAGAGAAAAAATACCCTTGTGGTCACAGAGAGCATCTTCAGTGCTATCAAAGAAAAACTGCTACTTGCAAGGCACCTTGTCGACGTCGAGAGAGATGCAAACATATGTGTAAGGGTGTATGCGGTGAACCTTGTTCTAATTATCCCTGCGATGTAGCCGTGGGTAAAACTCTTTCATGTGGTCACAAGATTATGATGCCTTGCAGCTATTCTGTTGACGAAGTACAATGCCCTGCTCCATGTGGAGTAAAGCTGCCATGCGGTCACAAGTGTTCTGGAACATGCAATGACTGTCAGCAAAGGGGTTCACATGAGATGTGCCAACACCCATGCAGCCGACCTCTCGTTTGTTCCCACCGTTGTGAAGCGACATGCAGAACGCCCTGCCCACCTTGTACCAGAAAATGTGGTAGACGTTGCCCTCATGGAAAATGCACTCGACGCTGTTTTCAACCGTGTTATCCATGCAACAAACCGTGTACCTGGAGTTGTCCTCATTACCAATGCAATAATCTTTGCGGAGAAGAGTGTGATCGCCCTCAGTGTAATGCCCCCTGCCCCAAGAAGCTCGCTTGCCGCCACCCATGTATTGGTTTGTGTGGAGAGAACTGTCCTACGGTGTGTGCCATTTGTCATGCTAAAAAGTTTTCTTCTATGTTAGGTGGTTCACGGGCTAAGACGACAGAAGTTTCAAGATTTCTCCAGCTTTTTGACTGTGGTCACATCGTGAAAGTCGAAGAGATGGATACATGGATGCTTCGCGAACTGGATAGTGAGGTTCAACTCATTCAATGTCCCAGGTGCTCAACAACGATTACATTCAGCTATCGCTATGGAAATCTGATCAAGAGGACACTGAAGAACATTGAAAACGTAAAAACACAACTACACGAACTTGGAAACGAAACTGCCAATTCCGCCAGTGGTCTTGTAAAACAGCTGCGTCCCTTTTCAGGAGGTATTCGAACCTTGGTGCAGAAACTCTCAAGTCCTTTTTCCATGACGTTGGATAAGGTGAATCCCCCCAGTTATCCTTTACTGTTTACCCTTAAAAATCATTTTCTTATTATGCACCAGATTGAGAAAGCACATCACAGTTTGAAGAAAGTGGTAGAACATCAAGGAAGTTCAAAATGGCAACTGGAGATGAAGCAGCACTCAGACACTATCAAAGATGCTTTGGAAAAGATCACAGAGTACCTCGAGAAGCCTCAACTGGATTTGAGAACTCTTGATCAAGTGCACGAACACACAAGAAAGTTTTCCCTTTTCGCTTCGATTTTGGAAGCCCAAAGCGAAGCCATTAAGCATCAAAGGTCATTTTCTAGCATTGCAGAAACACGCTTGAAAATGGCTCGCAACGGATTTAATTTGTTTCTTCAAGGGAAGAACGAAGCTTTACATATTGACTGGCTGGAAAGAATTGTGGATTCATTAAGAAAGGAAGTTGGCCTCGCAGCCCTTCCACCCGAGGAACTCAAAGACTTTGAGAACTTTCCAGGTTTTAACAAAGGCGTGTGGAAATTATGCGACCACCGTCAAGTGTACTTCACCAGATCGATAGTGCGTGATGGACAAGATCTTTCTGTGTTAAGGAACGGGTGTGGACGATGTGTTGAGATGGAGGGCAGTGACTGAGAAATGTGGAAGATGGGCAGGAATCGCCAATAAGTAAACGAAGTGCGGTCGTAGAGTCATCTAGTGCGTCAGACTTGTAAGAAGGATAATGGTTCAAGCCTTGGTTGCAGCCCTCGTGAAGTCTTTGAAGAGAGTAGAGTCGGAGTAGGAGTAGAGCCGAATTGTTGTGCGACGGCCTTAAAAAATACCAGGTCGCTTCATCTTACGGAACTGGAGATAAGCCCCTTCCAGACGATACCCTAGCTAGCATCGCGGACATTTTTTATCCTATGGTAAACACGGAATAAAAAAACGATCTAGGAAACTAATAAAAATCCAACAACAAACTAGAGAAAATGCATCCACAGAACTCGACATTGAGGTGCACGCTCCAAGAATGATTGTTCCGGCGAGATTTAACAACTCCAACTGAGCGAAGACGCATACGAATGCATTTGGTCTGGAAATATGAAGGCACAAAACGCACTGAATCAAGTGATGTTTATCAAAACTGAAACAGAGAAAATAACCCGAGTGTCAAACCTAGAAAGGGAAGGGAGAAGAGAAATTCGAGTGTAAAGAGCACGCCTTTCCCCTCGCTTTGCCCACAACTAAATTCTCTTTCTCTCTCACTTTTCTCTGGAATGTCACGCAGGCTGCAGCAAAAAAAAAAAAGTAAGTCAGCAGCATGTCGTAACAGGAAAGAATTTATTAAATCTCAGGAAACGAACGATCATAGGATAAATCATTAATGAGTTTGATGTTTCAAAGGATCCAACTGAGTTTCAAGTCAATTCTCGCTTTTTCTAAAAATTAAACCACTCCTAGCTTTAGTTGCTTTCAACTAGAAGGAGAAACGAGTGCAGTTATTCTGATACGTACAGGTGAAATAGAATTCAGCAGAATAAATTCTTTCAGTATTTTCGATAGCCTTTTTTTCTAAGTCTGATTAACAAACAGTACCTGGAGGTGATTACTACCAATAAACACTATGTAATATAACTAGCAATGATAATAGATTGACGAAGAGCGTATGAAAGGTTTATCAGGCGGCTGGTGTAGAAGGTCCAGACCTGATTCCTACAAACAGTTCATGGATTCTTACAAATAGTACATGGATGTGATTACTGCCTATAAACACTACGTAGTATAATTAGCAATGATAATAGATTGAAGAAGAGCGTATGAAACGTCTGCCAGTAGCTCGTGTAGCAGGTCCAGACCTGATTCTGACAAATTAATCTTATTAATTGTTAGCTACAATCTTCGACAGGAGTGTTGGCCGTTGGGACACTTGCACATTTTGTAGGTAGAAAAGAATAATTCTTTGAAAGAACCCCCTCCTTTTCCCCTCTCCTCCCCCTTTTCACAAGGCTGTTTTCGTCTGCAGTGGAATTTTTCTGGATCATCATTGTTTAAGGGGAGAGGGGGTTCAGTTTCTAGCAAAGCTGAGGCCAAACTGTTTTGAATAAGTATAATAAGCATAACAGAAAGGTGTCCCAAGGACTCCTGTCTATGAATTTTAATGCAAGTTATATCGCTTGAAGCTTTAGTACAACAAACAGTTAACCACTGTGTGTATTGTAGCCATTTGTTATTGTTATTATTCTTGAAATATAATTAAAACAAACGAAGTAGGTAGGTAGCGAGGTATAATGTGGGTAAAATCCATATTCAGGACACAAACCTGGTTTCTCAAGGAAAAAAAGGCCTAAACGTGGCAAATCTGTCATACTTCAGTGCTTGAAACAACTGGTAAATATTTCTATTATTCCACTGTTGTGTCATTTTACCGTGTAAGGGCAAGAGAACGCACAAAATATGCCAGCGTATTACACTGTAAAATCCTGCTTTGACCGGTTTTTGCTGAAGGAGGACGAAGCGGAAGCAAATAAAGTGGAATGATACATCTCTTATGCGGTGTTTAAGGTCGATAATACACGCGGACATTTTACTCATTGCTCGCATTTTCCCTTGCCCCTGCGGTGCTTGGAATTTAAATCCTACGCAACTCGTAAAACGTCCGCGCGTATTATCTTCCAAAACACCGATTAAGCTGTATATTTCATGCATTGCCTGATGTGTTGTCTGAACACAAAATTTGTATTTGCCGTTCTTCCAAAAGTGTAAGGGTGCATGACTTTTAAAACATTCAGTTTTTTCAACTAAATAAGACCTTGCTATATTTTAACGGATCTTAACTAATTAAACAGAAAGCAAGTTGGCATAAAAGAATTTCACGTCGAATCAGGACTTTTTGCTTAGTCACTTTCACTTCCTGATGGGTTGCCGTCCATTTGTTAAGCACAGGCCTACAAAAACAAATCACTGTTACTAGGGTACTACGCGAACACACAAATACGACGACAACAGCAACGAGCACAAGATGTGGTCAGAACATAAAGCAAAGGACCACTGCTCATATGGTTAGCCACTGTTACCTTGTAGCTTCTTCTTCCTCACGACAAAACAAAATTAGTTCTCTGTACTGACCAATCATATATTGGTTCTTTGTTTTGCTTCACTGAACCTAAACCTATCCTGCGCTCTCAACTCCTCGGCATGAAAGCTGACCACAGTTTGCTCAAAATACCCGCTTGCCTGTCAAGAATAGCAAGGGCGATAAATGTTTTAGCAAATTTTTTCGTAAGCCATCAGTAAGCTGGTAGAACGTTTTACGAACCACTTTTTTCTTTGGCAATAGTACAGCAAGAGTAGCCACATAATTTATGAAAAATTGACCTACCTATGGCATGAAATTTTCGCGGGAGTTTAATATCGCGCATTGCCGACTTTTTGTGTTTCGCGGGAACAAATTGGCCGTTTTTATGCTAGAGACGTTATTATCGTCTAAGACGTTATTATCGTCTCGAGACGATATTAACGTCTAGTATAAAAACGGAATATAAGTCAGACGACTTTATCGTCTGACGATATTAACGTCTTCTGTTAAGTGCGACTAAACGTCGAACTTAACAGACGACTTTAACGTCTGAGACGTTAAAGTCGTCTAGTATAAAAACGAGACGACCTTATCTGGGACCAATTTAGCCCTAAAGCGCTTTATCGTTCCAATTTAGTTAGCCGTTTCTCCACCACGAAGAATCCCTCCGTTCATCTCACTTCTTTCCTTCCTTTCTCTCTTGTTGGCCACGACGCACAAGCTAAGTGCTTCTTCCAAAAACCGCTTTCTTGACTGATTTAGCCTTTTTAAAAAACATTTGCGTTTCCATGCCTTTTACTTTTCGACGACGTCGAGAAACAAGCCTTCAGAAGCTGCGAAGCAGTTAAGCAAAGTCTCCGCCACGTTTACATGCAGATGGATCTGTTGTTTTGCACACTTTCTTTGATTTGCCGCCGAGTTTAGTCACGTCTAGTGTCTTCCAAGAATAGAACCCACTCCTTTTCTAAGAAAATCTTGGGTTTTTTCTACTTGTTCGTCTACTTTAATACGTCCCGTTTTTATACCAGACGACATTAACGTCTGAGACGTTAAATACGTCTAGACGACTTTAACGTCTCTAGCATAAAAACGGCCATTTTCGCGAATTTTCGAATAGAACGACCCATTGATAACCAGATTTGGAGGTGAAGTCATTGTCTCAAAGCACGGTCTAAGTTAGAGTTCGTTTAAATAACCAGCTTATAATGTTCGACACGAAGGGATCTGCCTTGGTAGCCAGGCATGCCTTGGAAGTGTCAGCAGTGTTACGGTGATCTCTGCAAGTGTTTTGAATTTCTGCGATTGTTTTGTGATTTCTGCAAGGGGTGTCAATTCTTGCAAGTGTTTTCAATTTCTGTGAGAGCTTTGTCCCTGTGAGCCACCGTACCTTCTATGGTTGTTATCAAATTTACCTAGGGAATGCAGAGACTATTCGTTGTGTTGCGATTGTAAACAGTAGGGTCCTAATATCTTTTTCCCAGTCAACTCAACTGAAATTCAGTAACCAAAGTGCATGAGGTAAATTATCGGGGATGATTTTTCAAATTTTTGCGAATCGATGGAAGATCCGCGAAACTCGCGAAAATTAGATCCCGCGAAAATTTCATGCCACACGGTATGCAAATTAGCCTGTGTCTCAGCACTGAAACATTTTATTCATTACACATAAAGGCATGTCGTGGCTCTAAAATCACTCCTGATTAGGATAACATCGACCGTTATTTAAAACGTTTCACTCGAGATTTGTTCGACATTCTAGCATGGAAGTAGTACATGAAGTTGGCTGAAAACCATTCAATTTGTGATTACTTTATTTCATTTCATGTGCGTGACAAAAATTTCAAAGGACGCAAAACCCGGAAATCGTGACATTTTTGACTGACAACAAGGAAACAGTCTAGTCACGTTATGCTTATAAAGAGGTTATTTCCACACACTGTGCTTGTGTTTAATATCGGTATTCGAGATTCCCTATTTTTGTGTAGTATTCAAAACTCATGGCCCAAGGACAGACTCTCCCCATAGTTGTGGATAACGGTTCTCGCACGTGTAAGGCTGGTTTTGCCGGGGAAGATGCTCCTCATGTTATTTTTCCCTCCATCGCTGATAACGCAAATCGTCATGATGCGACGACTGGCATCAGTGATAACTCTTGTTACGTCGAGGATGACGCCGCGGCTAAAAGACGTATTCTGGAATTTCGATATCCAATCGAAAACGGCATCGTATCAAACTGGGATGACATGGAAAAGGTCAGTGGTCCAGCTGAAAATAACCTACGTTCACTGAACTCTTGTTGACGACAACTTTTACTTTCCATTACACTGCAGATCTGGAATCATATTTTCCGCAACCAACTCCGTGTAGATACCAAGGAACACTCCATGCTGTTGACGGAGTCGCCTTTGAATCCAAAACCAAACAGAGAAAAGACGACCGAGGTAACAAAGTCCGTCTTTTCTCTTTTCCTTTTTATTTTTCTGGATCTGTCTAACTCGATCGATCAACACAATCTACACGGTTAGTTATCCGGAACGTTTCTGACTTGCCGTTTTAGTTTGAGGAGATTAAGCCTTTTCATTCCAACGAGCTCGAATATACCATAAACAGAGAAAAATAATGCTCAATCATGGCGTAATATTGCTTAGTGTATGTGTTTTAAACGCGGTGATACGACTCAAATCCCGCTCAGCTAGATACAACCGGTATCCGCTTCAGCTAAAATGTTGGCAGTTCGTCGATTTTGAGATCAAGAAGAGGCGGCGACCCTCCCATCACTTAAAAATATTAAAAGAGTTGAGCCAATGAATGGACTTTCCTACAGCCACAACTAACCGCAAAAAAACAAAGGTGATCTCTCTTTCACGTAGCCTCCAACGCAGACAATCTTTGGGCCGTCACGCGCTCCTAACAAGGAGGGGGAAGAGTGGATTGCGTGACGAGCCCTATGAACGTCTGTGTTGGAGGCTATCTTTTGCGTCATCCTATTGGTTAAACTCGAACTCCCTGCTTTTAGACCTTGGTTTGAATTACAAATCCGCGCGCACGATCCATTTGCAGCCAGGAGCCCACGATGGGCTCCTGTTGCAGCTCATTATGTCTCCAGGTTGGGCCTCTGCTTTGGATGTAGGTGAAATTATACTGACAAAGAGGACGGTGGATCTTGACTTAATACGCCCACCTCGTTACGCTCACCTCTTTCATACGCGTTATTATTTTTCCAGGATACTGAATTTGACATAGTTTAAACGGGCGGTTTAACAAAGGAGGTTTTAAAGTAACACCTCTTGGTTGAAAATCGCATTGTGCTAATTTTGAAAGTACGCTTGCTACTCCGCCCCTCCAATTACCGCGCAAGCTGATGTCAAATACTATTGTTTTTCTTAGCGCGGTCTCAAAACTTTTTTAAAACTTGCTTTAATTCAGTTATAGTAGAAAGTATTGTAAGTCATGTTTTTTAAAACTTGAGATTGTAAACTGGCTTTAAGTCAGTTATGGTAGAAAATATTGTAAGTTATCGTCAAGAAAGTTTAGTTTTTAAAATTTATCGATACAAACTAGCGTTGTAGGTTCTCTTTTATTTGAAAAGAAAAAAACTGCCTCAATATTTTTATTTTGCCTCTTTAACAGCTCCAAAAACAATTTTGCCAATTTTACTCAATAGAACGCTTGTTTTCAGGGGGGTCCAAATCCGCGAGAGGGGGTCCATGTCCGCTAGCGGATCTGGACAGGGGGGGGTCCAAATCCGCGGGGGGTCCAAATCCGCTGTGACACCGGTCCACTTTTCTGATCCCAGGAGTGTCCGTAATAACAGCTGCGACTGTAATCCCAAAAAGTATGATAGAAATGAGCGTTTCGTATCATTTCCTTTACAATTTTAGCTTAATTTCTAATATTCTTTTTAACAGATTATGTTCGAGACGTTTATAGTGCCAGCAATGTATATTGCAAGGCAGGCAGTGTTGTCGCTCTACTCTTCCGGTCGCAAAACTGGGCTTGTTTTTGACAGTGGGGATGGTGTTAGTTACGCAGTTCCCATAGATGATGGTTACGCTCTCACCCATGCCATCCTCCGCCTCGAACTTGGTGGAAGACATGTGACAGAGTACCTCATAAAACTTCTGATGGAGCGGGACTACTCATTCAACACTGCATTTGAGCTCGAAATAGCACGCGAGATCAAGGAAAAACTGTGCTACGTTGCTCAGGACTTCGAGCAAGAAATGATTATCGCTGGCTCTAGCACGAACATAAACCAAAGCTATCAACTCCCTGATGGCCGGTGTGTTGTTGTTGGTAACGAGAGATTCCGTGCTCCAGAGTGTCTGTTTAAAACTTCCTTCACTGGTAAGGCTGATACTGAAGGGATGCACCAGGCCATTTACAACTCTGTCATGAACTGCAGAGATTGTGAGGTGTATGCAGACTTATTCCGAAACGTGGTTCTGACGGGCGGCTCCACCTTGTTCTCAGGAATAGAGGAAAGATTGACAAAAGAAATACAATCTCTCTGGAAACATTCCAAAGTGAAAATCATTGCCCCTGCTGAACGCAAGCTATCTGCATGGATTGGCGGATCAATCCTAGCCTCGCTATCAACCTTTCCAGTCATGTGTATTTCCAAAGAAGAATACAACGATCATGGTCCTTCCATTGTTAATCGCAAATGCTTATGAACGCAGTCCGCTTATTGCAGCGTAAAGCTCAACAGTGTGATTACTCTCAGTTTATTCGTATACTTTAGTGAGTTCGTTTATGCCATCAAAATTAAAGGATAGCTTCGATAAAAAACCAGCTCAAGAAAGCGGCTTGCGGCCATAAATTACCTTGGGTACATGAGGTTCCTCTCGCATACTTTCGTGGAGGTTCCTCTCGCGTGCTTTCGTGGAGCAGTCGATCAACAAGCGGCCGCCTTAAAGAAATATGAGACATTAAGTTTGTGCGTGGTCACGTGCGCGAGAAACGCCTTTAGTACCCTGGGTATGCCTTGAAGAGGCTTCATGAAACTGAAAGCTATCTGGATAGTTAATTTCACGAAGGTATGCTACGGAAGTATACACTTTGCTCTTCCCACTGTAAAGTTTCTTATCGAGATTGACAATAGAATTAACGTACAATTTCTGACCACCAGCAGGCCTCGAAATTAAATTATTTTCCCCGGTTGCCAGTTGGTCTCCTAGGTCCAAAATTGTAGGAGTAAATTGGGCCTAACAAGGAGCAGAAGATGTATTTATTATGAAAATGAGCCAAAGTCGAAGGAGCAAATTTGCTCCCAAGTTATTTTTTTAGGAGCAAATGTCCTCGAACCAGTCGCAAATTGCACATTTGCGACCGTAAATTTCGAGCCCTGACCAGAAGCCTATCTCTCAGTACAGACATTTGGATTTATCAACTGAGTTGATATAAACGTAATTTGTCCACTGTGAAGGAATTAAAAAGCTGACGTTTTGAGCGTGAGCCCTTTTGTCAAAACGAAACCAAATTTGTTCCGACGAAGGGCGGACACTCGAAATGTCAGCTTTTAAATTTCTTTACGGTGGCCAATTTACCTTATCAACTGAGTTGGTAAATCCACATTTTTGTGTTTCACTTCCTCACCGAAGCAACACCACAGTTTCCTTTGAACTAATTCCTTTTATCTCGCAGTGAATTATGATTAACTGATAATCTCATTGTGTACGTCGGTAACAATACTTTCGCTTGTAACAGTGGCATTTACTACCAAGAAGTGACTGAAATATGTTTACTAATGACTAGCATTTTTTCTTTTAAGTGTGTTGATAAACACTACACACTGTGTACTGGATTAAACAGGAAAACCTGCTTGAAGCTTTGAAATAACTTTTCTTTTATTATCTAACCTTTTGTCGGGGACTCGCTTGCTTCAATGCATACATGCATTAGCCTTTAAAAAGGCGAATAGTTTTGGAGCAATCGTTGTTTCGGATTCGTTTCGAAAGTGTAACCCGGCATTGGATGATGTGTAAACGTAGTCTTACGCAAATAAGGACAAGGATCAGCATATTCGCCCAAAAATTCAAGTCTTAAATTCGTGAAACGAGTTCCATGAAGTATTCATCGTTCCTCCAAGGCTTCATTTGGACAGAATGAATACAAAAAGGTTTTTCTTTGTTTTTTTTTAATTTCCCAGAAAAATCCAAGGTTGTAACGAGGTATGTTTTTTCAATGCTTATCTTTCGATTTCTGATTCTTGATTCCAAAAGCGTGACCAATTTTGGTTCCTGATTCTACAAATATGGTAGAGCCTGATCCCTGTTCCCTAAAAAAACTACTGATCCCGATCCCATGGTCTGTGATCCCTGATCCCAGGGCTGTAATCCCAGTTCCCACCCTTCTGATCCCTGATCCCACCCCTTTGATCCCCAATCCCATATACCTCGTTACGACCCTGAAAATTGGTGATCAATCAACTGTCGCGTTGGTATATTTCCCATTCTGGTAATGTAACCAGTCAATAAAAAATCCTGTTATACACTTCAGCGATCCCAGCTAACAACCTTCTCCGACAAATAAGAAGAAAAGCCTAACCAATCGTAGCTTGCTTCTCTCGCCCTTAGCACAGGCTGCAGGCACTTCATGTGGTTCTGTTTAGTTCATTGCGCAGCCTTGTCCCTAGGCCTTTACGCACTTATTGAGTGACAGCGTGAGGCTTGGGGTTGAACATCCTAGGCGAATCTTCTAGTTGAGCTCCATGGGTGATGTCACATCCGCCGAGGACAACTGGGAACGAGGCTGTTCATCGCGTAAACGATGTTTGTTGCCACTGACCAGTTGTAATTTTTTGCCATTTTGGCTTAAGAAATCCAGTCATTACCCCTGATTAACAGAGTCGATTTCCAAGTACTTTTGGCCTGTTAAGGTTATTCTTTCTTGATATCAGGGTGCTCTTCTGTTGAGGATGCACTGTTAAAGTGAATCAGAATCAGGCCTGTGAGGATCAGAGATGTGCCTAACCACCACCTCATGGATAACATCTCACCAAACAGCACACAACCCAGGACAGCCTGCAAGAAAAGACAGTTCTTATAATGTGTAGCTTCCAGAAGAAAATGAAACAACACACGATAAAAGAATATAGGCACTCCTTAATGAAACAGGAGGAGGAGACAGTGGACGAGAAGGAGAAGGAGGGGGAGGCGGAGGAGGAGGAAGAGGAAGAGGAAGAGGAAGAGGAAGAGGAGGAGGAGGAGGAGGAGGAGGAGGAGGAGGAGGAGTGGTGGTCTAGTGGTTACCATGTTGCATTTTCGATCAGAAGATAGGAGGGTTGGTGGTTCAAGGCTGGCCTTTGCATGGTGTTGTATCATTTCCTAAGACTGGAAACTGTGTCTGGCTTTAGGTGCATGAATAAAAGGTAGTGGTGGTGGGGAGGGGGGGGGAGGGTTGTAACCCTGTAATGGACTAGCATCCCATCCTTTACCAGCTCAGAAAAGACAAAATGTTTTAAAAATCATATTTTAAGACAGTGAAAATTTTTAAGATTGTGTCTCCTCCTGGTGATTAACAGAACACATATCTACATAGTTCTACTTTTGTTGCATATTTCCACCACCTTCCTTTCTTCACGAGTCATTAAAAACCTTGGACATGCATGGAAAATGGCTAGTAAAATTACAGCACATTACAGCCACCTCAAACAGGGAAAAATCCAGACAGGCTACAGTGCTTTCAATAAGCACCGACAACCGACGAAAATTAGCTCAACGAATTCAGCTACTATTTTCTCTACATTGAAGTAACCTTGTTGATACGGTCGGCTACTCTACTCAAAACAGCTGCTTACTTCAAATTTTATTGAAACCCCTGAGGCAAGTTAGCAAAGATCAGCAAAATCTCTGCAAATAGGAGAGCAATATTTCAAGACCAGGTGATCTCTGGACTGCATGCCTTGTAAAAAGGTTTCTTTTGTGCCCTTGAGTTTTTTTTATTTGCCTTGTAAAAAATGCAATTACCAGCACAGTAGAAGGGTTTATTCCGGAATGTGGAATTGAGGGATAAATATAAACACAAAAACTGTATCATAAACTTTCAAAATTTTTAAGTTTTGTATGAGAAGTTTAAATATCTTGGGCCATGTTTTCTGAAAATTGGTGCTCTAGTGAAGAGGGCCCACTGGGTGGGGGATGGGGCAGTTTTTAGAGACATCTTCTTAGAAGGTGTGAGTTTAATGGAGATGTGAAGTTTAGCCACAGTAGACCCACCTGCCATATAGCAGCTTAGTGCCTAAGAAGCACCAGTTGTAATGTATTTAGCTTTTTTTTAGGAATCTTGCAGAATCATGAAAACTGTTCCTCCAGCTGAAGAGGGGCCATTTTCAGAAAAACTGGATATAATGTATATCTGGGGCAACTGGATTTTTCTTTTTTTGGACTTTGAAGTGACATCAAGAAATGTATAGAGCTCAGCCTAATTGGTAGCTGGGATTTGGCTCAAGGTCTGTACAAAACTTGATTTTGGGCTTGTCATTGTTCTGTTGACAAACCTAGGTTATAGCTATGAACGTCATGTTTTCAAATCCAAAATTAACAAAAAAATAAACACCCATCATGACCAAATACCTCCCTTGAAAAAATACCCCCTCTAAAGTAAATACACTACGTGAAAAAACTTACCGTGCAGATAAAATTTGAACCTGTATTGGTGACAGTTGCTGTAGCTGAAGATGAGGATCCTCTCAGAGACTTCACAAACAATGTCCACATTAAGGCATTGAAAAAGAACACCAGCAGAAAGGATGACACTCTTCCTACAATAACAACCTGAAATTAAAAACAAGCCATTTTAAGAATTGACACAGCAGCTGAAAGTGCAGTAACACAACTATTGATGTGAAACTAGTTAGGGGGACCACGGCAGATCTGGGGCATTTCATTTAATTTTCCATCCCCACTTGCAAAACATTTGCCTGTCAAATCCATGGCCAATATGGTTCTGGTAAGCACATGAACTGGAATGGTAAATGCGTGACCAAAATAAGAATATTTGACAAATTTCACAGTCACGTAATTCTTCCCACCTTTTCCAAGCCCCCTCCGCCTTCTCTTTTAGCTCTGGATAGGTGAATAATATGGTTAAAGCCTACTTTACGAATCATATTTACAACTTTACACCATCATTCAGAAAATTCTGATTGCCAATATATTTTAAAACCTGAGAGGAAGGAAATAACAAAGGGCTAACCGTTTGACAGACTGATGAAAGCGTGGAACCATCAAAAACTTTTTGAAGTAAGAAATCGCACCAAAAGATCCTCTGAAGCTCTGGAGACATGGCCAGTTTAGCACAGGTAGACGCGATTGCTGCACAACAACCGGCGCAAATAGCAGAAACAAATCCTATCATCTTAAAGCGTGTTTTTTGAGCGCCAAAGAGCCTACTTCTTCTTCAAACCCCAAATCTAACAGGCATTTCAAAGCGCAGCCGAGAGAGACTGGGGAAAAACTAATCACAGGAAACCCAGGTTGGCAAGAGTTTTCAAGCACTACGCTGAAGTTAATTAAGACGGATTCCGCTCAACGTTCGAGCAATAAGTGCAAAAAATATTTACCAAAAAACTACCCATACCACGGTAACATTTTAAATGCTATTTGAAACATCTCACTCTAGTTCACTTGCCCAAGTGACCCCGCGATGAAATTCTCAAGCATTCTCAACAGACCTGCCAAACTCCAAAACGTGCAAATCTGGAGACCTTGCCAAAAAGCCCAGAAAAACCTGGAGCTTGGGACCTCAAACCTGGAGATTTCCAAAATATGTGTAAAATGAAAATAAAAATGGTAGATTTCTTGTTTCAAGGTATTCTTTACCTTATTTGTGCTACCTATTGTATTCTTTTGCCGCATTTTTTGAAGTCAGTTTCTGTTTCGCTGTCGACGCGAGGCGCCAGTTTGAGTTAACTATTCACAGCTCTAGCTTCCCCAGAGACCTAAGCACACCTATATTGACCTATGGTTTCACGGGAATGAGGTCGGAATTGTACCCAGCTTTCCCTAAAACATTAGATGTGACAAATTTGGCCATTTTCAACACGGTTTTCCAATATTGTTTCATACTACCTGAATTGTTTGGCAATTTCAAGATTTTCTGATTCACCGTGAGATTTGGAGGCCAAATCATGAGACCGTGAGTTGATACCCCAAACCGTGAGTGTCACGGTGAAACCGTGAGAGTTGGCAGGTCTGTCTCAAGAAAATTAATTTCAAATCTCGTAAAAGTATGCTAAAAACGGGCGCCATTTTGTTTTGAACTGACATGAAGCGTCTTTTTAATTGAAATATGGATAACTTCAAATCCAATTTTCTCTCGCGGGGTCAGCTTGGGAGCAAAAGTAACGATAGGTTCTTCTTATCTGTTCTCCAAATGTGACAGTGCTGCAAGTATTTTTTTGGTAACTTAATTTTTGCACTTACTGCTCAAACGTTGAGCGGAAATCGTCTTAAAATGTATATGTGATTTCTATGTGTTCATTACTGGCGGTAGAATATTAAAAGTAACAAAAACAGCCAGCAAAGTCTAAAGAGCATATCAAATATTCTTCCCCTGTTGTTTATTGGCTCTTTTGTAGCCCCCCCCCCCCTCTCCACTAGGATCCAAACTTTTAAAGTTTAGTTTGAAGTTTCAAATTCCCATCGCCCAGGCCAAAAGTGTTGTTCAAATGCCCTATCCTGAGCTCATTTTGGGAACCAAATGTCTCCATCTCTGGGACTTAGTCATTACCTCCTTAGCTGTTACACAAATTTCTTTTAACCATTCTGGCATAGACTTTTTAAGGTGACTTTTATAAGCTTGTGTCTGCTGCTGGTTTCTTGTTTCCTATCTCACTGCAAAGCCTCTGGAGTCCCTTTTTAGCCAATAACATCACGAAAGTGACATTAGTGGCTTATATCTTGAACCTAAAAGAACAGTGCTATACGGTATCTGTCTTCGTTTGTGAGGCTGGGGGTATTCTGTGAGATGTTGAGTGGGGGTGTGCCACTGGGACACTGAAACCCTTCTTATCGGCGGCACATGCCCATACAGCTTATACTATGGGAGTATGACCCCCAAGCTTTGAAGCGTATTGCATTCGTAAGTCTCGATCAACCAGTAACTAAAATTTGCCTCCCCCTCCTTCCTCACGCCCAAAACAAGCACAGATGGTAAGGTACCAGCCTCCGAGGTTCGGCAGTGAGTCAAGTGTCCCGGTATGTCCAGAAGAGGGCAGACATTGATGTTTTGGTTTGTCTCAGCACATTAGGTAAAGGTGAACCTCGTACACTTGACTGGGACCTCAAGATACACTCTCAGTGTATTCATCCACATGCTGTTCCCATCGTGGCTTTGTAGCTCGGATGGTAGAGCAGTGGACTTGTTACCCAGAGGTTATGAGTTCGAATCCCACCTAAGCCACCGACTTTTTTTACTGTTTAGAATTTTTCAGTGTTGCAATTTATCGTTTATTTGACAGTGGCTTTATGCCACATCAGTTTAACTGATGTGTTTTAGAATAGTGTTGGGCAATAAATGGACACTCTAGTGATGTTACTGATGCACTTCCGCAAATTTATTAGTTGTTATTATGACATCTAAAAATGTATCACATGACAAATTACATGTAGCAATTCATTACAAAAGCCTAGCTAACTCATGGAAGCTCGATAAATATCACACAACACATGATCCAAGAAATCCACAATAAAGTACTACATCCATCATGCTTCACTATCTAGAAAGGTACTTCCTGGATAAAAAAGGGGCTGATTAAAGGGACACTTTCACCATTTTTAAGGATAACTTTGAAAAGCTAAAAGACGTATTCTTATCAGAGGAAACCCCAAAACACTGGTTGAGTTTGGTTTTAAACTACGCTTCCAGTTCTCTGAGACTATAATTAAGTGTGTTTGGCAGCGCATTGCTAAGACCGAAACGGATTGCATTTTGAAAACATCAGGCTGATGTTTTCAAGTTTTTCCTTCATTTCTTGAAAAAATCGCCAGAAACTGACTATGGTTTGTTCTTCCTTTGAGAAAATCGTTTGATTCTCTTGATGTCCTAGGAGTATTCTGTGCACAAGAAAATGCATTTAAATTAAATTTCAGCACATTTTTCATCCCAAAACATACAAATCTCCGTGACAGTGTCCCTTTAAAAACATAGTCTAGGACTCCTTGGATGAGGCCCAGACCATGAGGATAACATGACCTGACAATCCTGCTGACCATGATTAAACCCTGGTCTTACACTAATCTATACATAGTCTAGGACTCCTTGGATGAGGCCCAGACCATGAGGATAACATGACCTGACAATCCTGCTGACCATGATTAAACCCTGGTCTTACACTAGTCTATACATAGTCTAGGACTCCTTGGATGAGGCCCAGACCATGAGGATAACATGACCTGACAATCCTGCTGACCATGATTAAACCCTGGTCTTACACTAATCTATAGACAGTCTAGGACTCCTTGGATGAGGCCCAGACCATGAGGATAACATGACCTGACAATCCTGCTGACCATGATTAAACCCTGGTCTTACCAGCCCATCCTTTTTCCAACATGAAATCAAAATAATGAGAGATTTACAAAGTTTCTTTCTAATCAGCTTGAACTTGTGGTTAGAAGACACTAAAACACAGTTTCTAACTTTAGTACAAGCAAATTCATATATATTTGTACAAAAGATTAGAATGCAAAAGAAATATCAAAGATGACATCAAATTATTGAATATATTTAAAGTATGATAATATAATAATATAGTGCATTAAAAATATGATATACATGTAAGCAGTAGGTTTGGACAAATATTTTGATAGGAAATAATAAACACTACAGATACACTACAAATGAGAGATCAAATATTAAAGAGAGCTACATATTATTACATTATCATATTTTGGCAAAACAAAACCGAATATGGTATTATTAATGATAGCAAATAATAAAATTCAAGTTGAAAGTGATAAATCAACTAGTCTATTTATGTCTTTGTTCAACCAATCTTGTGTGATGTCATCAAGATGATTGTCAAAGTCTACAAGACTCTGATAAGCTTTCCCTTCTAAAAGTTCTCCAGTAAGGCTGAGAGTGTCTTCTCCGCCATCAAGCAATCTGTAAACAAACACAATGCACCCATTACATTCGCACCCTGATTGACTATTGATGACTTGCTGCTAGATAAGGTATAGTTTTCAGCATCTTCTGTCTCCAACAGGGTTTATCGTACAATGCTAAATTTTGGCTTGCCCCCATTGGTCGAAATCGATCATGTGATGCGATAGTGTCTCTCCTCAGCGGGCACCTATCAGCGCATAGTGCCCGTTTTTAGCAATTTTTGCTCAAAATTTAGCATTGTACAATAAAAACAATAGAGTCCTTCCGTCTCTGGCCCTATGTATGATAGGTTCCCTTGGAAATTTGATGTTCAAACTTCATATTAGCCCTCGAACTACGTTCTCCGGCTAATATTTGCTGTCAAATTTCCTCGGGCAGCCTATCACACGGTAGTGCCTTTGACAGAAGAACTCTATTGTTTAAATACAATTTCACAGCTTACAGGACTTTTTGAACAGGGTACCTTTAATTTCAGCAATTGTTGCAAGTCAAATATACATTTGTATAGCCAACAGAATATCAGGGTTCAAAATAGCAGCCGGCACCTTGGCCACTCTTGCTGGCGATTTTTCACCCAAGAAATAGCAAAAAATGACATCCCATCCCTTGATCAGCAAAATCAACATCCCTGGAACGTCATAGTAAACGTTTCATATCAGAACGCAATTCAGTTCTCTTTTAGGAACCGGGAAAATTTTTATTCATGATTTCTTTGTTACCAATGTGTCTTCAATCCTGTTCCACTTAGCACCTTGTCACTTTTTTCGTGTACTTTCGCCTTCTTGTCCAATTTAATTTGCTGGAGACTAAAGAAAATGTACTGTTGCGTTGAAAATCAGTGTCAATGTTGCGGCATTTATTATTTTCAAAGGCCTGATCTGATTTGAGAAACACCAGCAAGGGACCCTGCCAGTCTGCTGTTGACGAGATTTTCATGCTTAAGAGAAAAATCGAGCAGTCAGACACCTCGATAGTTAAACTTCAGGCCCACACAGAAAAGGGCACATGCACAAGAGATTCGTGCTGTTGCAAAAGCAAGCATCACTCGTGATAAGAAGTTTAAGACAGAAATACACTCCATAAAGAGAGAGGCTGAGCGAAAATTCATAGGTGCACTAACCAAGTTTCATTATTGCTGCGTGGAACGCAACAATGATAAGTTGCGAAGGGGGAATTCTGATACTGTAGGTCAAAGAGAGGCATTGATTGGGTTTAGCATAACGCGACATGCTCAGTCAAACAGTAGTTAATGTTCTACACTCTTCTATCACTTGAGTGGAAAAGATGCATCACTGGCATATTCTCACTGTGGAATGTTGACAAAAAGGGGATAGAAGAGTTTATTGTCCTAGCAAATAGTCACCACCCAACCCAATTAAATTTATGGCTGAGATCTCAGACAAAGAAATAAACTTCAAGGCGAAAGATTTAACAAGCAAGCAATCCTTAATATCTGCACACATTTCAAGCCCACAGGAACTTTCCAGTACACTCACTTCTCTTCCTGCCACCCACCAGGGGTTAGAAAAAGGTTTATCAAAGGTGAAGCGCTCCATCTTCTTAGAACAAACTCTCCAGCGAAATCTTTTGTTGAAAGATTTCAAAACACGCCCATGTGCGAGAGGGTACCCCTGCTACCCCAACAGTCTAGTAGAAAGAATAATGTCCGAAGTGAAATTCACTGAAAGGAAGTCAGCACTTCAAAAAAGAGAGACTGCGGAAAAAATTCATACAATCTTCCTTTCGTAAAAACGTTTGTAAAAGCATCCTTAAGAGCAAATGGCACTTAATTAAAAATCAACCATTGCTAAGAGAAATATACCAACACTTTAGCACGAGCATATGAGCCGCGTTTGGCCTGACAACACTTTATTCCATACGTGGGATAGGTGCTTGTTCATTCTTGTTGACAGCCGGCTAAAAATCGGCCTTGAGAAGAAAGGCTGTCAAATTCAGGCTGAAAGCTCTGATTTTATTTTGAACCCTGAATATACATTCTGGAAAATTGTCATTCTGCGAACAACAGCCCCAGCATCAAAATCAGGCAAAATGACATTAAAATCCACAACGCCATCCTGATGAAATTTTTCATGTGCTATCAATATTCGCTACTTCTGAATAATATTTGTTAGTCCAGTATGTGACAAAACAGCAAGTGCAATTAATACTTACAGATCTTTGTCATTCTGTTTCCATTTATTATCTTGGACTACATAACACTGCAGAAGGGAGATGAAATGTTAAATAGAGTTACAACGAAATTAATAGCAACTTAAAAACATTGAAGTATTTGCTTAGAAGAGGTGTCCACTTATTGGAGGTTAAAAATGTCACGTCTGGTGTCTGTGTGTAGCTGGGATTATGGCTGAACATTTGCTTATGAGAGGTGCTTGCTCTTGGCTGGCATACGATACACATCTTGATACAAGGGCCACCATACAATACATTACTGTGCATGACAAAACTAGTTACCAAGAACTTAGACAACTTTCAAATAATTTATTTCTGTAAAAACAAATTTAACATAGCAATAACACAACATCAAATCACCTTACAAAGGCTAAAGTGCAGAGCTTGGGTAAGGAATATTAAAGACAGCGATTTCACAAATTTGTTGATGTAGCAGCAATATCTAGCTCAAATATCGATTTTTGAATTATGGGGAAAATACCACGATTCACCGATGCATTGGTGTATCGTTGCAGCCCTAGATGAGCATCTGTTCACCCTGTGATGTTTTTGGCGTGGTGTCTGCCTATGAGAGTTATACTTTAATGTGTGGGAAAAGTGGGGGACGGGGTGCACTGCACAATTTTCACTTGCTGAATGAACAATGCTGCAGGTAATGTCTTCTAACTTCCCAGGTAGAAACCCATCTTTTGGTGACTCAGTCTTAATAGCATTAAAACATCCACGGTAACGAGCACCATTGCTTCCATTCATAAATTCACTTACTTGAGGCCTTAGGGTTCCATTTGGCACAAAAGGTCCCCACAAGAACTCTCCAGTATTTCCTGTCTCGGGCAATTTTTGCTGATTCAATCAAGTGAGACCATCAGTTCATAAACAGAGGTATGGACAATTGGCTCTTTTGGTCATACAGGGGTTTAGAGCTGGGCATACAGGTTAGAGCTGCCCTCCACCCCACCCCCCCCAACTCAACCGAGATAATGTGATGACGATCTTTTTACCCTGTTAAAAACCCCCATGTGCAAACATTTTACCTTACAAGCTACTTCTTCACATGGAACAGACAGCTTTGTATTATCGACCTGTTAAGTATGTAAAAAATATCCGATTAGTCTACACACACAATGTACTTCTCTTTACTTTGGTGTCCACATTAAAGAATAAGAATAGAAGGTACGAAAATGCAAAAGGAAACAAGCAAGGGTGTCACTTACCATTAAGACAAAACCATTGTTAAATTGATCACATATTTTCTCACCAATCTTGTAACATATTGCATTAGGGCTACAGAAAACAAACAAACAAAGAAACAAATTTACAAGAAAACTATTGTTCTGGGTTTGGCACTACTTTTCACAAGGTCAAAAGTTTCTCAAGTATCTGTTTGTAAACATTTTGTTAGTCACTGCTCCAGTCCCAAAAATAACTGCACTTTTTAACTGAACTTTTTACAAACAAATTAATGTAGTTGTCTTCAAATTAACAAAATGTTATTTTGGTATATTTCATACAGGAGAGAAAACCATATTGTTTTGTAAACATTCCACTGTTGACAACAACTTCAAAAAAAGCAAATTTGTTACAGTTAGTGGGAGTGAAGTACAGTATATACATGTAAAATAGTGTTACTTATAGAAACCACATCAGCTTTTATTTCTTAACCCTTTCACTCCCAGAGTCAGTTATGGAGACATTTAAGGTGGTCCTAACTTTTGAGTCTGTGGATGAAATCCTATGATGTTGCCATTTAAATGAAACCTCTTCAGCAATACTTTTACAAGGTACTATTTGTTTTGTAGGATTTGAAGAAGTGAAATTTAGGATTTTTCTCGAAATTTTACTTTGGTCACTACAAGGAGTGAAAGGGTTAAACCTAATAACTGGCTTACCTATTGTCCTCAAGGTGTTCATTTGCTTGATAATAACCAACTATCTGTAAGCCACTTTCTTTACAGTAAATCTCAATCTAAAAGAAAATGCGTCATTAGGCACTGATAAGCTTGTTTTGAAACTGACAGGTGAATCCATGACATTCACTACACTGATCAGACGCTCTACATGTACCTCCAGTGAGGCACCCTGCTTGCAGAGCCTTTCTTAAACTCATAGCAAGAAAAGAAAGACTCTGCAGAAATCGAGTTGAGTCTTTATTGAGCATGCACTTGTTGTTGCCCAGGCCAGATTGGAACTCAGTACTCAAACTTGCACACACAGACGCCATTTTGCTTTGGTACAAAAGGTTCACATTTTGACCTTTGGTTTTTCAACAAAATTAATGCGTGCAGAGAAAAAAGTGGTTTGACAATAGAAAATCGGATTGACTAGCCCATAAGTTGGGGCGGCGGTAACTTAAAATACTTGAATTGATTTCGGCAGAGTCTTTTTTTTCTCTTGCAGTTTCAGAAAGGCTCTGCTAGCAGGGTACTACTGAGGTAAAGAGGTAAAGCAAGACTTATAGTGAGGTTGACCATTAAATATTTTAGGTTCATATGTGACATACATACATGTACATCACACATACTGCCAGGATCAGTAACTTACCCCAGAACATCATGTGCGGTGATAAAGAGAAAAATAGTAAAAGTGAATCTTTAATGCTAGAAAATGTCAGTATGTTATGAACACAGGACTGAAAAAAAGTCTCCAGCAGGAGTCACATGGCAGTGTGCTGATCATACATGTATGTGACATACAAATCCAGTCAATGGTCAAGCTCACCATAACTCTCCCTGTCGCTACGTCGCCTCAGTGGTTAGAGCATACAACTGGGTTCCTCTCACAACTGGGCCTCAATCTTTTTCTTTGCAGATTTGTGTTCACTACACACTTAAATCACCTTATCACTAGCTTACACGTAAACCTAAGTTGAAGTTACTATATAAGAGAACAAATTCAAATGAGATCTTACTGTGATGCTTCCGAGATTGACACATGCCATGTGACATGTATTATCTCTCTCCAAATTTACTTGTGTTGTTACAATATCAGCTTTCAGCAACGGTCACCTTTTCATGTACAAAAAAGCCTTCTTCATTTTGGAACTATATCTGTTTGCTTAAAGTGGAGTCTATTATCAAATTTTTGAAAACCTTTTTGTTTCGTTTACATAATATTCTGAATTAGCTTTTTCTTATTATCCTTGTGTAGTTTGTTTTCTGTACAGCCTTTTTTGCTGTAGTTTTGCTTTGTACCTTCACTGTTTGGTATTTTATTCAACTAAAGAAAAAAGGGGAACTCATCAATCTGGTTTATCTGGGCAGCTTCATGGGAATGCCTTACTTACTATGAGTAAGTCCAGTAAGAGAATTGGGAGAAAGAGTAGTGACAAGGGAAGATGGAGGGGACCAAGATAGTTCCTTAAAGAAGGGCTGACTCTGATCCTTGATCTTTCTACTGTGAACGGATTATTCCTGAAAATATCATTGACCCATACTTATACAGCTAAAAGTGTCTCATTTCTAGGCAATCAAAATTGCCGAAACATGAAAAAAATGATGTCTAGAAACTTTCCAACTGACACAAACCCCCTTATACTTACCTTTAAAATGACTGAACTTTATTTAATTACCCTTACATCTCTGGCACGTACAATTCTACGCATCCCACCAGTAACACTTGAACAAAATTTGTGATTAGTGTTTGACATCTTTTTGACAACTTTCACCTGACAAATCAAATCCAAGAACTATGAGGGAAGAAGTCATGAGCACAAACATGCAAATTGACAATCCCACCTCTCACGGTTCTTTAATGGTTAAATTGAGCAGTCAACATGGAAGCCATAAAAAAAGTTTTGAAAAATACGTCAAAAAGTTGTCAAAAAGTAATCAAATCTTTGTGTAAGTGGCAACAATGGCGCGCAGGTATAAGCTTGAGCTTACCCAACTCACTTTAATGGTTGTACTGAAAAATTAACCTCAGAAACTTAAAAAGTGTGGTTAAAAACTATTCATAAACAATAACACAATGTTCTTCTTACCCTAGCCAAGGCAACTTCTAACATCGGCGCCAAACCAAGGCAAATATGAAACAAAGGAATGGCATCTAGAACATAAACTTCACCATCTTGAATGGTTTCGTCCCCTAAAAGAACTCCATTGACGGCTTTGTGAGGGTATTTCGAGGCATGTAAGAGGATCTTGGCGTAGGCCCTCGGTGATATATGAAATTTCATTGTTTTTATGCCCTTCTGTGGCTCAAGGTCATGATAAAAAGCTGTAAAAGTTTATATTATAAATCTGTCCGCCATGATGATTCAGGGTTGCGTGGTGCTTGGTAGCCGCGCGAAACGTTATTGGCGAATATTAGGCTTTTATTAGCAGGTCAATAGCGCGCGCGCGGTAGCTGGGAAGGGTTTTTGAAGAAATTTGCACCAACGTTAATTTAAGGTCATTTCTTTTTAGATAGGTCAATTTATGAATAATGACATAAATAAACGTAATCGTACGAATGCTTTCTGTTTTCTTTTTGCATTAAGTAAACCTTCAAGCCCGCCGTCCCACCCTACTCCCGGTAGCAACTGGAATAGTTTGAACTATATTCATTTGGCCCTATTAAGCTGAAACCTTAATTACTATTAATTGTCCAAACTAGAAAACATCTTAATCTTGCGTTTCTATATTTTCCTTTTCTCTGACAAAAAAAAGAAAGAAAGAAAGAAAGAACTGAGGCCTGTTTCTGGCCCTAATTGTTACCGTCCTGCCTTGCAACAATTTGAATTGCGCATAATGTCCTTACAATGGCAAAATCTATAACCAATTTTCATCTTAGTAAATATGGATGCTCTCAAAAATGCAAAGCTCAAAAGAGAAAGATTTCATAAACCATCAAGAAAAAAATTACCCTTTTCAAAAAAAAAAAAAAAAAAAAGGAGCAGTGCAGTAGGAAAGCACTAACCGTTACCTTTGCATGATTTCATCCACACTTACAAGCAGGAATCACTTTGACCTATTGTTGACTCGACTTAGCTAGTCAGGGTCAAGTTTAGACAACACTCTGACCACACCCTTGTTCCCAGGCTACTACTGTCATCCATATACCTCATACACAGACGATCATCTGGTATTAAATCATCCTTTGGGTAGACTGCCTTTGGGTGCAATTTCTTGCGTTGACTTCATTTAGTTTTTAACCTGAGAAAACCTGTCGTCTCTAAGCAATGCTTTACCCTGGTTTGGAGAGGCCAAAGGACAAAACAAGAACCGAGCTTAACTTCTTGAAACGACTGGAAACTTGAGGGAAATGCTCTTGCCCAACGTAGTCACATTTTCATGCCAAAAAGGTGTACGAATTGTCGTCCAATGTATTACCGCCTTCAGGGGAGTTGCATTATGCAGCCCCTTCTTACAATGGAGAGAGAGAAGGGGGGTGGGGAGGGAGGGAAGGAGAGAGACATTCTACTTCCCTGTAAACAACTGTGGGGGAAATGAACTAAGTATCTTGGGAACGTAGCTTTTGGTTGAACCTTGTGACTGACGGGCAATCATCCATCTGCCAACTTAATACTCGTACGTCTTTCCACAAGAGAAACTGGAATATCCGACCATTTAATGCCAATGGTAGAAGTCAGTGTCTGTAAGGTTTTCTGTTTGAGCCAAGACGAAGTGACAATAAAAACGGGAAATATAACATTAGTTATAGCCATTTTTATTACACTGGTTCAACATTTAATTCATTAATTTCTATGGACACTACTACACATTTATTGGAATACATCGTAATTTAAATGCAGTGGCAAAGAAAAAATGCCTCACATTAAATTAACAGTAGAAAGCAACTTTGATTTAATTGAGTAAAATTGTCACCTTTGAATTTAGCCTGTGAATACAGCCATCTTTCCTCTGCAACGGAAGTTCTGAAGCCTGAAGATAGCTGGCCATATTCAAAGACTGTCTTGAACCAAGTCATCCATTTAACAATTAAAAGGACTCATACCCTTTTAGTTGCGATATGTTTTGTTACCTGAACGGCCATATAATACACTGAACTAATATTTCACAGCTTATACTAGGAAACATCACTGCAATAAATGTAAAAAAAATTCCTGAATGAATTTGTGCTCAGAATGAACTTACTCTTTACAGATCTACTAGGTGTGGATGGAAACATCGAAACAGTAGTTAGTTTTATGAAAATGTCTTACACATAACTGAAAACCCAATCCTGTGTACCATCAGAGCCTCGTTCAATAATCCACTGCAACCTTCTTTTTATAACATCATGACAACAAGTAAAGGTGTACTGGTACATAACATTCACCAGCATATTCAAGGAGTTCTGCAAGTTTTAGAAGCTTGATAATTGGAAATCACAAACTAAAGGCAAAATTAACAGCAACTACTTTGTCTGAAAGAGCAGAAAGTCGAAGATAAACAAGACAAACTGTGTTACTAGCAATATCAAATCTAAAGATGACTTAAAAGTTGAAAATGTGGCTTGAAGATTCAAGTACCCAACACGTACTTGGTTACTGAAGCTTCTTCACTAATACGACTGCAAACAGTGTCAACTGAGAAAAGAAGCCACGAATGAAGCTGATAATTGGCAGAGGCCCTGCTGGCATAATTCCCACAACCCTGTCTTTTCAACACGCTGCCCTTTCTTTCCGAAAAACTAATAGTAAACCATTCCACAGTTATTGCTGACTTTCATTAATTGTATTGCCTAGCGATCAACAGTTTGCCGTCTCTTTAAAACAGCGTCAAGCGAGTCAAAGATTGTTGTTCAAGAGCCAAGGTGAAAATAAATTGCACAGTTTATTCACAGTGCAGTGCAACACTGCTTAGCAGCAGCCACCACTGTCTTGAGCTCGGCCACCTCCCAAGGGAACTGAAGGGTTGGATGGTGAATGCTGTGGGCCAATCTTGATTCCGTTAGCCTGCAGAGGAAAAGTCACTGTCAGTGTTGATTGACTTTAACTTTTATTCTCATCCAAGAAACTCATTTCTGCACCACATTCCCAAGCAAATATAGGAATTTTCATCACAGATCTATCAAAAGACCATATCACAATATTGGATGGTACAACTTTGTCCCATGTAACATGTTTACTACACAACTGCAACACAAAATGCTTCATGTATATCAGACTCACACAAAGCAAATGGGACACAAGCCACGCCATGGGCACGTAGTTAGTTCAGACCAATGAAGCTGTTAAGTGCAAATTGGCCTTAAGTGTGACCATTCAAACAAAATCTATTTCAAGAGGAGTACTTTCCTTTAGTGGAGATTTTTTCTCAAGTGCCAGTTCAAGGAAAATTGCAAAATTCGTATATGCATTTGAAAACGTTTGAAAACTTTAGAATCGGTGTTTTAAGGAGTTAGGTCGCTGACTTTCAGTGACATGTTTCACATGTAAAACAACCTTGAGAACTCACATTTTAATCTCAAAAAAGAAAACCTACCTCATTGTTGATATCAAAAACACCCTCCTGAATTTTTTGGTAAATTTCCTTAGCCGTGTTGATAAAAGCCTGTGAGAATACAAGCAACTGCATTATTCCTAACTCTTTCGATTTGCATTAATAATATTATGGATTCCAGTTAATGATGATGATGATGGTAATAATAATAATAATAATAATAATAATAATAAGTTAATTATTACAATATATTATTAAGAAGTCACTGGTCTTTGCCATGAATTGGAATACATGTCTGTAACCTGATATAAAATTTCTAAGAAGCACTTAAGCATACCTCTTCTACATTTGCAGCAGTCTTGGCGGAGGTTTCCATAAAAATAAGGCCATGCTCACGTGCAAAAGCTTCACCCTGTAAAACAAAACTACACTTGAGCCATGATTGTTTGAAGCTAAGATAAATGTATCAAGTGTAATTCACTTTGCAATACATCTCATCTCAGTTATCATGGACAGATCCTGTCCATAGACAATGTACAGTATAGTACATAGAACGACAATGAAGAAAGATGAGTGCTTCAGTGCTATGTGGGTCTAACAATGTTTTGAAACAGTAATAATTATTTTTTCATTCACAGTACATAACTTAGTGAGCAGAGGACAGAAAAAAAATGTAAAAATAAAAAGCAAATGGAGGCTGGCATTACCTCTTCTTTCTTTACATCTCGACGTGCTTCAAGATCACTGTGGACAACCAAAATACCTCACTAAACAACTTACAGTGAACAACATAAAGAATACAAATACAGCACTTAGCACATGATCATACCCTTGGTAAGGAAGGATCACTGAACCTTAAAATGGGCTAAAAGGGTAAGGACTTTTCTTTATGACCAGCATTGGGTGTTTCTTTTACATTCCAATGGCAAAAAAGTAAAAGACTGAACTATTACAGAGGCCAACCCTATGGGACAATTTTCTTCAAACAAGGTGTAATTGTTAAAAAAACACTGTAAGGTTCATTCTTTGTCCAAAGAATCACGTTTACTCTCTGTTTTAGAAACAACAATAATAGACATTGGCTAGGATTAGACCAGTTTGAAGTGTTAGCCCTGTGTCTATTTGTCAGAGATGCTGTCTTAAAACAAGATACAGCAAAGGACAGAGACACGATAGGAACTGACACTACATGCGTGTGTCTGTTCACAATCAGGATGTTCGCCTAAGTGTGTCTGTCTAGACAAGTGTTACCTTAAGCCCAGCCCCAATAGTGACAAGCATTGATTTTCTTGTTACAGTATCCCTACTTGATCAAACATACAGGTCACCAGCTGAATAAAGGAAATGATCACCAAACATGGAATGTCTTGATGTTTGTGCAAATTCTCCCAACTAGTAACATACGAAATGTATGGAGAACACTAAGGAGAATATGGATATTGATATTGGGGCTTTAAAGGGTTAACAGGAAGTCAAAGACTGAACTGCAGCAGGTAACAATACTACAACGGAAGTGTCCATTCATATCTAGAGATCATTGTTCAATTCACTGTTAGGGATACAAGGGCTGGATACTGTACCGAACACCAGCCAACACATCACAGGTTTACCGCGCCTATCAATAACATGCAAACTCTGAACTTCAAAACCCATCACACTATTGCATTTTTACTGCCATCAATCATAATGACATTGACAACAAAGGGAACGTGAATAACAAATTGGATGAGGGCACAGAAAAATGCAACTGTTGTTTAACCCTTTAAGCCCCAATATCAATATGCATATTCTCCTTAGTGTTCTCCATACATTTTTTATGTTACTAGTTGAGAGAATTTGTACAAACATCCAGACATTTCATGTTTGGTGATCATTTCCTTTATTCTCGACCTGCATGTTTGAACAAATAGATATATTGTTAGGAGAAAGTAGATGCTTGTCGCTGTTGGGACTTGAAGGGTTAAGACTTGAACTTCTGAGTTCATACATTATTGAAAGGAGCAATAAACCTTACAACACCTTGCAAATGGTCAACTTCTTCAGTGCAAGAGTTGACCTTGGCATCTCTTTGTGTATACAGTTGCTGTTGAACCACTGTTTTTTAAATCAGGAAATTACCTCTTGTTTCCAATCAGCATGATGACCATGTTTGAACTGGAATGTTGCCTAGCATCTTCAAGCCATGTTGTCAGATGGTTGAATGTGTCTCTCCTGCAAGGCAAAGAAATGCCACAATGAACAATGACTTTTTTCATAAAAACAGCACCTGGATACAAGCAATCACATTATTTTATTGGATCCCTTCTAGAAGAAAACCATCACTTTTAATCCACTAATTGATTTTTGCTCCCTCTTGGTGAACAAAGCATGTCACATGATACAGAGAATGATGATGGTTATTTAGTATATAAACCCCTTCAAGTGAATGGTATATCGAAGAGGAATATGCCCAAAGCTGACAGATTGTTAAAAAAAATGGAGTTGGCTGGGAACAAAGCTTCAAGCCATTAGGGCAACTGTGAAATTTTAGGACAATCTTTCAGCCAAAGGCATTATCCTCCGACACACCAGCCAGCCAGAAAGGGGGTCTATTTATTTTATAACCCTCCAATTACCGATGATGGTCATGTTACAATTGTGGCTAAAATACAAGTTGATTAGTTTAGTCAATTTCATTACACTGTGACAAGATTCTAAAAGACAACTAAGAGATGAAATGTGACTTCATTTCTCATAAAATAATGCACATCATGTGACGCAACATGCCCAAACTAAACCTAAGACATATCCAATGTTACTTCCCCCACTTAAAAAGACAGTTCCACTGGATGCAACCCTGAATTCAGCACTTAATAGGGCTCTCAAAATCTGTGAAATGGTGACTTATTTTCAGAATAACTTCTCAATTTTCAAAGTTCAACTCAGTAAGAAAAAGACCTTGACATGGTCATTAAACAGAACTGGATACAACAAAAAAGCTTCAACAAGTACATAAGATAGAATAATTAAAAGCTCAAGTAAAAAATATCATACTGAACACAAGAGGGCCGACATCAATATTATTGGCAGACACCCAACAAAATGAGATAATGAAGCACTGTCAACACCCTTTTTGTCACAAATACCCTGAAAGTCACAATAAATGTTTATCAACCAAAATGTCTGCTGCATCTTTTCAAAACACATGAACTACAAAGCTCAAAACTTAACTACAGTTGCATTTCACACTGCTGCCAAATATCTTGACAATATTTCAAGAAACTAAGAAGTTTAACATAAAGAGTTTATATGATCGCATTTGGCAATTGTGATTGGTCAATGTATCGAATTGTTGTTGTTACGATTTATAACAGTGTAAAATGCAACCATTAGTTTTGTTTTGAAGTTCGTAGTTTGTGTGCCATTTAAAAGCATAGGGGAGCGAGGGAGGGGGCACTACAAGGCATTCTTGTAAGCCAATTAACGCTGTCCACATTTCCTGTTACATGACACTCACCGTGTGATGTCATAAACTAGGAGAGCTCCTGCAGCTCCACGGTAGTAGGAACGTGTGATAGAACGGAAAGATTCTTGGCCAGCCTACAAAGACAACAGTTATGATGGGAATTCGTCACATATGCAACTTGACAAAATTTTTATCATACAACATGCACACACACAAATAAAATTATTTGATTTCAATTTTAATTTATTTCACCTTTTCCTGATACAGTAAGCATATAAACATATGAGGGGTTAAAATTTTAAACCAAAATATCAAGATGTGAAACCTTTACAGCCATCAAGTTTTTAGAATAATTATTATTCTTTTCTGAATTAAAAATTTACCCTTCACTTAAGCTACAGGTGTAAACTCACTAAGATATGATCTTTTTACCTTGTAATAAAATAAATAATCTGAACAGGAAATGCAGATTCAGTAATCAAATGTACAAATTAAAAAACACAGTTACAACAAATCCATTACTTCTACTTTAAAGCACTTTACTAAATTAACCACAGAACCACAGCAGTATCAAGGAATGAGTTAGTCTTACATATTTTCTCCTGAACAAAACCATATACTTCATTCAATATAAATATAATATTTTTACACACTAGGTTTCCTGACTTGATCTAATTTCCCTTGATGCTTGCATAGAATATAGACTTTTTTTATCAGTGAATTAAAGTAAATAATGCCCTTTTCCAATCAATCACAGGTGGCTACGAATTTGTCCGAATGGAAAAAAAAAGGACTAAATTTGACATATTTGCCAAAAGACAAATTGACAGGAACAAAATTAGAGCGGTGTCGTATTAAAGACCACTTTCCAAACAAAGATATAAATAAACTGAGATGAAAATCAAATCAATGCAATTTACATTTTGTTCAGTTTTTGATTATAAAATTTGATGTGGCTTTCAAACATCAAAGGCTATTTATTGAACACAGATATAACGTAGCGAAACCAAAATTTAAAGTTCCACATAAAGAGAATTCCACAAAAAGCATGTTTCATTTTTCATGCGTTGATAAGCCCGTTCCTTTCAAAATTTTATTGTAAGCTTATACGGCCAGATGACTGGAAGACATTTCAAATTACCGTATCCCAGATCTGGAGTTTGATCTGCTTTCCATCAATAGTGATCATTCTAGCTCCAAATTCAACACCTGAATGAAAAAAGAAATAATTAAATTTACTCATACTCAGTCACAAACACAAAGAAATAGTGAAAATTCACTTTCCTTATTCAATAAACTTCTACCTGACGCCGGCCGATACCTATAAGGCTTATATTCATTGGATTTGAAATAACGCTATCTTTCAAAGCAAACTTACCTATTGTGAGGTCATGCACGGGTTGAAAACGTTTATCTGTAAACTGTAGTAAAAGGCATGATTTTCCAACCCCTAGATCAACGAGAAACGACCAAAGCAGTCAAACACTGAGAACAAATGATCTGTAAAACCACATTGCGATCAATGGCGTCCATTTTTGATCTTTCAAATTGGTTCCCATTTTTTCGCCATTTTTCAAGAAAAGCTGCAAAATAATCAAGCAAAATTCTCTCCTAATATCTCACTGACCTGTATCTCCTATAATAATGTACTTAAAAAGATATGCGTAAGACATTTCAACGATTGAATCTCGAGTTTTCTTTCTTTCTCTTCCACTGTTTATGATGTCATTCCTAACTTATTTATGAGAGGGCGAATACGCATGCGCACTGACGTCACCTGGCATGGCCACGTAGCTCATTCGCTCCAGTCCCTATTCGATCCACATAACAGCAAAAATAAGGTTCACGCTCTGTAAATACGTCTCGAATTATAAAGAACTCTTCCAAATTCTTCCGTTGGATAAATTATTGCAGGAAAAATTCAGCCAATATTTTAAGTACGTTCTGCCTACCATGTTGACATCAAGTTTTAAAAAATACTTATTTTCTTAAGAATACAAGCGATGATCAGGGTCACCCTTGTGCGATCGGCCTCACGTTTTCCAGATGGTGAGATATTGACCTCTAAAAGTCACCTAATATATCACACGTATAGTGGGCGCACATGAATCCTAAAATTTACATTTTATGAGAATCACGTGTTAATTGTAACACGTAAGTGAGTTGTGACTGAAGTCTCAGTCGTATCTGTCAATCTTTGCCGACTGATGTATGATTGCCTGCACACCACCATATTATGCTTTTGTTATGAAATAAGCTTTTGTAAAGGCATTTTTATCACTAAAATATCGCACATACATTAAAAATATAAATACGTTGTTGTTGTTTGTTGTTCTACTCTTATTTTGTTGATTTGAGGTCTGCAAAAGTGGTTGTCGGAACTTTAAAGTTTTACTCCGAGAAAGGGACTCGTTCGCTTGTTCTACATTGGAAACCCCGCCTTAACAGTTCCACTGTACTTCTGAAAAAAAAAAACCCTTCAACCGCTCTATCTCTCTCGCGCAGAAAGCTCCAGGACTGGCTTCTGCTATGCAACGTCTCCAGGTTCTGAGTAGGCTCAAAATTATGCTTGAACAAAGTCAGAAAAAAAGCCTTAGCAGCGGTACGCTTGGTTTCGCTAGCAACACAGACACGAACGCCGGTAAGCGTAAGATTGCATAGAAACACTGGGAAATGCACCCTCAAGTACATGGATATATTATCATCCCTTTGCCCGCCTAACGTTTGTTATTATTTCTGTGGGCTTTTGTGCTTGCGTTAACGTCTTTTGCAAAAGACCGTTATTTTCGCGGTAAGTAAAAATTGGGCGTTTGGTACCATGGTTGTTTTTTATGCTGGTTGACTTTGTTTTAGATGGATTCTCTGGCCAGACTATATGGGTATATCGAGTTATTCTGGACTGCCCTCTAACTTCTGGTCGCTGGCGCGGATCCAGGTTTTTAGGAGAGGGGATTCGATGAAAGGCGTCCGCCGAAGACGGCGTCCCAGTAGGGGATCCGGGGGCATCCTCCCCCGGAAAATTTTGAAATTTCAAGTCCTCGGAAACGCGATTTCCACCATTCTGAGGCAAAGTCAGCTGCTTAATTTGGTTATGAACTTTTTGCATTTAAGATTGACGCTATTTATTTAATATTTTTACAAGTTTTTAATTTTGGCGTCAGCTGTTTTAATTTAGGAGGTTCGATCGAACCCCCCGAACCCCTCTAGATCCATCCCAGGGTTGAGAGTAGTTATCAAGTAGATACCCATGACCAAAGGGCGATGGGCTCACGAGGATTAGACTACCCAAGCATGCTATATCATGACATGGCTATCATATACATTGGGTTAGACCCGCCAAGAAGTTTGTATTGTTTCTCTTCGAAAGCAACGCTTTTTAGCCCCAGTAGTCGGAAAACCTTGTCAGTAAATTGAATGTAACAGCCTTAAATCCTGACGGTTGAATTATGTTGGTCCGACGTCTCTTAATGACCTCCCAATCCTGTTCAAATGAATCTACTAGAAATGGTTAATTTTCGCAGAGCCCAAACTAGCCTGCGTACAGAGGTCTCCTATTTCCTTTGCTTCACGCGTGAAGCATAGGAAATAGGAGAAGTCTGCACGCAGGCTAAGCTCAAACGCATTCTTTGCTATACCACTAAGAAAGTATCTGTACCCTTAATGGCGGAAAATTTTCTTGCATGAGTCACGTGACGTGTTTTACTGAAAAGTTACCGTCAACATATTTGGGCAGCTTCATGTACGGGGCAACGATAATACCAGAAACACTGCATTTGATATTCATCATATGACACCCTCGGCGGCCCATTTTTTCAGTACTCTTTTCTTCAGGGTATTCTGTTTTCGTGCGTGCGATGAAACAGTCGTAACGAAGTAACGTGGCGTAAACGTTGGACAATTACAGTAAACGAAAGAATGAGTTGGGTTTATCCAGGTCTATATACATGAGGCTAGCAAGTTGGGAGGACTTTCAGACCCTTTAAGCCCCAACATCATCCCACAAATTCTCCTTACTGGTCTCCATAGATTTTATTGATTACTAATTGGGAGAACTTTTTCATCTTTAGCGATCATTTGCTAAATTTTCATGACCTGTAGATGTTGAAATACATTGATATGAGGAGAAAATTGATACTGATCACTCTTGAGGCTGAAAGGGTTAAGTGAATTTCTGCGCAGTTGTGATAGTTTTCAGATTCTTTCCAAACTTGGCCCAAGCCATGTCTTTAACATACTTGAGTAATAAATCTGCCACCACATCGAGGAGTGCAAATCAACTTTTTTAAAACTTCTGCCCACTTCAAGATGGCGGCCAAATAACGTTTCCACCAAAAAGCAGGCGAACAAAAGAAACAACCATTTCAGGAATTCGCTAGTTTCTACTCATTCTACCACAGAGGTATTTCCCTCTACCGACCAGAAGGCATCTTTTAAGCGGATAAACATGTCATGATTGAAAGACATCCAAATTTGACACTCATCGAGCTATACATTTGAGTGAGCTCCCCTCCCAAACAAGGGATGATCCAGACCCCAATTTCTTTCCTATGAAAGACATTCCAAACCCAAAGAAGGGGAAATACACTTTCACACAAAAATAGTCAAGAGAAACCAGAGCAGCAGAGATTTATTAAAAATATTTGTAAAAATTTTCATTCAAATTAATAAATACAGTCCATTAAATACAGACAAGTTTATATCAAAATTAACTCAGGAAATTCGAGATTCACTTTATAGCACCAATTCAGAGACACACGGTATAGTTAACGAGTACTTCCAATGTACTGGTTTAAGGAAATTTCCCACAAAGATGACGCCCAAAACCTTTTCTTTCTAGAGCAATAAAATTACACTTCTTACACCACTTAGGCTGGGCATATTTAGAAGTGAAATTTAATTCTACATTGAAATTGGCGTTCGTTTTATGACCTCGTTTATAGCAAGCTACTACTAGTTCTCTAAAAGACTTCTCAAATCAGTGGCAGCTTCCCTTAAGGACGGTGCCTCCTTTTGTTACTGCGCGTACGTTCTGCGCATCTCGAGATATTCGGGTTTCTTAAGGAATTTGCCTACCAATACAACAGTATTTTGTGCGACTTATGACTATGTGGAAAAAGCAGACCTTAGCAAGGGCTATCAGAATCCAGAAAGAAAATTGGGGGTAACCACACATTTTTCAGAGATAACTGAGCTTAAATTTGGAAAGAAATTGCATACATTCTTTGTATTTTAACGCTTTTTTGGAATTATCGTTGCTTAATTATCTCTGAAAAATGCGTGGTTACCCACATCTTTCTTTTTGGATTCCAATAACCCTTGCCAAGATCTACTTTTTCCCTTTAGTCATAACGTTTGAAAAAAAAAACCCATCAGTATTAGGAAGCACCGTCCTTAAACACCTTCAAATGACAGCATTTCACTCTCGTATTCCTTAATGGCTGTCCCCTTTCTCTTGGATTCGCCCGTGAACTACAGTTGGCTGATCGGCTAAACGAGAAGGAACCTATCCATCCCGCTGTTGTTTCTCTCTCTCTCTAGTCACTTGTACAGGATACATTTTAATTATGAAACCATACAGGAAAAATACCCTGTTTCCTTGAAAATAGCCAAGACGATTATTTTTTTGTGCCACAAGAATTCTAATGTTAAAGGGTGGTAATTCACCGACGTTAAGTCTTAGGGGCAATTATTTGAAGTTTATTCAAAAGCGGGATGATTTGGAGGAATGGCGATTACTCAAGGAAATAAGGTATTTAGTATTCTCTCTATCTTGAAACAGGTAGAGCGGTTTTCCAGCGACTGTACAACCAAAAGCAAAGTCATCGCTACTAGCCAATCATAGCAAAGGGAACAATGTAATGAACCAATCACAACTCAAAGGAAGAAAAATGCAACTAGTGGCTGCACGAAAACACACACGTAGGCTGTTTTGATTGTTTTCAATTCTGAGTCGTACCTTTGTTTTGATAACATCGACTATGCTTTACAGTGATTTCAGAGGACTAGGCCAATACAAACCAAAACACAGTAGTGAGGAAGTACAGTAGACAAAACCACTTCGACAATCGATTGAAAACTGCTCTTGGTCAAGTGAGAGCAGTAACTTCACGAAGCAGAGAAGTAGAAGTAAATTGAAAGAGCCAGGTATATTTGAGGTAGTACAAGCTAGTTGTATACAAAGGAAACTGCATTCAGTCACACAAACTGTTTGTCATGACAACAGACCACAAAGAAAACAGATTATAGCTTTGACCCCTGTTGAGGACAAAGGAGTTTTCGTTGTAGTCCCATGTTGGTGTCGAACTAACTACAGTTAACCTACCCCAACAGAGCCCACCATTTACCATATTTCCCTTCAGCTGTATAACAATTATTATTTAACCACAAGCTAGTCACAAATAACCTTCCTCATTTCCAGTACTCTGCAGTTTAACATGGACACGAGGTACTTGCTGTTCAAAATGGCCTCACATCCAGTTTCGATTACATTGTACTACAGATAAGAAGAGTTATCTGTAAGAAAGGCTATTAGAACAATTAGGCGTGAAAGAAGAGTGGCTGTGTATTTCATCCAGAGAAATAGTTAACCTGATAATTATACTGCATTTGTAAGACCCAAGATAAGATAAAGTTGTCTGTAAATTGTAAAATTCATACCACCACGAGGAAATTCGTCACAATAAATAAGTTTCTGTCCTCATTCATAGTTTGATTTTATAGAATATTCCAGAGTGTTTGCCAGACAGACAGACAAACAATAAAAAGTACAAAAAGTCACCTAGAAGATGTGCAAATATTCTGATCACAAAATAAATAGCAGGTCTGCTGCAATATATTAACTTTGGCACCAATGGTAGTATCATATTCTTCCTTTCAGTGTAGTCGAGGAGACCAATGAAGTGATACCCGGATTGATAAGAGCAAAGGACTGATATTATAAAAATTAGTGTCCGCTATTATTTAGGTCAATTATTCAATGTACAGTGCCCACAGGCGTAGCAAGTTTGTATATTTTATATAATATATATAAATCATGCATATGTATAAGAATAAGTATATGGATAAGAAAGCTTTCTCAAAACCGAGAATCACAAAAACAGTTGGCTGCAGTTGAACTAAAAAACATAAGCTAGAAATAGGGAATCAAAGATAGGAATTTGAGAAAAACTTATGATTCTCCCATCCCACCAGCCTATACTGCAAGCGACTTCTAGAGAGAATACAAACATGGACGTCTGAGTAGCGTGTGCATTGTAAAAAAGACTGATTTGATCATATTTCTTGCAGAAGAAATTCCAACCAAAATATCAAGAAAAATGTTAAGGAAAAAGCAAGTTATCTGCAGCTTTCCAATTTTCCATTTTTATACCCATAAAAATAGAGCACTTCCTTTGTCATCTGTTTACCTAACAGAGACAAAGGCCAATTAACAGCTTTTACTCAGCGACAAAATTTGAAGCTTAATTTATAAATAAAGAAATTAACGGCTGGCTATCGACACTGCAATAATGATATAAATGACTTATCTTCTGAGTACTACTACTACGCAATTTAAGGACATATTTGAAATAGCTTACGTCAATTAAGGTTAGACTTTGACTCCAACATCTAACCAATGGCCTAGCCTTGGAATACTATACAATGCTGCAAAGAACTACAAGAGCCCTTCCTTTTAAGAGTCATTGTCTGGGCTGCCATGAGATGAAACATCACTGTCAACACTAGAGGAGCCATGACTTGCATTGTTCTCTAATAAATCTCCTTTAGCAGATGAAAGAGGTGATGTTGCAAGATTTCCATTGTTCAAAAGTGGATAAGAAAAAGCATTTGATGCAATGCCAGCTGGGTATCCTTGTGCTCCACTCCCAGGCTGTTGTCCTGTATACAGTGACGAGTAAGAGTTATTAAACAAGAGATGGGATGATGAAGGAGCTGGACTAACTGGTGATTTTGCCTGTTTAGTTGCAGTATTCTCGCCGAATGAAGTGCCACCCTGGGAGTTTGCAGCCATGCCTATCCCATAAGGTGAATAGTAAGACATGGGACCAAATGGGCCAAAGGGCATAGCATGCTGGAAGTTTCCAAAATGTGCAGAGTTAAATGGAAAATTTGACTGGGAGGGTTCACTGCGAGTGTTTGATGGAGCTGTTGAGGACGGTGAAGTTGTTGATGACAATGCAGAGGAATCAAACTGAGGTTTAGATACCGAAGAACCATAGGTCAGCTCATTGTATGATCCATACAAATGGTGTGTAGCTTGTGGTCCAACAGCTGTGGGCGTGGTAGGGTTAGACTTTCCTCCACTCTGGGACAGTCTATTTTGCAGGGAAGCTGGTATAACAACCTGAAATTAATGAACAAGAAAGACGTCACTGTACAAACCAAATTACCAATTCATGTCAGAAAAAGCGAGAAGGAACAAGGATGAGAAAATGGCAATGGATTAGAAATCCCAGTCTTCAGCAATTTGGCTATTGTCCCATACATGTCAAGGCAACTTGTCACTCTAGCACTCTAGTCGATTCATATTGTTTTACTGTGTGAAACAGGGGAACCAGCCAGTCCTTGAAAGATCTTAGCTGGACTATGACGTTCACTTCACTTTTGGACTGTACATGGGTCTGTGCTTGCATCCAGTGTCACATGTAAGACACACAGACAGTTGAACACAGACAAGGATTAAAGACCCTGAGCACTACCCAACAGTCCAGCACACTTTCCAGGAACCCTAGACAGCCATGACAGCGACAGCAATGAGAACATCACAAAACAAAAGGTGTTAAAAATAAAACAAAGGTTGTGCATGTGTGTTACAAAGTTTGTCTCTTACTGCACAAATACAAAGTAATCTGACCAAATTCAACTACAAAGTACAGCCACATTAGGTTCGAATAATCACAAAGTGGTTAAAATGAATACTGATTCACTTTTTTGGAGTTGCCATGATGGTTGCATAAGACCTCTGATCATGCTCTCAAGACGTTTAGATAACCAGTAGTAAATAAGTCTACAACGAGAGGAGAGGTAAGGTATTCGACACAGTCCAGAGTCTACTATATAATTTAAAGACCTCCAGAAAAGACTTGTTACAGGGTTACAACACTCGTATATGTTTGTAACATATTAACATGCTCTAAACAGCAGGTATACTGGATTTAGCCGATTTTAATAGTTTAATAGGTACATGTAATGCACATGTGAACATATTTACATGGAACATACACAATATAAATAACTGATCGTATCGTATCGTATCGTATTATAACGTCTACACCCAACTGAAAAAACATTGTCGGATGAAAAGCATAAGTCATTGACGATGCGACCCAATGGTGCTATGGGAAGTGTGAATACTTGCCTCTATTCTTAGTCACGTGCACATCATAATAACTAGCATGCTTTAATTTACTCTTTAAATTATCTTGGAAAGAAAATATTTGAAAACTTGCCCATGCCATCTTCCCAGAGTTCCATTGTGTCACATTGTCCATCGTTTACAGGTTTCATCCGACAAGGTTTTTTGAAACAGGTGTACCTACACAACTCAAGGCCATTTACCATTAGTGGCCATTTACCATTAGTAGCCATTTAATTATCTGAGCCATGAGCCACGCACCTTACTACGCACTAATGAAGTAGACTCTTCAGCAACATCATAACTGCTGTTTTGCTGCAGCCATTCCACAAGGTTAGATATTGTAGGTGCTACACTTCCTACCAACTAAAAGAGAATTGGAAAATATTCACGGACAAGTAAGTGACAATGTCTCGTGTCCCACATTCAAACCTCGCAGTTGCAACCTCTCAAGTGAGTCTAAGGGCCAATTTAGACAGGATGATCTTTGCTTATCACTGTCGAATACAACTTTTGTAGCGTGTGCTGCTCGCATCAAGCCAAGATCGTAAACAACTCATCATTCTAACATTTTGATTGTGGCTACGACTGTCGTAGGGTTTTGAAACATGTTTCAAAATCCTACAACATTTTTCGTGTTGTGTGCAACTGTCGTGAAGATGTTGTACGTTGGATTTAGACAACGTGATCCATGTTGCAGACATGACATGAACAAGTCGCATACAATAGTTGTGAGCAAAAATTGTACCATCTAAATTGACCCCAAGGAAGAAAACCTTACATACCACCACTTGACAGCAATTAACTGCTACGTTTCTTGTGGTACTGTAATAAAATGCACTCACCTTTCTTCCAGTTTCCCTATCAACAACAGCAACTGGTTCATCTTCTACACTACTGTTTGATGAATCTCCTTCTAGATTTGAGTTCTTGAACTAGGCAGAGAGAAGAAACTTTTCACTTGATTTACCAAGAAAGCCAACATGATGGCAAGCAAGTTACAAAACCAAGTTTTGCATGAGTTTGTTAACATAGTTGCAGAGCTGCAAATAACTGTCAGTCATTGGACAATGTCCAACTAAAATCAGCCCATGTCCGACGAAATCTTAACTTTGGTCGGGCATTATGTCTGGACAAATTTTTTTTACCAAATAATAAGTAGATAATGATAAAAAATAATTATTTCAAAAAGACTTCTACTTAAAAATGATAATTTTTAAAAAACGTCCAACCACATTTCTGTTTTGTCCAACCAAAACGGAGACTTGGTCGGACAAATGTCCTTCCAAGAACGAAAAAATTATTTGCAGCCCTGTAGATGCAAATTTTATTTTGAAAGTAGTGGTCATGGCACCAAGTGGCTCTCAAGATGCACCAGACAATCTACAAGCTCAAAAGGCTTAATGATGTGATTGCTAATTTCCATTTATCCCTGTCACGTGAAAGAATGTAGGTAGGTTCTTTACTTGTCCAGCTGCTTCCCCCTAAAACTTTACACAAGCAGCTACTTGATCAAATCCAACTTAGAACTTTTTGTGCAATCAAACAAACAAACAAGATCACAATCAATGTATAATTTTAATACCAGTTGTAGCGAAAAAAAAATATCACCTCATCATATGTTGGGAACACAGGGTTTGCTCCACTTTCACGGGGGGACTTAGAAAGGGCAGTTCTTGCATGACTGGTAGTGCCTTCCACTATTGCAGACACCTGGTTTGCTCCTACTTCTATTGCATTTGGGTGAGAAAAACCAGTCCATTCCAGAGATGGCATCCCGGAACCACCAGTGTCAGCTAACCTGCCCGCAGATCCGAGCTTATCGGTTTTAGGTTTCCTCCCACGCTTCTTTCCAGAAGGTGCCTTTTCAGGCTTTTCTCCTTTTTCTTTCTTTGAAGCTCGTTTCTTCTTGGGAGGTTTCACTCCCATGGAAGGATCCCACTTGAAGTCATGACCTGACATTTCCATGTTGATCATGCCTTCATTCCATTCTCCATCATGATGAACTCGGGCAGGCATTGTTTTGTGACCTGGTTGTTTGTGTGCATGTTCTCCATCTTCTGAGAGGCCTTCAGCCATTTCTGTGACCAAGAGATCAAATAAAGAAAAACATCCTACCTTTAGTGTTTAGTAGGTGAATCTGTGCTTTCACATGCCCCAACATTAGGCAAGAGTGCAAATATAAAACAAAAAAAGAAAGAAGAATTTAAGAACACAAACCTGCTTCTTTCTTCCTTTTTCTTCTGTTTTTCTTGAAAGTAAGTTTTAACCCATCAAGCTGTGAGAGAATGCAAAAGTATGTCAAGGGATGAGAGGATTATTCCAAGGTCAACAAGAAACACATCAAAAGCATCTATATAGTGACAGGATAGAATAATAAAGATGTCGGGCAAGTGAAAACTTAAATAAAAAATTTAAGGGCTTAGTGGAAAGAGGGAGTAAAAATTTGGTCTTGAAATCCAAACTGCTCCATTTCAGCTTCACTTTGGCATAGAGGCTGGATACCATGTAAGGAACACTTCTCACTTGCACTCTTTTGGCACTAAGCCCCCAGCCTCTGGACACAGGGTTAAAACTTGGCGGTCGCACGGTCGCCCGTGGCGATTAAAAAGTGTCCAGGGCGACTAAGAGTAGCAATAACAATAAAATAAAATGTTCTTTCATTGAAGTACCTTTCTTTTCTTTCCTCGACTCTAAGTTCATCAATTGTAGTAAAGGTTTGGTTTTAAAGCACAAAATTGAAAGTTGTTCGTGATCAAGTTTTTAGATCGCTCCGATACGTAGACGCCATTTTGATTTTACTGACACGAGAATCCAGACACACCCAGAGTTCAATGCGGTACGTTTTCAAACATGAATATCGGCAAAATTACGCGATACTGCTCGATATAATAGACTTACTTTTCACCTGAACTCAAAAGCAATCGAAAAGAAACTGATAATCGTGATACTGAAGTTTATAGATGTTGACAAGATCGTTTTGTCCGTATTTGGAAAATAATGGTCCAGTTTTTCTTTAGAAATTTAAGGACCAAGTCAGAACCTGTAAGTGAAGAAAATAGGAAACAAGAACGAGACGAATAATCCCCAACACGGACTGAACAGAGTTTTTATTGTTACAACAATTTTACCAATTTCTCGACAGTACATTGGCAAATGTGAGCATTCAAGACAAAGCTAAGATCAAGCAAATTTCTTTTGGCGTTTCAGTCGAACACCTTACTAAAAAACATGGGCTCAAACAGCCATGAGGCGTTTATTCGAGCAAAAATGATTTTTTTTTTCTGTGTGTTAGTAGAGGAAATTTGAGGACTACTTTATTTTGGCCTGGGTGACTAAGAATTCAGGGATACTGGCCCGAGTGGCGACCAAGCACTGAAGTTAATTTTTAGCCCTGTGGACAGGTTTAACCCTCTAACTGAATTATCCAGAAAGTTATTCATAATAGTTTATCATTACCAAAATTTCCATTGGAAATGTTAGAAGGACTAACCCTTTTTAGTTTAAATGCTTTGGAGGGGTCCTCAGGTAACCCATCTTCACCAACAGCAAGGCCAGGAGGCAATGACACCATGTCCACATCTCCAAGACTTGATGACATTGGTGAGTTAGCAGCCAACTGATTCTGGAGTAAGGCCTCTGCTGCTTTGCTTACAACAGGCCATTCACCTTTCAGGACACACTCACAGAGCTGGTCCAAGCGTTGGATGACAACTTTATCCTGTCAAAAGATAAACCATGCATTTAGAATCACATTAGCACTTGAACCCAGCAAGAAACCCATGGTTTAAAATGCAATTCAACCAAGTTCAGAGCAGGGTTTCACTGTGTCTAGCAGACAATAGTGTTAGCAGTTACACATGCTCTGAAAATATGTTATGCCCACAGTCTAGTGTGCTTTGGTAGTGTCATTGTTTCCTGCAGTTCAGCCCATGCACTTCATCGTGCATGTTCTTCTTAGTCGTCCATCTACCCTTCACCTGGGTTCTACTGTTTATTCAGTGTAACACATGCAGGTTCCTCTTGCTCGGTTATAGGGACGACCAACCACAGGAGTACTACTCTGTCTACCGTCTGACTGGTAACTGTTATTTCAGCATTCACCTTCAGAGTTTCCATGTCATTAAAAAGTGCAGCGATCATGAGAGCAAAACGTACCTTGGGCCACCTCACAGAGAACATACTAGATGCTTCACTGGACTGGCTCTCTTGGTTGAAGCTCAGTTGAGAGTCCTCATCTTGGCAGATGCCTGGATTGAGGCCGGAAGGAACAGGAGTACTGTGTGTACTGGTATCATCCATATCCTCAGTTTTAGGTTCCACACCTACAGCAGGCTCTTCTCTGGTAATGTGATCCTGAGATGAAGATACTGAAGCAGAGCCAGGAGAACCTGATCCAAAGGTATTAGCAAGTGGTGTCTGTGCCTCTGTTTTCACTGACGCAGCCATTGGTGCCATTGTTGTGGTTGACTGAGTCACAGATACCTGCTCATGAGGCGACACTGAGGCATCCATTTCTGATGTTTTGTCTTCACCAGGCAGCTGTTCTGACAGTCCTTGGACACATTCTTCCCTTTGTCCATTTTCACGCTCATTGTTAAGAGGGGAAAAGCCATCAAAAGGAACAGATGATCCTGTCTTGATGCTTCCTGCAGGAGAAGATGTCTTTTCGTCTCCAAGGACTGTACCTTTATTCATGGGAGTGGTTCCTGGGTTTGAGGGTAGTTTTGAAATAACTTCCATAAATGACAAATCAGGATCACTAAGAAGGTTGAAATCGGTTCTGCTGATGCCATGCCTACAGAAAAATAAAAGAAAGAAACAAAAGGTAAACCACACACAGCCTGTGTTTAATTCTAGTTTCTGAAGTAATATCATCATCATCATCATCATCATCATCATCATCATCATCATCATCATTATTATTACTATTATTAGCATTAGTATTGCTACTCCCCCTGAAAAGATGCTTCTTTGTTTAAGATTATTGCAGATTACCACCTTTGTCTACAAGGCTGACATTTGGCTACAGTGCCCCAACCAATGTTATAAAAGGCCAATCTTGACTGAGCTCAATAAGCTAACAAAGCATTAGGCAAATGCGTATCATTTTTACTCGTGTATAAGTCGAACTCGTGTATAAGTCGACCCCCCATTTTCAAGGTCAAAAATCAGATTTTTCGTAATTTCTGGTTAAAGAAGTAAAATTCAGACCGATAGAAATTTTCCAAAAAGTTAATCTGTTATTTCTAAGAATGTATTGAAAACTCGGTGAATTAAAAAAACTGCAGAGCAAAATTTAATCGTGTGCTGTGAAGTTTGTAAGCACTTGTTTATATCATCACGATTTAAGCACACATAAGCACTTCGATTTACTAGAGAAGTATTTTACGATATTTTGAAGTAAATCACATTGAAAATGAAATCTTCTTGCATTTAACTAACCTTTATCTCAATGTTGAGTTTGAAAGGAGATTTAGAAGACCGAAGAAACGCTGAAGAGCTTCGAAGGATCGCTCGATAAAAACACCACCATCTTGGAAAACTTGGTAACCAAACTACGAATTTGAAGAGTACTGGTAACTAAGATAACTCCACGTGCTTTCCGAAGTTTGCGCGCAATGAAAAAACGAAAGTTCAGCACCGTAAACAGTAGCGAAGCTCTAAGAAAAATGTCTGCTCTATGACTCGTGTAGAAGTCGAGGGAGAATTTTTGGGCTGATCTTTTGGTCATAAAAGGTCGACTAATACACGAGTAAATACGGTACATCTCACAAGACCTAAATAAAAGGACTTGGTATTTCCCACAGTAACTGACTTACCAGCAGCTACACCTTGGTCATTCAGGACTACAGCTAGATCATATCAAGTACACAGTTACCAATAACTTACTTGACCATAACTGCTATGTTGGTAACTTACTTGGCTGCACCAATAAGGAGATCCTTGTCATGTTTACCACATTGCCACCAGTCAGGAAAGCTAGAAGAAGGTTGTGCCAGTTGAAGATGTTCGTCTAACTTGTCATGAGGTAAAACCTGCAAAAGATTGTGTCCACAGTTTTATCACTGAGACTTCAGTTGATTTCACTCAGCTTCAGAGGAACAATTCATTTGTTTTCAATAAGTAATAAATTTCTTTTTTCATGTCAAAAGATAGTGTAGTGAAGCTGAACTAGCCAAACCCTACCTCCTCTCTAATCTTTGAGAGCAGCTGTATTCTGTGAAGAGTTCTACTGGCTCTTTCCTCTGAAATAGGATCCACACTTGTGCCTGCAATATAAACATATGTTTGAGCAATAGCTCATGCTTGTCTAAACAACTAAATCTTCAGTAAGGAAACAAGAAAGCTAGGGGTAAGGGAAAAGACCTGATCTGAAGTTTGAATGTTCCAAACACAGCCTCATTCTGTAACAGAAGCTTTCATCAAACATTTCAGGATGTGAACAGCAACTTGTATTTAATCAGTGGCTGTGATACTCCAGGTGTAACCAACTGATGAAAATCAATCAAGACATCATAAACCAGTTATCACTTCGCTTGCTTGATTAATAGTAACAGTAATAGTAACTGATATTGGTAATTGAAACTTGATCATCACAACAAAAGCACCCTGACCAATTAACATTATCTGGTTAAAACCCATGTGTACACTTTCCTATACACTTCTCACTTTCGTATACACTTCTCAGTTGAAGAGTTTGTGTTTTTTACCAACCTCTTCCTGCATCCTCTTCAGTGGCTTGGCCACAAACTCTTCTACACATGGCCATAAAATCTATGTAGTATGCAGTCAACCTTTCATCATTCTTCTTGTCCAGTCGAGCCAACCGTCTGAGGAATTAATCAAGGCAAAATTACAAGTCAATCAAAGAATTACTTCACTCAATGGTTAGATTGTAAAAAAATTGAGGGTTTTTATGTGCAAGAAACTCAAAGAAAACTTGGGGGATGGTAGAATTGAATCTAGAATAACCACTGCCCTCTCAAAATATTCTAAAGTAGCAAACAGGAGTAGTGCCAAAGCATAAGGGCCAGAGGCCATAGTTTCTCTAAACTCCCAGTAACTTAAAGGAACCGATAAGTATTTTTTTCATATCCACATTTTTACCAGTTGGTGGTAATTATTGCCCATACTTGCTACCATGTCCCATAAAATTACAAAGAGTTTAAAAATTTAGCTTTCAAAAGTAATAAAAACGGAGTTTGTGTCAAAGAATTTTGTTCACATAAAATAGTTTTTGGGCTCAGTAATTTATGGGGAGTTTTAAGAAATGGGCCACAGGTCTTCTTGCCCGCTAAGCTGCCCCAGCAAGTCCAGTGTGAAGTACTCAAAAAACAATCATCAGTAGGTGACCGTGCTGCCTGTAGCCTGCATATTTTTGTAGGGCTTACACCAAAGTCTCATTACCCCGCCGTCAGGACGGGGTCTAGTAATAGCCATTTTTTTTCATTATTCATTATTTTCCTCTCTTTTTTTGTGATCACTTGCCCCAGACTCCTGGCTTTCGCTCAGGCCAGACAAATACTTGCCGTGTCTTTCTCTACACGCGCTAGGACTTGTATCTTGAGTGACCTTAATAAGTTTTACACCCGGAGGGGAGGGAGAACAACGGAAGGTTCTAATGCCCCTGGGGCTTTTCTTGTTGTAGGTTAGGTTGTGTCATCATAAATTTCAGCATGTGAACAGCAATAGTTCTAATCATTGACCGTGATGGTGGGATGGATTTTACATAATGTATGTTACGCACTCAGTCATTTCAACACTTACCTGAATCGTGACCAGTCATAGGTACCAGTCTTCCTGTTGTACTCAACACCAAAAGAGGACACCGTTCGATAGAAGTCCACCTCTTCACGTTTGGACCATCTGTGAGTCAGAACAATTGAATTAAGCCACATTTAAAATAAAACAGTAATTGCTGTTATTATAAACAAGATACTTGTTTATCTGCCTAATATTTGGCAAGGTCAATTTTGCTCTAATAAGCCTGTTTTGAAACTGAGTTTCACAAAAATTCACGATGCAAAGACATACTAACTTTTGGGCCATTTCAGCCTTCTTCAGCTCTTTCTGTCGAACAGCCTCTTCAAACCTTTCCTTTCTTTCTCGCTCCTGTGCAAGAGTATGAAAACAATCACTTATACCACATTGCTTCAAGCGGCAGCGCCATCACATCATAACCCATAATCAAACCTTAATCTTAAACTGGGTGTTACTCTAAAGGAAAAAATATTTGACGGCGAGATTGTCATCCAACTTTTCAGGATGTGAAGAGCAAAATGAATTTCATCTATAAAAGAAGACTAAAAGCATCTCTGTCACTCACCTTTTCTGCAGCTGCTTTCTTGAGTTCAGCTTTCTTCACCACTCTCTGATAACCGGCAATGATTCTTCTGAGTCTGGTGTTCAAATCAGAAGGTGCTGGCCATCTCAAGCTGGGATTGCCTCTAGTTTCACCTCCACCTGCAAATTTTGAAAACCAGTAAGTTCATTGATGTTGATATTGTTTACTTATGGGCAGTCTCAAATAAATTTTTTTCACTTTTATCATTCTGTTCTTTCTAATGGCTCTACACCTCCCTGAATGGCATACTTAAAGCAAAGTAACAGTCTATGCAAACCTTACCTTCGTACATCTTCTCTGCTTTCCGAGGTGTGCCAGGTGATGATACTGCAGAAACAGTGTCCTGAAATCAAGTCAGTAGAAACTTAAACATCTATTTTGTATGACAGAAGGGTTTAACACTTTGAGGGATGGTACCCTGAATGCTGAATTTCCTGAACAGCTACTACACCCCTAAAAAGAAAACAAGCATACTGCCTCCCTTTTGCCTACCCCTTCTATAGCTCTAGGATAAAGATGAAATTAGAGTTGCCTGTATTTTGTTCACGCAAAGTTTCAGTGAAATTTAAGGGTAATAGAAAGCATACTATTCATTCCTTTCCTTTTGACTTTGTTGTTTTGTTATAATTGTAGATTTATTCCTAATCAAGCAAAAGGCAACTTTCAAATATGTGTCACTGATAAACTTTAAGGTAGAAATAAAGAAACAGGGTAACTGGATGCCACACACCAAAAAAAAAAAAAAAAGAAAAGAAAAAAAAACATGCATTTCATTTAAATCCAGTGTTCACAACTTGGTCGCTTAATCGAGTGACACAAGAAACTACTCAGTCTTTTTTGGCAGTAAATGGGACTAAAGCTTGTTGGGTGCACACTGTAATAAAACTAGGGTGGCAGCAACACACCCTGCCAAATGTAAAACCAAGGGGTGGTAGCAACACACCCTGAAAATGATGATAAGGGTGGCAGCAGCGCACCCTGCAAATGTAATGATAAGGGTGGCAGCAACGCACCCTGTAAGTAATGGATGAGCCAGCGAATGTGGCGCATGCCACACCCGGATAGATAGCGATAAATGTGGGGATGAGCCAACGAGTGTGGCGCATGCAACACCCGGCATATCTAAGAGCTAAGGTGGGGCAAGAGCCCCACCCAGCCTGCTACGTGCGACGCTAAGTGGCAGGTGTGCACCCAACCCAATAGTCCAGCTTTATTGAATAAAAGGGGTAGGGTGAGGTGGGAAAGCAATCTACAAAAACTGGAGAAAGTCACAAGTTGTACTCCATGCAATGTGTAACATGAAATGGGAACAAAGCGTGCACTTATGACTGAACCACGAAAGGCATAACTTGATATCAATTACAGAAAGATAACAATATAGCTTATTGTTCATTTTGGCATAACCGTGCAGGAATGCAGTTCATGGGTAAGCTAGTCAACAGAAAAGCTATTGTACTACTGCAAAGTCACGCCAAGTCCATAGTGTACATGTGAAATATTATAAGCCGCTTACAAAAAAGTTTAGTAAACACAACATTGTAATGTGAGATCATTTCGTGACCCATACGTGGTGATGAGAACTACTTAACAGATGCACACGCCAAAGTGCTTTAGCCAGTACAAATAAACGAGTACATAAGCTCTAAGTAGTTAACTCTATTTTACAAGTAAAATTACCATAAACACAGTCTCATTGTAGGTAAGGTTATGTCATCACACAATTCAGGATGTGAACAGCAAAAAATTTAATCATCGACTGTGTCAGGGAAGCAAATAACAACGACCATGCAAACTGCTACCTTATCATCTTCATCATCCATGTCATCATCCTTTTGTGACACACTGGCAGGTTGCTGATAGTCAGGATCATCATTTGCATCATCCTCATCTCTAAATAACAAGGGTTTTTAAATTAATAATAGTGGGGGTATGATGCACAGAGAACCAGATCAAAAAGTGCTTAGGAATAACTTGTTAACAGCATCCTTGATCAGCTAAGTAATTTTCCTCCTCTGTGTCAGTAGTCTAACATGTTTGAACATCATTTCAAGGATGGTGGTTAACCCTGTTAAGTTCCAAGATTAAGGGACAAGGAGGTTGTATAAATCCTTTCATCTGTCACAACAATGACATCTCAAGTAGCCACACACTTGATGTTCCCTCATGAAAAATTGCTCAGCTGCTTTGGTTACCTTCACCTACTTCAAAAGTTAATCAAACCCCCTGAAGGGTCAGATGAGAGTGTCTACCTTAATTAAGGTTGTGTGCAACTGTATTTTTGTCAGCACCTAAATACTAAGTACTCGCCTGTCATCCGGGTCAGTGTGATCTCCTGCAGTTGAGTCATTCATGTTGTTTGGAGGACCAACTTTAGACAGGAAACACAAGCTGGGATCTGCCCTCATTGTCTTGTAATGCTCATATCCTAACAAACCACAGAACAAAGAAATGTGAAAAGGAGCAAGAAATCCCATTCTGGACTACAAGTCAACTAGCGGATCCGTTCGGATAGTTCGCAGTTGTTTTTTAGATGTTACTACTATTTTGTCTCTGCTGTCTTTGTTGTTCAGTGTATATCAGTGTTATCAGGAGCAGGATTTGGTTGCATGATAGAGAGCGTCACCATTAAATGCGTAACAGGCAGCTCAAAATTAAAGAATAACGGGGAAACCACGAAAACGTAGCCCGGCATTCGAAAAGAAATATGCTATCATAAGTCTGGCAAATCTTTTTTTTTTTCGTAATAACAGAATGAATGTAGAAGAATACTTACATAATTAAAGAGAAACAGACGTTGGGCTAGTTTTTGCCTGTATATAAGTTGTTTGAGTTTATTTAAAAACTTGTGTTGACAAAATTTTACTTTCATGTCAGAAATCATGCCAACATTACACCTATGTAAACATTCTACTAATTGAATTCTGAGAATCAAATTTAAATAGCTTTTGTGTCAGGAAAACCTCACGAATATGATCGTTCTAAAAGCTAAAAGGCTAAGCGAGAGAAAACACAAAACATTTTTGCAGCTTAATGACAAGGATTTCAAGCCGAATCTTTCTGGTAATCATCAAAGAACAAACATCATTTGGGAGGTTCAGAATAACGAGTAAATCGTCAGATCAATGTCAACCACGAATACATTCAACTGTGGGAACTACGAAACTGAACTGCGGACATGCATGAAATACAGAAACCAAGAAAACTTCAATAACGGTCGATTCTGGAGAGCTCAATAACGGGAAAGAGTCAGGACTCTTCTGGCAATGATGCATGGAATATTTTAAAAATTTATTGAATACGCGCGTACGGGGAAAATCCTGACTGGCCGATAATTCCGAGCAACATACACTATATATCAGCTCAAAGTAAACCACATAAAACTCAAACTGAAAGCTGTCAATAAAGTCCTCGAACTCTGTAAGGTGTAGATGATTTTTCTGATAGTTTATAACTTAAACCCGTACCAAATGCAAACGTACACAATCGCCTTTCGTGGGCTTCATTAATTATGACCAATTATCTCCCCCAGACAACTTATGCATAAAGAAATGTTTGCACTTGTAGATCAGAAAGATCAACACACAAAGACTTCTTTGCAATCTTTTCGACAGCAACTAAACTTAACAACCAATTTCTTTCCTCGTCCAGCTGTTCCTAACCCGCTGGCGAACGTCAACCTAAACTGAAGACCAGGGAGTCCTAACATGCTCCTGAGTAAACTTTTCCTTCCGACTCCTTCCTGCGTTGTCAAAATCTACGATATTTTCGAGGATCCAAACACTCTGATTAATTCTTCATCCCTAGAGACTGTGCAAAACTTGGTTAAGAGTCCCTCAAAACTTGTCTATTACACCTCGAAGAATTCTACTTTGAATGGCTTTGTGGGCTTGTTGCCAAAAAGTTAACACACTAACACGACTATTTACGCCAGGACAGCCCCAATAGTTCTCAGTTGCTATAGCAACTGCGAACTAAAAAGGACATGAGTGGGAACCAATAAATCACTCTGGTAGCAAAATTAATATAATTTCACAAAAATTCTAAAAACTAATTTGATCACTTTCAAAATGCACTACCAGGGTTCTCAGTAAATTCTCCTCAACCTTTGTATTTCCCTATACAGGTGTAGCAAGGTGGAACACACCAACCAAAAAGCATTCCTACATGTATTATTGTGTTACAGCAATTACACAACAGCCACCTCACTGTACATTACAGGTGACACCTCATACAGCTGTAACAGGTTACAGGTTCAGCCAAAATACAGTCTAGAATTCACAGGTCCACCCAATGCAGGATATTTTCTTCTGACTTGCCATCATCATAAAGCCATATTGTTGTCTCAAAATCAAATTCAGTTTTCATGATACCCACCATACTTGTAGACTCCCACTAAGAGTGACTTATCACACTCTTCATCCCACCACGGTGCTGGTGGGTCACCTTCAGGGGGGTAGATCACAATATCCAAATCACTACGAAGACAACAATAGACCATTAGAGCACAGCCAGGTGGTGAGAGGAACAAGGTTGTAATCCAAGGCATCAGGTCTGGAGGCCACTCTGACCACCAGCATGACTACAATTTCAGACTAAACTGTCAACACAGTTCAGAACTTTTACCATGAATGACATTCTTACATGAACCGTTCTTTCCCCTCTCTCCCTTATCAATGTTGCTTTACCACCAAAAAGAAGGCCTGATGAACTGTCACTCCTTCCAAACAACACTGCGTGAAGGGAGTGGGAGAAAAGATATTTCTGCCATCTTGTCTGTGTTTCCATGCAGGAAAATAGAGAGTACACATGTAATTGTGTTTGTCTTGACTAATTCTGTCTAGAACTGAAGTAAGATGACAGGCCCATCTTGCAGGATGTGATTTTTTACAACTGTTGAGTGTCCCCAGTTAGCACTGCAGTGCTAAATACGTACTTCCAACAGTTGAAAAAAGTGATGCATTTTGTTCGCAAGAGATCACAAAGAAGACAGCTGTTGAGCAGCGAATATTGAATACTGGGTGTCCCATATTCGACCAAATCAAGAAAAAACAAAACAGCAATTTACAGAGAATGAATCTGACTTGTAACAAACCTCGCATTGCATCCTTCCCTTATCTTAGATCCAAGAATACCAATCACTTCATGTCTCAAGAAAAACAGCAGTTTGACACGCAACAGAATCCTTGAGAAGAAAAAAAAACATTACATGTAGGTAAAAAAACACTTAGTATGAATGGTCTACTTCCACGTGTTTTGATGCTTGCCAAGGCAGTCAACCAATTTTTGTTCCACTGAATGAGTAAACACGCACACTAAGGTATAAGGTCCTTGACATGAACAAAACACAGATGCTGGCTGTACTTAAACTTCTAGAACTCTTGAATTCAATTGGCTAAACATTTGAGGACCACCAAATTCTTGTCTTCAAACAAAATGAAGTACAGTCTTACTTGTTACAATGGTGTTGTAAATGCTTCTTGTAACCTTCATCCAGTATAAGAGTTTCTGGGTCACATGTCCTCCACTCACTACCAACTTCCAGAAGTGCAATAGCACTTTTGTTCTTGTTTGAAGTCTTTCCCTTTTTGTTTCTCCCCTTGCTCTTCCCTGTGGCTGGTAATGGAGTGTAAGTGGCGTCTCTTTCTTCACTTGGAAGACGTTCTCGGATGGCAGAGGCCTTGATGAGATCTCGAATGAAACCTTTGACCTTCTCATCCCCTTTGTAATGGTGGAGACAATAGACAAGGATGGTACGAGAAATGGCTTCAACATCCCTTTCTGAGACCTTTGTCTTGAATCGCCCAGAAGCAATTACATCCTTCCACTGTCCCCATCTTGAAACACAGACAAACAAAGAAACAAAAATGATTAGCTTGTGAGCTACATAGAGCACAGGAAAGTGGAAATACTAGAAGTAAAATTAGTCTGCTTTTATTGCTATGACTGTCAATAATGTGCAGACTCTGGAGTTTACAACTCAACTGATATCACTTCAAAGGGTTCTAAAGATCACATCCATGGACAAAAACAACATACCCATAAATTAGCACGTTCTTTTCCACCCTGAAACACTCCACTCTGGTCCAAGATGACCTCCGTGGCAAAGGTGCTTCCTCGTCTTCTTCAAGATCCAAATCTGATAGTTCAAAATCACCATCTTCATTTCCGTACCGCTTAGTTTGTTTCCTTTGTCGTGGGGCATCAATGATGCGATTATCCTGAGAAAAAAAAAAGGAAAAAAGGAGCTCCAGTCAGAAATTTTCTTCTTGAAAGCCACAGTCAAACCAGTAACATAACATAACTACGAATCCACAGCCATATCCCTCAACTACCTTCCTGCTCATTTCAATTTTGCTAGTTAGGATTAGGATCTCTGTTTCCAACCTTGTTCATGAGATCAACATCCAACTCAGCCTTCTTGGCCCATTTCTCCCAGAAGTCAGGATCATCAATATCAATCTCCTCCTCGCCCTTGGACGACACAAAGCTTGCCTATAAAGGAAAAAAAAAGATGCACTTAGAGAGTTGATCTATATGATACCCTTTCTCGGGAGGTTCACTGAAAGAAGAAAGAGGTTCAGTGGAAGAAGAACTCTGCACTCAAAACAGTAAGCCCAGTCCATCACTTTTAAAAGACACAACAAGGAAAGAAAATTAAACATTAATTTCAGTCTCGCACAGCCTTTAGTAATAAGTGCAAACAGACTTGATTACCTTGGCAAATGTGGATCCCTTCCCTTGAGATTCAATTTGAATAACTTGTGTACGTCTCTCAAGAATCTGATCAATGTCTTCTTCACAGAATCTAACAGTGGAAAAATTAAAAGATTAGAGTGTTGAAATCAGGAACCACAAACATAGTCGCAACACTTACTTGGAGCTGTCATCATTTTCCTCTTCCATGATGGCACCATAGGCACCCTTTCGCAGTAAGTCTTCAATCTCTTTCTTGGACATCGATTGCTGGGGGAACACAAAATAAGTTTGATAAGTTCATGTTGCCAATCAAATGCTCTTTTCTTAATAACTGTATTTTTCAATAACATTGTAACAAGACTTAAATTTAAGGCTCCTGTCAATCACTTCTGCAGACATCTCATAAAGTGCAGTGGGTTTAACAGGTCATATAAATGAGTTCTGATTGGCAGATTTGCAGATTTCCGTTCTTCAGCTATCATATCTCGAGGCAGTTGAACCTAACCATTAGTTGGATTTTGACTTCAGCTTGTTACATAAAAGTGCACTACATTCCCACATTCTGACAATTCACACTGTGCTACAGCCAATATCAATGCTGTGAGCAGACATACATTTTTTGAACTAACGTGATTTGCTGGCTATGAGCTGCTTGTCGTGACTCACCCATAAACAACCGGCAGTAGAGGAAATTTTCTGCTTCTAAATTGTTTATTTTTCAGGAAGATTGTATTTCCTCTGTGAACTCATTTCACGAACAAATTTCTATCATTAATTTGCCACCATGGATGAATTATGTGGATAAATCACAGCTGAAGCATCATGATTCACCAACAGCCACAGTACACTATAATGAAAATTTATCTGAGCTTACAAAAGAAGTACTAACTTTCTTTCTTAATAGCATCATAATCATTAATTTCAAAATTACAACTGTTCATACAAATGTCCACTGCTGTTTCTGACTCATAAAATGATAACCAAGACTGCTGCCCTCACTTACATTGTTGCTTGCATTCTCTTTGGTATTCATGGACTGCAGTACTGCCTTGTCCAAGCCCAGCTTCATGCTTGCTCTGTCAAACATTTCACGCTCATAAGAATTCCTTGTAATTAACCTGTACACCTTGACAGACCTGCTCTGTCCAATACGATGACACCTTGCCTGTGCTTGAATGTCATTCTGGGGATTCCAGTCAGAGTCAAAAATGATCACAGTGTCTGCAGCAGTCAAATTGATTCCTAATCCTCCAGCTCGTGTACACAACAAGAACACAAAACGATCAGAGTCAGGCTTGCTGAACCGGTCAATGGCAGCCTGCCTCAGGTTACCCCGGACACGGCCATCTATTCTCTCATATGGATACCTCATGTGAACAAGGTAATCTTCCAGAATGTCAAGACAACGAACCATCTGTGAGAAAATGAGGACTTTGTGCCCATTCGATTTCAGTTTTGGTAGAAGTTTGTGAATAAGCACCAGCTTTCCAGAAGCATCAATCATAACGGTAGCATGTTTAACTGTCTTTTCAGTCATTGACAAGTTATGTTCAGCCAGCACCTTCTCTTCAGCTCCATTGATCAAGAAAGGATGATTACAACATTTGCGGAGTTCCATCATGGTGTTCATCAGATTTGGTACATTTGCACTTGAAGTCGCTCCCTTGCTGAGAAAGGCAAAGTTGCGCTCAAGAATGGCTCTATACAGCTTTTTCTGTATTGTAGTGAGCTCCACCTGCAAGCAGAATGTTAACATGTTAGCAAACTAAAGGCTTGGTTGGTGCTATTCCTACTACAATGGTTAAAGGCCAATGGTCACAGCCCACTTAGAGAAAGTAACAGCCAAGTCCACTGAAGTACAATAATCACACAATTACCTGCATCAAGGATACATTTATTAACATAAAAGCCTATAACAAACTATTAATAGTGAAAGTCTGATTACAGAGACATCAAATACCGTATTTACCCGTGTATTAGTCTATCCCGTGTATAAGTCGACTCCCTATTTTTGAGGGCAAAAACTAAGTTTTCTTTACTTCTGGGTAAGAGTTTTCTTGGAAAACTAATCTTGTATTTCTTAGAATTTTCTCTCAAGTACTATGGATATATGAAAAAATCACAGCAAGTTTCAACATGAAGTTTTTATTATCACGTGTACACGAGCATTCTAGCGGGTTTTAGCAACACGTGTATAAGTGGGCATTTTGTTCATAATAGGCTTATAAATTCAAATGTACTAATTTCAAACTAACCTTTGTAATTGTGAAGGGTGGAAAGGGACTTTGGAAGACAAGCAAAACACCAAAGAAGCTCAAGAACATTTGAAAAATGACTCCATAAACAACGTAACCTTTGCTGCTTAGTAGCCTGGCATGATGCCAGGCTGCTAAGCAGCAAAACTTGTGGCATTTGCACTCGAAGGAAGAAAGATGTTTTTCTTCAAGCAGATTCATGGCTTTATTACAGGAACTGTCAGTTCTTTATTTCGAAGATAATCTTAATGCATGTCGACTTGAACTGCTAGCATTTTAAGACATAGGTTGCTAAACAAAAGGATGTCGCAACCTTCACTGTATATTGGATGTTTGTTAACATATAAAGACAATTATTATGCTAATTGTGAAGAACTTGTTTAGCTGGTGCTTGGCTCTCAATTTTTGACCTATGTATAAGTCGAGGGCGATTTTTTAAAATGATTTTTAGGTCCTGAAAGGTTGACTTATACACGGGTAAATACGGTATCTGTGGGATATAAAATAAAAATGCACCTCTATGATGGTTTCTTCTTTGGGTGCAATGTTTTTCTCAACATCCTCCTTCAGTCGTCTTAACATCATTGGTTTCAGAAGCTAATAAAAACATCATTCAAGAAATTAATATTGTCAAATGCAAGGGAGAATTAACACCAAAATGTGTACGAATATCATTTTGCCAGTGACTTGCCCTTGAATGTGGAAATGATAGTAAAAAGTTGTTTTGCTTCACATGCAACTTGAATTGTCTGATCATGAGTGTACATAACGACAAAATTTATAACTTGTGTCTTCACTCATTGATAATTATTTATGATGTTCTTATGTTCTTGCATCTACTTCAAGACAACAATTATCTTTCAGTAGTCAAAACATTTTTCCATATCACCTTCAGGCTTGGAAATGTATCAGTTTTTTAAGAAGAGAGCAATAACGTAAAAACAATTTCTTAGGAAGTAAGCACCCTTGATCAGTGAAAAATTTTTCCTCATGCATCTCAGTAGTCTAACATGTTTCAGCATCATTTCAAGGATGCTCAACTTTAGATTTTCAGTCCCAGGTTCTAAATTTCATTTCTCCCCCATCACCATAACAGATTTCTGTTAACAAGTTTGAGAATTTAGTTTTACATCAAGCTGATATCACCAAACTGGGAACAAGTACCTGTTTTAATTTCTCCACTTGAGCCTCAGTCTTGAGATCACCAAACTCCATTAGGAAGGCAACTTGAGAAGGAAACTGTGCTGGTTCAAGGAAGTTCAACAGACTGAAGAGCTCGTCAACATTGTTCTGCAGTGGAGTTCCTGTCAGCAATATTCGGTGTTCCTTGAAAAACAACAGTAATGTTATTGTTATTTTTAACTAACAACAAGTATTAGGTCTGTCACAGAACCAAGAAGGTAACCAGGGAAGCTACCATAAGCAACATGTTCAAGCAGTTGAAACACTTTGCAAAAGGAGTGCTTGGTATTTTCCAACAAGACTTCAAATGCATTTAAAAATTCTTAGCCCACCCCATCCCTCTTATCCGATGTTGTACCACTCCAAAGGTTACTGTTTGTGTACAAACACTGGTGGGTGGAAGAAGGGACATTTTGGGGGGTAGAGACAGGATTAATGGTGCAACATTCCGAAAAATACCCTTAAAATGAAACACTTATGCACTCATTGTACATATATAGTCCATGACAAGGTTTCCTCCAGGAATTTGTAGGGTTTTGCTAACAGCTCCAGCAGAAGTGCCAGTTCATTCACCAGCATGAAACGAAAACAATGTCAGGCATTGCATCTGTCTAGAGGCACCACATTACCATCATGCAATGGTCCAAGATGTGCTACTGATCGATCACTTCATATTAAGCACTGGTAGAAAATCTCATACCATGTTCAGGTTGTTTAGTCCTTCCAGTAGCTTGCAGTTCCGGTTCTTTAAACGATGTGCTTCATCTATAACCACACACCTCCAAGGCACTGCACTCAGTTGCATGTTATCAGCTTGATAGTGAGATAAGAAAATCAAAACAAAGTAGTTTGCTCACTTTTTCTGCATTTCTTTCTCAGTGCGAGTTAAGATAATTATTATTCACTCCTAATGGAAGGGATAATTTGAGAGAGTTGTTTACACCAGGGCAGATGGGAACAAACTGAGGGAATTTTAAAATCAAACATATGTACTGAATTATGAACATAAAGACAGTTGTTTTCCAAAAACAAATTAAAATCAAATTTCCCGACTAAAGGGGGAACTTCTTGTTTTCAAAGGGAAATGCGGTAAGAGTGGACACACCTATTTAAGCGAAAAAATTGTTTCCGTCAATTTCCAGAGAAAGGAAGGGGAAAATATTTGAGTGAGGTGATTTCCAGAGTTGGAATAGCTAAGCCAAAATAAAGGTATGGTATGTATAGCAAACTCATTTTAAAACTCAGGATATGTGAAAATTAAGTACAAAACAATTTTTTACCTATGATTATTTCATAAGTCGTAATCATAGCTTCAAACTTGAATAACCCAGGAATTGGTTGGCCCTAAAAAAGACAAAGTGAGCTGTTCAGTAAACTATGGCAGAAATTTTTATTTAACATACAGAGTGAATAAGACACAAAGTACATCACATTATTACAATGTGCAAACCAACAACACTCAGTCAGTCAAGAGGCTTCACAGATCTGGCTGGCTGGTTTACTGACAGAGTAACAAACAAACCTCTCCACAATAAGCATGTTCAAGACAGAACTAAGGAACCATTGTAGAAATATGACTGTTTGGGGGATGTATCAATCGGAACATTTAGGGAAATGGATTGGTGGCAGGTCAAAATGAACTACGGTACATAAGACGACTTGCTTGTCTAACAAACAAATGAAACTTACATGTTCATCTCTGAAGTAAAATTCATACTCCTGAATCAAGTGGCGGCTTGATGCACTGAAAACACAAAACTCTCATGAGCAAATCACAATTTTAGTTCAAATTATACAATTGTGATCAAACTAATATGGGTAGTGCATCACATACAAGTGTAACATTTTTTGGCTATATTTTATATTTAAAAATAGGAAATAGTCCCTCTGTTTGGAAGAATTTGAAGTACTGATAAAAGTCCTCGCCTGTGGCTCAGATTTACATAAATTCTTCCAAACTGTCTCCTGTTTGCATGGGGTCATGTTAGAGTACACCTTTTTCATTTCCTTAAGCATCCATGAAGCTTGGGGTCAACTTACCTTCCATGATAGACAACAGCATTAATTTCACTCCAAGTCTCAAATTCCCTTTGCCAGTTAGAGATGGTGGAGAGTGGTGCAATAACAAGAAAAGGCCCTCTGACACCATATCTCTGCAAATAACCAGAAAAATCCTCAGTTTCAATGAATGTCGCATTCTTTTTAACAAGGTTTTAACACCTTTAGGGTTGGCATTAGAACTAGCCAAAAGAAGGCAGTAAACTGAGACAATTCTCATAAGCATCTAAGAGGAAACCAAGACAAAGAAAGCGGCTATTTGAGTATGATTAGATGCTGTAGCAGTTTTATTGAGCAGGCCCCAGTTCTTCAAAAGGTGGATAGTGCTATCCACTGGATAAATCGCCATCCAGTGGATAAGTGTTAGGGAAACCAATTGCGCTATCCACTGGATAGAGATTTATCCAGTGGACAGCGCTATCCAACTTTTGAACAACTGGAGCCAGATGATTGATTGAGGGTTTCCCTGTGTGGATAACTTAAATTCATTGCACAACACCTCTGTAACACTTGTGGGATGTCGCTAAAAATGACAAGGTCACAAGTACTGGCACACGCATGTAACCACTAGAATGAACACTAAGGTCCAATTTGGTTACCAAAGCATGCATATGTACTTGTGACTTTGTCAGTTTTAACCACAACCCACAAGTGTTACACTTTGTTATCACTTGATTTGCTTATAATATGGTAAAAAAGTTTAGCAAGGTTGACACAGCTGTCCCTAGCTTCTAACACTTCAGCCCATTATTCAATGTCAATTGTTATTATCTTTTTGGTAGATCAAGCAGTAATGCTGCTACCAACGTGGCCTTAGTGAATATTCCAGAGGCTACAGGATACTTACCTGCACCTCAATAAGAAATGAAATTGATTGAATGGTTTTTCCGAGACCCATTTCATCAGCTAAAATGGAGTTTTGCCTAAATGAGAAATAAAACAAAAGAAAAAAGAAAACTTCAATAAAGTCACACTTAGCAGCCAAATGCTTCTGTAATGTACATTCGCTAGTGGCACTACTTTCAGTCAGACACTCTTGCATTGTGCATTTCCCAGTGGTGTTATTTTAATTTGGAACTTTACACTGCAATTTGAAATAATGCAAACATAAACCTGACAGCAGTCAAGAGAAAAACTCTGATGGGATCAGGATGCAGTCAGAATGTAAATGTAAATAGAGTGAAGAACTCTGAACAGAACTAGATGGAGATCTTGTGCTCAATGCTATGTAAAATGAGTTGGTAAAATTATGAGAAATAGTCACTGTCTTCTTCCAAGTTAAGATGGGTAACAATTAATTTACTGATGTCAAACCCTTTTACCCCTTTACCTGTTGCACCAGCAAAAAGTGAGCCAGTTTACACCTTCCAACTGATATTCACGCAGAGTATTGCTATTTTTGTATAAAGGTGATGAATCCATCTTGTACCAATCATGAGGGTAGGGGCGAGGACGGAACTACAACGAAACAAGACAATGCACAAGGTTACAGTAGGAAGGACAATTTACAGCAAACAGGACTGATACCAGACAGACCATTCATACATCGGCTTTTAGCACCCCTTTCTGAATGTACAATAAAGTAAGCAAGAGTATGCAAGACAAACAAAAAAGCTTTATTTGAGTATGTTTGCGCTTCTTAGCTACAATCTAACATACTTGTCTCATTGGCATTGGTGGAAGTTCCTTCAGCTTTTGAAACTGTTTGATCTTGTCTTCATCAACATCAGCCTGTGAATATAAATCACCCTATAAGTACTGTGTCATTAAAAATGTTGAAAATGGACAGAAATTTTGAATAACCATCATACCATCATGGTTGCCATAGAGATCAGTTTTCAAAGTTCCTGACTTTTTCCTGATCAAAGCTAAATTTCCCTGACCAATTAAACCCAAGTCATCCTGACCTTGAAGAATTTTTCAATGTTTCCCCTGACCATATCCTGACCAGCGGCAGCCCTGACCATCTTCAGAAATTTTTGTAAAATCTCTGGAAAACAGCTGAAGTCATTCTAAAAAACTGGTAATTTTTGAAAAAATGACAAGAAACATCTGGAGAACCTGCAGAGAAAAGTCTCTGGGAATTTTCCGAGCCTTAAAGGGTTAAATTACATAAAATAGGCACATGAAAAGTAGTGTAGAGGATTGGGATAAAATAGTTGTACACAAATGCTTTCTTGTGGTATACAGTGAATAACCCACGGGTTCCTTTTTAGATTTTTTTATCCTAATGTGTATACCAAACAGTCAGGTCACTAGTGCGACAATTCAAGGTATACTATTTGAAAGCACTGTGCAGAACCAGAAAGTATACACAGTTCTCCTTTTAAAAGCTAACCTCAACTTCCCATGTGCTTTCCTCATAAGGCTGAGATCTCCATTTCACAAGGTAATGTGTGATTGGCTGTACAGAAAGTTATAAAAGGAAATTTAGTTCCAAGTGTAACAAATTATATGCCATTTCTGATTCAAAATCAGCACAAACATACAATAATCAGAACACGCTGGAAGCACTACAAAAGGCACAGTTGTCTGGGGATTTTTCAAAATTGATGAAGTTAGAAGAAAACAAGAACAATGTGTTTGCGGATTGGTTTCAGTCAAATTAACTTACATTCTTTTACTACCTGTAATTGACTGTACAATCCATTAACGTCCGTGCCGGCCTGAACCGGCCTTGATTTTGCACGTGTCCACTTTCTGCCCTAGCCTCCTCTAGAAAGGCTTTTTTGGTCCCCATTTGTCCCAGTTGTCTTTGGGAATGTTTAACCAATCAGAATCGACCTACTGTGCATAAATTTAAAGGCTTGAGGGGGGTCCGAGAAGGGAAGACTTCTTGTCACTCTGCGAGAAGATCACATTTCATTCAAAATGGCTGCCATGCTCTTCATGCGTGAATTTTCAAGATGGCAATATCTCACTCTTGGAAGGAAGGATTACCTTTTGAAGCTTAAAAATCGAAAGAAAAAGCTCTAAGGAACACTCGACAAGTTAAGCGATGGAATTTAGAGCTTTTAGAGCAAAGAAAACATCTTTCGAGGACGAAATGCCGTTTTGTCGAAGAGAAGGACAATCTTCCACCTCCAAAGATTTTTCAAGCTGTGGACTTTCTGGGAAATGCTCTGGCACTTCTACAAGTCTATGGTAGAGTAAATTACACATTTGATTTCAAACTTGTACCGAAATAGCTTTTTAAATTGAGGGATTCTTTGTATTCCTTAAAGTTTTCGTAAAAGTTTTGAAAAACGTGCACTCCAAACAGGAACGCCTTCCACAAAACCTTTCCTAGAAAAATTGGTCCTTTAATCAATTTCAGTGGATTTGTAGAGGTGTATGTATGCTTGTGGTGAAGTACCTTGACAAGACATTCAAGGACTTGTCTGACAAGCAGTTATTAGCTTTGTTGTTGGAGGTTACTACTTATCTGCAATACAAATTGTATTATATACTACAATGCAGAACTAGCAAGGAAACCTCCTTAACTAATGACTGAAAAAATAACAAATGAATAAGACAAGAAACAGAGAGAAAAGCCAGAAAAACCAGACAGAAGCCATATGGCTAAATCTAAACAAAAGTTTTATCACTTAATCTAAACAAATCATGTCACAGGTCAAACAGATAAAGAAACCATGTTTGACCAAGTTTCTGTAAACTGATACTATCAAAACCAGACATCATGACACCCAGTTAGTTCAGCGGGCTAAGGATTTCAGGGCAGATGGTAAACTTTCCCTTCAAAAATGATTTTTTTTAAGTGCAGCAGACCAAACACCTAAACTGCACAAATGAATATTTGTGTATTTCATGCTAACTGAACAGATTTTTGCTTTGATTAGTAATATGGGTTTCTGCACTTTACCAGTTATCTTCTGTGTGAATTGACTTGAAATACTAATACAATGGGTAATGCATGACTGCAAACAGCTGAATGCACCCCTTCTCTTTCATTACATAATACAGAACAATGTATGTGCCACATTCATAATATCAGAACCTTGATATAAATAAATAACCTGTTCGTTCATTTCAAAAGTAGACCTGCTAACCAATAAAATCTACATATTTTCAAGACTATTTCTTTTAGAACAAAAAAGAAAAAATACACAGAACAAACTATTTAAGAATAGCTTCGCATTTTCAGAAGTCAAGGTCTGGAATGCTCTTCCCTCAAGTTAGAAGGAGACTTCCCTGGAAGTTTTTAAGGAAAAAATTAAGTTGCACACTATCTGCACAAGCAAACCTTAATGATGGTATGTCTTTATTTATTGTGTGATTTACTTAACATTTGCTTCTACATGTAGATTTACAGTAATATTATCAATGCCAGCTTTTAGGACAAACAAATTGCTTGAAAAGTTTAATTTGATAAAACAACTATGGATAAATAAAGCTTTCTATCCATTCAAAAATAGAAAACTACTATGCACTTTATTACACCAGAAGTAACCTAGAAATTTTGCTTTCTTGAAATGAAACCTGTCTCCATGGTATATCTTTACAAGGAAAAAATTTACTCTCAGTTTCTCAAACAGCCTTTTGCTCCTCTCAAAAGATCAAAAAAGTTTAATTTCCAAACTCTCAGCACTTTTCAATAAAGGGTTGATAAGTGAACAATTTCCTTTTTCATCAATACGTAGTCTAGCCAAGACACAAACTGAGCAGACAAAACCAAAAAGACTGACAGCACAAAGACAGAACACCTACAGGAAATGAGTAGTTCCGTGAAATTTCAAGAAAAGGTACTTCTAAAGGAGAAAACAGTAGCTTCGATGAAGTCTGAAATAGTCGGATACATAACTGAGGGTAAGTAATACTACCACGATGAAAAAACTAAGAAAATTATCTCGTAACCTTGAACAAACAAATGGCAGTCCACAATGCTCAGCACGCTATTACTATTTACATTTGTACATACACTGTAAATCTATTCATTGATCAGGATCTGAGACATGTTTACTTGACGCGCTTGAGGCTAAGTCAAGAACTTCATCGACTCAGTACAAGGTAGTGTAAAAAAAATACTTTTGGCCTAAATTTTGTTCTTTTATTCTTGAAACTGACGTCCACAAAATGAATTTTTTGGATTCAGACATCCAAGTTAATATAAATATGCAGCGATCAAAATACATGTCAGTTAGGACCACAAACTCTCCACGAAAACTTATTAACATCATCAAACACTACTCAAAGAGTTTGCTTAGACACCGTGAAGAGGGGTAAAATACAGCTGTATGTGAACATGGCTGACACAAACTGTTGTATTTCATGTTTCATGCTTGAACGGTTCTTTAAATCAATTATTCATACACACTGCAGGTAGGATTTATGACATTTGCATAATTCTTAGACAAGAATGGCAGGGTCTGATTTAATAAAAAGCCATAAAATAACTCAACTATAAAGATTCAACAAAGATTGCTAAAAACCGCAAGATTCTTATCTGAAATTGTTCTTGATACATTTAAATTAACATAAAAAGTAAAGCAATTTTATTGTTCCCTTCCCTTATCCATTCACTATCAAAATGTTTAAAGTTTTCTTCTATGGAGATAAGCTAAAACTATAAAATATGAATAATCAATACAACCAGACATGGAATTCACTATCTCCAAAATCTTTACCAGTAGTATTGAATTCTCACGGCCTATGTAACTCAGATTCCTAATATGTCTGTATCACGCAAACAATGTGAAAACTCCTAATTTAATCAGCACAAAATAACTCAAAAGTGTTCAAAGGCAAACAACTCCCATTACTTTCTTTTTAGGTAGATTAGAAAGTTAAAGAAATGGCATTCACTTGGATTTCAGGCAGTATAACAAAGAAAAGCTGTATTTATTTTTATCTTATAATTAAAATTGATCCTGTTCAGTTGTCTAACCAATATTGACCTCTTCACCACAGATATCAATACCTTACAGACATGAACAATGAATATCAGCGTGGATAAATATAACCAACATCAACACTTAAATAAGATAACTGTGAATTCCACACAAGTTTGTAAAAGAATTAACAACAAAAACAGACACATGCTAACTGCTAATCAAGAGAGTAGTTTTCTGTTTCACCGCAAATTACCATTACTTGCAAAAAGTAGATTAGCGCAAGTGTAAACAGCAATGACCTATAAAACCCTTATATAATCATCCCCATAGATTAATTAGCTGTTAATATGACAAGCCGCAAAAACCACCCACTTGTCTGAAAAACTGCGTCACGCAAAGCTATGCTCTCGTTAATACATCTAGGCAAACATGCCGTTTGTTTGCCTACACAAACTGTTACGTAGTTAACAGCAGCAAACATCAGTTTCTCCCTTAAGCTTTGCTAATCAACACTAACAACTCCGACTCTCTGTCAATCTTAACTTAAGCAAAACTCAAATGTCAGGCAAACATTGCTGCTTATGAGAAATAATTTTATTACAAAACTCTTACATTTATGTTATATTGAGAGAATAACAAAAGTGGACTTACTTCCGGTATAAACAGTGTAAATTCAAGGTCACTTTTCTTACCTCTCCACTATTTTGATCCAGTCCGGTTGACATATCTAGCACACGATCAACCTCAACGTAATCAGGGTTAAAAGGTTCTTCATCAAGCTGTAGGCCAAAAAAATACAACATTTTTCCTGCTAAATGATCAAGACTTTGGCACACAAACACTAAAATTCACATGAAGTCAGAAAAACTTTTAATAAATTCTATTTAATAGCCCTTCTGCTCACATAAAATGTTTGTACCTCGCTGAAGAAAGCCATTGAATTTTGTTGTTTGACTTTATACCGCTTGATTTTCATATGTATTCTCTTATCACCTCTTGCCAGCTTTTCAGCTGTTGCCCATTCGCAATGAAGATACGAGCTACAAGATGACAGAAGTACACAAAGGTTACGTACAGTTCTTATAACCATCACCAAAATTAGAAATCAACTTCACAATCAAACTCACTAATTCTTAAACTTGACAAAGAATTCTTCATAACTTCCCAGCTCTTCATCCTGCAAAAGATGTTGTGTGCATGACTTAGAATTTTAACAGGTCTTGAAAAACCACACATACCAGTTGTGACCAGTTAATGACTAGCCACAAATGACAAACTAATCTGTGCAGTACTTCATCTGGGTTGACTGGGTATGATAAGTGCATGGCTGTGCTATAACGGTTTCAGGATATTCTACAGTGTACATACAGCCAGATTTTTGGAGAATGCCATAGAAAATGCTCAACACCTTTAGTACTATTCTCTTGGGAGGAGCATAGGGTATGCCTCTAGTATCACCACTTCTCAAATTCTTACAAAAAGGATGCCATGAATTCCACTAATACAAGAAGAGAACTCTTACTTGTTTTGTTCTCATGGCCAGAATTTTCTCAACTATCGTTGTCTCTTCCACTTCAGGTACCACAGGAACATAGCTTTGACCAGCACCATCGCCCTGTACTACTGAACCTTCAACAGGCTCTTTCTCACCATCCTCATCAGACAAGTTGTAGTCAAAGTCGTCCTTGTAGGTTCTCTTTTTACGTTCTCTGAGAGAACGGCGCTAAAAATATCATTGTAGGAGCAAGTGAATCGACTGTTTACCAATAAAAATTAGAACTAACCCAGATACTACTATTCTTTTAAAAATCACTGTCAATGTTGATAACAGTGGCACAGTGACAATCTGTTTCCAATTTTGATAAAAAAAGGCAGCTTTGACAGCAGTTCTTTTCAAAAGTGACCAAATGATCAGCATCTCAAAATTTTAACCAAGCATTTTTAGACTTACTGTGATACTGGATACATGATCCTCTTCAAAATAGCTTGGAGAATTGGGTGGTGAGGGCTCAGCCTCAGAGGAATCTTTTCTAATCCGCACAGGTGCTGGTTTTGCCAAGACAGTGGCTGGAGGTCTGAAAGACACAAATAAAGCCACCTCTATTACAAATTTATTGCTGGGACCAATAATTAAAAGGACAACAAAAACTGTCAGAAAATGGAATGGCACTGATATTATCCTACTAGCAGCCTCATTTTTTTTTAGATCTAGTGATGATTAAAAGCCAATCTTAGTTCATTGTCAAGCAATTATCTCTGCATCAAGGTACTAATACACCAACATGACCAGCCCAGCTCATTGTATTGAGTGCAGTGATAAAATTCATTTTACAAAGTCATTCCGGAAGGAGTGCATTAACATTTTACTGCCATACTAATATAAATCTAAGGGTACAACAAAGCTAAACAAATCATTTTAAACAGAACCTTGAACTCTGTGAGCTTCGTACTGGGGCCGGTTTTGAAACAATAGATGGCCCCAAATTAATTGGGTCAGCTGGCTTAGGGTGTCTTGATAAATCTGTCATTTCATTATTTACTCCTGGAGGATTCCCCATCACACGCTGGCCAGATGACATAGGGGGGAACCCAGGCATCCCATCAGCACTGAGCAATGCAGCTTTAGCCATTGCTTCCACTGCAATTCTATTGGCTTTTTCTTGTTGCCTTTGCTGTTGCAGAAACCTCATCTGTTCGTAATTTTGTGGCTGAAAGTTCGCTTGCACTCTCTGCTGCTGTTGCATAACATAGAATTGATAAAGCCGCTGAAATTGGAATTGCAACTGTTGCATTTGAGCAGGCTGTCCCAGTTCCCGCATTTGCTGGATCTGCTGTTGAATTCGCTGCATTTGAAGCAAGATTGATGATGTTTTGACCTGCATCATGTCCTGTGGATCTGAAACCTGTAAATTTGTAAATGGGTACCCAGGTTGTTGAGGAGAGGCCATGCTACGCTGGTTTCCGGGAGCATACATATCCTTGTGATCAAGTCCGCCTGCCATTCCTCCATTAAAACCAGCATATTGTGGATTTTGAAATTGCTGTGAATTGTACCCTGGCTGGGGTGAATTCTGATGTATGGCCATGGGTGGTCGAGGTCCACTTTGAAATGGGTTGTAAGGAAAACTTCCATCCCCTTGGCCAGAGAGTGGAGGTTTGCTCTGATCCAAGTCAACCATTTTTCCAGAGACTGGGTGCTGTAAACGACTTTGTCCCCCCAGTTCAATTTGTTGCTGGTTCCCTTCTGAACTCTGAAGATGTCTATAAAGCGCTTGCTGTGGACTAATCTGTTTGTGTTTTTGTTGTTGAGACAGATCCATTGTCTTTGGATTTGCGCCTTCAGGAGAAGAACCGGAAAAAGGAGCGGATGGTGACTGGTTTGGGTGCTGAAGTCTAGGAGATTGTGAAGGCCCTGTCGCAAAGCGATCGGAGGAAGAGTTCATAGGAGATTGATTGGAGAAGTGCTGAAGTCGTGGAGAAGACGACCTAGGAATGCCGTAGCCAAATGGCTGTCGAAACGGTGACTGTTCAGATCCCTGTGAAAATCCACTATAATTAGGAGAGCTTCGTGACGTTTGCCCACGGGGCCAACACATGTTTATCTGTGGTGGCGAACGAAAGTCGGAAAACTGTTGTTGTGAGGGCGACTGCAAAGAATGAAAACGCTGCGGCGATGACGAAAGTAACGGATCGTCGAAATGTTGAAGTTTCTGCGAGGGCGGTAAGAACGGAGAACCTGATGATCGTTCATCGAAATGTTGAAGCTTTGGTTGGTTCGAGTTCGACGGCGATTGCGACTGAAATCCAGGGAAATGCTGCAGTTGTGCGCCTTGGCTTCCATGCGAGCCCACCGATGAGCCAAGACCTAAATCGTCCAAGCCGTTATTGACTCCATCGAAAATTCCCAGAAATGGATCCGCCATGATGGTTCATCGGCGATAGAGCTAAGACAAACAACTCCGGTTTTACGCAATAGCCGTTTTCCGCAAAGTGTCCATCTTTATATTATTTTGTCAATTTCACCGTTGAAATGTCCTTGAAGAGCCATGGAAGCGAAGACGGGCTGTTACACGAGGCTACTCTACTCCCGGCCGTCAACGAAGCCGTTCTGAAAAGGAGAAAATTAAAGGTCACGGAACATGGACTAAGTCAGTTAAAGACCAACAACTCTAATCCTAGGAAAACTGTAGAAGAAAGGCAATTAATGGTAATATGATATGCAAACAGGAGCAAAGTAAAACGATGGAAAAGGGAGGAAACAACCACCTCCAAAACTGAGATGCGTAGATTCAACGAATGAATGAAACGCGAATAGGCTTTGCGTAAGCACGGCCTGTCGTACATAAATTACATTGCATGGTCACTTATCCGACGGAATGCTTGCCAGTTTGGAAACATTGTCTATATAAACCGCCAAAACCATTTCAAACAAAATTTTCACTGCTCTTGTAAAGCAACACTATCGATAGAATTAAAGCCACTGCCTCTTAAAGAGCTTAAAATTAGAGGCCAAGTGCGTTCGCGTAGAAATACGGGAGCGAAGCCGGTTCGGGCAACGCTACAACCTGATAAAAATTCCCCCTGTCAAAACCTATTATCTTTACAGTCTTCGTTTACTACTAGATTCAATTACTGTGACAGCCTCCAGTTGAGAGTTAGAACCACGAAGCAAGGAAAATATTCGCACAAGTGGAGCGAGGAGGGAAAAACAAAAGCCTTCATGCCAAGTCGGGCCAGGTGGAGGAAAGTTGTCCACAATAACAAAGTAAAATCGTGTTCACTAGTTGATTCATATGTGCAAATTGATGCCTGTCCTCGATAACCTAAACAATTTGAACCAAAAGTCTCCAGAAATCCTCAAAAGTTGAGTACCATTAAACAACGTATAAGTGTGCAAACGCCAATTGGTAACGTCCATGCTTGTTTGCAACGTCAAGGGAACAAAAGCGAAATGTGGGAAACACGAAGGATATTTTGGCTGCCCTTCACAAGCGCTCCAAGTGAAGTAATTGATGTCATACAGGGTCAACAACGCGATTAAAACATGGTCAAACACAAAAACACAAAACTAACTTACACAAAATACAGCCGACACAGCTTGAAGAATGGAAAAAGGCCGACAAAAAATTCCTCTTCGATGAATAAGCGAAAGGTTTTGAGATGAACTCGAACACGAATATCATGCTTTCACTGGCCACCACGTTACTACCTGCTGACAGCCAATCAGAAGACGGCTTTCATGACAAGTTCCCGGATGAACGGGGGGTAGCATGCATTAACGAGGTCACCCTTAGGCCAAGTTTGACAAAGAAATACATTTTGCAACAACCACTGCTAACCTAGTTTCGCCAAACTTTACGACTTCTGTTTAACGGACTAATTAAAAGTTTTTGTCTGAGTGTGAGGGCTATCCGGATGTCTAAGTATTGCGCGAAGAGCGAGAGCCTTTTAGCAAATTAAAGCGCACGGAAAGCGCACGATTTGAATGACTTTTAGAAACGTCATTAAACAAAAGCTATTCAACGTCTCTTAATGTTATTGTGTTGCAAGGACAAAGCTCGATTCTTTTTGTGCAATAAAAAAATTCGGTTAAATAGAGACTTTGTTTTGAATATTTCAAATCTTGAGAGTGGTCTTGAAATTTTTCAACGGTTTATAAACAGAGCCAAGAATTCACATGCGTCACATAAGAACGAGGGGGTCTTCAGCTGCAGACCTACCTACGATGCGCTTTTGTAAATATTAGCCAAGACCGCTACAAATTTGTCCATAAGGGGAATAATGTTTATTTTTTACCTTGATGTATTTTATTTTCTCAGTAACCGGTTAGGCGAAGGGGAGAAAATCAAAATACTTTAAAGGAATATGACAAGTTGGCGGCAGCGGGGAGCAATTGACAAGTGTACATATCGATGTGTCTCTAAACTCGGTGCGTTTTAAACTCATTTAAATTTGGTTAAAACGTCCCTCTCTCTCTCTCTCTCTCTCTCTCTCTCTCTCTCTCTCTCTCTCTCTCTTCTGCACTACATGTATTAGGGTAAAGGGTCTGGGATTCGAAATGTGCGCCAGGGGAGCAATTTATCAACGTTGCTTTATAGCTCCCAGGGGTATTACTGAAGGAAAAAAAACTGATTCAATTTTTACAACTGACTTTTTCATTGAAAAATAACTGCTTGTTAACTTCCATTTGAACGGTGATACTTTAAGAATCCATACTCAGAAGTACAAGTTACCTAAGTTGCAAATTTGCCAGGAGCCGTAACTGTAACTTTTGCTTTGAGGCATCATCTGTACAGGGAAATGTCTTTCGGGATAGAGCGGGTGAGGGAGAGCATCGAAAAGAGGAGACTTTTTAAATAAGATTAAAATTGTGTACCAACTAACTCACGTGATGTCGCAGCTTTGTATGCTCGTAATCGTTAAAAAATTATAAACTATTGATTAATATATTGAGGGGGGGTCATTATCTTGACGTCGTGAGAATATAAAGGAAATACGAGAACGCTGGAGGAAGCTGAAGCCTAGCGAATATTCCTTGAACTACTTCCTTGGTCAAATGCCCTTTTATTCGTTTCCTGTAGGCTTCTAAAATAAAATGTGTTTCTTACAGACAAAAAACGTGCACTTCATAAACCGGCCCTCGGTATTCGGCTGCTCAAATGGGTTCAAGGTTACAAACGACAAGTCGACAATTGTGCCCCACCCAGCCCCGCTGTAGACTCAACTCTCCATCCCCCCTGCGAGTAAAAGCCGTTGACAGTTTGAAATGTCTTTGTAAACATGAAAAAAGAACAAAGGGCATTTGACAAGAGTTTCTGACAGTTGAAACAAGGAATACGAGCTTTCTATCCCCTACTTTAAACTGCGCGCGCAAAACATTTGATGCTTCAATAAACTTCAGCTCCCAAACTGAAATTATAGATAAGTTATATCACATAGGACCTTATTGATTCTTAATCCTATTTTTTATATAGATTTATGCATTTTTACCCTTTCTTCTTAAAATTCAATACTTGACAATAAAATTATTAAAAAACACATTGGATACTGTTAGAGTGACTGTATTTTGTTCATGATAATGGATGAATTTTATTGATATGAGTTTTCGTGCCTCAGAACACGTTTTTCAACGGCAGATTTTCGAAAACTCAAAAAACCGCCTTTTGTCACGTAGTGCGTGCGTAACTAATAAGAAACCTGTCTTTTGCAGGGAAGAGAGCCCATTAAAATAACCCAAATCGAAATCCACTTTTCTTTTCCATAAAACCTGCCAATCACAAATGGATCTTTAATTGGAGGTCATTTTTATTTTTCCGTGCAAACAATAGACCATCCTGTAACGCGGCATGTAATATATTGTTCAGTGCTCTCCTTGGATTGGTTAATTGACATATCCACCTGCCGCAACCTGTATATTTACCTTGGATTTTAGCTGTTTACATGCATTCATTACGTGTGCTGGTCCTACACACGTGTTTCGGGCCGCGAACACGCATGAATCGCCGACAAGACGCCAGAAATCAAAGACATATGGTCCTGGGAGAACGACAAAGTTGACTATAGATTTCTGGCATCTCTTTGCGATCGCACGAGATTAGACGATAGCGCAGGGGTCATTATTAAACGGGCAAACAAAAAAAACAAAAAAAAAAACATGCAAACAGTTCTATTCAAACCTTTTGAGAGCGCAGGAGAATTGGCGAAGGCTTATGAAAATTGAAGGTCGTAGACGAGAGAAAGGGAGAGTTTGAATTCCCGTTTTCCTTCTTTGACTTCTTTGGGTGGCATACGAACGCGCCTGAAAAAGCTTTTTGAAAAACGACAGAGAAAATGAACAGTCTTTCAGTTTCGAAAAAAAAGCGGCATAAAAGTGATTATTACGGAGAGAACATAACATCGTTTTTCCCTTTGTACTCTTAACACGACTAAAGTTCCCATGATATATTGGTCTTTAATTCCGTAACATGGTCGGTCGATCCACCTAAGCTCTGGATACCGAAAATATCACTACAATGAAGTTTAAGTTGTTTAAATCAGCTCTTTCGTCTATTCTTTTTAATACACGCTAACTTTGAGGAAGTTAGTGTTTTAGCTGCTGTTCGAAAACTACGGGGACTGATAAGAATAGAGTGAATTAATTTTTGCCCGCTATCTGACACGGGCAAATGGAACTAAGGTGCGGACAATTACATGAGGAAAATTTCTCATGACTTATTGGCTCGGACACAGCTAATTAAACAAACGGACAAAACTGTTAACGTTTTGCTAAAATAGAACTAACGGAATTGATTTCCACGCCCCTTTCAGAATCACCTTTCATGAAAGACGTTTGGGAACTATATATGTAGCCAGACTGAATCGAAACAAGAGGAAACTTTCTTTCACGCAGATTTTGCCAGTTTAAGAATTTCTTTTTCCCCTACCGCCAGCTACTATACCTCTGCGAGGTTGGCCGGCAGCCTACTAGTAACTTTCGTATGCTACAATTCACTTTCATTTCAGTGTAGATTTACGATCTCTATCACCTTACCTTATCATTCCATTAAAAAATGTACCGGTATTTGAATTCGATGTGTCCTCATTCGTCTAACGGACCCGATCGAATGTGAAATTTCCAAAGCAATGTTTAACAGCAGGCAACGTGCGTTCCCGTAAATGGGGGTTATATAGAGAATGGTGATCCTGTGCATCACGTGGTAGACCTGTGGCGGTTGGTGTCTGAAAGCTGAAACCATTTCTGGCGACAGTTCTCATCGCAATTACGTCCGTGGTACTGCTTGCACGGAAAGAGTGGTTCCTCATTCACTTCGTTGAACATTCACTTCGATTTCCGATTCCATATTGAATGGGTTTATCTTGTAAGCTTGCGAGTACAGTTGTCTCTTATATATCTGCTCATGGCGCGAATCTGCGAGCGATGACCGGCGGCTGTATTGTTAGCAGGTTAGCTAGTTTTTATCTCAGGAGGGACCAAAGAGCCAAGGGTGTGAGCCTCTGATAATCCACGCCACTGATTCATTTTCATGTGTGCAAGTAGGCACCCTCAAGTGGTTAGGGTAACTTGGCACAATTCAACTTCCCCGCCCCTTAGCTCTCCACCCAACACCCTTTTCAATCACGCATTGGTCATGTATCGTAAAGCAAATTCCTCAGTGGCAGGGATGGGATAATAGATCAGACGCCCCCAAATCTACCTGATCGTTCCCTTAGCCCCTTTCCCCGCTTAGCGTTGATCGGTGCGTAATTAGCAGTCGAATGTTGCTAGGCTTTAGAGAGCAAACTTATGCAGCCAGTTTTCTATTTCCGCAGCTTCGTGCTTAAAATAGAACAGAATGACTATGACGACCCCACAGTGTACGAATTTAGACCATTCTCCGAAGCCTGTGTAAAACAAGGCTTTTATCAGCTCTGCGTGGGAGCAAGTTTCCGTTTGGTATGCAGCGGGTGCTTCATAAATCCTTCCTTTCTTGGAAATTAAGAGTTAAACAAAGCAGGAAGTTCAAAAGGATAGTGTTCTTCAGCCACACAGAGTCAATGAAACTGACACGTGCTTCGTCATATTAGTGAGGACGACTTGCTTTGGAAACCTGTACAGGCGAGTCAGCGTTTGGCAAGGACGTTTGAAACCTGCCCCAGTCTCCACTGCACGTACCAGCTTCTGTATTGGGAAGTCAGAACACTTATCTAACCATCTTAACCCTAACCTAACAAGAACGCAACAACTGCCAATTCCTAGAAATAGCAAATCTTGAAATAACTACAACTTAGATTGGTTTCAGAGGCCCTGTGGGGTAGAACAGTCTATCAGAGACCCTCATCGTCAACTTGGATCGTACTCTTCATTGTAAAAGAGAACAAAATTGAAACACAGGAACGTTTTATTGCACTGGCCCATTTCTGTCTGGTTTTAATTTGTATCAGTATTTCATACTTAATATATTTTTTCACATTCTATGTTGGTTAGAACAGGTTAGGTTAGAGTTAGATTAGGTTAGCAGGTCCCAATCAGCTCTTAGCCGTTGATTTTGCCTTGTAAACCTGCTAAACCAAAGTATTGATGGGTTGAATCCTCTCGTTAAAGGGTTGATCCACCAAGATTTGATCCACCAAGGGTTGATCCACAAAGCTCATGACAAATATATAAGCCTGACGCAGTTTATTGAATTTGCTCCTTGGAAAACACTTCCTCAAAAGTGCTGATAAAAAGTGCTTAGTTCAACATAGTCTTCTAAGGTCCTAGATAGACGTAGACCCTTTGTCTACGTCGAAGACAGGAGTCTAAATAAAGGCTGGCTAGGAGACTACTGAAGTCTTATACTGTTCATAAAGTGTTTCTTCTGATTAGATGGCGAAAACACTTTTCCCTAAAACCTTACCTTGTGAAAGGATCTCAAAGACGAACATCTGGTGCACCTTGCTTCACGTAATGTGGGCTCAGCTATAGAAAGAAAGCTATGGAGCACGACGCTTGTTTCTCGCTGCTGGTTTTGCTTTACAACTGACATGTGGTTCTAACTTTTGAATCTGGACGAAATCCTAAGTATAAGTAATTATAGTGTGACTATTCAAAATAAGTCTATCGAGCAGTACTTTCATGTGCTGATTAGGTTCTCCACGTCGAAGAAAGTGGTTCTAACTTTTGAGTCTATGGATGAAATCCTAAAAAGTGAGTGATGAGCATTCACATGAAAGCTACTGAGCAGTTTTACATGATGCTATTTCGGTTATGCTGCACAAGGTGGTTCTAACCTTTTAACTTGAACAAAATCCTCTGCTATGCGGTTTGCCCGGTTTGTCAACTTTGCTTTACACGATAGTTCTAAGACTTCTAACTTTCGAGTGAAGTAGCATTTCCTTGCGGTATTGTTTGTTTTTCAGTATCAGCAAGCCGAAAATTGAGGGTTTTTTAAGCACCCTTTTGAGTAAACGGGTTAATATCGCCTCCGTCTTTATCTGTTCGCAAACAGAGTCATGCGCTTTCTCATGACTCGCGAAACAAACCGGAAAAATTCCATCATGATATATTATCGATAATGTTGTATAATGGCTCTGGTTGCTAAAAGTAATTGGAATCAACTAAGAACCAATTAGAAACTTTATTCATGATTCAGGCCTCCTTAACACTGCATCACAAGTATGGAATTTCTCGGTTCATTACACAGACATGTCGTCCATTTCGCGTGCAACACAGCGTGGTCGCACGCGAAAAAGACGGCTCAATTTTCTAAGACTTCCTTTTTTAGACCTCAACTAACATAAACCAGTAGGCACGGAGGACACCAGTTCATCCATGTCTTTGGGAAGCAAGGTTTACTTAAAGCTTCCTATCGGCTTTTATAATTAAGCAATTCCGATAAATTAAACGTGATATGGGCACTTAGCCTTTTCGTCACCTTTCGTGAGAAGGGGCGTGATTTCGGCTTAGAGATCACGAAAACTTTTCAGTTGAACCAGGCACGGAACACGTTGGCAAAATTCATACCCCCAACTGCTCACCAGAAATTGACGGTTTTGGCAAATGAATTAAACTTGTTTGGTGGAAATTTAACGTCTAACGTATATTCTTGTCGATCGAGGACAAGTGACCTTTAGTAAAGAGAAAAGAGAGAAACATGTTTGGCATCATTAGACTAATTTTGTACGAACGTGTGCTGAACGTTAAAATGCTGATACATTCTGGCCTATGATGCAAATCTAGCTACAGTAATCGCAGGGAGGCTGGACGCGAGTTTCAGCTGAATTTGTTTGCTGTGACATGTTCTGGTTGGAAACAAAGGCGTCATTTCACATCTATACGATATTGTTTATCCTTTTTTTAACTTTAATCAATGTGAATGGTGCAATCTGATGTTTTCTTTGATTAAAATTGACGAAATTCCTTCTCTTTCACTGCGCAGATCCGACGTTTGCAGACATGATGTGCTAGAAGTCACGTCGTACTAAAACAGGTCCTTGTCGCTAGTCCTTCAAGGAAGGTGGGTTCTATAAATACAGAGGTATTTTTCCAAAGGATATGACTATGAGGAAAAACCAGATCTTAGCCAGACCTACTGGAATCTAAAAAAAAACACTGTGAGTAACCCCACATTTTCAGAGATAATTAAGGAACCATTATTTAAAAAAAAAAAGCTTTGCTTAGTAAAATACAAAGAATGTATGGCAATTTCTTTCCAAATTTAAGCTCAATTATAAAAAAACAAAAAACAAAGACAAGCAACAAACAGCAAACAAAAACAAACAAAAATTAAAGATTTTTTTTACCTACGGTTTTGCAGTATCCACAGCTAATTATTGATTCAAAATGGAGCTATCTGAAAACGATGATGCTACAACGTTGGACACGTTTCCAGTAATAAGTGGTGTCTTAAGGGAGCGGTCATTATTTAGAGCAGGGGAGGGGGGGATGATTTTTTAACCCCAAACAGCATAAGTCTATAACCCCTCCTTTAGCAGATAGTAACTTTCTTTGGCCCCTCCTTGAAGTGGCTGAAAAAATTCAATAACCCCTCCTTCTCCTCTTGGAAGCTTCGGAGGCAAAACGTAAAGACCTTCCAGGGCATGCTTATTTCAAGAAGATATGGGATTTCTACAATGCTCATTATAATACAGGTGAGCTGTTTATGGAATACCTGAAGATACACTGCATTAATAAGGATGGAAAACTATGCGATTTCTGCCAGGCACATGACTGGGTGGGACCAAGCCAGGAAGGAATACCTCAGCCAGTTCCAAATCCTACTAAGCCTGGTCACTATATGAAGCCTTTTGAAACCCCAACGAGTAGGAGATTTCCGGATGACTGGCAGCCCAGAGCTAATACTTAAGAGTTTAGTAATAGAAATCTCCAGACAGAGACTGACATTGACCACTTTGCCACCAAATTTGCAGTTGATCCGAAATTAGTAAAGGAGTATGTGCAGAATCTAAATGATCTTAACTTGAACAAAGATCACAGATGAGAGTTGCTCAGGAGGAAGGAAACGTCAGCAGCTTAGGCACAAGACATTCGAGATATGACTTGCAACAATTAGTTTTGGAAGGAGAAATCAGCAAATTGAAAGTATTCGAACTAGACAAATATCGGGACAAACACAATCTTCTTACCAGAAAGAAAGCATTAAAGGACGATAAAATAAAATGCATAATAAGTCGTGTTCTTAGAAACGATTATTCAGCCACTCATACAAACGCTGTAGCTTGTGCCAGTTACAAACAAAGAGAATGCGTGGATGAATCAGACAGGGATGACGACAACGACGACAAGTACGACGACGACTACGATGATGATGATGAGAGGTCGGATTCAGAAGAGGACCTGATCCTGAATGATTTGGATGAATCGGCAGAGTCAGGGGACAGTGAGAAAGAATATAGTGAAGATCAACCAGAACTATTTGATCAGGTTATTGTTCGGTCTGGAAGACTGGCCGCCACGTGGCAAAGCCGATTCCTAGTGCGAAACTAGAACGCTTTTAATAAGCCATAGTCCTTGGAATGAATAAAGTGTTCATTGATTTCTAGTAACCCCTCCTTTTTTCTCTGTGGATATTCCATCACCCTCCTCCAGCACTTCCCAAAAATCCATAACCCCTCCCTAATATCATCCACCCCCTCCCCTGTTCAAATGTGAACGGATAACTTTTTGAAAACCCGTTTACAAACATTTCCTTTTCCTCATGGGGATTTTACGCACCTTTTGTCGTCCACGAAACTGCTTGAGAAAGGTATCAAGTTCTTTCTCAAAGGGAAAAAACACCCTAATTGGTTTTAGGGGATTCTCCAGGGGACAAAGGAGGAACTTTAAAACATCAAGCTGCAATCCATTTCCGTCCTAGCTACCCGCAGCCAAACACCTTACAGTTTCAGAAAACTAGCAATTTCAAAATTGAACCGCCATTAGTGGCTTTCCTTTGCTTCCGTGTATTTCAAGCTAGAAAGCGAGCGAAAGAGCGGGAAAAAAACGAGGGGAGACTGGGGAAGAGGACGACCTCCCTCTTCCCCAGTCTCCCCTCGTTTTTTCCCGCTCTTTCGCTCGCGCTCCACTATCTGTACGCCTGGAACAGGCTATCAAGCTTTTTAAGGCAATACTAAAACGTGGAGACATAGCCCCCTCAAATCTCCCATAAAAGGACTCTTTCCTACAGTTGGACAATTTAACGTGGTTCCTAACGGGAGGAAGTAATAGGTTGTGTCAAAGATGACGGTGGACTTGAATACGGGACACATTGGTGGGGTTGATTAACAATTATTCACCGAAGTGGAAAAGTAATGGACATTTACCGACCTGTGACATCTACCACTCTTCACCGACACTGAGGTGAGTAACATACCAAACTAGTGGATAGCCGCACCAAGTAGTTCTTTCTTTTTTCAGAGAAATAAGGGAAAACTCGGGTGCGAAATTCATAAAAATGCCGGGAGGTGAATAGCAGATATCGTAAACTGTCGCTTATAAGCCCCCCCCCGGTTTTAGGCCCCTCTACCTTTAAACAAAAAAATACATCCGGTTATAAGCCCCCCGGACATAAGCCCCCCCCTAACTTTCCTTGTTTCGTTAATGTTAAGCACTCTCACAGAACACTGCAAAGACACTGAACTTCTGTTTTGTTACGTTCTGGTTACGTTCGTGTTGTTACAGTTTTGATTTTGTTGTTAAAATTGAAATAAATTCGATTTATTAAGACATTTTAAAGGTTAATTAAAAACTAAATTAAAAACCTATTTCGATCAACACTGCTGTGGCTCATTTCGAAACGTTTTTTTTATTCCGCTTATAAGGCCCCCCGACGTAAGCTCCTCCGTTTATAAGCTCACCCAGAACCCCTTACGAAGTTGTATAAGCCCAGGGCTTATAAGCGGCAGTTTACAGATTTAGTATACCAAACCAGTGGATAGTGTTTTTCTCACCCTCTGATTGGCTACTCAAACTCGGGATAGCATCTGCTATTCACCTCCCGGCATTTTTCTGGATTTCGCGCGCGAGTTTTGTCTCATTTCTTAGAAGAAAAGGAATTATTTGGTGCTGGCTATCCCGGCACTAGTTTGGCATATACTAGATCCACCACTATTCACCTCCGCTTCCCGAGTTTGAGTAGCAAATCAGAGCGAGCGAAAAACACTATCCACTGGTTTGGTACATTCTAAAACGAGTTAGATGGTTGATCAAGGCAGGTGCTTTGGCCTGGCCTCTGCAACATGAAGCGACCATTGATGGGATGTTACGATTGTCTTTCGCAGGGTTACACTCTAGCATTCCGTTACACTAGGAAAAAACCCTCTTTCTACTCAGGGATAATCGAGCAAGAAGAGCATGCAAAAGCCTATGAAAGTCGGAAACGTGCCCTCTCTCCCACTGTGCCCATGGCAGGGTTCGTACCCTTTTTCGAAAACAATTTTCCAGGACTTTTCCAGGACTCAAATACATTTTCCCAGGGCTCCCAAATGCACAATAATTGAAGTAATAAATCCTTACGAAATAGAAATCCAGCAATAATCCTGCAGAAAATTGTTTTTTAAGAAAACTTAATTACAAGAATTTATAGGTTTCCAGGACTTTCCAAGACCTGCATTAATTTTCCAGGACTTTCCAGTCCTGGAAAATGCTAGAATAAAATTCTAGGACTTTCCAGGATTTCCAGTACCCGTACAAACCCTGCCATGGTTCCTCCGTGACTACTGTTCTTCTGTGTCCTCTGTTCCTCTGATGTATTTGTAGACTTGCTCCTAGCCGCTTGTTCCGACTATGGAGGACTCGTTTCTGTCATCATATCACGCGCAAAACACGCAAATATTCCGCGCGCGAGTTTGCAATCATCTGAATATAGGTTACCGCGCTACACATGCACATATACAGAGTGCGTTTTTCAATAACCAGATAAACATCTCTTTTGTCTCCAAGGAAAAACGAGCGATTTGTAGCAAGTCTCACGTAGTTGGTGCATTGTACATCAGTCATGTACCAACGCGCCTCTGTCGCCATGCGCGCGTCGTTTTCACTCAACACTCGACTTTCGAGCTACCCTGGGTACCAGAAGTTTTTTTTCTCTCGCTAGCGTCGGGCGAAATCGGCCGGAGGCCGAGCCGCGTCGGCCAAAGGCCGACACACAGAAACCGCGCAAGAAAAGCCTCTGCCACCCAGGGTACTTTCGCGCACGTTCACATATTCTCTTCGGACTACTCCTAAGTGGGAGCGACTGCCCGTGGTCTAGCATTTTGTTATTTCTCCTTAACCCTTTCAACCCTAACAGGGACGAAAATGAAATTTCTGTTTACATTATCACTACTTGTTCAAACATTCAAGTGATGAGAATAAAGAAAGTGATCACCAAGGATAAGATGTCTTGATATTTAGACAAATTCTCCTTACTAGTTCCATAAGAAATGTATGGAGAACAGTAAGGAGAATATGCATGTTTATATTAGGGCTTAACGGGTTAACGGTGAGATCGATTTATACGCCTAGGGAGAGAGACACTCTGGGGAAAAGGACCAACTCTTTAGCCACCGACCTCCCAATCTTCCGATCGAGAGAAAGCAATGCTAAGTCCAGGATACCCAAGTGACGCCACAAGATAATATAATAACACTGTTACCCAACTCTTTATTGATTTATTTTCGCCATTAAAAGCCAATGTGTATCTTTTTGTCTTCATAATACGATTTTTAGTTATAAAATTTACTAGCCTTGATAATGGAGACAATCGTTTTCGCTTACTGAAGTAGAGTTTTGTGGTTTACTTCAATTTACCTCTTTAAATCTGCTGTATCGAATATCGAAAGAAGCGTTTACAATAGTGGTTTCTTTTAAACTTTAAGATAAAAAATATATCAATATATCTGTAATTTACGCAATACATCGGTAGATAAACTGCATGCATTTCCTCGTTCCCCACTTTAACTTTTTAATGGAATTATACTTCATCAATTAAATTTCACCTCATCACAAGCAAAGAAGTACGATTCAAGCCCAGAAGTAATGAGACTTAATCAACCTCTAACTTGATACATAATTTAAAACTAAAGGGAAAATACACCCTCTTTTTTTAAGGCTGGAAGCGAATGAAGTTCAAACGACCACATAGCCTCAAACCTACATCTACACCAAACGTGCTTAAGCGACTACAGTGCGCTTTCGTTGCAGTCTAAAAAATTTCACTGCAATATTTGCTACTTTAGTGCCGTACTTTGTAATTACGTTGGTTGTAGTGCTATGAAAGTCATAAGAACATGGATGCTTTCCATTCACAGCAAGTCAAAACTAGAGAGACTTTCAAAAGGAGCAGAAACCATCGATCACCCCAACTGGCGACAAGTAATTTCTGAATCTTTCCTTGTGCAAGGACTCGTGGTTTTTGACTTTTCAAAAAAAATTTTCCCGTGTAAACAGAAAGCACTTATCTTAGTCTCTTGTTAAAAAACAGCTTAACAATAGGTAAAAAGACCTGTGCTACAAATTTCTCTAAGACATGCGCGTTACACTCAACGCCTTCTCCACAATCTTTCTTCGTGCCACCCTCACTTGTCAATACCTCAGGGGTGGGGTGACCGAGCTCAAACCAGGCTCCAAAAACAGTGTACGCGCTAAAGTAAACAATCTACCTAGAATAACTAACTTAAAATACTTATTCTTCCTACCAACTGTTTAAAGTAAATGTCAGAAAGGTGTGCATAATTTTGAAAGCCTTGAGGTATCCAGAAAGGTATCCACTTGCACCAAGTTCCATAGTCTACATAAAAGAACAAAGTCAGGGTTATAAAACAACCTCAGCAAAATGACCGTAAAGCAAAGCAAATTCCTTCCGTCTTTATTTATCAACAAAGAAAAGTTGTTGATTTTTGGTAAACAAAAATCACTTCCCATAAGTAAACCTTGTTGATACCTCACTGGTACACTTCTATTATAATAACAAGCAATAAAATACGAAATCAAAAATCTGAGTGTTCACTAGCCTTATTCCGAAATGAAAAGGTCTGAGGTGCCCCCCACCCCCTCCCCCCTCAATTCCTCTGGGAAGCAAACGTAGAGAGTAAGACAAAGAATCAGACAAACAAACCTAATTTTTCACTTGAGTCAAATTTCGTGGTGCTGTGTATTTGTGGTTCTAAATTCTGAGCATGAGCATATAAAGTGAACCTGTAAGTAAGCAGTATTTTCCAGCGGTGGTTTTCCAGAAAATAAACTGAGAACATTATCAAATTTTTAGGTTGAGGTAAGACCAACACACCAGTCTTAAGAAGCAGCTTCCTCTTTCTTTTCTTCTTCTGGTTTAGCTTCCTCCTTCTCTCCTTCTGGTTTTTTCTCTTCTTCCTTTTTTTCTGCTGCCTCTTTCTCCTCTGTTTTAGCTTCAGCTTCCTACAAGAATCAACACACAAAACTCAAAAACAACTGACAGTTTCTTGAGCAGAAAACCAAAGTTCAGTTTCATTCCTAACAGCACTCAAGATAAAAACGGGCAAAAACAAACCTTAATTTGCAAATTACTAAGAAGAATACTGTGCCACCTGAAAGCACTGCTGGCCAACTTTGCAAGATATCAAGGCCAAAAAGATCAAGGTAAAAATATCGAGGACCAAAACGTGCTTGTCAGTAACTCAAAAGGTAATTGTTATAGTACTTTGAGTCATGACCTTGGGTTTTCCTCAAATCATACAAAATGAACAGATGTTTATCTTCAGGAGTAAAAGGGCCGGTTATTTGGAGGGAGTCTACCAAAACTGCGGTCTCACGAACCCAATGTTTAAATCTTGTTTATTGTTAACAGTGTCAAGAAGGCACAGAGAACAACATTTTTAAGAAATGATTCGAAGGTCCAGTCATTGTCTTAAACCGCAGTCCAAGTTAGACCTCATTGAAATAACTTAACCAAAGAGTATATTTTTGTGAAAACAAGTAGTCTTTATAACAGCAAGCCTTGGAAAAAATTGGCTTTTGTATAAACATACCCCTTCTTTTGGCGCCTCTGCTGCTGCTGCTGCTGGTTTGGGCTCTGGTTCAGGTTCTGGTTCCTTCATGGGTGACAGGATTATTTTACCAACATTCTTTCGTTGGTGAATCTTTTGCATGGCCTTACCAACCTACTTGGAAAAAGCTGCCAGTCAGGACTGGTCTATTTTCTTAACTAAACTCTATTTACCCTGGGGGGGGGGCACATTGTGCCCGTGCTGACTTTAATGAATTACTACTTTTAAATGGCTAGACGAATCTCGTGACTTTTCCTGAAATTTATCAGAGAAAAATTTCCTGTGTCAATGATGTGTCTACAATGATTGACGTTTCCATAGCAACCATCTACTCAGGAGGTGTTTTGCCTATTTTCTGTCTTTTTTCAGTTTTTTTCCCCTTCATTTGAAAGGAAGGCAATCCTTTACTTTGTTGTGCTTGTTTTGATTAAGTATGTTTCTTAGAACAAATTCATATAATTTTTGATGTTGTCATTGTCAACTGTATGACTGCATGCTTGGGATTCAAGATGGCAGCTCAAAATTTAAAATGGCTGCTTTGTGATGTCATGAAATGTCATAATCGACACGTCATAAACCCAATCTGTTAAGCTAATTACGTGCTAAAAACAGGCCAACTTTCCTCACAAGAGCATGAATACTTTCGAGATCTAAAGGGGGAGCACTTTGTGCCCCCCCTCAGGCTCAGAAACTCAAAAAAAGCCCAGGCAAAATAGGGTTAACCTTCTAAGCCCTGGTACAAAAAAAGGCATATTCTCCTTACTGTTCTCCATACATTTCTTATGGAACTAGTAAGGAGCATTTGACTAAATATCAAGTCGTCTTATCCTTGATGATCATTTCCAATCTTCTCATTACTCAGATGTTTGAACAAGTAGTGATAATGTAAAGAGGAATTTTATCATCGTCACTGCTAGGGCTAAAAGGGTTAAGGCTTAAAGTGGTACTATGATCAAACAATCACTTTTATTTTTTCTTCGGATTTCGAAACTATGTTTGTTAAACACTCCCCAAGCGAAATTATAAGCGTTAATTTTGAGAAGAAGACCGTTAATTTAAACTGCAATTTTCCGGTTTAATGGTCCGCCATTATTACACCAGAAAGGATACAATGATGTCATACACTCAAGAGCTGTAAAATGTAGTGTGTGAACGCGGCTTACAAGTTATGCAAAACACGAGTTTGAGAGTGTGAAAGCTCAAAACTCCCGTGCTGCATACTAAATAAGGCACTTTCACACACACTGCATTCTACAGCTCTTGACTGCATGACGTCATTGTATCCTTTCTGGTGTAATAATGGCGGACCATTAAAACGAAAAATTGCAGTTTAAATTAACGGTCTTCTTCTCAAAATTAAGGCTTATAATTTCGCTTGGGGAGTGTTTAATAAACATAGTTTCGAAATCCGAAGAAAAAATAAAAGTGATTTTTTGATCATAGTACCACTTTAACAGTCACATTTATTTAATACTTAAATGACAATATTATTGCATTTTGGAGCAACTGGTGTGTTCTCCGTATCAATCCTACCACAACGTATCAAATTAAAATTAAAATCAACAACACTGTTTAGGCATTTGAAAATCACAAAATGCATCAATGTGCACATCTTCTTAAATCAATGGTCCACATGCATCAGGGGACATAGGATTAGTGTCCTTAAGCATTGCATGTGGCTTTAAATAAGAACTGATAATATTATGGATACAATTCACTGATAGTGTGGTTACTGAAAACAAGTCACGTCTTGTCAAGTTACTTCATGTACCAAAGTGTCACAACAAAAATATACTTTCTCAGTTTTTTTTGGCACACATGTGTGGCTTCAACCTACGTCCTGATTTCAGCCTTCAACAATATGAATGATACTACAATTTTCAGCGGAGTAAGGCCAAGAGAAGTTTGGTCACAAAGTTTAAATGTTCAAATTACCATGTTGTCAAGGGCAACTTGCTTTGCTTCCAATGGAGACTGCATGAATCGATCACATCACGCCAAACAAAAACTTCATAGGAGTTCAATTCTTTTCCAATAACATTTCAGAAACTTCTCAACTTGTATTATAAAAGAGTCAACATAGCAATAAAATGAACAAAGTAAAACTGACCTCTTCAAATGCAAAAACCTGATCAATGTGAGGTTTGATCTTCCCCTCACTGTACAACTGTAGCAAATCCTGCATGGCCTTTTTCGTTAACTCAGGGAAGTGTTTTGCATGTGCCAAGTCAAATCCACAGACACTCTTGCTCTCTTTCATCAGCTGCAATGGGTTGAACGTTACCCCTTGAAACCACTGCAAACAAAAACATGAGGATTAAGTCAGTAACTGTACTTATCAACAGGACACGATGCTTCACAGTTTAGTTAAGACTATCAGTATTGGAACAAGTGTCCCCTGAGATTTATTTTCCAGGAAATCTACCAGAGCAGAGAGGTCAGTGATTGCAGAAATTGTCCATTTTCGAAGTGTCCAGCCGGAAATAAATGACTTGTAACAACTGTCAAAACTATAAAAAAGTGCATGAAAGTTTAGAAGAGAGCACACAAGAGTTGATGAGAGCACACAAAAGTCAAAGGCAAAGCATAACATAGAGTCAATGAGCCGAGAACACAAAAGTTAATGACAATGCACAGGAGTAAATTAGATAGCATGCAATTTGGAGAAAGCCCGTTAGAGTTGATGGGAACTCATTGGGGATGTTGAGAGCACATGTGCATGCCATCTTGGCAATCCTTCATTACTATCTACCTGGGCTTTAGCCTTAAAGAAATAAAAAGTGCTGTTTTTCTTAAGGTTCTCTAGGATTGCCAGTGAGATTGCCAGTTCACAAGCAGTCTGACTTTCTATTTCATATCCTTTCCACACCACAGCTATTTCTAAGCCTCACTACCCCACCCACCCCCCCAATGGGGTTGATGACCCAACCTTCACCAATGGTCGCAAAGCCTGGTCCCTAGGGAGCATGGCACTGTGCTGTGTGATGCCGCCCACCCCTAACTTTTAGCTGACCGCAGAAGGTTTTAATACTGTGTCCAGAATAAAGCAAAAAGTTAACTCAGACTTACATTCTTGGCAAAAGAAAAGACACTCTTAGATTCACTAATTGCATTTGCATATCCTGTGAAAAAAGTAATAAAGTCCACATTAATTCAAAATAATACAAGCGTATTATGTGCCACTATAACACTAAATCAAGACTACTAGGGAGCAGGGTCAACAAGAACCCATTTGGCAAAAATCGAGGGTAAAAATAAACTGCATTGCTTACTGGAAATCATCACTGTCATCATCATCCTCATAAACTTTATTTAAATAAGAAGTTGTATCATTGTGTGGTTCCAGAAAATATCCATACCCCCACCACATAGGGTCATTGGAAATTCCAAGGGGGAGGAAAGTATGAGCCTAAACTGGAATTTCCAGAGGGATGGAGGGTTCAAACCAATAAAAACCCTCTGTGGGGGGTCAGTATGGATATTTTCTGGAACAACACATTACATAAAATGATCTTCCTAGGGGCTGTAGGAAAAAAAATACACTAAATACAGCTAAGTAATCCTGAATGAGAAAATATGAGTTAAAACATACTCTCCCAGATTTGTACTCTCCCAGAAATTAACATCGCTAGTTTTTCAGGAGGAGGGGAGCAGGGATGGCACAGTGGTGAGAGGGCTCGCCTTTCACCAATGTGGCCGGGTTTGACTCCCGGTCCCGGTGTCATATGTGGGTTGAGTTTGTTGTTGGTTCTTGTCCTTGTTCCGCGAGGTTTTTCTCTGGGTACTCCGGTTTTCTCCTCTCCTCAAAAACAAACACTTCCAATTCCAATTAGATCTAGAGAGCACAAACACGTTTAAACGAGCTTCAGAGCTCCTAAGTGTTTTGTGGGTAAACAAATTACGTTACAACAAATTATAATATTACAAGAGATCAGATTAGAATAATTTTCTCCACTCATTTACAGCCTCTGCCTGGAGTCATGGTAAGGTGCTACAAAATGGGTTTTTAGTTTCAAGAAAAGGTGAACCATGAACAGTCATAGGACCTGTAAATTCCTTTGCTATAAATTTTTAGAAGCTGTACTTTTCTTGCACTTGCGCAGTCAGTCATACTGTGAAACACGCATGCATACACAGCTGCCCAATTTTATTATTTTCATTAGTGGACATGAGCTGTGGTTTATGCATGAAATGAATGAAACGGTACAGTACCGCTCCAAAGTATTGGTGCTTAAGCACGCGGCGAAACCTCATCCGCCGCCATTTTGTTTTCCTCGAATTTGCCGCAGTGGGACGAAAACCGCAACCTCGGTAAGGACGAAAGCGACCGAACACCGCGGCTGACTTGACGCGGCAATGCCTCGGTAACCAAACAATAGTGGCTAATTTCTATTGTTTTGGCATTGTTTATACTTTATCTCACTAATATTCTCAAAGGAGCAAATAGACAAAAGGTTAGCAGTATAATTTCACAAGATTGCGCTTCGTGATAAAACCGATTTCGGACTCGATCGTGTGCTGTCACGCCGGCTTGGCATTGCAGGTGTTTTATCACCAAGTGCAATTACAAATAAAGAACTTTAAAGATCGTGTTTTTATTGGTATTAGATCGTTTAAGGAGAGCTGTGAGCAAGCCGATGTATTTAAATGTTTTTTGAGCAAGCCGGTAGTCCGTGCGATACAACACGAGAGGTTCTCGTTTCAGACTTTGCAAGATGGCGGGACTAGGCGCCAGAATCATGCACAATCACAATAGAATGGATTGTCGGGCTGCCACAAGCAAACTTCGAGCGAACGAACAGAAGCTCACACGTTCAATAGTAAAGTAAAACATGTTCTTTATTTAAAAAAAAGAAAACAGTTTTAGTCGGCAAACACGACTATGTGGTGCCAAGCGTTGCGTGAATAATTTGCGTGCCGAATGCGACGTAAGCTAAAATTTTCAGAATTGAAATATGCCTTCGCCATACTCAAACATGCCGTCAAAAGTGAAACTGCTGAATGTAACTTGAACTAAAAAGCAAAAGTTATGATGTTAGAAAGAGAATTAGAGTAAAATAGCAAGTTTTTTCCTGAGATTATTTTTAGTTCACGGAGCATTGCACTGAATTTGAATTTGCATACTGTGAGTCTCAAAATAAATTGTGCGAGCGAGTGGGAACAAATCGAACCTTTCTAGATCTTTTGCGCACTTAATCCTTCGATGATAATTGAAATAGTAAATGAAACTCATGTTGAAGCTCAAAGACAATGCCAAGTGTAAAAGAATTTGTAAGAAATAGCGATATATAGCGCGGAGTTAGTTTCAGTTCAAAAGCGCATCAAATTTGCATAACGGTGAAATCTGACCTTTTCAATGAACGTCAGATGGTATGTAACGCAACAATTCTATCTCTATGATGTCCGTTTTATTTCTTCTAGCTGTTGCAAGTGACACGAGTTTCCATTTCTTTCTTCGACTAACGTTAGCGTTCAGCAAAAGTGCTCAGAAGTCACGGTTTGTGAATCGCGGTAAAAGCAATAATCATGTGAAATCTATCACATCATAAAATCATCGGCGCGCGACGTCTCGCTTATTGAAGTTAATTAATCTTTGAAACAAAGGAAACAAAAGGCTATTCAAACACCACCGCGTCCTATTCTTTACCGCGGTATTTCTGACCGCAAAAAACCGAGGTAAAACCGGAGTTTTCAAAGAAGTTAGACGAGGTTTTCCCGAGGTCAAACCGGAGATACAAACTGCAATTCCACTGCGGCAGTATCGCGGAAAATGCACCAATACTTTCGAGCGGTACTGTATGTAGGCAACTTAACCAACAGCTTTTCTTTAACTAAAAAACAATTAGGGCTATGACCTGCACAATACCACCACACCACTCAACTGAATGATATACTGGGTCATTAGGTCGGTTGTGGGTTCTACTATCCTGCATGTGGAATGGATGATGTAATGAATATTAATAGCTTTTGCAGCTCCTCTCTAAATCAGTAAACACTTTAGGACCTCTGTCAAATTCCATTTTTTCCACAAACAGGTTTAGACATACCAAACGTAACAAGAATTCCCAAGTGTTTAAGAAGATTGTATCCTTTCTTTGTATCTGCACCTCCAAGGGGATCAAGAACAATATCGACTCCTTCTGGGCACACCCTAACAAAACAGCAACCAATGAAAGACATTAAGGCTGGAATATAATTTTACACCCTGAAGGTCAAGAGCACAACTGTCTTGTGTCAATTTAAATTTTAGGCTGGTCTATTTATTTATTTATTTATTATTATTATTTTTGCTCCAAACTGCCTGAATTTTTGCATAGTATCTTCAAGTTCATTCAAAGAACATTGCCCAATGTTTTTCGCTGATTGGCTTCGTTACCACATAGAGCTCTTGCAAAGCGTGATGGATGTTCAGCGGCCGCCTGCGGCTCCCTTTCTGCTCACTACACTTGACACAAATCCAAGAAAAAAAACATAAAACGGCTTAATAAATTTGTCATCCTTTGAAGCCACCTTACGAAAAGTCTTGCCACAATTGTACCAAATGGGCTGCTTGGGTTAACAACTGGAGTACGGATGAGAATTATTGGAAAAGAATGATTGAAGCAAAATTATAAAGAAATGAACTGAAATGAGCCTACTTTTTCACTGCTTGAACATAGTCCACTGTTCTGTAGTCAATGGCATGGGTTATTCCATTGGCAAGAATAGTCTCATGCTGAAATGGAGAATGCAATTACAGAAACATATTTATCAACAAAGTCTCTATTAAAGACCTTCTTAAAAATGATGGAAACTTCTTAACTTTCAAGGAGTTCGACTCTGAAAAATACGGATGCCAAACTAACTTTCTTCAGTATTATCAAATAATTAGAGCAATACTGAACCGTTTATTAACAAAGACAAAAGATACTGCCACCTTTAACAAGCTATTTTTCACAAGCAATAATAAAATCTTCAATTTGAATGACACTTTACAAATTAATCTGGAAAAAGCTAACTCAAAAGATTTTTACAAATTACTTAATGACAAAACCCATACAGACAATCAAACTGGTGTCAAATGGTGGAGCAAAAGTCTCTCTCTAAACGAAGATTCCTGGTGTAGGATCTTCAAGTCGCCGAAAAATGTTTGTAAGGAAAATAAACTCAAAGAATTTAACTTCAAGTTCATACATAGAATTATAGTAACGAACAGAGAATCATTCAAATTTGGTATCAAGAAGGATGATGAATGCATATACTGCGGACAGAACGACTCCATTGACCACACATTTATTGAATTCTCTTTTACGAAGGCATTTGCAAAAGACATTTTGCAATGGTTTAACGCAACAAACGGGTGTCAGATCACCCCAACAACAGAAATGTTATTTGGTGTAATTTCCGATTCATGTGAAAGAAAAATAACAAAGAAATTTAACTGTATACCACCCTCTTTATGCGCCACTATCTATATTCAAGTAAGTTAAATAACAAAGCCATCTCCCTCCAAGAGTTTACAACTCAACTCAAAAATAAATGTCGTATTGAGAATAACTGCTGAACATTGGCAAAATGGAACTACCATGCATCCTCCTTTTGGTTTCTTATTTAGCTTTAAGTAAGAATATATTGTAATTACTGTAAAATACTGTAAAATTTCCTGGACAAAATATAATAAAAAATGATAACTGAAAAAAAAAAAAAAAACAACGACAACAAAAAATCAGGACAATATATCACGAATCCAACATTAAACATTGAGTTATAAAATTTATTCCAGTTATGTGCAAAACAAGGTTGCAATGATTACTGCTCAATGAAAATTGCTGCATCATGCAAATAAAAAATTGTTGGAGAACCCACTGTTGATATACATTTTCCAGTGCTTTCAATAAGCACCAACGGCCGACGAAAAGCGTCGGGTATTTCGCTCAGAGAAATCGGCTACTTTTCCCCTAAACTGAAGTAATTACAGGAAGATTCTTTCAAAGCTCCTGTTGATACAGTCGGTTACTCTACTCAAACCAGCTGCCTACTTCAAATTTTATTGAAACCCCTGATTTTCATATCATTTAAAAAACTTTCTTTTCAGTGTTTAGTGGCTGTGAACCATGTGTATACCTTTGATGCAGAAGCTGTACCAAACATTGTTATTCCCTCCACCGTCTTACAAAGCTGAGTGGCTGCCATACCCTACAAAACATTTTTGCAGACACATTACAAAGCAAATGGACGATTCTTAAGAAAGAAGACCCTGCAAACAAAGCCAAATTGGTAGTCACGGTAAAGCTTTCTGCTGGGTAAGGAATGAATGAAGCATTTTAAAAACCTAATCAAGTTTACAATTTAGATTTAACAGGCACTATGAGTGCACCGCGGAATGAAAGTGCTTAACAGTTTTGACCATGTTGAAACATGGAAATCAATCCTGAACTCCTTCTTCGATCGTGAGGGAGACTGTAATAGTCAGTGAAATATCACAAATGTAAAATTACTTGACAGGCCTCGTTACATTTTCCCGCCCTTTTTTCACATACGTCGTATAATAGTCACGATTTATTGGTGCGGTTACCAAGCTGAACATGAGAAACAATCCGCCATATTGTCATTTTTAACAACAGCCTGAAGAAGATCAGTGAAACTGATCGAAACGTCTTTTAAATATTCTTAACCTCGGAAAAGATCCCGGAAAACAGTGAAAAAATTTTAATTTCTTAAGATGAGAGGTGAAAGTTTCAGAAATAGGATCAGAAATAGGATTGTTTTTTTTTTTGTAATGCGCATTTGACCATGTACTTTAAGTATGTTAATTTGCATAATATTAAGTAATAAATATTATCATTAGTGGTTTATGGCACTGAATTTCAACTTGGTCGCGTCAGGATCAAATCCAGTTCTGGCCACTAGCTTGAGTGGTTTCTCGCTAGCCTGAGTTCAGCTCCTTGTCAAAGCATGCATGTCGATAGCCGACCGGTCTGCCTCTGCTCAGTTGGGATTCTTACTTGTTATGTTAAATTTGTTTTTTCTTTCTAGATATTTATATGGTCCTACAATTTTATGGGTTTAACACATATAATAATAATAATAATAATAATAATAATAATAATAATAATAATAATAATAATAATAATAATAATAATCAACTTTATTTAAAGAGGGCAAACACGTAAAAGTAAAAAACTGAAAAACCAGGGCCCTCTAATATATAATACAATATATATCAATATACAACATATATTGTGTGTAAATAAGGGCTACTCGTACCAGTGAACACTATTGTACTTTCACAACTTCAATAAGAATAATAAATTATTGTAACCACAAAAGAACTAAAATAAAAACCACTAGGCATTGAAATGCAATTGAAATTCACCAAAAAATCTCTAAATTTGTTAACAAGAGTTGTTGCAGAAAATAGTAGCCTTACTATGAAAATTATAGAATTACTTGCTTTAATGAAGTAAATATAAAGCAAAACATTGGTTTGAGCTCAAAATGATTACCTAATAGCATTTATGACCAAAGCTTTGTTTTGATCCTTTCAACTACCACCAGCGAATGAAATATATTAAAATAAGCGAAAACAAGGAACAAATTGTGCCTTAAGCCCATTCAAAAATTTCTTGTTTTAAACTTACCACTCCGCCAGCAGCCATGTGAATAAGGATACTTTTCCTGTGACCTAAGTTTGCACAGTGAAAGACCGTGAAATAAGCCGTGAGGTAATTAATAGGAATTGCAGCAGCATCCTCAAAACTCATGCTCTCTGCAATGACAAAACAATTCTCTGCAGGAATACAGACATATTCAGACCAAGCACCGCATGTTTCAAGCCGAAGGCACAATACACGTGCACCAACCTATCAATAACAAAAACATGAATGTGATTAGTCCATGTTAGACAGGAAATTGTTGCGACATGAAAGAAGCACACTCTGTCCAAGAAGTGTCCTCTGTTCTAATCAGCAGACCTGTTGAATCAGGTTTTCATAAAAAGGCCTCCCTACACAAACTGGTGTCACTCTCAACATGTATAGTAGACTTTTAAAACAAAGTAAAACAAACTTTGTTGTTATTGCTTGTCTTACCTCTTTCACATTATCCTATCACCTTGAAAGAGTTCATTAAACATAGTCCAAAGAGAGAGGCCTTGACAGTGTACCATGGCAGTGCTATCAGTGGGGCAAAAAGGCACACACTAGCCAAATTTTTACTGTGTCATTATTTCTACACTTCTGTTTATTACCCCGCCGTCAGGACGGGTCTAGTAATATCCATTTTTTCGTTTTTGTGTTCTTTTTTTCTTGGTCACTTGCCCCAGACTCCCGGTTATCGTTCGGTTGCTACACCACATGGCCTCTATTTTGAGTGACTGTAATATAATTTGCAACCTGAGGGGAGGGAGAACAATGGCAGGGTCTAATGTTAGTAGTTTCATTATGATCACTTGAATTATACAGAAAATTATTCTTTAGATATATATTGTTCAGACATAAGTGTGTTTTTTAACAATTTGTAATATTATTATTATTTAGTGTGTCCCCAATTAGCACCCTGTCTTTACAGGGAGCTAGATCAATTTTGACACAAAAATAATTTTGTGTCATAACCCCATGGGCATTATAATGCCCATGGGGTTTTCTTGTTTACTTCTTACCTCCAAATCTGTGACATTTTCTCCAAGTTCCTCTACAGTTCCAGCACATTCCATTCCAGGAGTGAATGGTGGTTTTTTTGGAGCACAATACAGCCCTTGACGTTGCATTATGTCCGCAAAATTTAGGCCACTGTGTTGATAAAAAGTGTTCAAAGGAAAAAAAATAAAAACATGCAGGACATTTAGAAATTATCATAACCTCTCTAGAATGGCCAGTGCCACAGAAAGCACTGTTATTAGAATCTAGCATTGACCTGTCATGGCTCAGGGCAACTATAGTCAAGATGGCTGGCTTCTCAGAGTTTGAGACTATGAGACGACAGGCATAGGAGAATATTTTTGAGTTAATGGCTGGCTACTCTCCCTAAAAATGCAACTTCTTCAAAGATTAATGACAGTCCTGCTTTGAGGGTTAACTGGCAGTTCTGAACAGCTAGCTGTTAATTGCATGTTTTAATTAGAGTATTTGAGAAAAGGGATTGCTGTCTGGACCAGGAAATATGGTCTTTGTGGAGAGGTGGCACGAACGTTATTTCAAAACTAATTGGCTGGACTAGTCAGCCTGTAAATACCGTCGAATTCCAAAAGACCCTGAGTGTTACTTTTCGGATTAGCAAGCCTAAGGGGCTGCAACTTTCAGGTAGCCATTACTTTTGGGCAGCTAAAATGTGCCAGTGATTTAAAAAGGAAGTAATTCATCATACTGTAAATGGAACTTCAGAATAAGCAAAATGTCACTTTGATTCTTTTAAGACTTTCTTGTCTATTCTTCAGCATTGTTGTTAAACACTAGGCTGTTGGAATTCAGTTTCCACTTAGTTATACTGAAGACTAAAACGATTAAATAGTAATTTTACCTGTTCAAGTTTATGTTAATGCCCTCATTTAAAACACTGAAGTCATGCTTCTGAATAAATGTTCCTGTTCCAGTGACTACATTCAGAGCTTTCATGAATTAAAATACTTGTTCCACTTTGAGTTTCTCCTGGTTAGTTTGTTTGGAGATGACACCAAAGTATTTAGGACCACTGTTATTGGGGGAAGCATTACTTTCAGGGGCCTGCTACTTTTGGGAACTATGAGAAAGGTCGGAGTATTAATGACACTTAAGGGTGGCCGTTACTTTCGATGGCCACCACTTTCGGGATTCTACGGTAGCATTTGCCAATTTGAAGAAATAGTTGTGCATACCATTGATAGAATGTACCGTTTTGAAGTTAGAATAGTCCTAGTCCATAGTAGTCCATAGGCATTCACAAAATCTACTGGTCTGGCCAGCCACTGTGTGGTTCTAGAAAATATCTATATCTACCTCAAAGGTCCCTGGAGATTCTCAGGGGGATGGGGAGTCTCAAGAGTCAAATTTTAAAAGAAGAGCACAACACTTAAGAATGCACCTCTAATACAGAGATATTTTAGTAAAGGTTATGACTTTGGGGAAAAGGCAGATCTTAGCAACGGTTAATGGAATCGAAAGGAAAACTGTGGTAACCAGGCATTTTTCAGAATAACTAAGCAATTATAATTCTAAAAAAGCTTTAAAATACAAAGAATGTATGGCACTTTCCTTCCAAATTTAAGCTCAATTATCTCTGAAAAATGTGTGGTTACCCCCAATTTTCTTTTTGGAGTCTCAAGGGTGTTGCCTAACAGGAGCCCAGTAGCCTGGGGCACCCAAGGAATAGCTCTGGGCACCTAAATTTTAGCTGTAGCACCTAACATTTCACAGGCTGGGCTCCTAACGTATCGGCTTTTGGCTTTGTGGGTTCCTTCAAATTTTCTTTAGGCAGCAGCCTTGAGTCTGATAGTCCTCGCCAAGATCTGCTTTTCCCACACACAGTCATTAACTACGCAACAATACCTTTGTATTAGTAGACAAATTCTTTCAGAAACTTCAGTATCTTGGACCAGACCCAAGATGTGCGCAACATATGCACAGTAACAAAAGTAGGCACCTTCCTTAACTGGAATTTCCGAAGGGGTAGAGGGTTCAAACCGAAAAACCTTCTGTGACCCTCAGGATGGGAAGGGGGGATGGATATTTCTGGGACAACACATTGAGGACAAACGGTAAAATAGTGCTCTTAATATTAAGTCTCTTGTGTAAGAGAAGAGATTTACAAATTTGACTTACAATGTGCCATTAAGTTGTCCACTTCTAATTTAACTCCCTACTCACTTGCCTAGAATCAAATGTTACAAGCAACTCCTTTGAAATAGGTGCATAAATTATATTTAGTCCAACAAGAAATTCTGAAGAATTTACAGGTGGAGCATAGTCTCTCACCCCCCTCCCCCCTCCCCCCTGCCCTTTTCTTAAGGAAAAAAGGTTTAACTTTAGTAGTTCGTGTTTTCCGGTGACCTGTTATGGACAATTTGCACTTCCGGTATGTAAGGAATTAAATGTATGTATGCAACTTAAGAACTTTGCTTGCTTGTAACCAGTGACCTCTGTACAACTCTTTCAAATCGTTCTTAAACCGTGATATCCTTAAGCTACAACAGGCGGAAATGTTTTTTGCTCAAAAAGCTTTACTTCTCCTCTTTTGAGCTCAAACTTCATTTTGTCTAGTATTCTTGATTTCACGTAGGGGTTCAGACCAATTTTTTATCGCCAGAAAGCTGTGTTTCTAAAGACATCTGGAAGACATATTCACATCAATGCTGAGATAGCTAACCAACACGTGATATTTACATTTTTGCGTGTTAACCCGTGCTCTAACACAGACTAAAATGAATGAAACTTTATTAAATTAGTTTGAAACCGTGGAAAGACATAAACAAAAGACTGAGAGGTCTAAGACAAGTTTAGACAACCAAAATTCTAAAAATTGGGCAGAACCGAAAAGCAGAAATGTATTTCTGACCTGGTGCAATGGAATCAATTTAGATGGGTGATACTCAGGCCTTGTTTGTTATTTGATTGAGATTTCTTGACCACCAAATTTTTTTGTTTACTGTTTTCCTTTTTTTAGTGTTATAGTTTTTTGGGATGCTATTTATTTAACTATAGAAGTTAGTTCCAGCTTTGATTCTGTAAGGGCCGGGTTTACAGTGGCAGGTATAGATTGCTTTCTGTCTCGTGCACTGAGAGAACGCACGTGAGCGCGGATGGGCATTGGCCCAACTCCCAAGTTCTCACTAGCCTTTGTAAACACTGCCCCTTAAAAACGAAATGTCCTCAAAAACAGTGAAATAAACATTTCAATGCTTACCTTTACTCAACTTCAATATGCCGCTAATGAAACATTAGCTTTCAATCTCGTAAAATCCATGTCATTATAACGAGCCTGATTGTTTAGAGCCCGCACGGAGACTAAGTCTACTGACTTCCGTTAATTCAGAAATGTGCGTTGCATTTTATGAGACGGCTGCTGACGTGCCTAGGCAAGTCGCGCTGCCTAAAAAGGAACCTTATATCTTTCAACTGAAGCATAACATGTCCTTAATCATGCTGTTAGGAATCCCCAAATCCTGTATTCCATTCATATTTCAAATTCTGAATCCTGAAAATCTGAATCTTCTTATAAAGAATTGTCAATGAAATACATCCCTGGCAAGTGATGTTTTCTTCCGTTTTTTTCCTTAAAATTTTCTTTTATTTATGTATAACATTAAGAAATCATACACTTGAAGACAATTCAGTAAAATCCTATATGAATCACGATTATTATTTTTTATTGGCTCCCAATTAGAAAATGTATGATTTTCAAATTTTTGACTAGAAGTCTCCTTGAATTGTACTATGCACGGAGTTCAAACCACAACTAATGGAATATGATTCACATGCAATATATGCAAAATAAATTAATGCCAGGTATATTATTGACAACTGAGAACCATAATCTTCCCACGCAAAATACGGCCACAATGAATCTTAAATAAACAGTTACAAAATAACACTCCTTCAAGGAAAATAAACGAGAATAATGATAAAGCGGCACTGAAGCATATAACCTCTTAAGATGAGTTTATGTCGCAGATACAGGACAAAGCTTGCACGATGGGAACGATGCAAAGAATAACATACATAAGCTTAAGTTATCAAGGAAAGCAACTAGGAAATTATAAGCCAGCAAGGTAAAATACAATTAAACGAAAATGTAACGAACACATTTATTACGGCAACTACACCTAGCGGAGTTGAAATTGGCTTGAATCGCTTATTATCGCCACAAAAGCATTCGTTTATACAAGGTCAAATATCAAACATGTGTAAGCGTTTATATGCAAGACTGGATTTACAAGAGCCCCTCCCACTACAAACAACGGAGCAACTCCCAGCCTTTCAGGAAATCACTTCTACCTTTGTTCGATCGAAATAATTACACTCCAGGGGGAATTCAGCTGCTGCTCTTAAAGTGTGACGGAAAAAAAAGTCTCAAGAAAGCAGATAACATTGAGAAAACAGAGGTATGTTACTCACCAAGCGTGGACGCGAACGAGGACTTGACCATTCGTCGGTTTAGGCTTGACTAATTTTTGGACTTGAAGTTTGTTATAACCGCCATACCCCGTGAGCACAATGCTTCGCATTCTTTCCTGCTCCGGTTGTTCCTTTTTCTCCTCAGCTTTTTCTTCAGGTTTTTCTCCCCCCTCCGCTTTCGCCGCTGCTTCTTCTTTGCGCTCCTCGTCCGCCATGATATTTGCACGTTTTACTTGGGTTCCCTGCAGTCAACAAACGTGGCCTCAAATGAATGAAGGGCGGGGTGGGGTGGGGAGTTGGCTGGATTAGGGGACGCGTGACTACAAAATCATGACGAAGAGCATGAAATGTAGACAGATTTGAAGAGGCAGTTCAGGAAATAATGGATATTTTTATTAGACGGTGAACAAAAGCTCAATTCGATTATACGCAGGGGGAAACTAGGTGCAGTGGCAAAATTTTCCTTTCCCAACTAGCCTGTTCATTGAAAAATAGTTTTTGCTGTTGTTTTTGAAAATTTTTAGTTTCTAAGTGCAGGAAATTCGAAGTAGAGCCACTTCACACTTGATCTCTTAACCTGAAAACTGAATTCATGCAAAAGATCTTGGGCCATGATCCACTGCACTCAAATGTATCAAAAATATTCAACTATCTATCGTGGAGAAAGTTTTAAGACCATTTAACGTTTTCTGATCGAAATCATCGTTCTGCATAGTCTAGACAGGCATTTTTAACCTCTATTTGTAAATATGAAAAAAAAAAGACATGCAAAGGGTTTATACACAGTGTTTACACGACAGGACATGTTGCAGCGACATGTCGTAATGACAACTAGCAGCGACAAAATCGTATGAGAGCTCTTCGAATTCATACCACGGAGTATGAAGCAGGGATCTTTAACGGGGACATGCAGCAGCCGGACAGATAAAAAAGATGATCATGCAGAAGATAACGTAGTTAGACATGTACCAGGTTCCTGTTTTCTCGCGTGACCTACCTGTGCCAGGATGATTTTTTTTCCATTAATTTAAAAACCAAAAGTCTCACGTGCAATAATGTGCACGTGTCCGATCCTCTAAAACCAGCGGTTAAAATGTTACTCAGTCATTCAGACGTAAAGAAACGATAATCAGACAACAACGATCGGAGAAACGTTCAACTGTGTCGAATTTCTGCCTCTTTTCTAGCTTGTAGTCGAAATCAGCAGGATCCGTGTGGCACTAGTAGCAGTTAGTGGCAGAAGGTAGAGACCCTCCCCAGTCAGCTCGCTAAGCAGCCAAGTCACTCTACACTGGCACTGTAGCTGAGATATGAGCGACAATTCGCCCCATGATGTCTTGCAAATCGTGTCCAAACTCATGCTATTTTAGGTTTATCAACTGAGTTGATAAGGTAAATGGCCACCGTAACGAGATTGAAAGCTGACGTTTCGCGCGTTAGCCCTTCGTCAGAGCGATTCGGATTCGCTCTTGAGCCCTTCGGATTCGCTCTGACGAAGGGCTAACGCTCGAAACGTCAGCTATCTCTTTGCGGTGGCCAATTTACCTTATCAACTCAGATAAATCCACAATTTTGTGTTTTACGTCCCCACCGACGCAGCACCACAGTTTCCTTAGAAACTAACCCCTTGGTTGTTTAATGCTATTTTAAACATCTTGTTTGGTTTAAAAAGTTTTCCTTTCTTTTCTTTCTTCTGCACGAAGTTTGAGTAGCGGAGCCGCGAAGGGAATGGAGAGAAGCGGTTTGAAAGTGGTGTCCGCCTTTGGGAGCATTCTGCGCTTGGCTGAGACAACAACTGTACGACCGCTTGAAATTTGTCCGCTTTAGGAGAAGTGTCCGCAAACGGGAGGTGTCTTCCATGTACACATGGTAGTCAGTTTTTTTTCGGCAGCGTTCCAGCAGATAAGATAGTCCTGAGTTGGGTTGACTCATGCATTTTGGTGGCGATCAGCCTTCAGTGTCTTGGAGATCTATATGGATCACTTTCAAGTTCCTGTTCTACTCTAGCTAAGACTTTTTGGATCACTTTCCAGTTGTGTTTGCTCTTTTTCAAGGACCCCCGCAAACGAAGAAACATCTTTGTGGAATTTTTGTTTCCCAAAATGCTTCTTGGGTGCGCAGATTAAAAACGTCTGCTTGCTGCTTATGAACTGGCTACGCAAAAGTTTTTATTTGCATTTATGCTCCGCTCGCTGTTTATGTTATAAGCTGTTATACTTCTTCACAACCTCATCTATCTGCCTGTTAGCATAATGATTCATACAAATTCTTTAAGTATGACTCTATCAGGGGTGGCACAGGCTAGGGGCTAGGGTACCGCCCTGTCAGGCTAGGGTGGCACATTATCGGCAATTTCGTGGAGACGTTTGTGCATGCTCGAGTTAGGAAATGCAGCCCGTCGCTTTAAGCCCGTCGCAATCCCGTCGCAGTCCGCGGGACCGTGAAATCTAGCAGTCAACATTGTTTCTTTGGCACAGACGGGGAAACATTTGGTGAGGAAACAAAATATTTTCAAACACATTTTTGTTTCTCGTAAGCAAAAAATGTTTCCGCAACAAATGTTTGCTTTGCGCTAAATAGGTCCCGCTTATGGCAGGTAAAACGCAGCATTAAATGCGTGGCTGAGACTACAAATGTAAGACCTCTTGCAACTGCTTGGAAATTAGTCGGTGCCTGTCACTAGATAGGCTAATGTTCAGATGTCCCGAGGTCGCGTGAGAAGGGAGTGTGAGACCCGGGGCGGGGTACTCTTTGCAGTCGGCTGTACAGGGAGACTCCACCCGAAAGAGGTGCCTTGATTTGCGCTTGCAGTATATAAAAGGATAGGAAAATTTACCGTTTTAGTAAGGCAAAAGATTTGCCAAAATACACCATGAACTAAAAGACATAGCAGCTAAGTTAGGGGTGGTTATTGTTTGCATTGACGGGGCTTCCTGATAAGAAAATCACTAAGCTTTCGCTCGTGTCACAGAAAATTGTCGTAGTAACGAGCTAGTTGTAATAACGGGATGGTCGAAACCACAGAGATCCTGGTTTTAGCTTCCTATGTTCACCCTGTCACTGTTGGAGCTCCTCCGGAGTCCGTTTTCTGCTGCATTTCAGGACCATCAACTAAAAAGGACGCCCTGTACTCGGTCACTTTTAGGCCCGGTTCAAACGTCGAACTTTACATGTGCCCAGCCTAATGCAAATTAGCAAAAACAAAAGTTTTTGCTCATTTGCATTCGGTTCAGCACATGTAAAGTTCGACGTTTGAACTAGGCCTTACTTATTTTACAGAAAATACGGAAAGGTAACAAAAGAAAACGAAACTTAACGAAACAACCTTCTATTTGTCACCTTTCCGGATATTTGCAACAATGTCGTGATCGTACTACACTCTCATTTGCAGGCGAGCTGCATTAACGTTGGCCTGCAGATAAGAAGGGGAGTTTAAAAAAGTTTTTGCGAGTATTTTTTGCAGCCTACCACTTACATGCCCCCATCAGGTCACCTTTTAACTCCTACCGACTTTGAGTTTGAGTTCCAACCTTGGAACACCGTTTACATAACTTGTTTTTAATTATGTACAATTTAGCTTTCTTTCATGGTGTGCATTGTTAACACTAGAAAATAATCTGAAATTAGTTTAACCATAAGAAAAACAATGTGTAATTTTTACTTTAAAGGAGTAAAACTACTAGAATTACCCGCAGTGCCTTTGACCAGTTTGTTTATTTACCTCATTTGCTTGACACCAGTGTCCTGGCCCCACATTAAGCCAGGAATGCTAAATCAGGGACCGCGGGGCCTATTTTAAAGTGGGGGGGGGGGGCTAGCCAGATCGCTCAAGTGTGAGGGAGGGGGGAGGGGGTGGAATGACAGCCTAACGCGAAATTTTTGTCCTCTTGTCCTACCTTCTAGGATGGCCAAAAGTGTTAAAAGTTGTCGGTTTTTACCCATCATGTAGACCAGTATAAGTTACGAATCAAAGCTATACTAAAGAGTATCAAAGACATCAAACTATTCAACCTACCAGTGAATAACAATGTCGATACTGACGTAGGACACGTTTTGGTGTCCTAATCCGGAATAGAAGACAATATACTATTACAGTTCTCTCAGTTTGGAGATGATGACTTCTTTCGCTCAGTAATGTACCCACGATAACAAAATGAACGGAATGCGGTCGGAACGTTTTGGTTTACTCAAAACAGAAAAGAATGCGTTCTTTTAGGGAGTCGGTATTCTGGATATTCCTAAACCTTAATAAGAATAGCCAGAATAGTCCTAAAGTAATGTGCCTGAGCCTCTTCTTTCATTTCTGCACACATTTTAAGACGTATCCAGCTAGGTGAAAACCTTGACGTATTCGGATTTAAAATCTCAAACTCAAAAATGTTTTTCTTAAAACTTGTGTTAGGCAAACTGAGAAACTGAGCTGAGTATCATGAAATATATAGTACACCAAAGTCAGTCTGTCGGTATGTTCTGACTGCAGAATCCCTTATTTGTCATCGTTAGGAGCGAAAGATATATTTCGGCAGCTATCGTAGTTGCAAAGTTTACATACATAGAGAGGCTTGATGAAGTCAGGTTGATTTTCAACAAATATGCAGACAGACTACAGTTCGTAATGTGCGGGCCAGGCAAGAACGACAGTTAACAAAAGTCAAACTCTTCAAGAACATAAGAGAGTCAATGAGAGTTCACGAATTATAGAGGCCAAACGACAGCGAGAGTTTCATCTACCGTCGATTGCAATTAAAATCTGAGCAGGTTCAAACTCTTCAAGATAGACTCCCCCAGAGCGCACGTGAGTTTCAACTAATCCGAAGCCAAATGATAGCAAGGCGATTTGAACTTTGAAGAGTATTCCGCTTTTGTTTGGTCCATATGAAAATTAATTCTGAAACCACGGGAAAACCACGGTACCGGTTAACCCTGAAACTAATCATTGACTAATGAATTTTCCAACTTTATCATTATTATTTTTTAATGGCACCAAAAAGTGGGGGGGGGGGGGGGCTAAAGCCCCTCAGCCCACCCCTCGCGCGGTCCCTGTAAATGCTATATATCAATGTAAATACAACTACATGAGCTTGTAGCCCTGGCTTGTAGCTCGCCTCTGCATTGAATGTTGAAAATATTGAAAAAAAAGTGTTCATAATAGTGATTTCTTTTAAACTGTAAGATAAAAAATATATCAATATATCTCTAATTTATGCAATACGCTCACGTGACGTAGTCAGTAGACTGCGAGCATTTCTTAGTCCCCCCTTTTACTCTGAAATGGAATTAAATTTTATCGATTATAAATTCCACCTAATCAAAAGCAAAGAAGCAAGATTCAAGCCCAGATATCACTAGACTTAATCAATCTCTAACTTAGTACATAATTTGAAGCTAAAGGGAAAATGCCCTCTCATTTAAAGGCAGTTCAGACGACCATACGGGGGCAGCGTGGCCGATTGGTTAGCGCGTTGGACTCGCAACCCGGAGGTCCCGAGTTCGAGTCCCGCTCCGATTTGTTTCGGTATTCCCGAGTTCAGCATAACATAACGTAATGTAACGTAACGTAACGTAACGTAACATAACATAACATAACAACACCTTTATTTTAGCACGAGAGGGTTTAAAGCTAGAAGCTTGTGGGGTCGTGCCTTACTACAAAACATTACAATAAAATATATACATATAAAACATTTAATACAAAGCTAAGAACATAAACTTATAAAAATATTAATTTTAAAAATACACGTAATCACTTCTCTATACCGAGAAGTCGAAGCAGTTGAACTATCGAAAATAAAGTTTATAAAATACTCCTTGACAGTAAGTAAGTCGTGCTTTTATTTCCCTAAAAATTAAATAAGTTTATTAGTTATTTTACCATTATAATTCACTCCGCGGCCACGCTTGTAAGTAGCCATCTGGTTTGCTCCCGCCCGTTGGGGTATTTAGTCATGTTATGTTTAATTTATTTGCCCATGATTATCGTCCATGATTATTTCAGTGGAGTGCCTATATATGAACTAGCTGTATTTGCTAAGTGCACGTCCACTTTAAATAATAGCATAAACACCATTTTTTTTTTACCATTTTACATCAAATGTGCTCAAGCGAATACTTGTGTGCGCTTTCGTTGCAGTCTGAAAAATTCAATGAAAAATTTGCTGCTTTAAGGCTTAACTTTGTAATAACGTTGGTTGCATTTTTACGAGAAACATAAGAACTTTAATGCTTTCGATTAACAGGAAGTCAAAACTGGAGAAAATGCCAAAAGGAGCAGATACAGTGGATCTTTCTAATGGAATAGTTTCTGAATCTTTCCATGTGCAAGAACTTGCAGTTTTTGATTTTCCAACGCGAGTGTTTTTTTAAGTAAATGGCAAGCACCCATCTTTGTTTTCAAAAGTTGCTCGGTTAATTAAAAGATCTTTGATATGATTTTTTTTAAAGAGATACGCGTTACACAACCTCAGATCCACAATCTTTCTTTCCCCGTCCTTATTTGTCAATATATCAGAAGTGGGGTGACAGACCTCGAAACCAGGCCTAGGTTCAAAACTGAATAGTGGATTACGTTTACTTCTCTTCTTCCTTTTTTTCTGCTGTCTCTTTCCCTTCTGTTTTAACTTCTGCTTCCTGCAAAGGTCAATGCACAAAGCTTACAAATGTCAGAGAGCTTTTCAAAAGGTAAATCAACGGTTTCAATCCTAAAAGCACTCAAGATAAAAACAAAACAAAAACAAACAAACAAACAGACATCATTTGGCAAAATATCCAGAAGGAAACAGTATCACATTAAAGTTAACTACTCAGCAGCTTTACAAGATATCAAGAAGCACTTGAACAGTATCACATGAAATCAATCGTCAGTATCTTTGATTATGCTATGGGTTTTCCTTGAATCAAGCAAAATGAGTAGATGTTTATCTCAGGGAGTTAAAAGGAATATTTTTGTGCAAACAAATAAATTCTCTACAACAGCCACCCTAGGGTAGAATTTACTGGCTGTTGTTTGAGAGGTGGCTGTCACGGTGAGATATAAAAAATTGAGAGAACCTGAGGACATGGAATGGCGGCCAGGGACCCGTTTTTCGAAACTCCCGATAACTTTCCGAGCCCAAAAACTATTTAGGTGCACAATAATCTCGAATAGCTATTATTATACAATTTTTTGATTTTGAAAGCTAAATTTTAATCTTTATAATTTCGTGAAGCATATCGCTAAGTTTGTGCCAATAATTACAATTAGCTGATAAATAAATGAGCTTGAAAGAATACTTACCGGACCCGGAAAGTTATCGGGAGTTTCGAGAAATGGGCCCCAGGACAAGAAAACAGGGTCTTTGTAGAGGGGTGGCTGTTATGAGAGGTTTGACTAAATCTAAATAACATCTTGACAGTTATTCACCGGCTGGGTGGTCTGTACAGGGAAAAACTGTGCCAGAGATCTCGAGCACAGATCCGGGACTGGCCAACCAGGTCCAGGTGGGAAATAGCTGGACTGGTCATGTGTGCATAATTAGCCAATTGAGAGATGCTACAGAAAAAAATCTGCTTCAGAAAAAAAAAAATATAGAGGAAATGGACTAGCCAGGGTCTCAAGGGGGGGGGGGGGGGGAGTCTTTGGAGCCCTGGAGCCCCGAGATTTTTGCCATGGAGCACAGAGCGTAGAGCCTTTTTCTACCTGGAGCCCGGGCAAAAATGATGATTCTGGCTAAACGGAGCCCTAAAGTAGAGCCATGGAGCCCTGGAGCCCCGGTTTCTCTGTCTTTGAGCCCTTTATTTTTTAGTCCGGGAGCCCTAAACCCCTTTGGGACCCTGACTAGCATCCCATTCTGGCCAGGGGAGGGGAAAATGCTCCTAGTTCCTTTATACCAAAGCAAATGAAGCACAACACCTCCTCAATGGATTCTGCCTTTTATACAGTCAAATCTCTCTGCAATTACCACCTTTGGACATAATCTACCTGTCATAGTGTTAGTGATGGAAAGAATTAAAACCATCTGAGTCAATGGAAAGGTGAATGGGACAAGATGAGTTGGCACTCTGGAAGGGTGGATGAGGAGGTGGGTGTTTAGCAGGTGTTCAACTGTGTTACAAACTGGAAATGTTCTGTGTAAACATACCCCTTCTTTTGGTGCCTCTGCTGACGGTGGTTTAGGCTCTGGCTCTGGTTCCGGTTCCTTCATGGGTGACAGGATTACTTTACCAACATTCTTCCGTTGGTGTATCTTTTGCATGGCCTTTCCCACCTGTTTGGATAAAGGTGCGATATTTTTTGCTATCTAGCCTTAAAGGGGCATAGTCACGAGGATTTCGCAGATTTCTGGTCAAAACTGTGCTAAAATTATCGGTAGCTAACTTTATTCATGCCCAATTGTGTTTGAACATTTAAAGGAACATTAACTTAATTTCATTAAGAGAAAACAAACCATGACCATTAAATATCGATTTAATGTCAACACGCTGAAAGAATTTGAAAAGTTTAGCCTAATTTTTTCAAATTGCAATCCATTTCCATCCGTGCCATCCGTAGCAACAGACGACAGAAAATAGTTTCAGTGTAGTAAGATAGTCTTTGGTAACAAAACTAGACCATTATTTGTGGGCGTTCATTGATGTGAGGACATATTTTTGATTTTTAAAGTGAACTAAAATAGCGTGACCATGCCCCTTTAACAGTCACATTTACCGGTATTTATTTACTGTAAATGAAATTTGCATTTTGAGTAACTGGTGTGTAATACTTGTTAATCCCACAACTAGGCCCGGGGGGGGGGGGGGAGGGTTCTCTAGATCTCAAGTGATGGCGAGGTGCAAATGGAGACATAAATTAAAACCCAAAAAAATCCCTTGGGCCAAAATGAACCCTTACAAGTACCCAGAGGAAATGAAACAACAATAACGAAGAACAACAGTACTTTTTGAAAGGTTGTGTTTGCTTGTTTATTTATCATACTATCACAATAAACTTTCCCAGATCTAGATCTAGTACTCATTCTTACAAACTACCCAAAAAAGATACTTGCCAACATTTTCTTACCCAAAGACAGCCGTCAAACCCCCAAAAATCCTTCCCACCTTCCCATCACTTGAAATTGAGAGTACCCCCCCCCCCCTGGGCAACTAGGTATCAAATTAAAATTACAACCAATAACACTGTCTTCTTTAACCTAACACTTCCATTTCAGAGGAAAAGAGAATAAACATCTTGGTTTGTCAAGGATAATGTCAGCTGCTTCATTCTGCTGTAGTTGCAAGGCATGGATTAGGTTGTCACTGTTTTTAACCCCAAAATGGTATTTCCATATGAACAGGAAACTCTCATACCTTTTGTTTGCCTCTGTCTGACTAACATCAAAAAAAGTTCTGTTTCTTACCAAGGACCTAAGTTTTACAACTTTTTGAATGCAGGTATCATCAATTTGATCTCACCAGCTTCCTTTAAGAACACACTTTTTATTTGTAATAACTATTTAGTAATTCTTAGAATTGTGTTTCTTTCGCCTCAAATTGTTCTTGTAAAGTATTCAGTCACTTTAGTTTTTGATGTTGTAATTAACTGTATTCTGCTAAATCTGTGTTAGCATCTGCGGCTGTAATTTCAATGTCAATTATTGCAACATGATGATTATTAATAGTTTCCTTTAGGCATCCTCGCCACTGTTACCATCATTCTTTCTTCTTTCTTTTTTCTTTACTCATTATTTTTGTATTGTTGTTTGTGGTGTGGCAAAGTAAATAAATAAATAAAATAAAAATAAGATCAAACATGCACCAAGTAGTGTAGTGTTCTGCAATATGTCCTTGGCTGAGATGAAGTACCATTGATTGGGTTTATTGCACAATAGCTTCATAACATCATTTTCTTGAGCAATCACATTTCAGGAACTTCTCAACCTGTTTTTAAAACGGTCAACATAGAAATGAAATGAACAAAGTAAAACTGACCTCTTCAAATGCATATACTTGATCAATGTGAGGTTTGATCTTTCCCTCGCTGTACAACTGTAGCAAATGCTGCATGGCCTCTTTCCTCAACTCAGGAAAATGTCGCACCTGTTTCAAGTCAAACCCACAGACGGTCTTGCTGTCATTAAACAGTTGCATTGGGTTGAATGTTACCCCTTGAAACCACTGCAAACAAAAACAGGATACATTGCTTCACAGTTTACTTAAGACTGTAATAACATCTTCAGGGGTTTCAATAAAATTTGAAGTAGGCAGCCGGTTTGAGTAGACTAACCGACTATATCAACAAGGGCTTTGAAAGAAACTTCCTGTAATTACTTCAATTTAGGGGAAAAGTAGCCGATTTCTCTGAGCGAAATAGCCGACGCTTTTCGTCGGCCATCGGTGCTTATCGAAAGCACTGCATCTTGTAAGATCTATTTTCTAGGGAATCTACCAGAGAAGAAAGGTCGATTACAGAATTTGTCCATTTTCAAAAAGTGCCCAGCTGGGAGCTAACAACAACAACAGTTGTCAACTGAAAGTTAAAAGGAGTTCATGAAAGTTCAGAAGAGCACACAAGAGTCGATGAGAGTACACAAAATTCAATGACAAAGAATCATGAGAGTCAATAAGAGAACACAAAAGTCAAAGAGAGCAGACAAGAGTCAATACAAGAGTCACTTAGAGACCATAAAATTTGGAAAAAGCATGTGATAGTCAATGGAGCTCATTTGGGATGATGAGAGCACATGAGAATGCATAAAAATTTGGGCCAACTCAAGTGAGCATGCCAAACTAGAACTCTTTGTCTTAGTTTGGGAGCAAATTCTAGGGAGATAGAAAATCTTGTTTTTCACTTTATTGTTTTTAGATGGCCGGTGAGAAAATGGGCGGGAGCAAGGAATAAGGAGAATTAAACAGGAATTAATTTGTCTATTGTAATTGTTTCAAAGGGGCCTTATGAGCCACATGGCATAAAGAGGCCTATGTAAGCAAGTAAGTAATTGTTTCAAAACAAAATTACGTACTACATTAGGTACTTACATTCTTGGCTAAAGAAAAGACACTCTTTGTTTCACTAACGACATTTGCATATCCTGTGACAAAAGCAATAATAACATGAGTCCACAACAATTCAATATGAAGCAGATGTTTATTTGCCACTCACACTATTGACTTTAACAAAGGCCTATTTGGTGAAAACCAAGGGTGAAAAAAAACTGCAATGAGTGGTGGAAATAAGGCAAGACATACTCTCCCAGATTACAGAAACTGAGATCCCCAGTTTTGCATGCAAGAGATCAGATTAGAATGATTTTCTCCATTCATTTACAGGACTCTACCAGTAATGGCAACTTTGACTGCCTTAACAACTAAAGTGCTACACCCAGCAGTCGGGTGTTACAAAATGGGTTTTACAGTCACACTGGGCCTGTAAATTTTCTTTTGCTATAAATTAAGCTGTGCTTTTCTCGCACTTGCAGTCAGTCTTGCTGCTAAACATGTTATGAAAGCACGCACGCACACACAGACACACACACACACTGCTTTTCTTTAGTGGACATGAGCTGTGGTTTATGCATGAAATGAATGGAATGGTGTGTTACTAAGTACAGTGTAATTTAACCAATTGCTTTTTTCACTTTAAAAAAAATAGGCCAAGGGTGTGAATCAAATCCACAACAGTCATGATACCAGTGCACTGCTACACCAACTAAGCTATGAAGTAATCTATGAAGCCTTGATAGTCTGGGCCAGGTCAGTTGTGGGTTCTTGTATCCTGCATGTGGAATGGATGATGTAATGAATATAACGGTTGCAGCGATCTTCTCTAAGTCAGGTCGCTGGTGAAAAATTTTAGCAAGACACCTGAAAAAGGTCACAACTTGGAAGGTTGATACAGAAATGCTATGATGTATGTAAGTGAAATAAATTCAAATGAACTAGATGAGAATGAACTGATCCTGAACAAAAAGAGATCACTGCTGGCTGTTATGAAGCAGTGGAATTCGCACCTATACATGTATGACCTCTGCAAATAACAATGACAACAATAAAAACAACATTGCTTGCAACTGTGATGATCTCTTTTTCAATAGATAAACTTCATTTAATTGTTTTTCTCATTTTTTGAGTAGCAATTTTTGGACCTCTGTCAAATTAAGTTCCAGTTTTTCCACTTTGACAGGTATTTAAAAACGTACCAAACATAACAATGATTCCCAAGGGCTTTAGCAAATTGTAACCTTTCTTTGTATCTGCACCTCCTAGGGGATCAAGAACAATATCAACTCCTTCTGGGCACACCCTAACAAAACAACAAACAAAAGCATTGAGACTGGCATATACAACACACTCATGCAGATTCAGAAAACATTTCATAATCAAACGACTGCAGGTAAATTGAAACACGAAAAAAACCAATCAACCACGAAAAAAGTCTGTCACCTGAAAGTGCAAAAATTGAGAAAGTCTCACAAAAAGTGCATCCCCACAGCCATACAAACTCTGTAAGTGCATCATTTTTGGAAGCATTTTATTCAGCTCTTATCCAACCAATTAGTTTCAAACATAGTGGGACTTTGGTGCTTAGGTGCTTAGTCAACTTGGATGCTTAATTGGATGACTTATGGACTTTATCATTTTGTTCTTAGTGCTCTGGTTGTTTCTAAAGTAGGCTTAAAATTGAGCTGGGTAATGAAATAAAAAATAAACAATACTAAAAATTGAATTGACTGCAGCATCTTCATGACATCACTGTCAAGTCCAGGATGTAAGATGAAAAATGTAGTGAGAATATTTGAGTGTAAAACTGTACAATGTAAGTACGAAACGTGACCATAAGTACTTTGAAAGGAAGTTTGTGTTTCTTATAATATTAACTGTGTGCATGTCTAAACAAGAATCCCTTTGAGAATGAATCAAATTAAACTTGTCAGAAATTGCAAATAAAACAGCCACTCTATTAACGTAAACTTTAAGCCTTGTCTTAGCACCTGGAGTCTCTCTACAAATTAAGGACCTTGTTAAATTTTGTGTCTAACACACTTCTCCACTTTGGATTTCAGGCTGCTATGTTTGATTTGAAAATTGATTGAAAACAAAATTGACTCAGTGGTCACAATTAGCCCTCTGATTAGGTCTGAAATATACCGGTAATAGTTCATTGATAAAATATTGCATTTGAAGGGCTGAGAGCTAGCATAACTACCTTAATCACTGTACACTAACAGTCCTTCTCGTGACTACACTCACACGGACGATCATACTTTTCCAACTTATGCCTTAAATATGTTGAATTTTAAACAGCTATTTTATTATTATTATTATTATTATTATTATTATTATTATTATTATTATTATTATTACTATTATTATTAGCTCCAAACTGCCAGAATTATATATATATTATTTGCCGGCCGGGAGGTCCGTATTGAGAAAAACTGTGCCAGAGGTCTTGAGTACAGCCCGAGGCCGCAGGCCGAGGGCCGTGCTCAAGACCGAGGGCACAGTTTTTCTCAATACGGACCGACCAAGGCCGGCAAATAATATTTTTATTTTTTTCTTGTTGTTTTTCAAAAGTTAAACGTGTCTTGTTGTTTTCGGAAAACAACGTTTTGCAAGTGCGCGTAAAATGAACCATGAAACGAAGCCGTTTGTGACACCAGAGCAGCAAAATACGCTTTTTTACTCTGTTAAAACTCAGAAATCACAGGAAGCGATATAACTAAAAGAAACCCCTTTATTTTCCCAAATTTCAATACATGTAGCTAACTCCTGCTCGATTTACTCAAATGTTTGTCGAAAGGGAAGAGGCGATTTACATTGTACAACCTTCGGTATTTTAACAAGAAATTTTGGAAAGAAAGTTTTTAACGACAATGTACAAAAAATTTCAGAATTCTAAGTTTCGGAGAACGTTTTAAAGATTTTAAAGGTTTTAAAAACCCATTACAAATTCCGTTCCGTTGACCGCGGTCAAGATCGGAAAATTCCGCCCGCTCCCGGAACCAATCAGATTGCAGGATTTGGTTCATCTTGCCCGCTCACGCGCTGAGAAAAAAATAAATTTATTTATTGCATGTTACTTTCAGTTCATTCATCATAATTATATACACTGCAAGAGTTCTCTGTGCAGATGAAGACCAAGTCAGAAAAAAAAGTTTGTAATGGGCAATGTTCTTTGAATGAACTGAAGATCCCATGCAGATCCCACGCAAAAATTCACACCATTTGGAGCAAAACAAAGAAATGGCCTAAAATTCAGCATAAGATGGTTGTGCTCTCAGCCCTTCTCTTGACCTTCACACTCAAACTAAGAAAACCATGAACACTGAAAATATTCCTGGAATGCATGTTTTGACCAATCACATGCAAGACCTTGAAACTGCAGAAAACGAATGGGTTCTCAGTCACGGAATCAATTTGGTTCTTGAGTTGTTTCGAAAGATGTCAAGGTTTAATCTTCATCTTTATCTTACCAAAATTGAAAGCGCTGTTCCTTTCTATCTGAGTGCCACATGCATTACGCAAGCGAAATAAGTTTGAGCGCTTTTAGAGAATAAAATTTTTCGACAAGCCGACGCAAAGATTAGCATTTCCGACATTTCAAATAAAAGCACCTCAAGCGGCAGTTATTTCACCTTGATGTAAAAACTGCAGTGTTCTCCCTCCAAATTCGCCCACTGATAGCACAGCTGACTTGATTTATTTAGGCCGAATCATCGCCATGCCTTTGAGCCGGGCTTGCATCTTACAATGTCTAGTTGCAAATTTTGAAAATGACATATTCAAATTTAGCACCGTACACCAGGCTGTTGAAGAATAACGAACGCTGGTTTCAACAATCCACGGCCGTTGCTACAATGCAGCCGCAACAAGACAAAGACCACTCATACATTTTTTGCTCCCGTAGTGCATGTGGCTCTCAGATAAAAAGAAATGACAATTTAAATTCTTGTAAGCTAAGATGAAGGTCTTTCGAAACAAATGGAGAACCAACTCGATTCCGTGACTGAGAAACCCATTCGTTTTCTGCGGTTTCAAGGTCTCGTATGTGATTGGTCAAAACACAATGAACATTCCAGGAATATTTTCAGTGTTCATGGTTTTCTTAGTTTGAGTGTAAAATGTTTTAAATATTATTAATTGTCAAGATTTTGAAAAGTCTTGTCATGATGTATTTTTACCAAACAGGCTACATGTATGGATTAACTGGAGTATGAATATGAACTTTCGGAAAAGAATGATAAAGCAAATAAAGAAATAAATTGAAATGAGCCTACTTTTTCACTGCTTGAACATAGTCCATTGTCCTGTAATCAATGGCATGGGTTATTCCATTGGCAAGAATAGTCTTGTGCTGAAATGGAAATGTATTATTACAGTAACATTATTGATCAGTGGTTTTTCAAAATGGGCGGCTGATAAGCATCTACCATCGAACTCACCGAAGAATGAAGGAGAAACAGGGACATTTGCAGAAGATGATGTAGAATTCAAAGACGTGGGACAGCAGAACTGACGGTATGGTGATAGTTTTATTGAAGTGTCGAAACAACGTTCGGTGAGAACTCAAAATTCATGTTTCCTTTAGCTCACGGTCAAATTAGAATTTGCATGCAAATTATTAAAAAACCCACTGTTGACAAACATTTTCATATCATTATGTAAACTTTCTTTTCAGTGATTCCTGCACAAATGGAAAAGTAAATGGTTTTAATAGCGACTGTGAACTTTACCTTCGATGCTGAAGCTGTACCAAACATTGTTACTCCCTCCACTGTCTTACAAAGCTGTGTAGCGGCAATACCCTACAAAACATTTTTGCAGGCTGACACGTTAGTAAGAAAATGCACAATTATTATAAAGCACCTAAAACAAAGGTTTGGGGCACCAAGGACTAAATTTAACTTGTCCTTTGCTTTTTAGTTTGTGAGCACATAAACAAATTATGCCAAAGTACAGTTTCCTGCTGAGTCAGGAATGAACGAAGCATTTGCATAACTTATTAGTTACATATTGATTTGACAGGCAGTGAGATGTATTCTTTTGACTCTTATTTTTCCTTATTTTATAAATACTGAAGAATCAGTAGGAAATTTTTTATTGCAGCTACTAAATGAATGTAAAACTGCATACAACATTGTCAGATAAATATTGGAAGTACATTTTGATAGCCAGTGTGTCAAAAAATTGACACCAAAAATCGAGGGTCGAAAAGTTGGAATTCCATTGTATTGGTTTAGGTAAGTATTCTCCATTGATTTATCAGTGTGACAGCAGCACAGTGCCTGGTAGGGTTGCTCGCAGAGGTGAATATGGATATCTCCCTGCTTGCTTGATTTGCATAAGGCCCTCATTTATTGGCAATGACCTTAAACCATTTTTATTTAATGTAGTACGTACATGTAAATATAGAGCAAAATTTTCATCTGACTTTAAAATGTTTACCCCAATTATAATTAGTGGCATTTATGATCAAGACCTTGTTTTGATCCTTTCAGCTACTACTGGCACATGAAACAAATTAAATGAACTTTAACAGAAACAAGAATAACAAAAACTGTGCTATTTAAAAATTTCTTTTGTTAAATTATTTATTAACTTACCACTCCACCAGCAGCCATGTGAATAAGGATACTTTTCCTGCGACCCAAATTAGCACAATGAAAGAGCATGAAATAAGCCGTGAGGTAATTGACAGGAAGTGCAGCAGCATCCTCAAAACTCATGCTCTCGGGAATGACAACACAAGCCTCGGCAGGGTTACAGATATATTCAGTCCAAGCACCGCCCAATACAAGGCATAAAACGCGTGTACCAACCTATCAATCACAGAGAGATGAATGTGTTCAGTCAATGTTAGTGTAGCATGGGGCCTGAGCCCGACTTAGGTCGGACATGCGTAGTCTGCATGTAAAAAACATGTGCTAGAGTGTGTTCTGTATTCATGAAGAATTATAGTTCGTTTCGGAAGCTTGTTGTGTCCTTAGTAGTGTTACATTTGGTGGCAGCGGTGGAACATTTGGTCATGGAGGAAACTGTGAAGGCCTTGGAGGCGAAAGTGGCTAAGTTAGAAGCCAACCTTGCGAAGAAAAGTGAAATGAATGCAGCCAGTTCGCACAGCTCCGCCGGCTCATCGATCGCCTTGGCGGATCATTCTCTTCGCATTAAACCCGAAACCTTTTCGGCTGCTTCGGGAGAAAACTGGCTGGTGTGGTCACGGAAATTTAAAAACATCGCTTCGCTGAATAAGTGGAATGCCGAGCTTCAATGTCAAATTTTGCCAGCGTACCTGAAAGGCCTCGCCGAGCAGACATACCAGTCTCACTGCCGAGCAAACATCCACATGGGAGGTTCTTGAACGCTCGCTGACAGATCGTTTTCATCCGAAAGAATCACGACAAGTGCACATTTCTACTCTTCGAGCCAAGTTACGTCGACCCGATGAGGATTTACATCAACTGAGATGCGAAATCTCTCGCCTTGTCGAGCTGGCCTATCCTGATGACCCGCTAGTTATACTTGATCGCACTGCGAGAGATTTCTTCATTGGTGCTTTGACCCCCCTTACGTTATGAGAGAAGGTGTTGGATTTGGGCCCGAATACCTTGGATGAAGCACTGGCAGCAGCTCAGCAATATGAATCGAATCAAAAAGTGTTAAACAAAGGGAGTGCTCACGTTCTTACTTCAACGTCCGAAGAGAAGGTGGACGGGAATTTTACTTCACATCATGGCACCCCCGAGCCCCCAGCATGGGCTCAGCAGCTCTTTCAACAACAAGCAGAAATTTTAGAGAAGTTGAAGAGCGTTCCTCAAGGAAGGCAAGGTAGGAATGACAGTGTAGAGTCTCCTAGAGCATGCTTTAAGTGTGGTAGTCTGAACCATTTCATCCGAAATTGTCCTCATCAAGCTCGTCATGACCAGGGAAACTGGAGACGGGCGGGGCGCAGCCAGAAGTGACCCCGCCCGATAACTCAAAGGGTGCATTTATGCCATGTCGTGTCAATGGTGTTCTGTCCCATGCTTTACTGGACACTGGTGCTGAAGCGACAATTATCAGTGATGACATATACCATTGTATTAACACTAATACAAGTAAGCTTGAACCCCCAAGAAAGCCTGTTCTTGGGGCTAATAACATACCACTTGATGTTGTTGGTGAAACAGAGTTGACAATTGAGCTTGGTGGTATCAAGGCGCAACATAGGGTGTTAGTATGTCGAGGGTTACCACAACAAGTATTGATTGGCATAGATTTTCTAATGGCTCACAAGTGTATTATTAACTTTGACAATAACACTGTATACAGTAAAGGGGGACCCAGTAAGATGGTGTTTGGTCCCCTTGATAAAGTTTACAGGATTACTGTTGCTGAAACCGTGACATTATCACCAAATATGGTTGCTGATATACCTTGTGAGATCGAGGGGGTGAGTGGCCTGGATGAATGTGTCGGTGTGGTTGAACCACGAAGCAAGTTTTCAGAAAGGTATTCCGCTGGGGCCTTGCTGACTGCAGTAACTGTAAAAGATGGTCGAATACCAGTTCGTGTGTTTAATAGCCTTAACAAACCTCTCAAAATTTACCGCTGCAGCAGTATTGGGGACCTCCACCCACTAGTGGGTGTAGATGAACTGCCTGACAAAGGTGGCTTGAGTGAGGGTTACAAAGTTGTAGGGGCTGCTAAGGAAAATGTTGAGGTGGAATTAGGGACTAGGCAGTGTAGTGCGGTTTTTGTGAAAAACTCTGACAATGGTAGTATTCCTTTGGAAGAGATGTTTCCCATAAGTGGTGATTTGGTTCCAGAAGAGGAAAAACGTAAGCACTATGAGGTTCTGTCCACTTATGCTGACTGCATTTCAAAGGGGCCATGGGATTTAGGTACAGCCAAAGGTGCGAAACATACCATTGACACTGGATCAGCACAGCCAATTCAGGTACCACCTAGAAGAGTCCCTTTCCATAAAAGGCAAGAAATGCGCCATCAAGTGGATGAAATGCTTGAAGCACAGATCATAGAGCCGTCTGAATCTCCGTGGCCCTCTCCAGTAGTTTTGGTTGCCAAGCCTGACGGCAGTCAACGCTTCTGTGTAGACTATCGGGCTCTGAACAAGGTAACCAAGCGAGACTTGTACCCACTTCCACGTTGTGATGATATATTAGAGAGTTTAGCTGGTGCACAGTGGTTTTCTCACCTTGATCTACTCCGTGGATACTGGCAAATTGATGTTGCAGAAGAAGATCGGGAGAAAACAGCCTTCGCAACCCCGGATGGCCTTTACCAATTCCGGAAGTTAAGTTTTGGCCTAACAAATGCACCAGCATGTTTCATGAGGGCTATGCATCTTGTCTTGAAAGGTTTGTGCTGGTCAGACTGTCTAGTGTATCTAGATGACATCATCATTTTTGGCCGAACCTTACAGGAGCATCGAGAGAGACTGGTCAAAAAACGTACTAGTTTTTTTTGTCACTGGTCCTGTCCTGTCCTGTCGCGTTTGTCGGAAGCAGGCTTGAAGATTAACCCTAAGAAATGCAAGCTCTTGTCAGAACAGGTGGTTGTGCTAGGTCATGTGGTGACCCGGGATGGCATTTCTACGGATCCAGAGAAAGTGAAAGTCATAAGGGAGTGGCCAGTGCCAGAAAATGAGAGCCAGCTGAAAGCATTTATGGGAACAGCTGGTTATTACCGAGAATTTGTGCCAAACTATGCTGACATTGCCGCCCCCTTACACAATGCATCTCAAAAGGGTGAACGTTTTAGATGGACAGCTGAGTGTGAAGAAGCCTTTCTGAACATTAAGCGGAAGTTGATGAACGCCCCCATCCTTGTTTTTCCTCGGTTGGATGTACCATTTATTTTAGACACTGATGCCTGTGACAGTGGCTTGGGAGCAGTGTTATCTCAGGTTCAGGATGGGAAAGAACGTGTTATAGCATATGCAGCACGTGCACTATCAAAGGCTGAACGAAACTACAGCACCACCCGGAAGGAACTTTTAGCCCTTGTCTGGGGATCGGAACACTTTGAGACATATCTCTACGGCAGACGATTTCTTGCTAGGACTGACCATAGTGCTCTACAGTGGCTAAAGAATTTCAAGAACCCTAGGGGTCAGGTTGCCCGGTGGCTAGAAAGGCTGAGTGATTTTGACTTTGAGGTGGAACATCGCCCTGGACATTTGCATGGAAATGCGGATGGACTCTCCTGCCTGACAGGGGAAGGCACCACTCTAGAGGAACAGGGTGAGGAGGATGCCATGTTGATCCAGTCCGTCAACGTAGAGCCACTGTCAAATGAATGTATCAAAGCAACCCAGAAACAAGATCCTGTTCTGTCGCAGGTGGTGGATTGGCTTAAATCTGGTGCAAGACCCGCGAGGCGTGATGTGGAAGGAGGTGGGCGCAAACTTCTGTCGTACTGGTCACAGTGGGGAAGGCTATTTCTCAAGGATGGTCTGGTGTTCAGACACTGGGAAAACGAAGTGACAGGCCAGGAGATCTACCAGCAGATTTGTTAGCCAGAAAGTCTTGTGCCTCAAGTGTTGTATGCCCTTCATGATAGTCCGTCAGCCGGTCACCTTGGTGTGTCAAAAACTTTGGAGAAGGTGCGGAAG